>CM055122.1:85963419-86563419 GCA_029206835.1 Rana muscosa | reverse complement strand
TACTTCCCTGTTCCGGAAGTCAGACTCACTGTTTGTTTCGGTGGCTAGTCTCAAGAAGGGCCAAGCAGTCTCGTCGGCCACCATCTCTAGGTGGATCCGACTGATAGTAATCCAGGCTTACGCCTTAAAGGATCAAGCGCCCCCCTTCCCGGTCACACCGCATTCGACCAGGGCAATAGGTGCCTCTTGGGCTTTCCGACATCAAGCGTCTGTTTCCCAATTATGTAAAGCGGCGACTTGGTCGTCCGCTCACACTTTCACAAAATTCTACAAGGTTGATGTAGGTGCATCTTCGGATGCCTCTTTCGGCCGCAAAGTTTTGCAGGCGGCTGTTTAGAGTTGCAACTCCTCCATTGGAGGAGTGCTGTTTTGTGTTTGGGGTGAAGTTTATTTTTATGCTGTTACCACCCCTCGTTTTTTCTCTGACACTGCTTTTGGACGTCCCACTTTGTCAATAGAGAAGCTGTGTCGGTCCATGGACGAAAGAGTAAATAGAATTTTTTACTCACCTTAAAATCCTTTTCTCTGAGTCCATGGACCGACACAGCACCCACCCCTCCTTTTAAGTTTGTACTGCTTTTTGACGAACTGATCTGCGAGATGCAGACTGAGGGGATATACCCAGAGGGTCCGCCCCCTGGGCGGTACTGTAGAAGGTGTGATGCAACACTTTTTACAAGTTTTCTGCCTAGTCACTCCTAATTAACGGATAATACCCACTTTGTCAATAGAGAAGCTGTGTCGGTCCATGGACTCAGAGAAAAGGATTTTACTGTGAGTAAAAAATCCTATTTTTATTCCTGGGCTTTACAAAGAACATTATTCCATTCACGTAACTCAAAATGAAGCAACATTTATATGTATGGTCAGGTGTATTGTAATAAATATGCTAGGAACTGTAATAAATCATGAGGTTATCACAGATAAGACATTAAGATGTGGCTTGGAATTGGATAGAAATATAGAAGACATTCTAATAAATGAACTAACTGTTAGCATCTTGTTAGTTAATATGCCTAATAAATGTTTATATACAAAGTGTGTGCCAAAGTACAGCAAAGAGTCCTGGTTTTGTCTCTGGAGCAGACTTTCGGGAGACAGTGTTCACCTGCCACTGTAACAATGTGTTTTTTGTATTGTTCTCACTTCTCTTATATCAACTGTCAAAAGAAACTGCAAACAATGCGGCTTTTACTCAGTCTGCCATTAGCTCATTCACCTTCATTTACATTGTGGCTAGAAATAAAATGTTGCTGTTATAGTCTTCAATCCTAATAGTGATTTTCCTTTAGTTTGGCGTGCATATATGTTTACCTTCTGTGGCATATGTTCCACTGTCATCTTTTTAATATAGATATTCAAGGGCACCTTTGATCATTCTGGTTTTGGAAAACACATGCCTGTCAGAAAGTTCCTGGCGCATTGTAGACCATTGTAATAAAGCCCCGACTGTGGAAACTCTCATTCTACAGCATGTATAAGGATACAGTTACCCTATAATTAAAGTTGTATTTATATTGTAAATTTGCAGATAATTACTTAAACGTCTCATTTGTGCAAACATTATTACCATTCTGGATTATTAAGAGTTTTGGCATATACTGTATATCTTCATGACTCGTGATTCTATCTATCTAGCTATCTTTTTCTACAACTATAAAACACATCTCAGCATTCTAAAGTTAGAAAACTGTTATTTTCCTTTTATAGTGGCTACCTTAATAAAGCACCTTGTTGCTTCTGTTGATATTTAAAGCCTCCAGCGAGCCCAAGAATCCAGGTCACGTTGTTCTGCAAATTGAGGATCCAATAGCTTCTGTATTTTTTTATATCACCCAACGGGAATCGGGTGTCAGCGAATGAACATCCGCTGACACCCGATCTCCTCTGTGTCCGCAATCCCCCGATTCTGCAAACGGAGGAAAATCCTATTTTTCTATCCGTCTGCAGAGCGGATCGGATGAACACGGACAGATAGTCCGTGTTCATCCGATCCCCCCATAGGGGAGAGCGGAGATCTGACAGGGCGGTCCTTGCACAGTGTGCGGGGACCGCCCTGTCATCCGCCGGCTCAGCGGGGATCAACGGAGCAAGGTTCACAGATCCATCCCGGGTGAAAGGGGTCTAACTGTTCTAGATCAGTTTGTCAGAAAGCAAAGAAATCAGAGGCTGCCCCATAACTAGCATTTTCACAAGGTATCCACTTTTAGCAACATCAAAGTTTTGTCAGGATGGGCAGACTTAGATTAATGTGCAAGAATTCTTCAACTCATATTTCAATACAACCATCTCGGCTAGAGATAAATTCATTCAACTAACATATTTTCACACAGTCTATTACGTACCACTTTGTTTATTTCAAATGCATTAAAAAGACACATCTACTTGCCACAAGTGTCAAAAAGCTAAAGGGGATTTATTGCATATGATTTGGACATGTGACATGGATAGGCCATTCTGGTCCCAAATTACTGCTTTCATTTCCCATCATTTTGATATACCCAACATTTGTAATCCAATATGGTGTCTTCTGGGTATATTTGAGGATCTAGATATCAGTGCTTTTAAAAGGGAAATTCTTGAGATTACTTCTGTGCTATGCTGGGAAATGGGGGTACTCCAATGGATACACACTGACTACCTCAGTCTCAACTTTAGGAAAACATTTAATCGGAGTTCCACCCATTTTTTCATGATCCTTGCAAGACTGTGCCCACCCGCAGAGCAGTATGTAACGGCAGTCATTTCTTTTTTTATTTTATTTTTATTGCTAAATACCTTATTTTACTCTGCACTTCCTTTCCCGGCCGCTTAGGTGATTTTATCATAAGGCGATTCCCTAGGACTCCTAGGATATCGGCGTCATCTATTCCAGGAGTCCTGGGAGGGCTAATAGTGAAATCTTGCGTTATTTTGAGACAGGAAGTTCTGTGTTGATTGACAGGTTGCCATAACAACGGGGCGGGAAATTCCGCTGATGCCGCCATTATTATGGCAACCTGTAAACAACACACCACGCCATTACTGCGCAGGCGTGAGCCAACTGTGCGTAATCCTGGAAGAAAATAGGAACGGGCTTCAGATGCCCATATCATCAATGGTTGCTGCCTGCCTTCTGGGATCCTGTGAGTAATGACAAATTTATAAGTAAGAAGAATGATTACACTTACTTAAGTAACTTAATTATATTGTACAACTAACGAGAATCACGGGGGGTGCTTTTTGGAAAAAATTGCCAAGGAGGCTGGAGCTCCGCTTTAATTAACCAGGTACTTCCAATATATAGATTGATCTACGAAGCCAGATACTGCCCATTAAAATAAAATAAATTGGGGTGAATGGCTAGGAAATACTGATACCTTGGATAATTCTTAGTCTTAACATTCGTTTTCAGAATCTCCAAACAATCTATACCTCCAAGTATAAAAAAAAACCCAGTAGAGCAGTTTAAGATATGATAAATTTGTTCCAGTAAAATTACATTGCACAGTGAATGCTTTTTTGCTGTTTAATAGTTAGCTAATTAGTACCTGTTGTGCTAGTTCTAAGATTTCTAGGATGTCTTTGGACATATGTCATTATTGCATTATTTGTATTGATGTACACAAATCTTTAAAAAAAATAAAAGTATAAAGCACAGGTGTCATGCCAGTATAAAATGATTTTTTGAGAGTTGCTGTATTAGTTATTGCATTTTGCATTAATAAGCATATAAGGGAAAATATACCAGGTTTTTCTTTATTAAAAGTAAAACAAATTGCAGAGTAAATCAAATATAACAATAATTCTAGAAAAATATATGATGTACACATTATTATTTGAAACAAACTATCTAGCGCCTCAATATTGGTTAGTGGATAATGATGTGCCGACAGAGAGGCGTGCTGACAGAGAGGTCTTGGCGTGCCAGCTGTGGCACGCGTGTCATAGGTTCGCCATCACTGATCTAGCACATAAACTCCCAATAAAATCTATTGATGTTTTTGGTTATAACATGACAAAATGTGGAAAATGTCAAAGAGAATGAATACTTTTTCAAGGCACTGTATGCTTGTTGATCCTGCCAGAAATCCAGGCCTGTGCCCTTTCTTGTGGCAGAAGAAACAAATAAAGACTTTTAAGTTTTAAAGCATACTGTGTAAGGATTCTCTTGCATTGGTCAGTTTATTTATTAAAAAATCTGCTTATAATAGCTGCATTGGCACTGAAAGTCCAACTAGTTTAACCACTTCAGCCCCGGACCATTTTGCTGGTCAAAGTCCAGGCCACTTTTTGCTATTCGGCACTTCGTAGTTTTAACTGACAATTGCGCGGTCGTGCGACGTGGCTCCCAAACAAAATTTATGCCCTTTTTTTTCCCACAAATAGAGCTTTCTTTTGGTGGTATTTGATCACCTCTGCGGTTTTCATTTTTTGCGCTATAAACAAAAATAGAGTGACAATTTTGAAAAAAATTCAATATTTTTAACTTTTTGCTACAATAAATATCCCCAAAAAATATATAAAAAAAATATTTTTTTCCTCAGTTTAGGCCAAAACGTATTCTTCCACATATTTTTGTTAAAAAAAATTGCAATAAGCGTTTATTGATTGGTTTGCGCAAAAGTTATAGCATCTATAAAATAGGGGTAGTTTTATGGCATTTTTATTAATAATTTTTTTTTTTACTAGTAATGGCGGCGATCAGCGATTTTTATCGTGACTGCGACATTATGGCAGACACATAGGACACTTGAATTTTTTTTGGGGCCATTGTCATTTTTACAGCGATCTGTGCTATAAAAATGCACTGATTACTGTGAAAATGACACTGGCAGTGAAGGGGTTAACCAGTAGGTGGCGCTGTAGGGGTTAAGTGTTTCCTAGGGAGTGATTCTTACTGTAGGGTGGATGGGCTGTATGTGACATGACACTGATCTCCGCTCCGACTACATGGAGCGGAGATCAGTGTCATTGTCACTAGGCAGAGCGGGGAGATGCTTGTTTACACTAGCATTTCCCCGCTCTATCTCTCCGCGAGACGATCGCGGGTATCCCCGCAGTGATCGAGTCCGCAGGACCCACGGTCGGGCTCACGGAGAAAGCGGCAGGGTCGCAAGGGCGCCAGCGCGACCACACGGCGGCATTTTAAAGGGGACATACCTGTACGTATTTATGCCTGTCCGTGCCACTCTGCCGACGTAAATATACAGGCGGCGGTCCTTAAGTGGTTAATAATGTATTAAAATAAATTATAAAGCAAATGGCTGTAAATGGCACTGTTGAAAACTAGTGAACAGTATTTATTTTTAAAGAGTTACATGTGCCCCATTGCTTAATAAAAAATCCAGAATTCGTTTTCAGTTGTTTTGTATGTTTGCCAGATAAAGCTCAAAGTAAATGCAAGATAGGCAGTAATATGTTTTTATACATTATCAATTGAAGGGATTGCACTGGTATGCGTTGTCCTAGGCTGGGCCAAGCTTTGTCATTAACTGTGAATGGTATTGTAATAGTCTCACAACTACACTTCAGCTCTCCTGGTATGGGGTCTGAAAACCATGTCTAACAAGGTTTTACTGCCAGGCTGTTTGCAGACGGAATAAAGTGCAGACATGGAGGCGATTTTCATTGACTTGACATTCCTCGTGAATAGAGCTATTCATTAAGTAAACCCTAAAGTGATCTTTTCACCTCTCTGTTACTTAGTTAATCCTCCCTCAGGCTGCTGTAGAACAAAAGTTAAATGACCTGCGATAAAAAAGTTGGTGGTCTTAGTTGTTCTTTTACATGAAGACAGCACTGGCAAATCACTTGTCATAACCCCTGCCCAAACCTCAAAGATGTCAATAAGCGATGAAACAGTTATTAGATAATAAAACCTACTGACCTATGGCATTCATTCTTAGGTTAAAATTATACAAACCTAGCCAATAAATGTTTGAGTATTGAGGTATTATAAAACCATCCCTCCTAAATGACATACAACCTTAATGTTATCTTAATATAAAGAAACGAAAAAGCAGTGCTACAAAATATAAGTGCATATGATCTCAACATTAATAACGTGCAAAAGTGCAATTAATTAAAAATCATCAAAAGATAAGGTGCAAATAAATAAATAATCAAAGAATAAGGTGCAAAGAAATCAATCTTCAAAATATAAAGTGCAAAGGTGCAACTGTTATTGGTGCATATATAAATCCATATATCAAAAATTCATTACATTAATCATTTAAAAATATGTGTATATAGTCCATTAATGAATAAACAAAGTCCCATCACAGAGCATTCAAAGTGTATACTCCTCCAAAGGATATCACAGGTGCAAAAAAGGGGAACTCAACCACCAGATAGTAGTAGTTACCAGGCGCCTCATACCAGAACAGTTAGGACATAGATTATAATGGCCAGACACGCATGTGATACTATTCCAAGGTTAACTTCCACTGGGGGAGACGATCGCTACTCAGTAGTCAATGGTAATATGGTACCGAAAAATAAGAACATACACCTCCATAGTGAAGTCTGGTTTTAAAAGCGTTTACCTTTTATTGTAAAACTTTCGGTGCTTTAATTGACAAGCAATCCAATACAGCAGAATAAAGCAGCAGGCTGATGGTTCGCATGGGTGTTTAATGGTTTCTTACCTACACATATATGCATGCTTGTTACAGGTGTACTATTGTATGTAACACATATATGCCCCATTATTATTTTGTGAGCACTGAAATTAGGGAAATTAATTTACAGTCTGATCAGCTGACACCAATTTTATACTGTGGTTAGTAATTCAAACATATATCTTAGTCTCAGGTACCCTATGGACAACTTTATTGTGCTCTAATATTGCTGAAATTATATATATAGTCTTTAGTGTTTAAGCCAGCAGTTGTTCTTCTCCCCTAGCTGGCTGGCAGCTCCCATCCATCCTTTTTTCATTCACTTTCCATGCAGCATTCAGTCTAGTTGGGCTTACTGGTTCCTGGGCGCAAGCCTGCTGACAAATGGATGCTAATGTGGTGAAGACACTGCAACTAAACCCCAATGTCATCTAGGCACTACATAAAAAATTTGGTGGCTTGACCAAACATGTCTGTTAGTGCTTGTCATAACTTAGAAAATTGCCTTGCAAATATCTTGATCTGCTGGTCTGGTTTGGACCTGATCTGTCTTCTGTTTGCTGTTATGACTCAAAGGGGGAGATTTAGGCTGGGTTCACATTATGTGCGGCCGCTGGGCACAGCAGGGGGTCCGGTGCATCCCAGTCTACTGTTTCAGGTCTGACTTTTTGCCTGAATTCGGACCTGAAACTGAGCCAAAGACGCACAGGATCCTTCTGCTGTGCGCTCCGTGGCCACCTTGGAGGTGTGTGAACCGGCTCCATTTAGAGCTGGTGACACTCTCCTGTCATGTGAATTGTAAATTTACATGAGTGTGAACCCTGCCTTTCTGAAACTGGTGCACTCAGAGTCTGGTGCAGATGTGCATAGTAACCAATCATCTTCTAGGTTTTGTTGTCAAAACTTAATTTAACAAACTGAAGTTAGAAGCTGATTGGTTACTATGCACATCTGATTCTGTAAGCACCAGTTTTAATAAATCCCCCCCCCCATATTTTCCTATCTTAAGTATAGTACACAGGCCGAGAATCTTGTCGCAAAAAAACGTTGTTTTTCTCGATGGGTTTCTTGTCAAGCTTGACGAGATTCTTGTCAAGTTTTCCTTGCATACACACTGGCAATCCAAAATCTCGTCGGTCTAAAGTACAACACGTACAACGGCAGTATAAATGGGAAGTTCCATTCTCATGGCGCCACTCCTTGGGCTGTTTTTGCTAATCTTGTGTTACTGCGTGTTAGTAAAAGTTTAGTGAGAGATGATTCGCGTTTTTCAGTCTTCATGCTTTCAGTTCGTTACAGCGTGACAAATGTGCTATCTCCATTACGAACACTAGTTTTACAAGGAGGTGCACTCCCGTCTCATACTTGATTCTGACCATGCGCGGTTTTTGAAGACTCGGAAAAGCATACACACAAACGTTTTTCTCGTCCAAAAACAGTCAGACGAGAAAACCGTGACTCCAGATGAGAAAAAAGAAAGCAGGTTTTCTTTTTTTCTCGTCGAGATTCACGACAGTTTTCTTGACGAGAAACCATGCACAGAAACGTTTTTTTTTTCGGCAAGAAAGCTCTCCCAACAGTTTTCTTGTCGTTTCTTGCAGAGAAAACCGGTCATGTGTACAAGGCTTCATTCTCATCCAAACTATTGCTCTTGGTTATAAATTCAGCCAAACAGAATTTTGGCTACTGTTCACTACCTGTCCTAATTTTCTGCCTGGTTCTTTCACTTTGTCTGTAGTAAATTTTTCTCGACTGAAACACTCCTTTTTGATTTTGATATTCATGTGCCGTCCTGTAACCTGTCAGCTGATGCCAGTTGGTCAGTATTGTGGGCTGTATCTTGGGAGCTCACACCCATGTTCCAACCATGTTTGCAGGAGTGCAGCAATCTGGGTCTGGCACTCTGCACGACTAGAAGATCCACCAATAACGTCCTCTTGTTGATTGGCCATTGCAACTCTTCATGTTGGGCACTAGGTCTGAAAATTGTTTAATCTTACATTAGGGCACCTTGAAAGTTTCCTTAATGTTTTAAATTTAGCAGTTGTTAATCAGAATCAGCAGAATGTTTTTCCTTCAATGTCTGCATTTGGACTTTTTTTCTGTTAAACTGGAGTTCCACCCAAAAAAAAAAAGGCATTACTGTGCATGAAATAAAATAAAAAAAAACATTTGGAGATTTTTTTTTTACTCACCTCTTAATGCCTGTTGCTATGTGGTCCCTTGAAATCTTCCTCCTTCCTCTCCACGGCTCCTTACATCACTTCCTTCGGCGCCTCCACTCGCTACTGATCCTGGGAGATGTGTGTCATCATTTCCCAGGAGTCAGTGGGCAGCGCCGAGGGCTTAGTTGCCATCACAACGGGGCGGGCACTTCCGACGCCGCCGACCGTTGTGATGGCAACCTGATTAGTTGATGGTGTCCTGTCGAGAAATGCCCCCTGTCGATAAATGCTCGCCTGGTACTACGCTTGCGCAGTACGGAGATGCCGTAAGCCGCCGAACATTAGATTCCACTGTTCGGCGGCTTCATACTACGCAAGCGCTGCACATGCGCAGTACAGGGCGGGCATTATTCGACAGGGGGCATTTTTCGTCAGAACAACGGCGTTGTGAAAATGACTCAATGTGCATGCGCGAGATCGGGTAGAGAACAGGCACCGTATCCCCGGAACAGGATGCTTGTGGGCTTCACATGCCCACAAGCAAAATGAAAACGGCCAAGAAAGGATTAACAAACTTTATTTAAGAGATAAATCCGGACATCAGGGGACATATTTTACAAAAGACTCGAGTGTTCAAATGCTAATTTAAAGGCTTCTGAAAGAATAAAAAAGAAATAAATCAATTGTAGTTGGAATACCGCTTTAAAATCCTAATATGTTATTCAAACATGTCTGCATAGAATTCTTAGTAGTGCAGGATTTGCAGTTCTCAGCTGAAAATGCTGGAAACAAAAAACATATGGTCTCTTGCTTATTTCTATCTATAGGCTTTTTGTTCTTGAAAAATAATTATCTTTACACAACTCCATCATTAGCCTGACTGAGATTGTTAAAATGACCGCTTTATAGTAAGAAAAGATAATCGATTTGTTATAATAATTCTCTATTTTAACATAACACGTGACATGTTTTACCACCAAATCTTAGCATTGTAAACATAGGTATTTGCAGACGCTGTAAATAAATGCAGGATGCCTAAAACAAGTTGACATGATGGAATGGCCTTTTTTAGTCTGGTAATTTACATAGCACAAGAATGGCTCCTATTCTCGGTCACTGCAGATTTCATGGAATGTGAGATAGCATAGAAAGCCCTTGGAAATTGTATACTTTCCATGGTAGATTTAGTAAGTGTAACCCCATATTGTATTCTTTTATCCTTTTTTTTCTGTCCTTTGTGAAGAGGGATTAAACCAAAAACCCTTTGTAGTGCATATGTTTATACAAAGTAAATACACCTGAAGCATTGCAAAGAAACACTTAATGAACTAAAGCAAATTGTGGTTTTCATTACATTCTCATGTCATTTTCACCAATAACCTAATTGCCTGGAATGGCATGTTTTCTTAAGGTTATGTCCTAGACTTGGAGAGGAGGTATTCAGTGTGTTCAGCAATAACAGTGGTATGTGTAGGGAGGTAAAAGTGACAGATTTACATATCTTTCCCTATAAACAGTGTTGCTGTTTGTTTTAAAGTGTGACATATGTTTGGGGCTGTCTCAATATATTTCATTAAATGAAGGGCCTGTATTTATTACCAAACATATGCTGTGGTTGTGTTAATTTCCTTGTATTGAGCACTTTTCCCAAAAAGTAAGGAAGCTTTACTTTTATTAAAGGACTATTGCAAAAAAATTGTATTCTGATAAGAGCTTGCAGCTAATACATTAAATGTGGTATCTGGTATGTGATTTGTTTTTTCCTAATTTCATGTGCTATTATTTATTTATCTCTCTCAATTGCAATATTGTCCAAGTCAAACTGGAAAAGTAACCGTTCCTGAGAAAACTATAACACTGGTAGGGAAACCTAAAACATTCTTTTAGTTACATGGTTCGAAGTTATTTTATAAAGAAAATGGTACAGAAACTGCTCATGCACCCTTGGCAGTGTTCATAGGCGTGCGCACAGGGTGTGCCGGATGTGCCCAGGCACAACCTTATCACCCCATGTGCATTAGTGTTATCGCTCTGTGTAGCAGCAGGAACATGGGATCTTACCGGCTCTGCCATAAGAGAAGTGTTTATGCTCTTCTCTTTCACTGTGTCGGCAGGGAAAACAATGTGCCGGGGTCATATATATGTAGACACATACACATGCATGTGTGTTTGGGCTTAAGGGTGCACACCCTAATGCAATAGGCTGCGCACACCTATGGCAGTGTTCTAGTTAGTCCCAACCCTGTCACTGTTACTTTTCTAGACATCATGGTCTGCAACTAGGTGTGGAGAAGAATATAAATAAAGGCAAGTTGAAATAAAAAAGAATGGATAAATGGAAGTCTATCTTTATTAGTAATTACTGCACATGATTTTAAAACAATAGGAGTAGTAGCGCTGTAATCAGTATAGGTGATAAATTAGTCCGTTTTGCAAAAGTCCTTTTATGATTTTTAGTGTGTGTGACACACACTTGGAGTTGGAGAGATGAGATAGGGGAAGGAAAAATCGGGAAAATTAGTCCTATAGATTAAATATATACACAGTCCATGTTCCAGGGCAAGCCTCCAAGGGGAAGATGAGAGCAGGCTCCAATATGCAAAAAACAAGAGAGAGAAGGCACCACCAGATCAGGAAAAGTACAATTTTAATTTTACAATAGGTGCATTATCCACTTACATTACAAATAATGTGCATCCAGCATACAAGTCCTGACTGGCCCATGGTGTGGCGATCATCCGCTCTAGATGTCAGCTGTGTTGATGGTATTGTTCCTTCATCCTCTGTATCTCTATCTGCTGAAGCAGGAAGTCCGGGCAGTGTGTACAGTGGGAACGAGGCTTGGGACACAGCGAAGAAGCGCAATGAAGTCCCGGGCAGCGGCAGAGGCGACGACGTTTCGGAGCATGCGCCGTAGGTTACTGGGCGTGCTCCTTTTTCAAGCACATGATTTTAAGAATGCAGTAATTCACATTATAGCGATCTTTCAAATTAGTATTAACCACTTAAGAACCGGGAGGATTTGCCCCCTTAATGACCAAGCCATTTTTTGCGATACGGCACTGCGTCGCTTTAACTGAAAATTGTGACGCTGTACCCAATAAAATTGATGTCAGTTTTCCCCCACAAATAGAGCTTTCTTTTGGTGGTATTTGATCACCTCTGTGGTTTTTATTGTTTGCTATAATACATATCCCAATTATTATTTTTTTTTTTTAAATGTTTTTTTCATCACTTTAGACCAATATGTATTCTACATATTTTCGGTAAAAAAATCACAATGAGTGTATATTGATTGGTTAAATGTGTTACCTAGGGAATGTTTCTAACTGGGGGGGATGGGACTGCCTGGAGGGGGAGACCAATCGCTGTTCCTAATCAGTAGGAACAGGAGATCTGTCTCTCCTCCCCTGACAGAACGGAGAACTGTCTATTTACATTGACAGATCTCCGTTCTGTCTCTGTCAGGAGCTATCACGCCTCGGCTCCGGCGTTGCGGGCCCCCTAGAGCTTCTAAAGCGGCCAATGTACAGTTACAACAATTTTCTTAGGGGAGCCAACCTTCCGCAGTAAAACTGCGGCGGCTGGTCCTTAAGTGGCTAAACTTTTTTCTTTTTTTTTTAAGCAGGCCCCTGGTGCTTAATGCCATAATGTGCTAGTATGTACTTCTTATTAGCACATTAAGATGGACTTACCTGTGAAACAAAACCCTCCCGGTGCTTCCATCTTCACCTGGTCTTCCTTCAGGGTTTGTGCTCTCTGGCTGCTTAAATGGCTGCTCCGCAATGATGTCGCTCTCGCACATGGACATGGGAGACACCATTGTGGCACAGCGCTGTGTACTGGCATGTGCGTGTGACATTATCCGTCAGAGCCAACCAAGCTAAGTGATGTCATCAGCCAGAGACAAGTAAGTCTTATTATAATGTTTAAAAGGGTTGCCCTGTCTACCGTGAAAGAATTAAAAGGCAGTGCTACAAAAACTGTAGCTGCTGACTTTTAAAAAACAGCCATTCACCTGTCCCAGGATCCAGCAGTGTGCTCCCCCCAGCCGGTTTCACCTGCTGTCTTCTTTCCTCTGCACCGGCATTTTAGCTGTGGGCATACGGCTGTGACAGCTTGCAGCTTCATGTACAAACAGCACTGCACAATGTGAATGGTCCTGAAGTCTTCTGTGAGGGAGGGAGGAGAACTTCTGCTTCCGATAGCCTCGGCGGTTGGAGCAAAAGTGGGAGCGGATACTTGTCACAATCGGGCACCTGCTCCCCCCGCCCATCAAAAGTACCAATTCTTTGAGAGGAGCAAGGGACAAGTCCTTAAAGCAGAACTTTCCCTTTTGGGTGGAGCTCCGCTGTAATAAAGGGCAAAGTTAAAAAGTTGATTTTAATACCACTTTAAATATCAATAATATTAATAAAATCAATATGTAAATTGTCCACCTAAAGAATACCATTATAATTGTGATTAAAGTATTCACTTTGCAGGGGAAGTTTTTTTTCGAGAGCTTGTTTAATGTGGTGAAATTTAATTTGCAAAGAATACCCAATTACATGTAAGAAACATTTTTGACATTTATTTTTGCTTGAATGGAAGTGAGCAAAGCTTCTCCCCATTCACTAAGCTGTAGAGAAAACTTCTTTGCAAAGTGCAACTTCCCTTGCAAAGTGAAAAGCCTATTTACCTTTAGTAAATTATCCCCTATATATCTATAGTGGGACATTTAGTTCATGGTTGCCTTACCAACATGTCTCTTATGGATGGTTTTCATCAGACCAACCAATCGTGTATGGTACCCATCGGTCTTTTTTCCATCGGTTGTAAAAAATAGAACTTGTTTTAAAATTTTCCGATGGATAAAAAACCAATGGGAATTTCCGATCGTCTATCGGCAAGTCCATCGGTTAAAAAACCCGCGCATGCTCAGAATCAAGTCGACGCATGCTCAGAAGCATTAAACTTCATTTTTCTCGGCTCATCGGAGTGTTTTACGTCACCGCGTTTGGAACGGTCGGTTTTTTGACTGATGGTGTGTGGCCAAGACTGATGAAAAACAGTTTCATCGGATTTCCGATGGACAAATCCATCGGACGAAAATCCATAGGTTATCCGATCGTGTGTACGGGGCTTAAGACAGAAGTTGATCAAACAATTGATTTCTGTTGCGTGATATCTGCCACACACTGATCGAATTAGACTGGTCTCTGCTGAGCTGGCTGAATTGTGATCATTGTATGGCTGCCTTTATTCCCTCTTCATAAACATTCCCAGCTTTTCAGAAGGTGAAAATATACTTTTAAAAGGGGTTTTTATGGGTCCCCAAACATTGAAAGTTTTTTTCCAAATTCACATGGGCAAAGTGGGCTGTACAGTGTTTAGCAGGTGTGCGTGTATGTGGCCCAGGATCACCAGTAAATGACTGGGGTTTACATACAGCCACCTGTACAAATCAATAACAAGCTATGGCTGTATGTGTGTAGCTGCACACTCTGCATTTTGATGTGTATAGGGATGGATAAGAGGCCCTGGATGCAAACTGTCTGTCTCCAGGGCTACTCATTCATCCATGTATGCGTGCAAATGTTTAGATGTGCAATTATAGAGGTACAAACACAGCCTGTCATTCAGTATTTTAGCTGCATGCAATTCCCTGCACACCAGTGCTTAGATAAATTAGTTATTATTGTCTACATTTTAGAATGCTGATAGTCTAGCACTGGGAACGTGCTGACAGCAGGAGAAAGCAGAGTGAGCAGGGTAATAACCTTGATGAGGCCCTTATAAATATGGTGATAATCCTTCACTGTCTAGGCAGCAAGCGTGGGATGAATTGGTGACTAAGCTGCATTGTTTAACTGAAGTGGAGAAAAGTGAAGTCACACTTAGAGGGGCACCCTCTACCTTTTGAAGGTAATCCTCTAACAGGGCACGGAGCATTTAGCAAACTATTCACTTTTCCATGTATTAGCCTGAAACTTGTGAGCATAAAAAGGAACAAAGAAAATTCCTGTTATGGTTATGCCGCGTACACACGATCAGTTTTTCTGATGAAAAAAGACCGATGGATTTTTTTCATCGGACAAACCGATCGTGTGTGGACCCCATCGGTCTTTTTTCCATCGGTAGAAAAAAAAAACGATATCAAATTACGATCGTCTGTGTGGAACTCCATCGGACAAAAACCCACGCATGCTCAGAATCAAGTCGACGCGTGCTCAGAAGCATTGAGCTTATTTTTCTCGGCTTGTCGGAGTGTTTTACGTCACAGCGTTTTGGACGGTTGGAATTTTGACTGATGGTGTGTAGGCAAGACTGATGAAAGTCAGCTTCATCGGATTTCCGATGGAAAAATCCATCGGATTTTATTCCATAGGAAATCCGATCCCAGAATGCTAGATTCACCATCCTACCCCAGAATGCACACTTTTGGATTAGGGATGTTAGGCCAAGCAAAAGTGATGGAAATATCATGGCTTCTGACCAGAATAGACATACCAACAGACACTCCAAAATGAAATGAAGGAAAATATTCCTCTGAATCTGTGACAGTTGAAGAGGGTATCAGTGGGTAGCCTTTTCATCCTGTTGTGTAACACATCTATATGAATTTGCCTCTAGAAGATATTGCTGTAGATCCATCATTCTTTTTAACAACAAGGTTGGTCTTTATTGAAAATCATGTCATCACACAAGGCAGTCATTAAAATACTCAAATACAAATCAGATAGATTTGAACAAATTGATGGTACAGAAATTCAAGCGTAGACAAATAGCATGCAAATATAGACTCCGATAACTGGATACAAAACTTGTACAAACTCAAGAAGATTTGTTATAACAAAGGGAACCCTGCAGATACAAGCATGGGGGGGGGGGGGACAGCCGCCCCCCTCTAATACGAATCTTAGCTACTAATCTATAGGTCTACCACCCCAGAACTCACACTTGTTCGGTCCAAGGCAGCCATAAGCGATCACATTTCTGGGGACAGCCTCTATTAATATGTCAGCTTGTAAAGGGGCATCACTGAATTTATGGAGGAGTCCCAAGACTCGACTGTAGGGGGAGAGGGGGACGTCCACCTGAGTAATATTTCCTTTTTAGCATATAAAAGGACATAGGAGATTAGAAGCTTAGTATAACGAGGCCTCTGTTCATCATCCTGAATGCCCAGCAGTGCTAATTCAGGCGACACGGGGAGGGACAACTGCAGGCGGACATTAATACATTCGAAAACTGCAGCCCAATACTCAGCTAGGGATGGGCAGGTCCAAAACATGTGTAGGAATGTGCTGTCAGGGGAATGACATCTAGGAAAGTTCTGGGACCTCTGTGGATAGATCTTGTGCAACCTTTGCGGTGTGTAATAGACCCGGTGTATAAACTTGGTGTGTATGAGCTTATCCCTGGAGGAAATCATTAGTCTAAAACCCGCTTCAAAGCATTCCTTCCAGGTCTCCCTGTCCAGGCCAGGAATGCCGGCCTGCCACTTCTCCCACAGGGCCTCTATCTTAGGTGAGTTCCCTCCTAGGAGGGCAAAGTACAGTGTGGAAAGGGTCTTTTAAGAGTCTCCTGCGCCAAAAGTGCCTCGATAGAATCTGCTTCAAGTTTTATGGGGAGTGGGAATTGCGCTCTCGCAGCATGGCTCAACTGGTAATACCTAAATAACATCCCACCCGGAAGTCCAAACCTAGCAGAAAGATCCGCAAATGTCAGGAGCGTCCCCCGGGGCATAATATCCGGAAGTGTTTTAATCCCAAAGCGAGCCCAGAGGTGTGGGTCAGGAAGCATCTTAAAGTTCGGGAGCGTGGGGTTACCCCACAATGGACAAAAGGGAGAATATTGATGCACGCGAAGGAATCGCTTCCTAGCCACCCCCTACACCTTCAGGGTCACTCTAGTAGGGGCCGGGAGCGAGGGGTACACAGCGGGGCCCCTATAAACCAAATTGCCTAGTTGCCGAAGGGAACCCAAAATGGCTGCTTCTAAACACGTGGCCACATTGGATCTGGATTGCTCGAACCACCAACGTATAGTCACTAACATGGCCGCCCAGAAGTATACTTTCAGGTTGGGAGACGCGAGACCTCCACAGCTCACTGGGAGCTGCAGGGTCGACTTGGCCAGCCTAGGGTTAACACCCATCCAGAGAAAAGAGGTTATACAGCTGTCCATCTCCTTAAAAAAAGTAGCCGGAAGCCATACCGGGCAGTTACGGAACACATAATTAAACCTGGGCAGGTAGAGCATTTTCAGCACATTAATACATCCAAGAAGATTAAGAGGCAGGTCCCGCCATCTAGAGCATTGGTCCCTGAGTCTCGCCACTAAGGGTTGTAGGTTGAGACGCCGAAAGGCCTGGAGGTCTCTCGACACCACAATACCCAGGTATTTGAATTCCTCGACCCAAAGTAGCGGGGTCTGCGACACCGCCCCCTCGGCCCGAGGATCCAGCGGAAACACTATGGACTTCGTCCAGTTAATCCTGACTCCCGAGAAGCGTCCAAACTCATCAAACAACTCCAGGGCGGCCCGGCGTCCTGCAGATATAGCAAAGCGTCGTCCGCATACAAAGAAATTTTCTCCTCCAGAGGGCCAACCCTGAGGTCCCGAACATCGGAGGACTCTCGGATCCGTGTTGCCAATGGCTCAAGAGCCAGGGTGAACAGACTAGGTGATAGAGGACCCCCTTGACAGGTGCCCCTCTGGAGGGGAAAGGACCCAGAAAGGGTACCACTTGTGTGGAGCCTAGCCCTGGGTGCCCTGTAAAGCATGGCTAACCAATGCAGGAATTTAGGGCCTATGCCAAAGCGTTTAAGGACTTCCCAGAAATACTCCCACTCCACGGAGTCAAATGCTTTTTCCGCATCGAGTGAAGCAATGACTCTATTACCTCCGTTATCATGGGGTGTGTCCAAATTAAGGAATAGTCTACGGATGTTAATGTCCGTGCCCTTCCCCGGCATGAATCCCGTTTGATCCTGGTGGACCAGGTCGTCAATGAGGTCAACCGGATAGCCAGAATTTTGGCCAGCAACTTGGTGTCCGCATTGATTAAGGTAATCAGCCTTTATGAGGCACATTCCTCTGGATCCTTACCGGGTTTGGGCACCAGCACCACCACCACCGCCTCCGACATAGAATCTGGCAGAGAGCCCAAAGCAGAGAACTGAGCTAAGAGGGAAGTGAGCTTAGGGGCCAACACCTCCTGATGTACAGAGTACAATTCCATAGGGAATCCGTCAGGCCCAGGAGCCTTACCCACCTGCATAATCTGTATTGCTGTCTGAACCTCTTCCAGGGAGATATCTCTCTAACTCTGCGCTTTTATCCGGGTCTAAGACCGGGAGCTGGACCTGGTCCAGGTAATGAGTGAACTCAGTGGTACTGTATTCCACTGTATTCCACCCTAGAGGCATAAAGTGCCCGATAGAACTGAAGAAATCGGTTACTGATTCCCTCAGGAGTGGTCAAAGGTCGGCCGTCCGAGTCACGCACCCTACCCACGTGCGTCGTTGCGAATTGTCCTTTGGCAAGCCAGGCCAACAGTTTGCCATTCTTGTCACCGTATTCGAATATCCTCTGCGCCTTGTCTAATAGTGATTTCTTGGTAAGGTAAATTCTGAGCAAAGAGCAAGTCCCTCAATGTATTTTGCCAGGCCCCATAAGTAGAACGGTTCTGGTCTAGGACATATTCCCGCTCCCTCTCCCCTGCCCGCTCCTCCAGCTGCTCAAGTGACTGTCCAAACTCCCGCTTCCGTGCTGCTATCCTCGAGATATATTCTCCTCTTAACCATGTTTTGAAGGCATCCCACAGTATGAGAGGGTCAGAGGAGCCCTCATTAGTCAGCAAGAAGTTATATATCTCTTCAGGGAGTTGTTCCTGGATCTCTGAGTCCATCACCCAATACCTGGATAATCCCCACAACCCTGGACCACCAGACGGGGCTACCTGGATCCCCACTAGAAGCGGGGCATGATCTGAAATACCTCGGGGAAGGATCTCGGTAGACACCACCCCCTGTAAGAGAGCAGGTGAGGAAAAAGCCAAGTCTATACGAGATAGCGTCCGAAAGGTGGTCGGGAGACAGGTAAACTGCGCCTCCGAGGGATGAAAATTACGCCAGAGTTTCGTTAAGTGGAACAATTCTGCCCAGCAAGACAGGCCAGGGGGAGCAGGGGCCCGCCGCTTCAGCCTATCCCGTTCCGCAGACATCACCAGGTTAAAGTCCCCCACGAGCAGAACTCTATTCACCCCATACTGCGTAACATCATTCATTAGGGCGTGTAAGCAAGAAACATCAGCCGGGGGAGGCAGATACAGTCCCACAATGATATACGGAATACCAGAGTTCGTTGCATGCAGCAGGAGATATCTTACCCCAGAGTCTGTCTTCACCACCAGAAGCTGGAAGGGGAGAGACCTATGAACCAGGATTCCTACCACCCTCGCATACGAGGAGTAGGAAGCATGGTAGTGGGCACCGACCCAGGCCCTCTTCAGACCCAGGACTCGTGCCCCCACCAAGTGGGTCTCCTGCAGGATACAAATCTGGGGGTTATAAGACTTCAAATATTTGAACACTAGTGACCTCTTAATAGCTGAGTTGAGTCCCTTCACATTCCAAGACAAAACTGTAAAATTGGCTATAATCAAAAAACAGTGATAACAATAGGATATGCGTCCACCACTTTGTCCACAGCCCTCCTCCCCACGTATGGTGTCCCGCATTCCGCCGCACCCCAAAAGCCACGGTACAGGAAATGCGGGACACCCGGACCCCAGTAGTCATACCCAATGCGTGTGAGCATAAAAGAATACATAGACCAACCAAGAACCTAATCAAACTTAAAGTAAGTAAACAAAATGCAAAGCGGACAGCAACGGCCATCCAACCCCTCCCCCCACCCCGTGCCCCCCTAAACCACGGGTGGCACATGTTTCCCATAACGTGTTCTAGAGCAGTTCACTTAGTCGGGAGGCGTGGTGCCCAACTAGGACTCCCCCATCATGGCGGCACAAAAATCCACCCAATAGGCCGCTAAAAACAAAAATAAAATAAAGAGAAGGTGTCTAATACAAAAATTAGCAGGAGCAATCAAAACGTTTGTAGAGATGCTGGAGAGTTCAAAACAAAGAAGGGGTAGGCAGTCAATTATAACGATCGGGGTACAACAAAA
This sequence comes from Rana muscosa, assembly GCA_029206835.1. Classification (NCBI taxonomy): domain Eukaryota; kingdom Metazoa; phylum Chordata; class Amphibia; order Anura; family Ranidae; genus Rana; species Rana muscosa. Next base: position 86,543,474 of record CM055122.1, on the reverse strand, counting down.
ACATATACCTGAGTAAAGCAGGGGACATGTCTGCAGTGTTCACAGTGAGAACATGAGGCACACAAACATGGGATAGAGGGTAAAGTCTCCTGGATAGTGTGGAGGGACACAGCCCAAAAGTCGAAGTCTAATGCAAGGCCAAACCGAACATCAAGGTCCCAGGCACAAAACCAGAAATATAGGGTGACATACCTCTATCCCAGTCCGAGTTGGCAGAGAAGTATAAGCATATCACAGGGAGGGCCGCGAAGAACTATGGCGGCAGCCAAGCGTTAGCATCCCTGGGACTGGTGAAGATCCGCACCGTTTCCCCATCGACTACTCTCAGCTTGGCCGGGAACAGGATACTGTACCGGATACCCTTGCACCGGAGAGAAGCTTTGACCGCGTCAAATGATCGGCGTTGTTTCTGGGTCTCGATGGTGTAGTCCGGGAACATCATCAGCCGGGTGTTGCGGCATTGGACTTCCCCTGCCACTCAAGCCGCTCTAAGGATCTCGTCGCGGTCTCGGAAATTCAGCAGCCAGAGGATCAACGTACGGGGTGGCGCACCCTCTGGGCCAGGCCGTGGCGGCACCCGGTGGGCCCTCTGCACGGTGAAATATGGAGAGAGCTGGGCCGCAGGCAGCAGGGATCTCGGCAGCTCTTCGGTGAATACCGTCGGATTGCGTCCCTCTACTCCCTCCAGCAGGCCGACAATACGGAGGTTATTCCTCCTGCTCCGGTTCTCAGCGCGATACTCAAAGGCTCGCACTTTGGTCTGAAGGGCCCGAATAGACGTAGTGTGGTCCGCTACAGAGTCCTCCAAATTCCCCACACGCTGTTCAGTAGGGATGAGCTTTGTTTTCGAGTCGAACATACGTTCGACTCGAACATCGGCTGTTCGATCGTTCGGCGAAGATCGAACTATTTGGGCTGTTTGCGCCAAATTCGAGTGACGCGAACGGCCCACAATGCACTACGCCATCGCAGTGTCATCCAGGCGCTGTGATTGGCCAAGCATGCACTGTGACCCCGCATGCTTGGCCAATCACAGCGCCGGCAGCGAGGAGAGCAATGATTGGCCACAGGCAGGATGCCTGTGGCCAATTATTGCTGAGGGGGTTTAGTACACGCCCCACACTATAAAAGGCCGCCAGCGCGGCGGCCTTGTGTAGTGTGTTCCGGAGCAGGGAAAGAGAAGCATAGGCAGGGACAGTGTCATTTTTTTCCTTTACTAATCCTGGATTCCTTGTGTTTAGGGACAGAGAAGGATAGGTAGGGAGAGTGTCAGTGTGTCATTCTGTGCTAAACCTTGTTTGTAGGGACAGAGAAGGACAGTGAAGGAAAGTGTCAGTGTGCTATTCTGTGCTAAACCTTGTTTGTAGGGACAGAGAAGGACAGTGAGCGAAACTGTCAGTGTGCTATTCTGTTCTAAACCAATCTTGCTGAACCGTATTTGAAATCCTTGAGTTTAGGGACAGAGAAGGACACTCGTGGAAACTATCAGTGTGCTATTCTGTGCTAAATCTTGTTTGTAGGGACAGAGAAGGACAGTGAGGGAAACTATCAGTGTGCTATTCTGTGCTAAACCAATCTTGCTGAACCATATTTGAAATCCTTGAGTTTAGGGACAGAGAAGGACACTCGGGGAAACTATCAGTGTGCTATTCTGTGCTAAATCTTGTTTGTAGGGACAGAGAAGGACAGTGAGGGAAACTATCAGTGTGCTATTCTGTGCTAAACCAATCTTGCTGAACCATATTTGAAATCCTTGAGTTTAGGGACAGAGAAGGACACTCGGGGAAACTATCAGTGTGCTATTCTGTGCTAAATCTTGTTTGTAGGGACAGAGAAGGACAGTGAGGGAAAGTGTCAGTGTGCTATTCTGTGCTAAACCAATCTTGCTGAACCATATTTGAAATCCTTGAGTTTAGGGACAGAGAAGGACACTCGTGGAAACTATCAGTGTGCTATTCTGTGCTAAATCTTGTTTGTAGGGACAGAGAAGGACAGTGAGGGAAACTATCAGTGTGCTATTCTGTGCTAAACCAATGTTGCTGAACCATATTTGAAATCCTTGAGTTTAGGGACAGAGAAGGACACTCGGGGAAACTATCAGTGTGCTATTCTGTGCTAAATCTTGTTTGTAGGGACAGAGAAGGACAGTGAGGGAAAGTGTCAGTGTGCTATTCTGTCCTAAACCAATCTTGCTGAACCATATTTGAAATCCTTGAGTTTAGGGACAGAGAAGGACAGTGAGGGAAACTGTCAGTGTGCTATTCTGTTCTAAACCAATCTTGCTGAACCATATTTGAAATCCTTGAGTTTAGGGACAGAGAAGGACACTCGGGGAAACTATCAGTGTGCTATTCTGTGCTAAATCTTGTTTGTAGGGACAGAGAAGGACAGTGAGGGAAACTATCAGTGTGCTATTCTGTGCTAAACCAATCTTGCTGAACCATATTTGAAATCCTTGAGTTTAGGGACAGAGAAGGACACTCGGGGAAACTATCAGTGTGCTATTCTGTGCTAAATCTTGTTTGTAGGGACAGAGAAGGACACTCGGGGAAACTGTCAGTGTGCTATTCTGTTCTAAAACAATCTTGCTGAACCATATTTGAAATCCTTGAGTTTAGGGACAGAGAAGGACACTCGGGGAAACTATCAGTGTGCTATTCTGTGCTAAATCTTGTTTGTAGGGACAGAGAAGGACAGTGAGGGAAAGTGTCAGTGTGCTATTCTGTGCTAATCCAATCTTGCTGAAGCATATTGCAAATCCTTGTGTTTAGGGACAGAGAAGGATAGGCAGGGGACAGTGTCAGTGTCTTTGTTGCTAAGCCTCCTGCACAGTATACACCTGAAGGTAGCCCTTATTGCTGTTTTCCCATCTCCCTGCAGGCCATCCATTAAAATGTCTGGAAGGCAAACAAGGAGAGGCAAACAGTCAGGAGGCAAAAAAAGAGGGCAAGCAGGCTCTGTGTCTGGGGGCAACAGTGCTGGTCGTGGACGCGGTGCATTGTCATCAGCACATGGCCATGGGACACGCTTGTCCTTCTTTTCGGCAGCTGGACATGTTGAGCCACATCATGCCGAAGACTTGGTAGAGTGGATGACCAAGCCCACCTCATCCTCCTCATCCTCTCTCACCCAGGCTCAGGGTACTGGCAAAGCAGCTGCCAAAGCGTCCTCTTCTCTGGTATCATTAGTCAATCCTTCCCTAGACCCACCATGTCCTCCTCCTGAGGAGTCCCCCGAACTGTTTGAGCACAGTGTTGGGTACATGCTCCAGGAGGATGCCCAGCGTTTCGAAGGATCTGATGATGATACCCAGATAGAGGAAGGCAGTAGCGTGAGAGCAGAGAGAGGGGATGCTCAAGAAGGACACCAATCTGGCAGTCATGCTCCAGCAGCTGCAGCATACTGCCAGATTGGCTCCAGTGATGAGGAGGGAGGGGATGATGAGGTCACTGACTCCACGTGGGTGCCTAATAGGAGAGAGGAAGAGGAGGAGGATGAGGAGGAGGCACATCTCCAACGAGGCAGGATGCCCTTGGGTGGCCAGCGTATGGGCAGCACACCCACGGAATCACACCGCAGAGCTCCGCCTGTGCAGGGCGCTGCCTCTGCCCGTCATTCAAAAAGTTCTTTGGTGTGGGCCTTTTTTGAGGCGAGTGCATCAGATCGCACAGCTGCTGTTTGCAACATATGTCTCAAGCGTATATCGCGTGGCCAAAACATCAGCCGCTTGGGCACCACATGCTTGATCAGACATATGTTGACCTGCCATGCAGCTCGTTGGCAAGCCTACCTTAAAGACTCACACCAAAGAACAAAGCGGACCTCTCCTTGCACCGCATCAGCTGGGATCTCCAACCCCACTATACCTTCAGTCCTCTCTGAAACCTGCACTGAGAGGAATGAAGGTGTAGAATTAGGTGTGTCACAGCCAAGTACTTGCGGCCACTCTGCTAGCAGTACACCGACGTCCGATTCTAGCAGGCAAATTTCCCTGCCCCAGCTGCTGGACCGTCTAAAGAAGTTCACTCCCAGCCATCCACATGCCCAGCGGTTGAATGCTAGCTTGGCTAAATTGCTAGCGCTTCAACTGCTGCCTTTTCAGTTGGTAGACTCGGCCCCCTTCCGTGAGTTTGTGCAATGTGCGGTTCCTCAGTGGCAGGTTCCCAAACGCCACTTTTTCTCACGGAAGGCGATTCCGGCTCTCTACAGGCATGTGGAAGGCAATGTCTTGGCCTCGCTGGACAGGGCGGTCAGCGGTAAGGTGCATATTACCGCTGACTCATGGTCCAGCAGGCATGGACAGGGACGTTACCTTTCTTTCACGGCCCATTGGGTCACTCTTTTGGCAGCTGGGAAGGATGCAGGACAAGGTGCAGTAGTGTTGGAGGTTGTTCCACCGCCACGCCTCCAAAATGCTACTACTGGTTGTGACACACCTCTCTCCTCCACCCCCTCCTCTTCTTCTTCCTCCATGGCCTCTTCCTGTGGTTTGTCCTCGGAACCAGCGGTGCTCCGTAGGCGTTCAAGGGGCTACGCAAGTACGCAGGCAAAAAGATGCCATGCCGTGCTTGCGCTGGTGTGTTTGGGGGACAGGAGCCACACTGGGGCAGAGGTCCTGTCTGCTCTGCAGGGGCAGGCCGAGAGGTGGTTGACGCCACGCCAGCTTAAGCCAGGAATGGTGGTTTGCGACAATGGCACCAACCTCCTCTCCGCCCTCCGACAGGGACAACTGACCCATGTGCCCTGTGTGGCTCACGTCCTTAACCTGGTGGTGCAGCGGTTCTTGGGCAGGTACCCGGGCTTACAGGATGTCCTGAGGCAGGCCAGGAAAGTCTGTGTGCATTTCCGCAGATCTTATAATGCCAGTGCTCGCCTGGCTGAGCTGCAAAAGGAGTTGAACCTGCCCAAGAACCGCCTTATATGTGACATGCCCACCAGGTGGAACTCAACGTTGGCCATGCTGCAGCGGCTGCACACGCAGCAGAGGGCCATCAATGAGTACCTGTGCGACTACGGCATCAGGACAGGGTCAGGGGAGCTCGGGTTTTTTTCACCACGCCAGTGGGGCATGATCAGGGATGCATGCACTGTCCTGGCACCATTTGAGGAGGCCACGAGGATGGTGAGCAGTGACAGTGCATGCATCAGTGACACTGTACCTCTTGTCCACCTGTTGGAGCACACGCTGCATGGAATAATAGACAGGGCACTTGAGGCAGAACAGAGGCAGGAAGAGGAGGACTTCCTTGCCTCTCAAGGCCCCCTTTACCCAGACAGTGTTCCTTCTGTCCCACCCATCGCACAGGAAGAGGAGGAGGAGGAGGAGGATTGTGTCAGCATGGAGGTGGAGGCTGGCACTCAGCATCATCAGCAGCAGTCTTTTAGGGATGATTTACAGTCCCAAGAAACCAGTGGACTTGTACGTGGCTGGGAGGAGGTGGCTGCGGATCATGTCGTCCTTAGTGACCCAGAGGACTCCGGACTGAATGCCTCAGCTAACCTACGCTGCATGGCCTCCCTGATCCTGCAAAGTCTGCGGAAGGATCCTCGTATTCTTCGGATCAAGGAGAGGGACCATTACTGGCTGGCCACTCTCCTTGATCCACGGTACAAGGGTAAGGTTGCGGACCTTATCTTACCGTCGCAGAGGGAGCAGAGGATGAGACAACTCCGGGAGGCCTTGCAGAAAGGTCTGTGCAACGCGTTCCCAGAGACTGGGAGGTTACAAACTCCTGGTCCTGGACAACGAGTTGCTGAGGCTTCGGGCAGTCAAAGAAGGAGCGGTGGGGAAGGTGGCCGTCTGACCGATGCGTTCAGACAATTCTTCAGTCCGCAGCCCCAAAGTATGATCGGTTCCAGCAACCATCGCCAGCGTCTGATATACATGGTGCAGGAATACCTAGGGGCAAGGTCAGACTTGGACACCTTCCCCACCGAAAATCCTCTGGCTTACTGGGTCTTGAGGATGGATCACTGGCCAGAGCTTGCACAGTATGCAATTGAGCTACTGGCCTGTCCTGCATCCAGCGTTCTTTCAGAACGCACATTCAGTGCTGCTGGAGGATTTGTCACGGATCACAGGGTGCGCCTGTCCACCGACTCGGTTGATCGACTGACTTTCATCAAGATGAACCAGTCTTGGATCACCACCAGCTACCACACACCTGATGCTGATATAACAGACTATTTGATTTTAAAATGTCACATCCCTTCAAGACTGATGCTGATGCTGAGTGCCTGTGCTGTTATGTTGACTCGCTATCCTCCTCCTCCTCCTCAATGATCCGATTAATGATGATAGCTTGGAAGATCATTTTGGTTTATGGGTGCCGCCACCAGTGGCTAAGGCACAATTTTTCAGCCCCTGTTTAACAGGGGCGTGTAATTACAATTTTTGATGCAATACTTTGCAACAGGGCTCATTGCTGTGCTCCAAGTACAGTATCTGTGAGGGGTTGCAGTGTTGTGCCACCAGTGCCTAAGGCCCAATTTTTCAGCCCCTGTTCAACAGGGGCATGCAATTATAATTATTGATCTAATAATTCACAGCAGGGCCCATTGCTGCGCCCACCAAGAGTAACTGTCAGGCCTTACAGTGTTGTGGCACCAGCACCACCATCAAAGGCCCAATTTTTACTACCACTGTTCAACAATTATATGTTATTACAATTCCTGATATAATAGTTGACAGCAGGGCGTTCCAGCACCCACCAAGAGTAACTGTGAGTGCTTCAGTGTTGTGCCAACACCAACACCTAAGGGGCCAATTTCTGCAGAGTATATACGGCAGGTCCCTACTTTCAAACATCCAACTTACAAATGACGCCTACTTGCAAACGGAAGAAGACAACAGGAAGTGAGAGGAAATCTACCCCTAGGAAGGAAAATTCTCTCCTGTAAGAATTAATATGGGAGAAAGGTGTCTCCTCTCTACTGATGCTTTATCACCAATCCTTGTTTCAATAAAAACACCACATTTCAAAAACAGTTGTCATTGGGAAGCAAAGTGAGGTGAAATGTTCTGAACAGGGGCACAGACAGCAAAACAAATGTTACAGGGGTGATAACCCTTCCCTATGTTTTCCAAAAAGCTTAAAAATAGATTTTTTGGCTGGAGCTACACTTAAACAATGTACGTGTTCAAAATTACAAACAGATTCTACTTAAGAACAAACCTACAGTCCCTGTCTTGTTTACACCGGTCTTGTTTACACCGCCTGTATACTGCTGTTCAGAGTATATAGGGCCTTTTTTATTTTGTGTTGCGGGGTTCCCCTTAATATCCAAACAAGACCCAAAGGGGCTGGTAATGGGCTGGGGTAGGGGGGGGGGTGATGGGGTAGCTATGCCATTTTTCTTAAAGATTTCCATCCATATTACCGGGACCAGACATTACATTAAAGCCGCAAGCAGTTTTAAATGGCTTTTTTTTTCCTTTAGAAATGTAATTTTGTGCAGGGACAGTTCTAAACACGGGAAACACGTGGCACTTCACAGGCATACTTTAGACACCCCCCAGGTACAATATTTAAAGGAATATTTGACTTTTTTTTTTCACTTTATGCATCATTAAAATGACTGCTCCCGAAAAACGGCCGTTTTTAAAACTTCTTTTTGCATTGATACATGTCCCCTGGTGCAGAACCCGGGTTCCCAAACTCTGTTTAGGACAATAACATGGATAATAGTCGTTATAATTAGCACTTTAGAATTCGAACGTTCGCATCCATTGTATTTAATAGGGTTCTAATGTTCGTGCGAACTTTCGGTCCGTTCGCGGGTTCTGGTGCGAACCGAACCCGGGGGTGTTCGGCTCATCACTACTGTTCAGTCAGATCCATCATTCTTAACCAGTATTCTATGGAACCCTATGGTTCCTTAAGAGGTTGCTAGGACTTGCTTTATCTTTGGTTAATTGACCTCCCATTTGATGGTGCCTGCATAGTTTCAGCGCCAGTGCCACTTGGCAGAGTCAGTGGAATGACACGGATGATCTTTATAGCTGTCCTTAAGGGTGGCATTCTAACCACCACTCAAAATGATCAGTTTTAGTAAGGGTTCCCAAAGCCCTTAAAATTATTTTTATGTTCCTCTGGAGTAAAAAGGTTGAGAAAGGCTGCTGTAGATATTAAGCGGGCATATTTATGCAGCCTTTAAAATATATTACCTGACTATGCAAGCCGTTTTCCACAGTTTACTGTTAGAATCTTATCTTAGCGGAACCATATTTATATGTGGCATTGTTCTTACCTTTGAATATCCCTGCTCACTGTTACTCAGCTGCTTCAGTCACATTTTTGTTTGTTGGGAGTACCAAATGTACTTTGGTAAAAATTAAACTGTTATTTTATTAACCATATTGTAACCTACATATTGTGTAATAACATACAGCTGTTTTGTTGTCCTCTGCATCAGGGTCTGTTAACACATTTTTTGGAGGGTTAAGGTAGTGTTGAAAGCAAAAGCATTAGTGCTTATATTTAGAGTTGGGAAATGCATACCTTTGCAAATCATGACATCTGTCAGAATAGCTAAATTGATTACAGAACACCAAATTACTATGAAATGAAAGTGTTGACAGACGTGGCACCCACAATACTTGTTCTTTTTTTTCTAAACATCAACATATAGTCCAAATTTAGTCCTTCATATGTCCAGGCATTCAGAGGCACATGGACGGGAGTGTAGTGAATGATAAATGTGGGAACACATGTACATTGTACTTTGGCTACAGAAGGGACTGGTAATGTCTGGGAACTTCTTTACAGGCTGTATTTCAGTCAAGCAAAGAAAACGTGAGAATTCAACAAAAACAAACTAGTCATCTTAGAGTAAAATTGGATAAGTCTGCGGAATTGCATATTTTTTGTACTGCATTGATAGTTACAGTTTTACCTCAAATCATAGGTTTTCCATTTTGGAAAAAAAATTTGTTGGCACATATTCTCTCTTTCAAATCTGGTGGAAGAGAAATAGTTACCGCTAAAATTAAATGTTCCTAGTTTAATAAAAGTTACCATTATTTGGAGGTATAAATGGTGCCAACAGTGCTATAGTTTTTTGAAGGTTTCATACAGGTAACAGCTGTCATTTATTTTTTTAAAGGGACAAAAGACTGTAAACTTGCTTTCTCTTTAAACCTTTGCTATGCATTAAAAGAACATTTATGATGAATGGAATCTGTTACCCACTTCAGATATACCTATCCAAGTTCAGTGATCAGAGTTGCTATTCAAGCAAAATGCTCAGAGCTCCAAAGTTCAGTAAACTACTACACCATTAGAATTAAGTTTATTTATTTTAGTAATTAAATTCAAAAAGTGAAACTCATACTCATAAAGTGCGTTACACACAGAGTGATATATTTCAAGCATTTCTTTCTCTTAATTTTGATGATTATGGCTTACAGCTAGTGAAAACCCAGAATTCAGTATCTCAGACAGTTAGAACATTACATAAGACCAATAAAAAAAAAAGCATTTTTAATACAGAAAAGTTAGCTTACTGTCCATATACAGTATAGTATGCACTCAATACTTGGTTGGGGTCCCTTTTGCATGATTTACTGCATCAATGCGGCATGGCATGGGGGACGATCAGCCTGTGGCACTGCTGAGGTGTTATGGAAGCCCAGGTTGCTTTGCAGATGCTGATTTCCTTTTCCAGCAAGACCTGGCACCTCCACACATTGCCAAAAGTACCAATACCTGGTTTAATGATCATGGTAGCACTGTGATTGGCCAGCAAACTTGCCTGACCTAAACCCCATAGAGAATCTGTGGGGTATTGTCAAGAGAAAGATGAGACACCAGACCCAACAATGCAGACGAGCTGAAGGCTGCAATGAAAGCAACCTAGGCTTCCATAATACCACAGCAGTGCCACAAGCTGATCACATCCATGCCACACCGCATTCATGCAAAAGGAGCCTCGACCAAGTATTGAGTGCCTACTATACTGTACATGGACATAAGTTTCAGCAGGCCAACATTTCTGTATTAAAAATCCTTTTTTTTATTGTAATATTATAATTTCTGAGATACTGAATTTGGGGTTTTCACTAGCTGTAAGCCATAATTATCAAAATTAAAAGAAAGAATTGCTTGAAATATATCACTCCATGTGTAATGCGTCTATATAAAATATATGAGTTTCACTTTTTAAATTGAATTGCTAAAATAAATTAACTGTAGCGGGGTGTCATATTTAGGGGAAACATCTGAGTGGTAACTAGGCTCAGATGCACTAATAGTTAGATTTCATGGACCATTTCTATTCCTGGGAGATAGTACTGGTGTGCAGTTCCCTGGGGCCTATGGGTGGCACTGTTGCCATGGGCCCGGGTTGAACCGCAGTACAAGGTTGTGCCTTTTTTTGTCCCCTCTCGGCAGCAGTACGGTGGGGCGGGGAACCTGCTGTGCCTGTCGGGAGAGGATATAAAAGGGGGCGGCCATCTTCCAGAGGGGGTCCTCGCCCAGGCACCTTAGGCCTGGGTGTGTGTGTGTGTCACCTCCGGGTGCCCTAGGCCCGGAGGCCTGGTCGGTTCCGCGCTCAGGCACCTTAGGCCTGGGTGCGTGTGGGTTGTCTTCGGTTGCCCTAGGGCCGGAGACGGAGCTGCTGTTCCATCCCAGACACCTTCAGTCTGGGGTGAGGTACTTTGAGGGCCCGGAACCCAGCAACCTTCGGCTGGGGTCCGCTAAGGATCGAGGCTCCCAGGGATCTGCCTTGCGAGGGGACCCGTATCCAGGACGAGGAGGCCAGGGAGGTGACCCTTTCTGAAGACCCAGCGCAGAGTCGTGGTGACAGAGGGGGCCTCTGGTAACTCTCCGGAGGGATGTCCTTATCCTAAAAAAGGGCTAAGTTACTCAAGGAAGGAAGTGCGGGTTCTTTATGTCACAGTGGCAGTGACTCTACGCACACCAGGTCAGTGGCAGTGACTTGCAACTATTCACCAGGTCAGTGGCAGTGACCAACCTCATGGTCCGTGGCATGGACCGTGCGCCAAGCCTGTTTGTGCAAATCAGAATAGGAGAAACCCTGAATTAAGTTTGTGCCTGGACCTCCTCCCACCTTATCTGACCCGTGTTTGTCTCAACCTGTCTGCTCTCAAAGAGACTATTTATTGCCCTTAAGAATAAATAAGAAGTTGGACTTTTCAGTTGGTGTGGACAGTTGCTTACTGGGGAGAACTAAGAAACTAGGTCAGCTTTGGAGGTTTTAAACACTGGCTGCAAGCAGGCCCGAAAAGCGAACACTGCTCAACCTCCCCATCCAGGAGGGTACGGGTTTGTGGTGCGGTGTGCCTCAGTCTTCCCTGCGAAGGAGCCAACTATAAGAAAATCAGGTAAAGGCTGGGGTGGGTGCGCTACATAACTTTTTGATGATATTCTAATTTTATGAGATGCACTATATGAATATGGACTAAATACTAATATTTTGGAAGAGCCTGGCATGATGAAGATTGTATTGTGTTTACACTGTGGCTGTTCCTTTTTTAAATGTTTGACATTCGCTAACATGGAATTTTTCTCCTTCACAGTATGACCATCTAGTACATACTTGGTAATTTGAGGGCTTTTGAACATCCTTTATCTGGGTGGCTGAGGAAACCTTGTGCTTGCTTAGTGGAACCTGAAGCTAAAATAATTTTCAGACACACTAAAGGGGTAGCTCATCCACAAAGAATGTCACAACTTTAAAACCTAATGAACTCTGTGGCTGGCCACAAGGTTAATAGAAGCACTATGCCTAGCATAACTGTCATAATGTTTGCTTTACTTTCTCATGTTCTGCAGAATTTTGATATTTACAGAAGTGGCTTTCTCTCTTCCTTATGAGGAGTCCTGGGTGATGGATTCACTTTATTGCGATCACAATCCTCTCTTTTAAAGGGCAAATCTACAATAATGGCTACAGTAGACCTAAGACCAGAAGCACCAGTCAGGAGGACATGTCAGGAATCCAGCAGAGATGGCCAGATCTGCATGGCTACACTGAGAAACGGAGACCAGGCAGTATATAGTGAAGTACATTTATTAATAATAAAACCAAAGACATCCACACACCAAACAGAAAACAAGCAAACATGAAGATACAAGTGAACTACAACTATATAACCAAAAATGACTAACATGAAGCCTAACAAACTGCCTATATACAATATGTACAATATATATAGAATATTAACAACACAGGTAACAGAGAATACCAGAGATGCAAGGAATGGGGGAATCAGGACTGGGTACAGCAACAAGCGGTGCAGATGTAAGGCAGCATGTTGCAGGGTACAGGATGCAGTGCTAGAGCAAGATCAAGATCAGAAACTGGAGAACAGCAAGCAAATCAAAACACTGACGCAAGGTGAAGTAGTAGAGGAGAGGCTTAAGTACCCTCCCAGTAACAGGTGGTCACTGATTACTAAAAACTGCTGTCTGCTGAGAGACACCTTCTGGTGGACACTGGAGCTACAACTTTCCACCCAGGTAACCTTAGTGCCAACAGCAGACAAACCAGGTCCTGACACTTTCCCAGCCCTAAGGAGTGGCCTCCAAATGCTCCGTGTCCCACCGCCAGGGTCTGGAAGCTGCCTGGGTACACCACCGTTAGGGTCCAAAGACTGGTTGGGCTCCCTGAGGAGGCGCAACACTAGAAGCTTACAATTCTTTCATGTAGCATACATCCCAACGCTGGGATTCTGAAGGCATACCATTGGAGTCCATGGTCCATACAGGTTCCCTGATGCCAGGGTGTCCCATCACAACTGGACCTTCCCCATCAAGGTTGTTTGAGACTGCTCCACATTTTTCCTCCCACTCAGGTCTACCCAAAGCATAGATTACCCAAACCGATTCCCCTAATCTGCGATCGCAGAGATAACACCTAGGTAAGGACAAGGTTCAATTGGAACTCTGCCCTTCCCTAGAGGACCTCTACTACTGGGGCTATAATAGCGGGTGCAGCTCTCATGCTCAAAGTGGGTATCTGGACCTTTTGGCTTTGGTACAACAGGCGCAAATAGCTGCAAAAAGAACTCAGGACAGGCAACAATAGGGATCTTGCACCCAACAGGTAACCCATGCAAGCCACATGACAATGGAAACGCTAAAGTTTCAGACCCGTCAGCAGATGGGAGCTTAACCTTGTTAACAGAGTCTAGCTAGGAAGTGGCCTTTGAATCAGCATAGTCCAGCTGGGCAATGGCCTGGGAATTAGCATAATCCAGCTGGTCAACGGCCCAGAAATCTGCATACTCTGGCTGGGCAACGGGCCAGGAAATCAGAATAGACAGGCTTGGCAATGGCCCACAGGCTTGGCAGCAGACAGCAAATCAGAGGCAGGCTTGGCAATGGACAGCAGATCATCAGAGGCAGGCATTAGGGGCAGACTGAACCCAATCAGTAGGCACAAAGTTTAGTATATGAGTCCCTTGCCTGACTAGAAAAAGCACATAAGTAATACAAATTAACAGCATCTGTTGTGAACAAGCTGAGTACTGCTCAAAGAAGAAACCTGTGCCATTTTCCAGCAACCTTACCAGAAACTTAACCTGTGATCCCACCATACCAAAGGAAGAAGTGAAAACATCATGGCCATGAGAAGTAGTAGGTGAAGCTAAATCAGGACAAACCTGAACCAAAGACTGTATTTCTCCCAATGAACATCTGCCCTAATCATCTAAGGTATGCACTACCTGAATTTCTTTCTCGTACATCACGGGACACAGAGCGACATAGTCATTACTAATGGGTTATATAGATACCGTCAGGTGCTGGCACTGGCAACTTCCAAAACCGGAAGTACCCTCCCCTATATAAGCCCCTCCCATCCGGGAGCACCTCAGTTTTTTTGCCAGTGTCTAAGGTGTTGGCCAAGAAGAAACATGTGTTTTTCACTGAGCTTGCGTACAGGTTCTTTTGGGCCTCAGTAAGCTATTCCGGATCCGACCAAAAAAGCTTCATAGCTAAACGGTCGGTACCCGGGCCTTGCAGAGAAGAGCAAGGTTTTGCCTGTAATGCTTCTCTTAGGAGAGCTGGACCCTGGGATCCAGAGCTCTGGTCATACCCACGACCAAGATGTTTTCTGTGCAGGGTGCTATACAGGTCCAGGGGAGTGGAATCCTTGGGAACCCGGTCCCTGAAGGTTTGATTACAATGCCTGCCGTGATAGGTGAAGTTTGGGCTTTTGTGGACCAAACAAAGTCCTGCGGCGGGGAACAGGTAAGTGGGGGCCCCCAGGAACTTGGTTCTATTGGGGGACCCCCAAGCCTAATTTGTCTTTCTGTCTGTTACCTAATGGTATTCCCGCAAAATTCTGTGCATGCCTGTAACTACTAAAAAAATGTAATAATTTTTAATGGTGGTCAAGAAAAAAAAATAAAAAAATATATATATATATTTTTATATATATTTAAGATATTAGACTGCGGTACCTGTGTTTGTCCACTAGAGGCCGCTGTGGAATGTTTTCTTGTCATGTGGACTAGTTTCTTCTCAGCAGAGCAAGTCCAGGCAGATGGTGAGTTCTCTTATGGGAAACTGCTTCCTCTGCCATGTTGCAATGCTCGTCCATCCCCCGGCCTGCGGCAAAGAGGGGCCCTGGCTCTTGTCCCTAGTCTCCATTTTTCAAAATTAGCGCCGAAGGCGCACGTGGCCGCGCGCGTGCGCGTGCACGCGCCTCTATATATAGAGGTGAGCCAGGAAAGGGGGCGGAGCCTGGGGGATGATGCTCTGTGTGCGCCGCAGCGCTTCTGCGCATGTGCGGGCGTCCCAGCATGTAAAAACCACAGTTTTGTGTGGTGAGCTGGCTATGAAGTACAGAGACAGAGCTGGCAACATTTAAAAAAGGGCATACAGCAAGCGGTTGATACAGGCATCCCCTAGAAAGGCACATTAGTAGACACCAACTGTGATATAGCAGCAATTGTGCTAGACTATTCTCAGTAAAAGTGGTGTATTACGGCTGGAATACCTCAGCTTTAGGCTTAGGAATATGCCGTCCAGAAGCTCCGGAACTGAATCTTCCAGGAAGCGAAGGGGGTCTCATCGGGCTCAGAGGATCTTGGGCATACTTCTGCTGCACCAGTCTCCCCTGAAGTTCAGAGGTAAGTGACCGTAGAGACCCCGCAGGGGTACTTGGTACTGTGGCTGTCCTCAGTTCACCTGCTCCTGTGTATGTAACAGAGGAGGTTTTTTCCTCAGCTCTGGGAGGATTAGAGAGAGATTGTCAACATTTATCGCTGCCTCCCTGTCAGGGAAAGCACGCCCGATCTCCGTCTCCTCCTTCAGAGTGCCTGTTAGCAGAGCAACAGTCCCATACAGGGATCGACCTGCCTGAAGGGGATCAGGATGAGGTTGATTCTGTTATAGAGGAATCAACAGTGGGGGAACCTTTTCTCAGCATCTCAAGCTGAAAGATTATGGGTTCAGTCTCTGACTAACATGGTCCGATCAGCATTTAAAAATGCACCTTGCGGAACCATCAACCACTACTGTATCCTCGTTGGGGTCGCTAGAAGCCCCCAGACTGTCTGTTCTTTTCCACTTCACCCTTTACTGAAAGGGCTCATTTACCAGGATTGGGAACATCCTGAGAAAATATTTATTCCCCCAAGAGATTTCCGGTGGTCTATCCCATGGAGGATAAGTTCATCAAAAAAAAAAAAAATGGAAGGTCCCTACAGTGGACGCAGCCATCTCTTGTATGTATAAATCACTGACATGTCCAGTGGATAATGTCCAAATGTTCAAGAACCCAATAGATAAAAGATTGGAGTCCTTATGAAAATATGCTTCTTTCTACAGCAAGCTTGGTGACACAACCAGCAGTAGCAGCTATTGGGGTCTGCTAAGCAGTGAAGGATCAGTTGAAACAGGTCTTGAGGGACTTGACAGATCAGCAGGCTTTGCCCTAGCTGATCTACCTAGAGCCTTAGGCTTTGCGGTTGACGCCATAAAGGATTCAGTCCATCAGGCCTCCCGTCTTACGCTGTCTATAGTACATATGCGTAGGCTTCTATGGCTCAAAAACTGGTCTGCTGAAGCTCCCTGTAAAGAATAGCTGGTTAGCGTCCCATTTCATGGTGAACGCTTATTCAGGGAAAACCTGGACAAATATATCCAGAAAATTTCCAGCGGTAAAAATACGCTCTTGCCGGTTAAAAACAGAGTTAGAGGTCCCTCTTTAAGAGGCCTGCTTCTCCAGTCCCTGGGGCATCGGCTGTGTAACAGTTCCGACGGCCTCCTCGGTCAATTCCCGGGGGTAAAAAACAGGGACAATAGCAGGGTAATGAGAAACCCTGGGTCAGGGGAGGTACAAAACCTCCCCCAAAGTTAAATTCATTGAAGCCCCCACTCAGTCGGGTGGGGGGAGGACTCCAGTTGTTCGCAAGAGACCTGGCGGGACACGATCAAGACAGATAGGTGCTCTCCGCAGTATGTTTGGGATACAGTTTGGAGTTAAAAGACTCTCCTCCTTCCCATTTTTGAGGTCAAACGTGCCAAGGGATCCCCGGAAGAGAGAGTCCCTCCTGTTGGCACTAGAACAACTATTGCTCCAAGGAGTAATTATGGAGGTTCCCCTGGAAGAATGAGGGTTCGGGTTTTACTCAAACCTCTTTACAGTCCCGAAGCAAACGCGGACGGGAGGCCCATATTAATTCTAAAAGGGCTATACAAATTCCTGTATATCAGGACTTTCCAATGGAGTCAATCCGATCGGTGGCCACTGCCCTACAAGGGGAGGATTGGTTAGCCGCGATCGACATCAAAGATGCTTATTTGCGCATTCCCATCTTTCCAGTCCACCAAAAATTTCTACGCTTTGCAGTAGAAGGGCGCCATTTTCAGTTCAGAGCCTTACCCTTCGGTTTGGCCACAGCACCACGAGTGTTTACAAAAATTCTGGCCCTTTATTGGCCAATCTAAGAACACAAGGTGTAATGATAATGGCATATCTAGATGACTTGTTGCTGATAGACCACTCAGTGAAAAAACTAGACGTGGTCGTTCACAAGACAATCAAGTATCTGGAATCTCACGGTTGGATTATCAACCGAGACAAGTCACCCCTAAAAACCAGTCAAAAGTCTGGAATACTTGGGGCTAAGGTTGGATTCAGGCCAGAGAAAAATATTCTTGCCTCGAGGAAAGGTGTTGTCTTTGAAAGATTTGATCCACTTAGTGGGTACAAAAAAGACAGCCGTCCATACGCCTGTATATGAGGCTGCTGGGAAAGATGGTGGCATCATTCGAAGCAGTACCCTACGGTCAATTCCATTCAAGGAATTTGCAAGGGGCCATACTGTCAGCCTGGAACAAAAAAGTTCAGGCCCTAGACTTACAATGTCCTTGTCCCCTTCCGTTCGCAAGAGCCTCCGTTGGTGGTTGGTTCCCCAGAATCTGGAAAAAAGGAAATCCTTCAGTCCGATTTCTTGGAAGGTGGTCACTACAGATGCCAGCCTTATAGGCTGGGGAGCAGTACTGGAGCAATGGTCTCTCCAGGGCAGATGGTCGGATGCAGAAAAGGCCCTGCCCATCAATCTCTTAGAGATACGAGCAGCCCAGTATGCCCTAGTAGCATGGACATCCAAACTCCAAGGGTCCCCTGTCAGAATTCAATCAGACAATGCCACAGCAGTGGCATATATCAATCATCAGGGGGGCACCAGGAGTCGTGCAGCCCAGAGGGAAGTAAATTACATCCTGAAATGGGCAGAAAGATATGTCCCAGCCATATCTGCGGTATTTATTCCAGGAGTGGAGAATTGGAAGGCGGACTTTCTAAGTCGCCAGCAATTATGCCCAGAGGAAGGGTCCCTTCACCCCGAGGTTTTCTGGACAATATGTCAGCGGTGGGGAACATCGGATGTAGATCTTCTAGCATCCAGATTCAACGCAAAGGTGGACAGGTTTGTCTCTCGGACAAGGGATCCCCTAGCTTGCGGCTCGGATGCCCTAGTGTTCCCTTGGGATCAGTTCAAGCTGATATATGCATTCACACCGCCACAATGGTTACCTCGATGACTCCGCAGAATCAGGGTAGAAAAGGAACCAGTGATTCTGGTGGCTCCAGCGTGGCCCAGAGGAGCGTGGTACGCGGAGATTGTAAAATGTCAGTGGGGAGTCCTTGGTCTCTCCCACGTCGTCCGGACCTGCTTTCGCAAGGACCAATATACCACCCTTCCTTACCAGCCCTAGGTTTGACGGCCTGGCTATTGAAGCCCACATTCTAAAAAAGAGAGGGCTCTCTAATCCTGTGGTATCTACCATGATCAATGCCAGGAAGCCGGTATCCAGGCAGATCTACTATAGAATCTGGAAGGCGTACATCGCGTGGTGTGAGGCCAAGAAATGGCATCCACATAAGTACGTAATAGGTAGGATTCTGGACTTCCTACAGTGGGCTGTAGATAGGAAGCTTGCCTTGAGTACTATCAAGGGTCAGATTTCGGCCTTGTCAATATTTTTTCAAAGGCCCTTGGCTTCGCATTCACTAGTCAAAGCCTTTATACAAGGAGTGATGCGTATTAGTCCTCCGGTTAATATTCCCATATGTCCATGGGATCTAAACTTGGTTCTGTCGGTTCTACAGAAACAACCATTTGAACCATTACGTCATATTTCTTTGGTGCTTCTCACCAGGAAATTGATTTTTCTAGTAGCCATTTGTTCGGCTAAAAGAGTGTCGGAATTAGCAGCTATGTCCTGTAAGGAGCCATATCTGGTTATCCATAAGGATAGAGTAGTGTTACGTCCTCATCCAGCCTTTCTTCCTAAGGTGGTATCGAGGTTTCATTGGAACCAAGATGTGGTTCTTCCTTCTTTTTTCCCCAAACCTACTTCGGTAGAGGAAAAGTTATTGCATTCTTTGGATGTAGTAAGAGCAGTTAAAGCTTATCTAAAGGCCACTGCTCAGATTCGCAGAACGGATACTTTGGTTATTCTGCCGGAAGGCCCCAGAGAGGGTCAGGCAGCGTCAAAATCTACTTTAGCCAAGTGGATTCGACAGGTCATAATACAAGCCTATGGCTTGAGAAGGAGACCGCCTCCGTTCAAAGTTAGAGCGCACTCCACGAGAGCAGTTGGAACTTCATGGGCAGTGCATCACCAGGCCTCCCTGGCTCAAATCTGTAAGGCCACAACATGGTCTTCAGTACACACGTTTACTAGGTTCTACCAGGTGGACGTTAGAAGTCAGGAGGATGTCGCCTTTGGGCGCAGTGTGTTGCAGGCCGCAAAAGATCCTCATGGCTGATAGCGCTCAGCTTATATATGGTGTATCCCCCCCTCATTGGGCATTGCTTTAGGACATCCCATTAGTAATGACTATGTCGCTCTGTGTCCCGTGATGTACGAGAAAGAAAATAGGATTTTTATAACAGCTTACCTGTAAAATCCTTTTCTTGGAGTACATCACGGGACACAGAGCTCCCGCCCCTCTTTGGGGACACTTATTGCTTTGCTACAAAACTGAGGTGCTCCCGGATGGGAGGGGCTTATATAGGGGAGGGTACTTCCGGTTTTGGAAGTTGCCAGTGCCAGCACCTGACGGTATCTATATAACCCATTAGTAATGACTATGTCGCTCTGTGTCCCGTGATGTACTCCAAGAAAAGGATTTTACAGGTAAGCTGTTATAAAAATCCTATTATTTTCCAGCAGTTTTTCACTAGTGCAGTCCTGCAAGATCAGGTGGCACAGATCTTTACTCCCTAATGCCAATTCCACATGACCAATAGCCTCCCCTAGAAGCATCTTGAAATAAAGGTCCGCAAATATTGAACTGGTTGTTATTGGGCATCAGTTTTATGTCAGGAATATGCAGCAAAGATGGCCAGATCTGCGTGGCTACATTTAGAAACTGAAACCAAGTGAAGTACATTTATTAATAATAAAACAAAAGACATTGACACACCAAACCAGAAACAAGCAAACATGAAGATACAAGTGAACTACAACCATATAACCAAAAATGACTGACAGGAAGCCTAACAAACTAACTATATAGAATATAGAAAATATATATAGAACATAATGTAACCACAATAAGTCTGGCGCTGGGGGACCAGGACACAGGTTCCCTTGAAGACAATGTATGGTGTCTTGTAGTACACCAAAAAGCAGCTGTGTCACAAATGAAACAAAAGCAACACTCAGAAAAAACAGCCACAACCAGAAGCTCTGAATAGAAACTCCTTTAGGAAGTAAGGAGATGATTGCTGTAAACCAGGGGTGCCCAACCTTTTGAAGAGCAAGGGCCACTTAAGCGACTTGGTAACCGGTCACGGGCCACAATGAGCGGAGCACGTGGATGGCAGCCCACTCGGCTCTATAAAGCCCACTCTACTCTCAGCACACCAAACTTGCAGGTAATAGAAGTCTATGGCTCAGTGCATGTAACCTACAGGTGCACTTCTCTGAACCTGTGGATCAGTTTGAAAGAAGCCCAGTAACCACTGCAGAAAAGAGATGCCCATATATGCCCATATATACACTGTGGTTTTAGTAATAAACTTACCTTTTAATAACAGTATTCTATTCTATTTTATTCCATCCCAGAACAGGAGGTGACAGGCCACATCAGAGGGCTCCGTGGGCCACTGGTTGGGCACCACTGCTGTAAACACTTGAAACAGTCTCTGATAGTGCCGATATGTTAAAAACAAAAGGATTATTAAAAAAATCATGTAAAATAATGAAAATCAATGAATGCAAAACTCTTCTCAAGCAGATGGAATAACTAGTCAGCGTGAACAAAACTGTATAAGTCCCATGGCGATGGGCTATGGTCCAGCCCTATGGAACAGTGCTGCCGTGATCTAGCTGAGCTCCTCGTCTACAATGAGCAGAACCCGATGTAGGGGGATGGGTGTCAAGCCAGGGGGGTGGAGTCAACTGTCGGACTGGGGGACACCGATGATGAACAATGGCTCAGCCGCTTGAAGAAGAGGAGCTAACAGGCAGCTGTGTGGACAGACAGATGGAAGTGCCCGAGCGTGACATCATCCGCTCTGGGGAACACTGATCCAAAATGAGGCTTGGTACATGGAGGCATAGATGGGACACAAGCCGGAGGAGAGAGTGCAGAGATGGTTGCTGTCATCCTGACAATGCATTTCGGGGCATGGCCCTTTGTCAAGTCATGAGACTAATGCCGCGTACACACGATCGTTTTTAATGTCATTGAAAAAAACTGCATTTTTCTCGACGTGATTTTTCATTTTTCCTCTCAAGCATGCCTTGCCTACACACTATCGTGGAAAAAAATGTTTGAGTAAAGCGCGGTGACGTACAACACATGCAACGGCACTATAAAGGGGAAGTTCCATTCGGATGGCGCCACCCTTCATGTTAGTAAAGTTTGTTGAGAGACGATTCGCGCTTTTCAGCCTTGTGCTTTTCAGTCCGTTACAGCGTGACGAATGTGCTATCTCCATTACGAGCGCTAGTTTTACCAGACCGAGCGCTCCCGTCTCATGCTTGATTCTGAGCATGCGCATTTTTTTTCACGTCGTTAAAGCCCACACACGGCCGTTTTTCATGACGAGAAAAACGACGATGTAAAAAACAACGTGAAAAATTAGAGCATGTTCCAATTTTTCTCGTCGTGATTCTCTGCGTTTTTCTCGTCGGGGAAAATGCTGGAAAGCCCACACACGATCATTTTCATTGACCATTTTAAAAAATTTAATTTTTCTCATCATTAAAAACGATCGTGTGTACGCTGCATTAGACAGCCAATGGGGTTGGCGCAAGCGCTCTGAAGGAATAACATACCTGCGCTGCGCAATTGCTCTGAAGGAATGGCATATCCGCGCCGTCCCTTCAGAGCCATGCAGTAAACAGCGGCTCCTGCGCGAAAGTGACATCATGGCCAGCTCAGCCATTAATATCGTCGAAAACCTGCGAACCCAGGAAAAAGATGGGTGAAGATGGAAACGCCTTCAGCAGTGACGTTGTGCCACTGGAGGGCTTTGTTTTCATATAAGCCTGGCATAATATGCTAGTATGTGATGCATACTAGCACATTATGACTTAAAGCGGAGCTCCAGCCTAAAGTGGAACTTCCGCTCATCGGAACCCTCCCCCCCTCCGGTGCCACAATTGGCACCTTTCAGGGGGGAAGGGGGTGCAGATACCTGTGTAAGACACGTATTTGCACCCATGTCCGGGGAGAGAATATCCGCAGAATATCCGCAGAATCTAGCCCCCCCCCCCCCACTGTGTTCTGGGAAACACACAGTTCCCAGAACACAACGGGGACAAGTGAACAAGCGCGGCACGACTCACCGCAACGCTTCACTTCCGGATTCCCCCCTTGAGGATGGCGGCGGGGCAGCTGAGAGACGAGCGATCGCTCGTCTTCTGCTGCCGACATCGCGGGTGCCCTGGACAGGTAAGTGTCCATTTATTAAAAGTCAGCAGCTGTACTCTTTGTAGCTGCTGACCTTTAATAAAAAAAAATTAAAGCGGAGGTGCAGGAAAAAAAAAAAAAAGTCAGCAGCTACTAACAGTGTAGCTGCTGACTTTTAATAAGGACACTTACCTGTCCTACTCGCCCGCGATGTCGGTCCTGCCGCGGCGATCGATCGCTGCTGGCAGGTCCCGGCTCCTCCATTCTGAGTAGGGGAAACAGGCAGTGAAGCCCGTTTCCTACTGCACATGCGCCACTCGCACAGCGCTTTGTGAATGGGCGGCTTGCCTCCTGGGATACACACAGTTCCCAGAAGGCAGCGCAGCCCATTCACAAGAAGTGGAAGCGGAAGGAGACCCACCGCGGATGGAGAAGAGGAACATTAGAGGCAGATTAGGGGACTTCCGCATAGCAACAGGCATTTAGGGTGAGTATACATTTTTTTTTCTATACATTTTTCTTTATTTTTTTATTAGAATTTTTAGTGTAAAGATTTTTTCAGGGTGGACCTCCACTTTAAACAGCCCGTGGCCTATTTTGTATTTTTTTTGATGAGGTTACTTGGTTACATAGTCGGTAAGGTTGAAAAAAGACACCAGTTCAACTTGTGGTGTGTGTGTGTTTATGTCAATAGTACATTGTATATCCCTATATGTTGAGAATGTTAAGATGCCCATCTAATAGTTTTGGAAACTATCGACACTCCCTGCTGAAACCACTGCTTGTGGAATATAATTCCACATCCTTACCGCTCTGACAGTAAAGAACCCTCTACGCAGATTACGGATAAACCGATTCTGTTACAATTTCTGTGAATGGCCACGTGTCTTTTTAAACTCCCTTTCATTTATTTATTTTTTTCCCTATGTCACCATTGAGGTATTTGTATCGCTATTATATCCCTTCTCAAGCGTCTCCTCTCCAGGGAGAATAAGTTCAATGCTTGTAGTCTTTCCCCATAGCTGGGATCCTCTAGTCCCCTTACTAGTTTTGTTGCCCTCTAAACTCTCTCTGGTTACAGCACATCCTTTTTGAGGACTGGTGCCCAGAACTGGATAGAATACTCCAGATGTGGTCAGACCACAGTCTTGTAGAGTGGGAGAAGTACTGTATTATCTCTGGAGTGAATCCCCTTTTTAATGCATGCTAATATGTTGGCTTTGCTTGCAGCAGCTTGGCGTTGCATGCCATTGCTGAACCTGTCATATACTAGGACCCCAGGTCCCGTCCAATCCTGGATCCCCCCAAAGGTTCTCCCCGTAGCAAATAACTTGCATTCATATTTTTAATACCCAAATGCATTACCTTACATTTTTTAACATAAAACCTAATTTGCCATTTTGTTGCCAAACCCACCCTTTTATTGAGGTCCTCCTGTAAGGTTTCCACATCTTGCTGTGAAGTTATTGCCCTGCTTTGTATCATCTGCAAATATTGAGATTGAACTGTTTATCCCATTCTCTATATCGTTTATAAATAAAAATAAACAGGTCCCAAAAAAAATTGGTCCCAGGACAGCTCCTTGGGGGACCCCACTTACCACACCAGACCATTCAGAGTATGCGCTTGTTTCACCAACCTTATGGTCCATACTGGCCCAGGTCCACATGTGTGAGCCTAGCACTATGACAGTACATATTCATTTGATATACAGTATGTCAACAGTACTTAATACCGTTGTTTTTTTTTTTTTGTAATGTCTGAATGAGAATCTCACCTACAATTCTGCTAGCTTAAAACTACTGCACCACAATCTTCAATGCACCAAATAACAGTAAACACCAAGCTAATTGGGCATAAGGAGATATACAACCTCTGCAGTCAACGTCAAACCTCACAATTATAAACTTTCCCTCCTCCAGGTCTTATATATAAAGAAGTCCCCAGAAATAAAATTTTGAAAAGGTAAATAGCAGGTTTGTGGAGTATGTACTGAGACACTGCCAAGCAAAGTACACGTTCTTATATAATAAAGTCTTATAAATAGCTGGGTTTCTCAATGCTACGTTTTTTTTTGTTTGTATTGGATACTGCCTGAACTAGTTAAAACCATGTTGTAGTGGACCTTTTTCCATGTAAACTCTTATTCTGCATGGCATTTCAGTGGCTAGAAAATAGTTGGTGGATGTGCATGACAGCCGGCAGTTTCTAAAGGTGGGGTTATCGAATACAACCTACATATTTATTTTACGACTTGCTTTCTTTGTTAACAGTTAGTTGTATACTCAATCCTCCTTGATTTTGAAGTGAAAAATTACCTCTTCATTTCAAAATGTGGATTTCTAAAACAACCAAAAGAATAAACTTGCTTTCTTGCACCCATGGAATTTAGTATACTGGTTTCCCAGAATTGCAGTTCCCCCACTCTTTTGCCCAGAAATCAATGCTGAGTTTGAGGTAAAATGTCAAACCTATTTCTCAATATCATCCTTCAAATTTATTACAGCGGCCTTTTCCTCTTTGTTGATATACATGCCAAGGTTCTATAGGATTATTTGGCTGGAATACCAAGTAAGCTGCATTTCATTTTGACAAAATCATTGCAGTGATTATTAGTGGCCTAGAGAGATCATTTACTCAACAAAAGTGAAATTCCAATAAAAAAACGAATCTAAACCTCCAATGTATTTTATAAAAAAAACAGTGCTTGCTGCAGTACCTACCTTTAATTTGGGGCTGCCCCTTGCAGTACTACCTTTTCGCCACTAGATGTGCTTAGTCTACAAAGATAAATAAAGGCAAACATCAGTTAAGCCCTGTACACACGACCGGTTTTCCCGTCTCTTCTAAACCCATCGGTTTTCCTGACGGGATTTCCTGGCAAGTTTCCCTTCTCAATGCCATGTATACACACGGTCACTCCAAAGACTGCGGAACTTTTGAATGGGAAGAACGCGGTGATGTCAAAGACTACGACGAGCCGTCTAAATTACGTTCTATGCTTCCGCGCATGCGTCGAATTGTTATCGAGCATGCGCGGTTTATTTCCCCTTCAGGTAAGCATACAGACGACCTGTTTTCTCGGCAGGAAACACTCTGCCGGGAATCCAGACGGGAAAATAGAGAGCAGGTTCTCTATTTTTTTCGGGCAGTATTCCTGTTGGGAAAACTGCTAGGGAGCATACATACGGCTGGGATTCCCGGCCAAAAGCTCTCCTGGCCGTTTTCCTGCCGGGAAAACCGGTCGTGTGTATGAGGCTTTAATCTATTTCCCTTGGGCCCTGCATGATCAGGGGATTTTTGCACTGAAGCACATTCACATGTCACTACAGTACATGGGCGCCATTCAGTGCAGCAGTAATGATTACTCCCACCATCAGATTTTGGGAAAAACTAGAGTTCTACTTCAAACTTCATTACCTTTAATAGACAGTTTAGCAAGATAGAATTTACTTTTACAACATGTCAATTAATATTTTGTTAACTGCAATGTAAAGTAAAAATTATTGAAATTGATTACAGCCAGATAGTTGCTTCTATTTTCAGACCTTCTATAGAAAAATGATAGCTGTTTGCTTATGTCCCATATATGCATAGAATGCTTTTATATATATACAGTACAACTTTTTTTTTTTTAAATGGTATTGCATTTTATCCTAAAAATTTGGACCAGTAGCAATGTGGCTACTTTAGAACAGTGGATTTTTTCTGTGATGCCCCCTTTTAAATGCAATTGAAATTTCATTGCCCCTACCCAAACTTGACACACTTTAGGATGTGGTCAGAGACCACGTACCAACCAAAGAACATCAGAGACTGTGAACATGCTACAGGAGACTGCATATATATACTAGGAGGTGGTCAGAGACAGCTGACATGCTACAGGAGATAGAGAATTATGGACATGGAAAATATATAAAGAAAGGAGTGTAGAAACAAACAATTATGACATAATCAGTCTGCAGGCATGCTACCAGAAATGATCAGAGAATACAGATATTCTATGGGAGATGGTTAGAGACTGCAGGCACATTAAAGGAGTGAAACTGCGATAAAGAAAAATATATAAAAAAAATTATATATGAACTTCAGGAAAGTAAAAATTTGTTAGGTTTGATGTCAAGGTCAATCACTTCTTTTTCACTTTAGTTACTCTGGGAAAATAAAACAAAAATGTGAATGGCCAATGGGGGTTATTTACAAAAGGCAAATCCACTTTGCACTACAAATGCAAACCACAAGTGCAGAGTGCACTTGAAATTGCACTGAAAGTGCACTTGGAAGTGCAGTCGCTGTAAATCTGAGGGGAAGATCTGAAATGAGGGGAAGCTCTGCTTATTTTTTATCCAATCATGTGTAAGCTAAAATGCTGTTTTTTATTTTCCTTGCATGTCCCCCTCGGATCTACAGCGACTGCACTTCCAAGTGCAATTTCAAGTGCACTTTGCACTTGTAGTTTGCACTTGTAGTGCAAAGTGGATTTGCCTATAGTAAATAACCCCCAATGCCTCTTTTTGTCCTGTCTTGCACATGCTCCCTGAGTCACTACTTCAGTCTCCTGCAACAGGAGCCCAGAATCAATGCTAAAGTGTCAGACTATAAATCCACACTGTCTGCAACTTTGGGAGATAATCCCACTCTCTGCCCCGGCCTCTGGCCAGCCACACATCAATCTTTCAGCTGCACTCTTCACCAAAGCTGCAGACAGTGAGTACATGGGAATGTCTCACTTCAACACATCCAGCTGACACTGTCATATACCGCCCGGGTGGAAACCCTACTTGCATTAGCTCTACGCACTCTAATGCCACAGTTTGACAACCACTGCTTTAGTGTAAACCTTTGTAATAATTCAAGACCATCAAAGTATCTGAATTTCCTGCATAAATCAGATATTAAAAACAATTACAATGGGTAATGTTAAGGTGTAATCATGCAACTTCAAATACAGAGTTCCTTTCATGGAACTTATAAGCCTTCAGTGTGTACAGCGCCACTTTGTACCTGCCGCTGGCCTGCAAACAAGATTATGTTAATGACATAAAATACAAAAGCAAATAGTATACCTAATATTCCCCAAGTCTATAAGAAATGTCATAAATGGTTGTAAATAGTTACTTATGGCTTGCTGCGACCACTCCAGGCTTCTTCTCATGTGGCTTATGATGTCACCCAGAACGCCTCCAGAGGAATTTACTGGTTCCTTACTAGTGGTTTGGCATGTACATTTCTTCACCTTATTATTGTTATGACAGTGCACACAGAGTTTTACAGCCAATGTGAAACCAGATAACCTTTCTTTTCATTTTTCTTTACCATTTTATGGTCTCCACTAAATGAATTTTAGCAGGTCACCCACAAAAAAGGTGTGATTTACCCCTGCAAGTGCCAATGGGGGCCTGCTATGGATTTCTGGAAATGTATGGCAGGCCCCTCCATTACCGACGTGAAAGCTGTACTCTTTTTCTATATGTCTTGTAAAATGAAGCAGTTAAATTAATCCATCTGGCATAGTTTTTAAGCTAGAGTTTATAGTTAACGCCTGGCTTTGGACACTTGAAGCTTGGCCTTAGTTTATAGAATCATATGCTTTCTTTCTTTGTTTCCTTTTGGCACATTGTTTCTTCTGTCCACATTACTGTTGTGTTTTATCTTCATTTTATAACACCAGTTAAACTAGCATTCATTTTTTATTTTTTTTTTCATTTGGAAATAAAAAGTAACACAGAAGTCTTTTTTTTAAGTTTCTACGGAAACCTTCAACAATAGTGGCCATTTGTAAATCTAAAATTCACATTGCTGCCCATAAACTGTTTATTAAAAACCTTTACCAAAATTGAATTGAAATTTGAACTGAACAGAAAATAATCTTTAACAGTGATAAAATATTTACTTATAAATGCTTACATTAAGAAATAATATATCTAGAGCCAAGACATATTAGTTTTGTTGTAATTTTTGGACAGAGTAAGGCAAGGGTTAGGAACTTTATCAGATGGCAGATTAACCATCTCTGTTTGTTCTGGTGACCATCGTAAAAAAAGCTTTGGTAAATCCAACAGTTGTCACAGGAGCCAGTGTTGGGGAATATCTTTCAATGGTTTCACTTCCAGGACTGAAAGTGAGGGGACATCTCACCAGTTGGTCACAAAAAAAAAAACCCACAAGGCGTTTAAACCATTTCCTACTCTGTCTAAGGCCGCTTTCACACCGAGGCGTCGGCGGCAAAGCGCCGCTATTTTTAGCGGCACTTTACCATAGTTTTTGTGGGGGTATTTGGCCGATAGCGGGGCGCTTTTAACTCCCACTAGTGGCCGAAAAAGGGTTAAAACCACCCGCAAAGCGCCGCTGCAGCCAATTAATTTAAATGGGCAGGAGCGTTGGAGGAGCGCTATACACACCGCTCCTTCACCGCTCCAAAGATGCTGCTAGCAGGACTTTTTTTAGCGTCCTGCCAGCGCACCACTCCAGTGTAAAAGCTCTTGGGCTTTCGCACTGGAGTGTGAGGAGCGGCTCTTTAAGGGTGCTTTGCAGGCGCTATTTTTAGCATTATAGCGCTTGCAAAGCGCCTCAGTGTGAAAGGGGTCTTAAAGTAGACAAAAAAGTTATATATATATTTATACATATCAAAGCTTTTTGTTTTGTTTATTTTTCTCTAAATGTAGCGGCCTCACTCTCTCTCTAGCTTTTTCAGTTATACGGCTGTTGTCTAGGGATACCTGAGAGAGGAGAGTGCAGGAATACTACGCCAAGCTCTCACCTCGTATGTGTATGAGGGTTGAGCAAAGTCACTTAAATTACCTTCGGGTCTGTTCTCTGCATACGGAGCCTCTGTTTCTTCCGTGGAGATGTGTCTACCATTAATAGAGCCCCACACCATTAAATGTTCAACACTCTTTTATTTCTCCATTTGCCAGGATGAACATAATCAGTTGAACTCTTGTAACAGACAGACAGGGGTGTGGATGCGAGTAGGTCCAGGCACAAATGAACTCTCCTATTCCTTTTGCGTGCGAATAGGCTTGGCGTACGGTCTCTGCCACCAACCGTGAAGTTGGTAGCTGCCACCTACCGAGTGAACTGTTGCAGCCCCTGCCCCAGGCCTGAATGTAACAGTCTCTGCCACCGACCTTAGAACATGGACCACCTTCCGTGTGAATACAGCCCCTGTTTGGAAAGGACATCCATCCCGACGGTCTCCGGAGGCCCTGTCACGGCACTGGCAATATGCTGCACCAGATCTACGGGAAGGTCACCTGCACGGTCCGTTACGCCTAGATTCAGGTACCCGATACTGTGGGCACCTTAGGACGATTCCTCCCGGGCGGAACCCAGTGGAAGAAGCTGGGCCCCAGGCCTGAATGATGTACCTCACCCCAGACTGAGGGTGTCTGGGGTGACTCCCGAACTCCACGTGTCCAGGCCTAGGCCGCCTGGACACCGACCGCGGACAGCAGCCCTCAGGCTGAAGGTGCCTGGGGCTCGGACCTCGTGGCGAAGATGTCCGCCCCTTTATACCCTCCCCCAGCAAGCACGGCGGGTTCCCTGCCCCGCCGTACAACCGCTGCGAGAGATCACAAAGGGTACGGCACTGCAGTGATGGTTCAACCCCGGCCCAAAGTGACAGCGCCACCTGCTGGGCCGCAGGGAACTAGACATCACTGATGTCTTCACCTCAATTAACCATTCTGAAAAGTACATACCTGCTACATAAATTAATATTAGTTTCTCCTTCATGCATCCTTGTCCTACCACATACAATAATTATGTAGGCTAAAGATTTCTAGGTTGTGTTATTCGCAAAATAAAATGTCTTTATTACCCAGTTAAAAATGAAAAATATTTTTGTCTTTACTTGAAGCAGCTGCTTTGACCTTATTTAACAGACTGACTAAATCATTAAACATTGCATGAACATTTATGTGCTTGAGAGATTCTGGCCTGCTTCGTGCACAAAGAAAAATATTTGAGAAACGCTTTTTTTTTTTTTTTTTTACATCAAACAAGTGTTATTTTATAATTTTGAGGTTAAATCACATTTTTGTACAGTTACTTTAATGTTACTTGAATAGAAAATACAGTCCACAGAAAAGCTGGGATAGAATATGGGAAGTAAAAAGAAAGCATTGCAGACATGTTTGGGTCAGTTGACCCTATTATACTTTACCCCCTTTGTGACCAGCGATTACTGGTGGCTAGATCCCAAATTTGTCAGTATCAGCATGTGTCAGTTAACTTAACAACAACTTTCTTGTATCCAACTATATGGTATATAACTATCAGAAAGTCACATTATTAAATAGATGATACCGCAGATCAACACTGCAGTTTGAAGGTGCCAGTGTCCATCTGCTGGCTGAGGGCTTCCCTTTTCATTAATGAGGCATCCAGCTTGTGTGTGATCACTAACTCAGAGCTGACATATCACATTATTGGGAATCAAGGCTGCTGTTAGAAATCATGGGGCCCCATACAGCCTACCTGACAGGGACCCCCCCAGCCAAAAGTGAGGACACAGATTTATCAGTCCCTTGCTCTGCTGCAAGTGGTTCTAAAGGCAGAATTTTTTTAACTTAATGCATTCTATAAGCAGCAGCCCCCCTAATATTTACCTGAGCCCTATCTCGATCCAGCGATGTTGCACAAGAGCCTCGGCTGTCCAGGGAATCTGCCTCTTTGGCTGAGATGGCAGTGGACACCATTGGCTCAGTGACCCAAGAGAGAGAGAGAGGGGGCAGGGCTGAGCCGCGGCTCCGTGTCTGAATGGACACAGAACAGCCGCTCGGCACGGGTTCCCTCATAGCAAGCTGCTTCCTCTGGGGACACTCGGCAGGAGGGAGGGGGCCAGGAGCACCAGTGGGGGACCAAAGAAGATGAGGATCTGGGGGCTGCTCTGTGCAAAACCACTGCACAGAGCAGGTAAGTATAACATGCTTGTTATTTTTAAACAAAAAAAATACAAGACTTTAATATCACTTTCAGTAAAGGAAGGGGCCAGAAAATTACATATTTACCAGACCCTTCCCCCCGCTCCCTATCCTAAAACATCCATCTGTGTTCCTGCAGCAGCTGCCAACGGGAGAGGAGAGAAGGGAAGCCAGCAGCGCTGCGAGGGAAAGGGGCACACAGGGTGGCCCAAACAGCAAATGGTTACGGCGCATGTACTAGACTCAATCCCCCTACAGTGCAGCCAGAGGGAGACATAGGAGGAGAAGCTGGCAGTGCTGCAGGGGAGTCAGGGGAAGATCGGTTTCTGCAATAAGACAGTACAGCCGGCCCTCCTACTCAGCAGGTGCCCGGGCCCCCCTTTTGAACTAATGGGGCCCATGCCAATACAAAGGGACTGGCTGTACTGCCTTATAAGTGGCCCTAATGAATCCGTATAGATGGTTCTTTTAAAACATATGGATCTGTTGATCTTATCTTGCCCCATGTACAATTGTTTATGATTGAAAAGTACCAAGAAAGCTGACAGAATCTCTATGAACCCAAATTGTATTGATACATGTCATACATACAGTATATGCTGATAACTGCCAGGTTTTTCTAAAGTACCATAAAGCTTCAGTTAGAGTGATGGAGGAGAAGAAAAGTATTTTTGTTGTTCGTAACAATCAGTTACAGTGTCTTGAAAAGGTATTTATACTTGAAATTCTCCACATTTTGTCATATTACAACCAAAAACTTAAAAAAAAATAATTGGGGAATTTTATGTGATAGACCAACACAAAGAGGCACATAATTGTGAAGTGGAAGGAAAATGATGAATGGTTTTCAACATTTTTTACAAATAAATATCTGAAAAGTGTGGCGCCCCTGAGTCAATATCACCTTTCACTGCAATTAAAGCTGCAAGTATTTTTGGGTATGTCTCTACCAGCTTTACACATCTAGAGAGTGAAATGTGTGCCCATTCTTCTTTGCAAAATAGCTCAAGCTCTATCGGATTGGATGAAGAGTGTCTGTGAACAGCAATTTTCAAGTCTTGCCACAGATTCTCAATCGGATTTAGGTCTGGGCTTTGAGTGGGCCTTTCTAACACATGAATATGCTTTAATCTAAACCTAGATCTGTCTGTATGTTTAGGATAGTTTTCCTGCTGGAAGGTGAACCTCCACTCCAGTCTCAAGTCTTTTGCAGACTCGAACAAGTTTTCTTCTAAGATTGCCCTGTATTTGGCTCCATCCATCTTCTCATCAACTCTGACCAGCTTCCCTGTCCCTGCTGAAGAAAAGCATCCCACAACATGATGCTGCCACCACCATGTTTCACGGTAGGGATGGTGTGTTCAGGGTGATGTGCACTGTTAGTTTTCCACCACACATAGCGTTTTGCTTTTAGGCCAAAAAGTTCAGTTTTAGTCTCATCTGACCAGAGCACCTTCTTCCACATGTTTGCTGTGTCCCTACATGGCTTATCGCAAACTGCAAATGGGACTTCCTATGGCTTTCTTCTTGCCACTCTTCCATAAAGGCCAGATTTGTGGAGTGCACGACTAATAGTTGTCCTGTGGACAGATTCTCCCACCTGAGCTGTAGATCTCTGCAGCTCCTCCAGAGTTACCATTAACCTCTTGGCTGCTTCTCTGAATTTTGCTCTCCTTGCCTGGCCTGTCAGTGTAGGTGGATGGCCATGTCTTGCAGCTGTGCCATACTCTTTCCATTTTCGGATGATGGATTGAACAGTGCTCCATTAGATGTTCAAAGCTTGGGATATTTTTTTATAACCTAACCCTGATTTAAACTTCTCCACAACTTTATCCCCGACCTGTCTGGTGTGTTCCTTGGCCTTCACGATGTTTGTTTACTAAAATTCTCTAACAAATCTCTGAGGGCTTCACAGAACAGTTGTATTTATACTGAGATTAAGTTACACACAGGTGGACTCTATTTACTAATTAAGTGACTTCTACATTTTAGATTTTAGTAAGGGGTATCAGAGTAAAGAGGGCTGAATACAAATGCATGCCACACTTTTCAGATATTTATTTGTAAAAAAAAAATTGAAAACCATTTATCATTCTCCTTCCACTTCACAATTATGTGCCACTTTGTTTTGGTCTATTACATAAAATCCCAATAAAATACATTTACGTTTTTGATTGTAACATGACAAAATGTGGAAAATTTCAAGGGGTATGACTACTTTTTCAAGGCACTGTATATTTCAACTCTCATTTATAGCACAAATAAAAAAGAATAATGAAAGAAAGCCACTGGATGCTATGGTCTATGGAGACATACTTCCTTTCCTCCAGCTTTTTCACATCTGGCCTCAACTTTTAAACCACTCCAAATATAAGCTAGTGAATGGTATTTCATAGACTTCGTTTTTTTCCAGAATAGTGAAGGTGAATAAAGTTCCTTAGCTGTGAAGTAGATCATCACAGGCAAAAGCAATACATATTTCAAAATGTTTACACTTCAGGTATAATTACATGGGTATATTTTTACTTCATAAAAATGAATTCACTGCTTTACCATATGAGCAAAAAATGCCTGCATTTGCCTTCAGAAATCTAACATTATATGAAATAGCAGAGTTTATAATTCGGTCTGTGTGAGGTGACTCTTTTTTTTTTTGCTTGTAATTAAACTGTATATAGTGATGTTTATACTGCTACTTACATTATATTAATAAAACCATATGCATTTTTGGAATAGAACCTAAAATAATGCTTAATGTAGGTGGTCTTTTTCTGCTGCATTGTACTTCATAATGGTCACCCATATGATAGTAGGCCACAGGCAAGGAATTTTTATCATCTTCCTTAATTTTGCATAAGCTGTTTCTGCATCCTTTTGGTCACATGGCTCCTATGTATTTGGTAAACGTGTCTGCTCCTCACTCCCATAACTTTTTTCTTTTTAGTAGAGAACTAAAAATGTTGTCTTAATTGTACATCACAGGACACAGATTAAATAATCAGATACTTAGGGTTATGCTGGTGTCTTTAGGAGATGGATACTGGAAAACAGCTGTAAGGACAGCCCAGTATAACCCCTCTCACCCCCAGCATGCCTCCATATTTTGCTAGTCTCCTAGGAAAATGTACTTCTCTCTTCTGACAGGAGAACTTTTAAAAAATAATTCTCGGCTAACACGCTTCTGCAATCGCTGGTGTTCATTTTTGCAACTTCTGAATTCTGAATCCTAGGCTTAGCCCTTGAGACTGCATCCTGACCCTGCTGTGAAGAAGTGGGGACGGCCTCTAATGTACCTTCTGGGCACTGGACTCTGCCTTAGGTGCTTACCTAGGCATCCTAGGTGTACCGGGCTGGGTTGGCTACAAGGTGTTTTACAAATTCAAGGTCACGGTCCACCCATCCTGGGAATCCCTGTCTTTGAAGGCTCCTTAGGGAGTATCCCACTGGGAGAGCGAAGACCTCTGGATGTGGAATGTGCCTTTAATTTATCCTATCAGCCTGGTGGGGACTCCAGGAAGTCTTAGGAACACCACTGCGGTAAGTGAGGGCTTTGACCTTTATGTGAGCCTAGATGTGCTGTCCTGAGTCCCATAAAGGGTTAATCTTAGGATTTCCGGCTGTGACACTTTTTTGTCACAGTCTAGCAGTGAGAGAAAACCAGCTTGCTCTCTTTCATTACCTGCTCAGCAACTCCAGCACTATGATATTCCAGGCCATAAC
Source organism: Rana muscosa (assembly GCA_029206835.1). Classification (NCBI taxonomy): domain Eukaryota; kingdom Metazoa; phylum Chordata; class Amphibia; order Anura; family Ranidae; genus Rana; species Rana muscosa. Next base: position 86,508,477 of record CM055122.1, on the reverse strand, counting down.
CGGGCACTCTTCTGCCTGCAGTGACAGATGGCATTCATTTTTTCTGCTCTGGCATTGTCTCATGAATACCCCTTGTGTAAATCCCCCACTTGTATGCTTACTATGGTGGTTGCTGGTGGGTCTTGCCAGCTTACAATCAGTTAGCATCTCAAAGGGGGCTTTCAGTGAACCCCCTAGAGTCCTGACACCAAAAGCTCTGTACCGATATCTCCGGCATGAGTCTCTACTCTCCTAAGAGCCTTCTATAACCCCTTCAGGGATGACCCCTCCTCTTTCTAATTAGGAGAGGAGTTTTCTGCTACTATGCATGATCTTATGGGGAAAATATCATCCATGTGGGGTATCTCAGAGTGCAGGGGCCAAAAGCAGGCACCCAAACACCAGTGTTCTGCAGAGCTTCAGCACAGTAAATACTTCCTGTATATGCTTTTTGATGGAAATCCCTATTTTGGTGAATTCCTGCACAGTTTTATCAAGGGGCTTACTTGGGGGCAATGTACCCTGTTGGGAAATTTTTGGATTTATCCTGGAAGGCTAGCCCTTGTTCTTTCAGTTTTGTCTTCCGTTTTTTAGTTGTGTAGCTAATTTAATGTATTTGCCTCTCAATACAGCTTTGTGGGCTTTCATGCTGTCAAGAGATCCTGTCACACTGTCAAGCTTTGGGAATTCGGCCGAGAGAGTTGTTTAACTGCCTGGAGTGATCTATTTTTTTCATTCTTATGAAAGCAAGAGATAGAATGGCCATGCTATGATCTATCTAGGACACATCTTCCTGTGTACAGAAAGAATTGAGGACACAGTGCAGCATAGGAGGCCAAAATACACAGCGAGTAAAATAAGTATTGAATACATCACCATTTTTCTAGATAAATATATTTCCAAAGGAAAAAGGGGGGTTGGTGTCCTAGTGTATGGATAAAGGTCAGTACACCCACATCCCTGATATAGCTAGTATAGAAGTACAGAGAGTTAAAACGGGTCCCATACTCCATATGAGTCATGCATGAATAAATGGGTAAATACCAAAGGTAAATAAATCATGCAGTCATATAAATGATACTCACCATAAATGCATGTGCATGTGTGAGTTATAACAACAGAAAAGGGAAACCTTTTCATTGAAAAGGAAATGCATGTGTACCAGCCCGGCTCAAAAGGGAAACATGTAGAGCTATATCTTCGCCTCGTGGATGAGTCCGCGGTAGGGGGAGGAAGAGAAATGGCAAATGACACCCGGCCACAATGATGGTAAATCCGATCAGTGCTGACTCACAGAGGGCGTAATAAAGAAGAAAGGCCTGCACCCCGTTGGTAGCAATTCTGCAAGAAAAATGCAGAGAGGTAAGAACCAAGAGTCCTCTCCCGTGAGGTAGATGCCTGACACACATAGAAAGAAAGATAGTAACTTAATAGGCATGCATCTCGAATGGGTTGAAAACTCAACAACACCAAAGGCATGTCAAAATGGGGTTAAACATGTGTTTAAAGGTGTGGGTAACCTACCTTAAATCAGAAAGAGAGATCTCTCTGAAGCCGCACTCAAATAGTGGCCAGGAAAGGACCAATAATGTAGGATTTGTGGATTCCTACAAACCAAAGCCCTAGAAAATTCAATTGGACACGAAATGTATCCTGATTAAATAATCTTTAAAATACAGCATAAAGTAATCGGGGAGAAAGAGTTCCTGCACCTGTATTGGGGACTGGGGGGACTTACCTGGGTAGAGTAGTCATATGTGGACCCCCAGTAGGGAGAGGAGCATGGACTTAGGGCAACTTATAAATCAAGCAGAGAGCCAGATACGGCATCCACGTCCTATAATTACAAGTGTGAGATTGCAAAGAAAATCATATGAGGCATATCTCCGGTGCAGGTATCCGGCCTGATCCTCAGCTAAGAGGATCTGCCGGAGCAATTGCTAAGAAGAGATATAAAAAAGGGGCTTACCTAGCTGGATCCTCTACTAGATAGGAGTGCGACTTCCTGATGTCCAGTGTTGTAACTGGCAAGGGAGTCTCTCAAATAGGCTGCACAGCTGATTCTAATGTGAAGCAGCTGAGAGGGGGAGGGGGCATAGGGGCTGACCTTCCTCATACGCCCCCTGAGTACGGAGGCGCGCAAGGCCATCCCCCCAGCCGGTTGTTGTGGTAACCGAGCCGCCCGCCTTGACACAGGGGAACGCCTACGCTGGCGCACCAATGAGAGGCGGCGACGTGGGGGGTGCCAACCTGCGTCAGAGACTCGCGGCGCAGGAAAGGCCAGAAGCGTCACCAAGGCAACCGTGATGACGCTGTGGGACCGGAAACAGGCCGAATGCGTGGTGCTCCACACAAAGCGGCCCTATCTGCGCCGAGTGAGCCAGCAAGAAGGAGAAAGAGGGAAGGGTCAAACGCCGTCCCTGCCGCGGAGTGTCCTAGAGAGGCGAGATGTATAAAGCCAGAAGATCTGGCATGCTCATGGGAAAAGGGAGTAGCGTGTTTACTCTCTATGTGAAAACAATAAGAATGGAATAGCAAAGGAGAATGAAGACTAGGGATGAGTAGTGTAGAGAAAACGTGGAAAGAATAAAATGGAACTGGATATGAAATAAGAAAGTTGATGAATAAATAGAATAAAAAATAAAAAATAAAAATAAAAATATGAAAATGAAATAAAGAATGAAAATAATAAACGAAAGAGACAGAAAAAGGGGGGAGGGAGACAGCCATAAAAAGAGCGAAAAATAACACAGGAAGCATAATGACAATCATGGTTGGACAAACAGGCACAATGTGAGATCTACTATATTGAGCATACATTAGTCCATATGTTAAGCTATGGAAAATAGACAAGTATGCATAAAAAATGCATAAAAAAAATGCATAAAAAAATTTATTGAAATTAAAAAAAAAAAAAAAAATGCATAAAAAATTATACATAAAAAATCCTATAAAGGGAGAAATGGACGCTGGTGGCCCCTAATCCTATCAACATTAAGCCCCGTAGGGGCGAAAAAGAGAAGGGACGGGGGGAAATCATACAGAGCATTGTTCAACATTCCAATATGGAACAGAGAAAGAGAGCAGAAAAAATCATGAGGGAGAAAGCTTATGTCAGATATTGGCCATCAAGAGGAAAATGGACAGTCAGTTACACAATTGGGTAATCGGATAAACAATTCTGTCCGTACAGATTGAGCACCTGGCTTAATCTTCACTCTGGGGGATCCCATTCGGAACCTCCAGACGAGAAGCCCTTCAAGAATGGTCTGTATGATATACTGCCATTTAAGCCAGGAGGCTTGGTGGCGTTCTGGAGGAAAATCCACCTCTGTTCGGATTGGAGTAGCCGCTTATTTGTATCCCCTCCTCTTGGACCCGGGTGTACTCTGTCCAAGATGATGAAGGAGATTTTTGGAGGGAGGCCATTGTGAAAATCTGTCACATGTCTGCCCAGGGGCAGATCGGGATTGCAAGCCTTTATGGACAGAATGTGCCGGTAAGCCCTTTGCCAAAACTGTTGTATGGTCTTTCCTATATAAAAACAGGAACATTCACACAACAGAAGATAGACAACAAATGTTGTTTGGCAATTTGCGTAATGTTTGGGACTGTAACACTCGCCATTTGGTAGAGTTATATTGCGAGACGTATTTATGAACCTACAATATTTGCACCCTCCACATGTGGAGGTCCCTCTATATTTGCACGGGCATTGTTTGCCTGCTGATTTAAATTCACTTGAGACCAACATGTCTCGAAGGGAATTAGCCCTTTTAAATGTAAAGGAGGGATTGCGTGTCACATACGGACCGATGAGAGGGTCCATCGTCAGGACATGCCAATATCTCTGAGTAATTTTCTCCATAGCTTTTTGTTGATTGGAAAATTTTGTGATGATAGAGATTGGATACATCAAGGATACTCTTCATCTTCTGCAAATTCTTGATGGACTATCCATTCCCTCGGCGTCGGTCCTGGTGGCCATCGACGTTGAGGCATTGTATAGTTCCATCCCTCACGACAAAGGACTGATTTGTGTAAGACATACACTGTTTCAAAACAGTCGTTTTGAACGCAGGACCAATGAGTTCGTACTCAGTGCATTAGACTTTATCTTGCACCACAATCATTTTATGTTCAACGGGTCCCACTACCTCCAGGTACAGGGTGTGGCGATGGGGACTTCGTGTGCCCCATCGTACGCTAACCTGTACCTGGGGGAGTGGGAACGAATGATTCAACAATCAGAGGACCTGGCCCAAATATAGAGGGACCTTCACATGTGGAGGGTGCAAATATTGTAGGTTCATGAATACGTCTCGCAATATAACTCTACCAAATGGCGAGTGTTACAGTCCCAAACGTTACGCAAATTGCCAAACAACATTTGTCGTCTATCTTCTGTTGTGTGAATGTTCCTGTTTTTATATAGGAAAGACCATACAACAGTTTTGGCAAAGGGCTTACCGGCACATTCTGTCCATGAAGGCTTGCAATCCCGATCTGCCCCTGGGCAGACATGTGACAGATTTTCACAATGGCCTCCCTCCAAAAATCTCCTTCATCATCTTGGACAGAGTACACCCGGGTCCAAGAGGAGGTGATACAAATAAGCGGCTACTCCAATCCGAACAGAGGTGGATTTTCCTCCAGAACGCCACCAAGCCTCCTGGCTTAAATGGCAGTATATCATACAGACCATTCTTGGAGGGCTTCTCGTCTGGAGGTTCCGAATGGGATCCCCCAGAGTGGAAGATTAAGCCAGGTGCTCAATCTGTACGGACAGAATTGTTTATCCGATTACCCAATTGTGTAACTGATTGTCCATTTTCCTCTTGATGGCCAATATCTGACATAAGCTTTCTCCCTCATGATTTTTTCTGCTCTCTTTCTCTGTTCCATATTGGAATGTTGAACAATGCTCTGTATGATTTCCCCCCCTCCCTTCTCTTTTTCGCCCCTACGGGGTTTGATATTGATAAGATTAGGGGCCACCAGCATCCATTTCTCCCTTTATAGGATTTTTTATGTATAATTTTTTATGCATTTTTTATGCATACTTGTCTATTTTCCATAGCTTAACTTATGGACTAATGTATGCTCAATATAGAAGATCTCACATTGTGCCTGTTTGTCCAACCATGATTGTCATTATGCTTCCTGTGTTATTTTTCGCTCTTTTTATGGCTGTCTCCCTCCCCCCTTTCTCTGTCTCTTTCTTTTATTATTTTCATTCTTTATTTCATTTTCATATTTTTTTTTTTTTATTCTATTTATTCATCAACTTTCTTATTTCATATCCAGTTCCATTTTATTCTTTCCACGTTTTCTCTACACTACTCATCCCTAGTCTTCATTCTCCTTTGCTATTCCATTCTTATTGTTTTCACATAGACAGTAAACACGCTACTCCCTTTTCCCATGAGCATGCCAGATCTTCTGGCTTTATACATCTCGCCTCTCTAGGACACTCCGCGGCAGGTACGGCGTTTGACCCTTCCCTCTTTCTCCTTCTTGCTGGCTCACTCGGCGCAGGTAGGGCCGCTTTGTGTGGAGCACCACGCATTCGGCCTGTTTCCGGTCCCACAGCGTCATCACGGTTGCCTTGGTGACGCTTCGGGCCTTTCCTGCACCGCGAGTCTCTGACGCGGGTTGGCACCCCCCCACGTCGTCGCCTCTCATTGGTGCACCAGCGTAGGCGTTCCCCTGTGTCAAGGCGGGCGGCTCGGTTACCACAACAACCAGCTGGGGGGATGGCCTCGCGCGCCTCCGTACTCAGGGGGCGTATGAGGAAGGTCAGCCCCTATGCCCCCTCCCCCTCTCAGCTGCTTCACATTAGAATCAGCTGTGCAGCCTATTTGAGAGACTCCCTTGCCAGTTACAACACTGGACATCAGGAAGCCGCACTCCTATCTAGTAGAGGATCCAGCTAGGTAAGCCCCTTTTTTATATCTCTTCTTAGCAATTGATCCGGCAGATCCTCTTAGCTGAGGATCAGGCCGGATACCTGCACCGGAGATATGCCTCATATGGTTTTCTTTGCAATCTCACACTTGTAATTATAGGACGTGGATGCCGTATCTGGCTCTCTGCTTGATTTATAAGTTGCCCTAAGTCCATGCTCCTCTCCCTACTGGGGGTCCACATATGACTACTCTACCCAGGTAAGTCCCCCCAGTCCCCAATACAGGTGCAGGAACTCTTTCTCCCTGATTACTTTATGCGGTATTTTAAAGCTTAGTTAATCAGGATACATTTCTTGTCTAATTGAATTTTCTAGGGCTTTGGTTTGTAGGAATCCACAAATCCTACATTATTGGTCCTTTCCTGGCCACTATTTGAGTGCGGCTTCAGAGAGATCTCTCTTTCTGATTTAAGGTAGGTTACCCACACCTTTAGACACATGTTTACCCCATCTTGACATGCCTTTGGTGTTGTTGAGTTTTCAACCCATTCGAGATGCATGCCTATTAAGTTACTATCTTTCTTTCTATGTGTGTCAGGCATCTACCTCACGGGAGAGGACTCTTGGTTCTTACCTCTCTGCATTTTTCTTGCAGAATTGCTACCAACGGGGTGCAGGTCTTTCTTCTTTATTACGCCCTCTGTGAGTCAGCACTGATCGGATTTACCATCATTGTGGCCGGGTGTCATTTGCCGTTTCTCTTCCTCCCCCTACCGCGGACTCATCCACGAGGCGAAGATATAGCCCTGCATGTTTCCCTTTTGAGCCGGGCTGGTACACATGCATTTCCTTTTCAATGAAAAGGTTTCCCTTTTCTGTTGTTATAACTCACGCATGCACATGCATTTATGGTGAGTATCATTTATATGACTGCATGATTTATTTACCTTTGGTATTTACCCATTTATTCATGCATAACTCACATGGAGTATGGGACCCGTTTTCACTCTCTGTTTTTTTTTTTTTTCTGTTTTTTTTTTCTCTCTTCTTTCTTTTGTTTTTTTCTCTCCCCTCTCTTTTTTCTACAGATACCAGTACTTTTGCAACACAGCATCTAGGGCCGAAACAACTAATCGATTAATCGACAACTAATCGATTATGAAATTAATCGATTACTATTTTCATAATCGATTAATCGGCCAGTAACATAATGGGGTTAAAAACAACTAAAATTAGCCCTTTATAGATACAAAAAGAGCAAATCGATACTGTAAATATTACTTTCACTGTCCCACAGTAAAAAAATTAACCCCTTACAATACCGATTATTTGCTCTTTTTGTACTCATTTTAGTTTTTTAACCCCATTTTGTTACTAAATATCTCAGGCCTGGGTCACACCTCTGTGTTTTTTGGTGCTTTTTGCAAAAACACACTACAGTTCATTTACATGGTTTCCTATGGGACACGTTCACATACATGATTTTTTCAGCTGCTGCGTATTTGGAAAGGGCAAGGACTTTTTTTTAACGCAAAACGGTGCTATTTTGTTTTTTTGGTTCAATATACTTCAATGGAGGAGCTGCAGAAAAGCATGTAATGCGTTTTTGAGGCAATTTGTGTTTTTTTAATCTGCCCCAACAACAAATTGGCAAAAAAAAATGTAAAAATGCAAATCGCAGCAAAATTTGCTTTTTTTAAGGTTATTAACCGATTAATCGATTAATCGAAACAATAATCGGCCAACTAATCGATTATGAAAATAATCGTTAGTTGCAGCCCTAACAGCATCCCTCCCCTGAAGAAGAGGTTCTACTCAAATCAATAGCCTCGAAACGTTGGGTCCGTGTCTCACGCTGAGACAGACTGGGGTCCTGTTTTTTGCAATTTTTGTATTAATAGTTATTTATGTAATGTGTTGTATTTGTGCTCCCTTACCTCTGCCTCGTGTTTAGTCACTCTCGATGTGTATAATTCCTATTTTCGAAATAGCAGCCCTCTATACTTAGAGGCAATTTTCTTTTTTAAATAAAAACCATTTTATAAAGAACCTTTTGGTTTTCATACTCTCTTATTAGGTTTAATAAGTCACCCAAAATTAAAGTCCCACCTGAGGTCAAACACACTCCTTGGAGTGTACTTCTATACTAAATATATTTCCAAAAGTGCTTTTGACATGAAATTTTCACCACACGTCGGTAACAACCCATGCAATCCATACATAGAAAGTAACCAAAACAAATAAGTTCAGAAATTAAGTTATGTGTGATAAAATGGAATGACACAGGGAAAAAGTATTGAACATGTAAAGAAAGGGAGGTGCAAAAGGGCATGGAAAGCCAAGACACTGAAATACTGAAATCTATCAGTAAATAGAAAACAATCCTGCCCCTTGTCAGTGCAAATGAATATCAACTGGTTCAGTCTCAACTGATGGCCTATAAAAAGGTGTCACACAAGAAACATCTCATGATGGGTAAAAGCAAAGAGCTCTCAAGACTTTTACAAACGTATTGCTGCAAAATATACTGATGGTTACAGAAGGAGTTCTAAACTTCTGAATGTTCCAGTGAGCACTGTTGGGGCCATAATCTGGAAATTAAATAAATATAATTTCACCTTAAACCGCTCCAACCAGGTGTTCCTCACAAGATTTCTGTCAGAGGAGTGAAAATAATTATCAGAAGAGTTGTCCAAGAGCCAAGGACCACTTGTGGAGAGTTTTAGCAAAACCTGGAATTAGCAGATAAAATAGTTTTAAAGAAAACAATAAGTAATGCACTCAACCGCCATAACATATATGTACGCTCACCACACAAGACTCCATTGCTGAAGAAAAAGCAAGTTGAAGGTTGTTTAAAGTTTGCTGCACAACTTTTAGACAAGCCTGTGATTGATATACTGAGAGAACATAGTCTGGTCAGATGAGACCAAAATTGAACTCTCTGGGTGCCATAATACACACTGTGTTTAGAGGTCAAATGGCACTGCACATCACCCCAAAAACACCATACCAATATTTAAGTTTGGAGGAGGGAACATCATGGTGTGGTGCTGTTTTTCAGCATGCGGTACTGGCAAACTTCATATCATTGAAAGAAGGATGAATGGAAAAATGTACCAAGACATTCCTGATAAAAATCTGATGCCATCTACCAGGATGATGAAGATGAAATGAGGGTGGACATTTCAGCAAGACAATGATTCCAAACACAAGGCCAAGGAAACTCTCAATTGGTTTTAAAAAAAGAAAATAAAGCTGCTAGAATGGCCCAGCCAATCACCTGACTTGAATCCAATAGAAAAGCTACGGAAAAAACTAAAGACCAGAGTTTATAGAAGAGGCCCACAAAACCTTCAGGATTTGAAGACTGTTTATGTGGAAGAATGGGCTCACACCTGAGCAATGCATGCGACTAGTTTCTCCATACAGGAGGCATCTTGAAGCCGTCATTACCAGCAAAGGTTTTTGTACGAAGTAGTAAATAAATTTCAGTTAGTGTATTCAATACTTTTTCTCTGTGTCATTCCATTTTATTACACATAACTTAATTTCTGAACTTATTTGTTTTGTTTTCTTAGTATGCATGGATTGCATGGGCTGTTACCGACGTGATGGAAATTTAATGTAAATAGCACCTTTAGAAATATATTTACCTTGAAAAATGGGCACATGTTCAATACTTATTTTACCCGCTGTAGTTGATTATTGATTTTTTTTTTGTGTGGGAGTGAGTAGTAACAACAATCTGCAAGTGAGTATTGTGCCAGCAGGAATGAAAATATTTTGCAATGGCATAAGAGACGTTATTGTCATCAGATTTATCAACAAGGGGGAGGGGGGGTTAGATTTGTGTTTGAGTCCCCACAGGCAATCAAAGGCCCTTTTTTGTGTAATTCAGTTGTGAAGGGGATCTGTCTAGTATTTGGAACCTAGTCACTGTGGTTACTCAATGGTCATGTATGTCTTTAAGAATAAGGTAACATCTTCAGGGATCTTTGATTTCATGCATGCAGATGAAATGTGTGGAGCTTCTAAAGCCGGTGAGAACCCCTTTATGCTTGGCAGTGGCAATATAGACTTGTGGATAGTCAGAACTTAGAATTTAATCATAGAAGAGCAAGAGAGTATTTCTTGAGCACAGGCTATACCAGCCTTTAGGGTGCAAAAATATTTGAAAAATATTTAGTGTGACTAAGGTAATAAATAGCCTTATTGCTGAGCCATTGACAGAATGAAAAGGAGGAACCCGGTTACCCCTGTCCCCTGATCACGTAGAAGGGGAAGGGGAGGAGTAGTCCTTAATCAGGTAAAATGGTGGGGGAAGCAGTGTCTCCAGTTCCCGAGGACAACATGTTGTCAAAGGTAGCTTATGTGTAATGCTCTTACAAAATCTGGATATCAAAGAGTGAATAATAAATTCCTATTAGAGCAGAAATGTGATGAATGGGTGGGCAATTGGGATCTTGAACTTGTGCAATGGTGCCAATCTGATGAATATAGGGATGTGGATAAGATTTGTGGATGTTTGTTGGATAAGGTGTCCTGGTTTTTTAAAGGTGTTGGGGGTGCATCATAACAGTGCAGTTATTGAAAATTAAGGTCAGTTGAATTTGGAGCTAAACAGGTTTATTGAAAGAGTGTATCACCACTAGGGATGAGCTTCGTGTTCGAGTCGAACCCATGTTCGACTCGAACATCGGCTGTTCGATCGTTCGACGAAGATCGAACATTATGGGCAGTTCGCGCCAAATTCGAGTGGCGCGTAACGGCCCATAATTCACTGCGGCATCACAGTGCATTGCTGGCTGATGATTGGCCAAGCATGCACTATGACCCGCATGCTTTGGCCAGTCACAGCACGGTAATAACGGAGAGCCGTAATTGGCCAAAGCCATGGTGGCTTTGGCCAATCATGGCTCAGAGGAGTATTTACACGCTCAACACTATATAAGGCAGCCTGAAAGTCGGTCTTGTGTAGTGTGTTGGCGTTTGTGAAAGAGAGAGTTACAGAGAGAGAGACAGTGTCATGTATATTGAGTTAGATAGAGCAGGCAGGCGAGTCAGTTAGCTGCTGTTACAGTGTGTAGAGGATATATATGGATCCTAGGTGTTGTATATATATTTATACACTGTATTTAGTTTAGCTAGATCCGTTACTGCTGTTCTCTATACTGTGACAGGCAGGCAGGTGATTGTGTTAGCTGCAGCAGAGTTTCACTTAGTGTACTGTGTGCTTTGCATAGTGTTCACCTAAAGTTTACCTGAATACAGTTAGTGGTGTTCTCATAATAAAACCACAGGCAGAGTGCTGCATTAATTTCATGTAGTGTACTGCAGTACTTCTGTCCGTTGCAGAGCGTTAACTTAAAGGAACCTGAATAAAATTTGTGGTGTTCTCATATTAAAACCACAGGCAGAGAGCTGCTAGTATTTTCAGTTAGTGTACTGTGTCCTCTGCACAGTGTTCACCTACAACTAACTGAAGACCTTTGCTGCTTTTCTCATACTAATACCACAGCAGGCAGTGGAGTCTGATAGCTGCATTATGTATATATGTATATATGTATATATATATATATATATATATATATGTATACATCCCACCTGTGTGTAGCTACATCTCACTGCAGGCCATTAGTATGTCTGGAAGGCAAACAAAGAGAGGCAGACAGTCACGAGGCAATAAAGAATAAAGGAGGGCAAGCAGGCTCTGTGTCTAGAGGCAACAGTGCTGGTCGTGGACACGGTGCATCCTCATCAGCACGTGGCCATGGGACACGCTTGTCCTTCTTTTCGGCAGCTGACCATGTTGAGCCGCAACATTCCCATGATTTGGTAGAGTGGATAACCAAGCCGTCCTCATCCTCCTCATCCTCTCTCACCCAGGCTCAGGGTACTTTGTCTGGCAAAGCAGCTGCCACAGTGGCCTTTTCCCTCGGCTCAATGGCATCAGTCACTCCTTCCCTAGCCCCACTATGTCCTCCTGAGGAACTGTTTGACCACAGTGTTGGGTACATGCTCCAGGAGGATGCCCAGCGTTTTGAAGGGTCCGATGATGGAACCCAGCTAGAGGAAGGCAGTAACGTAAGCCCAGAGAGAGGGGGTAGTAACGTGAGCCCAGAGAGAGGGGGTGCCCAACAAGGACAGCTATCTGGCAGTCATGTTCCCCCAGCTGCAGCATACTGCCAGATTTGCTCCAGTGATGAGGAGGGAGGGGATGATGAGGTCACTGACTCCATATGGGTGCCTGATAGGAGAGAGGAGGAGGAGGCACATCTCCAACAAAGCAGGATGCCCTCCAGGGGCCAGCTTAAGGGCAGCACACTGACTGCATCACACCGCAGAGCTCTGTATTGTGCAGGGCGCTGCTGTCTCTGCGTGTTATTCCAAAAGTTCTTTGGTGTGGGCCTTTTTTCAGACGTGTGCATGCAGCAGATTGCACCATTGCCATTTGCAACATATGTCTGAAGCGTATCTCATGTGGCCAAAACATCAGCCGATTGGGCACCACGTGCTTGACCAGACATATGTCGACCTGCCATGGAGTCCGTTGGCAGGTGTACCTAAAAGACCCACACCAGAGAACAAAGCGGACCTCTCCTTGCTCCTCATCAGCTGGGATCTCCAACCCCACTATACCTTCAGTCCTCTCTGAAACCTGCACTGAGAGGAATGAAGGTGTAGAATTAGGTGTGTCACAGTCACAGCCAAGTACTTGCGGGCAATCTCCTTTCGGTACACCGACGTCCGATTGTACCAGGCAAATTTCCCTGCCCCAGCTGCTGCACCGCCAAAAGAAGTTCGCTCCCAGCCATCCACATGCCCAGCGGTTGAATGCTAGCTTGGCTAAATTGCTAGCACTTCAACTGCTGCCTTTTCAGTTGGTAGACTCTGCCCCCTTCTGTGAGTTTGTTGAATGTGCGGTTCCTCATTTGCAGGTTCCCAAACGCCACTTTTTCTCACGGAAGGCGATTCCGGCTCTCTACCGGCATGTGGAAGGCAATGTCTTGGCCTCGCTGGACAGGGCGGTCAGCGGTAAGGTGCATATTACCGCTGACTCATGGTCCAGCAGGCATGGACAGGGACGTTACCTATCTTTCACGGCGCATTGGGTGACTCTGCTGGCAGCTGGGAAGGATGCAGGACAAGGTGCAGTAGTGTTGGAGGTTGTTCCGCCACCACGCCTCCAAAATGTTACTACTGGTGATTCTGACACACCTCTCTCCTCCACCCCCTCCTCTTCTTCTTCCTCCATGGCCTCTACCTGTGCTTTGTCCTTGGAACCAGCGGTGCTCCGTAGGCGTTCAAGGGGCTATGCAAGTACGCAGGCAAAAAGATGCCATGCAGTGCTTGAGGTGGTGTGCTTGGGGGACAGGAGCCACACTGGGGCAGAGATTATGTCAACTCTGCAGGGGCAGGCTCAGAGGTGGTTGACGCCATGCCAGCTTAAGCCAGGAAAGGTGGTTTCTGACAATGGCACCAACCTCCTCTCCGCCCTCTGACAGGGACAACTGACCCATGTGCCCTGTTTGGGTCACGTCCTTAACTTGGTGGTGCAGCGGTTCTTGGGCAGGTACCTGGGCTTACAGGAGGTCCTGAAGCAAGCCAGGAAACTCTGTGGGCATTTCTGCCGGTCATATAATGCCAGTGCTCGGCTGGCTGACCTACAAAAGGATTACAACCTGCCCAAAAACTGCCTAATCTGTGACATGCCCACCAGGTGGAACTCTACGTTGGCCATGCTGCAGCGGCTGCACACGCAGCAGAGGGCCATCAATGAGTATCTGTTGCAATATGGCACCAGGACAGGGTCAGGGGAGCTTGGATTTTTTTCCCCACGCCAGTGGGCCATGATCAGGGATGCATGCACTCTCCTGGCACCATTTGAGGAGGCCACGAGGATGGTGAGTAGTGACAGTGCATGCATCAGTGACACTGTCCCTCTTGTCCACCTGTTGGAGCACACGCTGCGTGGAATAATGGACAGGGCACTTGAAGCAGAACAGAGGCAGGAAGAGGAGGACTTCCTTACCTCTCAAGGCCCCCTTTATCCAGACAGTGTTCCTGCTGGCTCGGCTATCACACCGGAAGAGGAGGAGGAGGAGGATTATTGTGTCAGCATGGAGGTGGAGCCTAGCACTCAGCATCAGCAGCAGTCTTTAAGGGATCAATTACAGTCCCAAGACACCCATGGACTTGTACGTGGCTGGGAGGAGGTGGCTGTGAATCATGTCGTCCTGAGTGACCCAGAGGACTCTGCACCGAATGTCTCAGCAAACCTTAGCTGCATGGCCTCCCTGATCCTGCAAAGCCTGTGCAAGGATCCTCGTATTCGTGCGATCAAGGAGAGGGATCATTACTGGCTGGCAACCCTCCTTGATCAACGTTACAAGGGTAAGGCTGCGGACCTTATCTTGCCGTCGCAGAGAGAGCAGAGGATGAAGCATCTTCGGGAGGCCTTGCAGAAAGGTCTGTGCAACGCGTTCCCAGAACAAATTCCTGGTCCTGGACAACGTGATGCTGAGGCTCCGGTCAGTCAAAGAAGGAGCGGTGGAGAAGGTGGCCGTCTGACCGATGCGTTCAGACAATTTTTTAGTACGCAGCCCCAAGGTATGATCACTTCCAGCAACCATCGCCAGCGTCTGGTTTACATGGTGCAGGAATACCTAGGGGCAAGATCAGACTTGGAAACCTTTCCCACCGAAAATCCTCTTGGTTACTGGGTCTTGAGGATGGATCACTGGCCAGAGCTTGCACAGTATGCAATTGAGGTACTGGCCTGTCCTGCATCCAGCGTTCTTTCAGAACGCACATTCAGTGCTGCTGGAGGCTTTGTAACCGATCACAGGGTGCGCCTGTCCACCGACTCAGTCGATCGACTGACCTTCATAAAAATTAATCAGTCTTGGATCACCATTAGCTATCAAGCACCTGATGCTGATGTAACCAAATATTTTTTTGGGAAATGCCAGATCCCTTCAAGACTGCCTATGCTGATGCTGAGTGACTATCCTCTTATGCTGAGTGACTATCCTCTTCCTCCTCAATAATCATGCTGATAGCTTGAAAGAACATCTTTGGTTTTGGGCACTGCCACCAGTGGCTAAGGCCCAATTTTTCAGCCCCTATTTAACAGAAGCGTGTATTTACAATTTTTGATGCAATACTTTGCAGCAGGGCTCATTGCTGTGCTCCAACTACAGTATCTGTGAGGGCTTGCAGTGTTGTGGCACCAGTGCCTAAGGCCCAATTTTTCTGCCCCTGTTCAACAGGGGCATGTAATTAAAATTTTTGATGCAATACTTTGCAACAGGGCTCATTGCTGTGCTCCAAGTACAGTATCTGTGAGGGGTTGCAGTGTTGTGGCACTAGTGCCTAAGGCACAATTTTTATGCCCCTGTACAACAGGGGCATGTAATTACAATTCTTGATCTAATAATTCACAGCAGGGCCCATTCCTGCAGCCACCAAGAGTCACTGTGAGGGCTTACAGTGTTGTGGCACCAGCACCAGCACCACCACCACCAAAGGCCCAATTTTTCCTACCACTGTTCAACAATGTCATGTAATTAAAATTCTTGATCTAATATTTAACAGCTGGGCCCATTCCTGCGCCCACCAAGAGTAACTGTGAGGGCTTACAGTGTTGTGGCAAGACCACCACCACCACCAAAGGCCCAATTTTTCTGCCCCTGTTCAACAGGGGCATGTGATTACAATTCTTGATCTAATGATTCACAGCAGGGCCCATTCCTGCGCCCACCAGGAGTAACTGTGAGGGCTTACAGTGTTGTGGCAACTCCAACACCTAAGGGACAAATTTCTGCAGAGTATATATGGCAGGCCTCTACTTTCAAACATCCAACTTACAAACGACTCCTACTTGCAAACGGAAAGAGACAACAGGAAGTGAGAGGAAATCTACCCCTAGGAAGGGAAATTCTCTCCTGTAAGAGTTAATATGGAAAAAGGTGTTTTATCACCAATCCTTGTTTCAATAAAAAAAACAAATTTTCAAGAAACATTTGTCATTGGAACGGAAAGTAAGGTGAAATGTTCTGAACAGGTGCACAGACAGCAAAACAAATGTTACAGGGGTGATAACCCTTCCCTATGTTTTCCAAAAAGCTTAAAAATAGATTTTTTTGGCTGGAGCTACATTTAAAAAATGTACATGTTCCAAATTATAAACAGATTCTACTTAACAACAAACCTACAGTCCCTGTCTTGTTTGCACCGCCTGTATACTGCTGTTCAGAGAATATAGGGCCTTTTTTAAATTTGGGTGCGGGGTTCCCCTTAATATCCATACAAGACCCAAAGGGGCTGGTAGTGGGGTGGGGGGGGGGTGGGGGGTACCCATGCCATTTTTCTCAATGATTTTCATCCATATTGCTGGGACCAGACATTACATTAAAGCCGCAAGCAGTTTTAAATGACTTTTTTTCCTTTAGGAATGTAATTTTGTGCAGGGACAGTTCTAAACACGGGAAACATGTGCCACTTAACAGGCATACTTTAGCCACCCCCCCCCCCCCGGGACAATATTTAAAGGAATATTTCACTTTTTTTCACTTTATGCATCATTAAAATCACTGCTCCCAAAAAAAGTCAGTTTTTAAAACTTATTTTTGCATTGATACATGTCCCCTGGGGCAGGACCCGGGTCCCCAAACCCTTTTTTAGGACAGTAACTTGCATATTAGCCGTTATATTTAGCACTTTTGATTTCGAACATTTGCGTCCATTGTATTTAATAGGGTTCTAAAGTTTGCGCAAACTTTCGGTCCGTTCGCAGGTTCTGGTGCGAACCGAACCGGGGGGTGTTCAGCTCATCCCTAATCACCACATACACTCTTAGACCGTTGTTTGTTAAATTTCCCACCATACAAACCTCTCTCAAAATATTAGGGAGGGTGGAAATTAAAGTGTTACTAAACCCAGTAATATGAAAATAGTTTGTCCCTCCCCCTGCACACACACACACAGTGCCCACAGCTTATTAATTTTCTTTTTACATTAAAATACTGGCACTATATACCTTTTTGGATGATCGGTATACCACAATTACATGATAAACTGCAGAGTTTCTCCAGTGCTGAGAGCTCAGGAAGGAAGAGATCTCCACTTCAGCCTGTATACACGCCCACGTGAGTGATGTCGATATCATGTGACCTGGCTATCTCTGAACTGTTCTCTCCAGCATAAAAGACACAACTAAGCATGTGCAGGTTGGCTACTCTGTCTGTGTTAGCTGACCTTCCCCAGATAGACAGTGCAGGAGGGGGGGGATCTGTGCATGCAGGATAAAACAGCCTTTTTACACAATACAGAGGATTAACCACAGTGAGTATAACAAGCATGCTATGCTGCATATTCAGACTGGGTTTAGTAACACTTTAACCACTTGCCGACCGCCGCACGCACTTATACGTCCACAGAATGGCACTCCTGGGCAGGAGGACGTATATATACGTCCCCTTTAAGGAAGCGGCATTGTGGACGCGCTAAAGTGCAGGGGTGGCAAAAATATTATCTTAAAGCAGGGTGTGCCCCCATGTCCCATTGAAAGCTAATAGTGGTTGCCCCAGGTATCAATTTAAAATTTCAGTAACTAGCAAATTTGTTAAACAGAGAAGTTGAAGTAGATCTGTAACACGAGGACTTCAAGACTTAATAATGACCTGCCAGCTCGGGACACAAATAGATTATCAGAGCAAATTTGCAAGTAGCCATATGCTTAAAAGGGTAATAAACTGTACCAGAACACCACAAACTGAAATCCCCTATTCAATTACATATTTATTTTTTTTTAATCTTTTTATTGAAGTTTTATAGAACATACACACATTTTGCCCACACCTAGGCACAACAGCTGCCCACGCAGGGGCCATTACCCTGTTTCGGCATCAGACCGCCACAGGGCGACAAATAACATAAAAACTTAACTTAGTCTATACTATAACCCCAAGCTTGGGGAGAGGGTTCATTCAAGATACGTCATGCTTCAAAGTGGTATTGATAGAGGAAGGTAGCCTGGAAACAGTATTTGGGTTAATAGATCGATATTCCAATGATACAATAGAAGTCTAGACAGTGGTCACTGTATCACTTGCCGTGCTTCTGTCATCTAGCCAACAGTTCCACACCTTTTCAAATTTGTGCGGACAACCTCTAGACAAGTACGTGGCTCTATACAGGGGCAAACTGGCATTAACTAAGTTTTTCCAAAATTTAACAGAGGGGGGAGACGATTGTTTCCAATTCATTGTAATGGCTTTGCACGCATAGTACAATAGTAGGGATATGAGTGTTTTTCTGGCTCTGAGTATTGGCATTTGGTCAACCAGTCCTAGCAAACAGTGTATGGGCTCACATGGGACGCAAGTCCCGGTGGCCTTATTGATCACCCATAGCACTTCACTCCAATACTGTACAATTGCTGGGCAAGCCCAGAAAATATGGAAGAAACCCCCTGGCCGGTAGGAGCAGCGCCAGCACTCCGGAGAATGCTCCGGTGACATCTGGTGCAGCCTGTGAGGCGTGTAGTGAGCCCTGTGCACAATTTTATATTGGACTAATTTGTCCCTTGCTGAGATCAGAGGGGAGAAGGGATAATCCCAAACCTCCCTCCAGTCATCCGCGTCCAGCCCCGGTATGTCCTCCACCCATTTCCTGCGGAGGGAAGACAGCTCGGGGATAGCAGCAACCAGCAGGGATCCATAAATCTGAGACGCGGGTTTCTCCAGGTCCTTCACCCGGATAGTAGATTCCAACTCTGAGTATGCCAGTTCAACTGGCCTGCCCAAAAATTGGCACCTGAAGGCATGTGCAATTTGGAGATATCTAAAGTGGGCTCGGTCAGGTACGTTGAATTTAGCACATAAAGTGTGAAAGGGAGTGAGATCTCCGTTGGTGATGATATGTTTGAGGGTCAGTATTTTATACTTGGCCCAGGCCTGCGGATCGGGAATAGTGTGGAATTGTGATAGGTTGGGATTCAGCCACAGGGGGGTGTGAGGAGACCAAGAGTTCGGCTGGGGTGCCCTTAGTGCCTCACCCGCCCTCCATGCCCGCATACTGGTACGCATGGAAGGGGTGAGATTGTGAGGCGTTTTAGGCCCCCTGAATAGCAGTCCCTCCAGTGCCTCCAGGGACCCCACTATGGCTGCCTCCAGCACCGTAACGGAGTTGGTCAAGTCCGGTCTCAGCCACCAGTGGGCGGTCACAAGCTGAGTGGCCAAATAATACTTGTAACAATCAGGGAGAGCCAAGCCGCCACTGTCCACAGGCCTGGTCAAGGTGGAATATTTGAATCTAGGTGGCCTGCCCCCCCCCAAATAAAGGAGAGGAAGAGTTGCCTGAGGGAATTAAAGAAGACTTTAGTCAGCCAGTGAGGGGAGTTCCGAAAAATATACGTGAGTTTAGGAAGGACTTTCATTTTAATCAGGTTAATACGCCCGATGAGAGAAAGGGGGAGGTTACTCCACGCCTTAAGTTTGGCTTTAATGGTCACCAGGACAGGGTCGAGATTGAGCCGCACAAAATCCCCAGTCTCCCTTGAGATAACAATTCCCAAGTAGGTGAACTGCTCAACCCACTGAAGCGGGAGAGAGGAGGGCGAGGAGGACCGGGCCCCCGCATCCACTGGGAACAATTGCGACTTGTGCCAGTTCACCCTCAGCCCCGTGAAGGCGGCGAAGGCATCCATGATACCAAGTGCGCCCCGCAGAGAGTCACCAGCGTCATTCAGGAACAGGAGCATATCGTCCGCGTATAAAGCCACTCTCTCCTCCAGCCAGCCCACCCGAAGACCACGGACCTCGGCCGAGCTCCTAAGGGCCTCAGCAATAGGCTCCACGGCCAGGGCGAATAGAGCCGGGGAGAGAGGGCATCAATGTCTGGTGCCCCTCTGCAGGGGGAACGGAGGAGACAAGGAGCCATTCAGCTTAATGCGTGCCGTAGGACCAGTGTAAAGTGTGCGTATCCAGCCTATAAATTTTAACGGGAACCCCATTCGTCTAAGCACCTCCCACAGATAGACCCATTCCACTGTGTCGAATGCCTTCTCTATATCCAAGGTGGCAATGGTTCTAGTACCCTGGTTAGTATGGGGGGCATGAATATTAGTGAATAATCTGCGTATGTTAATGTCTGTAGATCTACTGGGCATGAAGCCCATTTGGTCGGGGTCAATCAGGGACTTTATCACTACGTTGAGTCTAGTGGCCAGTAACTTGGTCAAAAATTTAAGGTCACAGTTGAGAAGTGCAATTGGCCTGTATGAGGCGCAGAACTTAGGGTCTCTATTAGGCTTAGGAATTAGAACCACATGGGCTTCTCTCATAGAGGGCGGCAAGGAGTCTTGATTCAAGCAAGCTTGAAACATCTGAGCTAGTTTGGGGGCGAGCAATTCTGCGTGGGCCCTATAGTACTCAATGGGCAGGCCGTCCGGCCCTGGGGTTTTACCTGCCGGAAAAGATTTAATGGCCAGTGTGACCTCTTCTGGGGTGATCTCCGAGACAAGGAGCTGCCTCTCCGTGTCAGAGAGCCACCCCAGGGCCAATGTGTCCAGCAGGGAGATCAAAGGCGCAGGATCAAACCCGTCAGGAAGTGAAGAGACATAAAGAGAAGTGTAGAAAGTGTTGAATGCAGACAGAATATCCTCCTGAGAGGTGGCTAAAGCGCCATCTGCCGTGAGGATCTCCGATATAACCGCTGATGGCCTGTCCTGCTGCGCTAGCATCGCCAGCAGTTTGCTATTTTTGTCTCCATGTTCAAAGTATGCCTGTCTGCTACCCTGTATACCAAGACTAGTGTTATCCGTAACATAGAGGTGTAGTTCTCGCCTAAGCGATGACAGGTGTTCAAAATTGAAAACCGTCGGCGAGGCTGAATACTGATTCAACGCCTCCTCCACCCTACGCTGCAGGTCAGATACCCCGTCTCCCAGTTCCGCCTTTACCGCCGCCACAGCCGAGATATACTGACCCCTGCTGTGAGCCTTGGAGGCGTCCCAGGTCATCTCCAGAGAAGCCGACCCCGCATTGTGCGCCCAATACTCCCCCAGGGGGGAAAGAACTCTGTCGTGGACAGCCTCGTTGTTGATCCAATGGGGTTGCAACCTCCAAAGGGCATTGTTCCGTGACCTGGTGGTCCTAATGGTCAATTTAAGGGGGTGATGATCAGAGAGGCCAGAGGGGAGATAACATGCCTCCTGAACGTTAGCCAGCATGGTGGAATTAGCAAAAGCTAGATCAATGCGGGAGGAGGTTCTAAATGTGGCCGAAAAACAAGAGTACGTTCTATCTTGGGGATGAAGCCACCTCCATGCCTCCTGGAACTCCGTGGCCTGAGCCCACGTTCCGAGATCAGAGTTAAAATTGGATTGGGGGAAGGCCTGTCCAGGTCATGGGACAGCGTAGCATTAAAATCTCCCATGAACAGAACCTGCGCTGGGCAATGCGGAGCCAGCCTCTCATAGAGAGTGTACAGAGCCTGCACCTGACCAGGGGGAGGCAAATAGACATTCACTATGACATACTTTTGGGTATATACACTCAGAACTACCATAACGAATTTTCCCTGGGGGTCCAGATGAACA
Organism: Rana muscosa; assembly: GCA_029206835.1. NCBI lineage: Eukaryota > Metazoa > Chordata > Amphibia > Anura > Ranidae > Rana > Rana muscosa. Next base: position 86,486,983 of record CM055122.1, on the reverse strand, counting down.
TCGTGTATCACACACGGTACACGTTTGCTAATCAGGATAGACACCCCACGAGAATATGAAGAGTAGGTCGCATGAAACGCCCTCTGTACCCAGGGCTTCTTCAGAGCCAGAACCTTGCTGCCGGTTAAATGTGTCTCCTGCAGTAGCACTATGTGGGGATTATGTATTTTCAAATATTGGAATAAGAGTGACCTCTTAAACTTCGAGTTGAGCCCCTGAACATTCCACGACAAAACGGTCAGGAGCTCAGCATCCGGAGGAGCCATCAAGGAACACCAGGGGGAAATAGAAGCAGGATGAGACCATCAACCCAACACATATAAGTAAACACAGTAGTGGCACACCTATTCAATAGGGTCAGAGACCCATAAGGTAATTGAGCAATACAGTAATTATCTGGACCTTCATAACAATTGAACCCTTCTCCCCATAACATAAAACACCCTACCCAAACACCATACAAACCTAGCGTCAAGGGCCAAAAAAAAAGGGGCCCAAGAGCCATAAAAACTGATGCAGGGTTTTGTCCCTTAACTGAGAGAAACATGTAATCTTTAGGTCACTGCGACCCTAAGAAGTCGGCCCGTAGGACCGCAGGTGAGGGAGAAGTTTCCGGGGAAGTCCGCCTCAACTCTGGGTGGAAGTCCAAGGTGTGGAAAGGGGAACAACTTGAGTCACCTTGGTTCATGAGCGAGGCAGTTCGTTAGTTGCCATTGGAGCTCCTTAGGCAGGAGTGAGTGGAAGTTCAATCAGCCGAAGTGAACATTTATGTAGATGGAACAAAGGTGAAAGCCAGCAGGGATAAGCAGGATTAGGGGCATAGAAGGGGGCAGTGCTGGGATTCATCAGAAGACAGGAAAGATGTTCATTGATGGGATAGTTGAAGCATATCTGTTCCCTGCCGGGTGAACTCCATCGTTGGTCCTCGGCTGTCTAAGGTTAACGGGCGTCTAGCCTCGCAGCTGCCGCCTCCGGGGTATCAAAGAAATGAGTGTCGCTACCGTCAGTGACTCGCAGTCTGCTGGGATACAACAGGCCAAAGCGTATTCCCTTCTCCCGGAGCCGGCGTCTCACATCAGTGAAGGACTTGCGACGTTGTTGCACCTCCTGAGAGAAGTCTGGGAAGAAAAGTAGTCTGGTATTCTCATACTTAATGTCAGGCATGGCTCGTGCCGCCGCAAGAATGCGGTCCCGGTCCCGGTAGTTCAGCATTCGTAGCAGGAAGGGGCGTGGAGGGGCCCCAGGTCTCGGAGGGAGCAGTGGAACCCTGTGGGCTCTTTCAACCACAAAGGTAGATGCCGGGGCACCCAGGTCAAACAGGGTGGTCAGTAATTGCTCAGTAAATTCAGCAGGCCTAGGGCCCTCGGCCCTCTCGGGCAGTCCAATTATACGGATGTTGTTTCCGCCTGAGGCGGTTCTCGATGTCTATCGCGCGCTCCTGCAGCGCTTTCACTTGAATTTGGAGGGCCCGTATCTCCCTGGAGTCTGACCGGACCGTATCCTCCACCACAGAGACCCTGTCCTCCACCTCCGCGATGCGAGAGCGAAATTTATCCATATCTTGACGGAGAAGACCGACATCCACTGTCAAAAAATCAATCTTAGATGTCAGAGTTTCCTTACAGGATGTGATGGCTGCCAGGATCTCCACTCCCGTGGGTGGCGCCGCCACCCCCGACTCCGCAGCCATCTGCATATTGGCCGCCATCCCAGCCGAGGATCGCCGTGGAGACTAAACAACTGCTGACGGGGGTATGTGAGGAGCCTTCGGGCCCTTATTTGTGGAGTAGCGGGTCCTAGGGCGGCCCATCCAAGCCTTACCCCAAAATTAGGAAAAGTTCAGGGGGGAGGGGGGTTCGCGGGCAGAGGGGCCCAGTCCAAAGGGGAGGACGGGGGGGGGGGCACAGCAGAGACAGGGTGGAGAGGTGCAGGAGTGGGGGAGCCCCCCCTGCAGTATTGTGAGGCAGTCAATCGCCCAAAGGATCCCAGGAGGAGGGGAGGCGTACCTGCGTCCGATGGATGGGGCCGGTCAGGAGGCCGAAAGATGGCTGCGGGCTGCAGGCGTGGATGCGTAGGAGCAGCCCTCCGAAAGTCGTCAGATGCAGTGCCGACCCCCCCCCCGCACGAATGGTGGCTCAGGAGGACATGCCCGTCCGTCGCGTGTGCCGCGGCACTCAGAAATTGAGGACGGAGGCTTCCGGAATCGCGGTAGGCGCAAGATGTGTGTAGGCCGCAGGCCCGGGCAATCAACCTCCCGAGGCCCCCAGGCGGTCGCAGCGCCGGTCCGGATCACCTTCCCCACCACTGGTGCCCTCGGTGTGCGTAGATGAGGCACCTCCAGCCCCGCGAACCACGGCAATCGAGCCCAGAGGCTCCGAGAAGGACAGCAGGCCGCAAGATGGCGGCAGGACCCGGGAGTACAGAGCCAGTCGCAAGTCCCGGTAACGGCCCGATCGGGTAACCAGGGCCAAAAATACAGGATGTGGCCGAGGCAGAGGACCTTCAGGAACCCGCAAGGTAAGTTTGAGGGCTCACCCGGGCGGTGGGAAGGCAGGATGGCAGCAGATTAGGTCAGGATGTATGGAGCTCCTCAGCAACACGTCTTCCTTGCTCTACATCCGGACACGCCCCCCCCTATTCAATTAAATTTTAATATTCAAAGCAAACTCATCCATCCATTCATGTTTCCAGGCTTTATTTTGTTGAGAAATCACTTTGATAAACTCTCCCCTAGTATTTCTAGCTACTACCATCTTGAGTAAGGGAAGATTATTCATGTAGCATTTATTTCCCCCCGATTCATCTGCCCTTGCATGCAGGAGGGTATGAATAGCTGAGAAAGCCCCTCCTCCCTTTCTCCATGAATATTCCTGCGATGTATGATGACATTTTGCCTAGGCCAGAAACCAGAACGCAAGTGAAGAAATGTAATAAAGAATATTAAAATATATATATATATATATATCATATACAGTACCTTCCTAACTATTTACTAATTCTAGCAGAATAAGGATTAAAAATAGTTATTGTTGATTGAGAGAGTTTACTTTCATTTTACGGTCACCCCAGCATGCCCCCTTAGGTGCACAGGTGGGTGAGTGGGTATGGCCAGCAAAAGTGTTGTGCTAGCTGGATGGCTAAAAGTTAACGCTGCAAAGTACTTATCTGGTACATCCTGTTGTGGTTAAAGAGGTAGCATGGCCCTGAAGGTAAAGCTGGTAAGAGGGACAATGTTCTTCAGAATATGCTGTTAGAACAATGCTGGATGGTGAAGAATCCATCCATAGCCTAGCATATTTGGAAGAAGCATCATGGCTGAAAGTAATTGTTGGACTGTGTTCTCTTGGCTGGTATTGTGGTTGAGAGCAGTGATTGAGCAGAGCATGGATGCAATGTTTCACAGCAAAGCACTGTTAGGCGGGTCTACATTTCTTAATGTGATGTTCCTGTGCATTTGCCCCTAAAAGTGAAGGTGAGGCAGAAGGGAAAGATTCATCTATATACAAGTTGGTTCTGTTCCAGGACCTGGAGCACAGGCTTCATGGTTCTGTTAGTGATGGTTGAAGGTTCCAGATCTCCAAAAGTTTGGTAAGAGTGTCTTGGAAAGTATAACTTTTGTTGCTCACCTGCTTTTGGAAGGATTCATTTTTTGATACGAAAGTATAGGTGCTTTACAACTAATGCCCTGGAAAGGGGGGGGGGGGCACTATCCCAGCATCTTCTAAAATATGCCCTTTGGACCTTCTCATTTTCCAATTGTTCAAAGGGAAATAGACAAAACCAGCATCTGTATTCAGGAGACCGCTGATGTGTAAATTAGATAATCTAGAGCGTTTTTTAGCATCTTTGATTTTGGCAAGAAAAAAGTTGATTTTCATCCCTAAGTCACATTGTTCTTGCGGGCCTTGAGATTTGGTGTCTCCCTGGAGAGTTTAAAATGTCTTTTGTAATTAGGTATGTTCAGAATTTGATTGTATTGCTTATGTGGACTGAATAAAAATGATTTCCTTTCTAAGTATGTAATGTAGAATATATCAATATAGCTTTATATTTCAAAAATAATTTGCTTTTGAATTTCCAATTTATAATGACACGGTTGTTTTTCGTCTTCCCCTTTCCTGTAGGGTTGGGAGGAGACTGTGGATGCAGCATTGTCTCATCTTTTAAGGACATGTCTGTCCAAAAGCTCTAAAGAACAGGCTCTAAACCTCACTAGCCAACTCAGCATCCCAAAAGATACTACTAGGCTGAAGAAACACATCACTTTGCTGTGCGACAGGCTGGCCAAAGGTGGCAGGTTGTCATTAAGTGCGGACTCTGGATCTCAACAAGCCATTGTAATGCCAGGTAATACATGATTAATACATGTGATTGTGAAGATTTGTAAAATTCACGAGTGCTAAGTGGAATTAACACAAATTCAAATCAAAACTATATTACTGAAATTGAATGTTAAATGTTTATTATAGGCAGACTGTCAGTTGGCACTTTTCATTTAAATTTATGTATGTATTTATTTATTAAAACTTGTAGCTATACCCATTACTACTAAGTTTAAAATAAAACTAACGGCAAAACTTTTTTTTTCGTTTTGGATAGAGTGTAGAGGAATTAGAATACTTTGTCAGTTTGTATTGCTGTCGGTGCTCCCATTAGGGAGAATCGCCCTCTCAAGTTGTCCTGATTACCATTATCATTGAAAGTGAAAGTAAAAGAAAATCACAAATTTTGGGTTGTCACCAGAAAAGTAATAGAGGGGACATTTTCAAATGGGGACACTAGTTCTGGTGACCTGGGGGTCCCCAATGGATTCCCTTAGTTTGCAGGGATTGCCTCTCACTTCCAGTTTAGCTATGGGACAGGAAGTGAAGGTAAATCTTCACAATGAGACACAGATGGCAAAAAAAAAATCTAAAAAGGGTTATAAACCTCCCTTAATCTATCCAAAATGAAAAAAAAAAAAGCTTTGCCTATAACTTTACTTTAATACATGCACAAACAGTATGTTGCCACAAATTACTTTTCTTTCTCGTACATCACGGGACACAGAGCGGCATAGTCATTACTATGTGGGTTATATAGATACCTTCAGGTGCTGGCACTGGCAACTTCCAAAACCGGAAGTACCCTCCCCTATATAAGCCCCTCCCATCCGGGAGCACCTCAGTTTTTTGCCAGTGTCTGAGGTGTTGGCCAAGAAGTAACATGTGTTTTTCACTGAGCTTGCGTACAGGTTCTTTTGGGCCTCAGTAAGCTATTCCGGATCCGACCAAAAAAGCTTCATAGCTAAACGGTCGGTACCCGGGCCTTGCAGAGAAGAGCAAGGTTTTGCCTGTAATGCTTCTCTTAGGAGAGCTGGACCCTGGGATCCAGAGCTCTGGTCATACCCACGACCAATATGTTTTCTGTGCAGGGTGCTATACAGGTCCAGGGGAGTGGAATCCTTGGGAACCCGGTCCCTGAAGGTTTAATTACAATGCCTGCCGTGATAGGTGAAGTTTGGGCTTCTGTGGACCAAACAGAGTCCTGCGGCAGGGAAAAGGTAAGTGGGGGACCCTCAGGAACTTGGTTCTATTGAGGGGACCCCCAAGCCTAATATGTCTTTCTGCCTGTTACCTAACGTTATTCCCGCTAAATATTTATGCATGCTTGTAACTACTAAAAAATGTAATATTTTTAATAGTGGTCAAGAAAAAAAAAAAATATATAGACTGCGGTACCTGTGTTAATCCACTAGAGGCCACTGTGGAACGTTTCTTGTCATGTGGACTAGTTTCTTTTCATCAGAGCAAGTCCAGGCAGATGGTGAGTTCTCTTGTGGGAAACTGCTTCCTCTGCCATGTTGCAATGCTCGTCCATCCCCCGGCCTGCGGCAAAAGGGGCCCTGTCTCTTGTCCCTAGTTTCCCTTTTCAAAAAAGAGCGCCGAAGGCGCACGTGCCCGCGCGCGTGCGCGTGCACGCGCCTCTATATATAGAGGTGAGCTGGGAAAGGGGGCGGAGCTTGGGGGATGACGCTCTGTGCGCGCCGCAGCGCTTCTGCGCATGTGCGGGCGTCCCAGCATGTTAAAAAGCACAATTATGTGTTGTGAGCTGGCTATGGAGTGCAGAGACAGATCTGGCAACATTTTAAAAAAGGCATACAGCAAGCGGTTGATGCAGGCATCCCCATAGAAAGGCACATTAGTAGACACCAACTGTTTTTATAGCAGCATTTGTGCTAGACTATTGTCAGTAAGTGGTGTATTTTGGCTGGAATACCTCAGCTTTGGGCTTAGGAATATGCCGTCTAAAAACTCCGGGACTAAAAATCCCAGGAAGCATAGGGGGTCTCCATCGGGCTCTGAGGATCTTGGGCATGCTTCGGCTGCACCAATCTCCCCTGAAGAATCAGAGGTTAGTGACCGTAGAGCACCCTCAGGAGTACCTGGTACTGTGGCTGTCCTCAGTTCACCTGCTCCTGTGTATGTAACAGAGGAGGTTTTTTCCTCAGCTCTGGGAGGGCTGGAAGAGAGATTGTCAGCATTGATCGCTGCTTCCCTGTCACAGGGAAAAAGCGCTCGATCTCCGTCTCCTCCCTCAGAGTGCCTGTTAGCGGAGCAACAGTCCCATACAGGGATCTACCTACCTGAGGGGGATCAGGATGAGGTCGATTCTGTTGTAGAGGAATCAACAGTGGAAGAGCCATTCTCAGCATCACATGCTGAAAGATTATGGGTTCAGTCCCTGACTAACATGGTCCGATCAGCATTTAAAATGCCCCTTGCGGAGCCATCATCCACTTCTGTCTCCTCGTTGGGGTCGCTAAAAGCTCCCCAGACTGTTTGTTCCTTTCCGATCCATCCTTTACTGGAAGGGCTCATTTACCAGGATTGGGAGCATCCTGATAACATATTTACTCCTCCCAAGAGATTTCAGGTGATCTATCCCATGGGGGATAAGTTCGTCAAAAAATGGAAGGTCCCTACAGTGGACGCAGCCATCTCTTGTGTGAATAAATCACTGACATGTCCAGTGGATAATGTCCAAATGTTCAAGGACCCAATAGATAAAAAATTAGAGTCCTTATTAAAATCTGCTTTTGCTACAGCAGGCTTGGTGACACAACCAGCAGTGGCAGCTATTGGGGTCTGCCAAGCAGTGAAGGATCAGTTGAAACAGGTCTTAAGGGACTTGCCAGATCAGCAGGCTCTTGCCCTAGCTGATCTACCTAGAGCCTTATGCTTTGCGGTGGACGCTATAAAGGATTCAATCCATCAGGCCTCCCGCCTTACGCTGTCTGTAGTACATATGCGCAGGCTTCTATGGCTCAAAAACTGGTCTGCTGAAGCTCCCTGTAAAAAATTGCTGGTCAGCTTCCCATTTCATGGTAAACGCTTATTCGGGGAAGACCTGGACAAATATATCCAGAAAATTTCCAGCGGTAAAAGTACACTTTTGCCGGTTAAAAACAGAGTTAGAGGTCCCTCTTTTAAGAGGCCTGCTTCTCCAGTCCCTAGGACATCGGCTGTGAAACAGTTCCGACGGCCTCCTCGGTCAAATACCGGAGGTAAAAATCAGGGACAATTGCAGGGTAACAAGAAGCCCTGGATCAGGAGAGGTACAAAACCTCCCCCAAAGTCAAATGCATGAAGGGTTGCCCCCACTCAATCGGGTGGGGGGAAGACTTCAGTTGTTCACAGAGACCTGGCGGGACACGATCAGAGACAGATGGGTGCTCTCCGCAGTAAGTCTGGGATACAAATTGGAGTTAAAAGACTCCCCTCCTTCCCACTTTATAAGGTCAAACGTGCCAAGGGATCCCCAGAAGAGAGGATCCCTCCTGTTGGCACTAGAACAATTATTGCTCCAAGCAGTAATTATAGAGGTTCCCCTGGAAGAATGGGGGTTCGGGTTTTACTCAAACCTCTTTACAGTCCCGAAGCCAAACGGGGACGTGAGGCCCATATTAAATCTAAAAGGGCTAAACAAATTCCTACATATCAGGACTTTCCGGATGGAGTCGATCCGATCGGTGGCCACTGCCCTACAAGGGGAGGAATGGTTAGCCTCGATCGACATCAAAGATGCTTATTTGCACATTCCCATCTTTCCAGCCCACCAAAAATTTCTACGCTTTGCGGTAGAAGGGCGCCATTTTCAGTTCAGAGCCTTACCCTACGATCTGGCCACAGCACCACGAGTGTTCACAAAAATTCTGGCCCCATTATTGGCCAATCTAAGAACACGAGGTGTAACGATAATGGCATATCTAGACGACTTGTTGCTGATAGACCACTCAGTGGAAAAACTAGAAGTGGTTGTTCACGAGACAATCGAGTATCTGGAATATCACGGTTGGATTATCAACCGAGACAAGTCAGCCCTAAAACCAGTCAAAAGTCTGGAATACTTGGGGCTAAGGCTGGATTCAGACCAGAGAAAAATTTTCTTGCCTCAAGAAAAGGGGTCGTCTTTGAGAGATTTGATCCACCTAGTGGATACAAAAAGACAGCCATCCATACGCCTGTGCATGAGGCTGCTGGGAAAAATGGTGGCATCATTCGAAGCAGTACCCTACGGTCAATTCCATTCAAGGAATTTGCAAAGGGCCATACTGTCAGCCTGGAACAAAAAAGTTCAGGCCCTAGACTTACCAATGTCCTTGTCCCCTTCCGTTCGCAAGAGCCTCCGTTGGTGGTTGGTTCCCCAGAATCTGGAAAAAGGGAAATCCTTCAGTCCGATTTCTTGGAAGGTGGTCACTACAGATGCCAGCCTTATAGGCTGGGGAGCAGTACTGGAGCAATGGTCTCTCCAGGGCAGATGGTCGGATGCAGAAAAGGCCCTGCCCATCAATCTCTTAGAGATACGAGCAGCCCGGTATGCCCTAGTAGCATGGACATCCAAACTCCAAGGGTCCCCTGTCAGAATTCAATCGGACAATGCCACGGCAGTGGCATATATCAATCATCAGGGTGGCACCAGGAGTCGTGCAGCCCAGAGGGAAGTAAATTGCATCCTGAAATGGGCAGAAAGATATGTCCCAGCCATATCTGCAGTATTCATTCCAGGAGTGGAGAATTGGAAGGCGGACTTTCTAAGTCGCCAACAATTATGCCCAGGGGAATGGTCCCTTCATCCCGAGGTTTTCCGGACAATATGTCAGCGGTGGGGAACACCGGATGTAGATCTGCTAGCATCCAGATTCAACGCAAAAGTGGACAGGTTTGTCTCTTGGACAAGAGATCCCCTAGCTTGCGGCTCGGATGCCCTAGTGTTCCCTTGGGATCAGTTCAAGCTGATATATGCATTCCCACCGCCACAATTGTTACCTCGATTACTCCGCAGAATCAGGGTGGAAAAGAAAGCAGTGATTCTGGTGGCTCCAGCGTGGCCCCGAAGAGCATGGTACGCGGAGATTGTAAAGATGTCTGTGGGGAGTCCTTGGACCCTCCCACATCGTCCGGACCTGCTTTCGCAAGGATCGATATACCACCCTTCCTTACCAGCCCTAGGTTTGACGGCCTGGCTATTGAAGCCCACATTCTAAAAAAGAGAGGGCTCTCTAATTCTGTGGTATCTACCATGATCGATGCCAGGAAGCCGGTATCCAGGCAGATCTACTATAGAATCTGGAAGGCGTACATCGCCTGGTGTGAAGCCAAGAAATGGCATCCACGTAAGTACGTAATAGGTAGGATTCTGGACTTCCTACAATGGGCTGTAGATAGGAAGCTTGCCTTGAGTACTATCAAGGGTCAGATTTCGGCCTTGTCAATATTTTTTCAAAGGCCCTTGGCTTCGCATTCACTAGTCAAAGCCTTTATACAAGGAGTGATGCGTATTAGCCCTCCGGTTAATATTCCCATATGTCCATGGGACTTAAACCTGGTTCTGTCGGTTCTACAGAAGCAACCATTTGAACCATTACAGCATATTTCCCTGGTTCTTCTCACCAGGAAATTGATTTTTCTAGTAGCCATTTGTTCGGCTAAAAGAGTGTCGGAATTAGCAGCTATGTCCTGTAAAGAGCCATATCTGGTTATCCATAAGGACAGAGTAGTGTTACGTCCTCATCCAGCCTTTCTTCCTAAGGTGGTATCGAGGTTTCATTTGAACCAAGATGTGGTTCTTCCTTCTTTTTTCCCCAAACCTAGTTCGGTAGAGGAAAAGTTATTGCATTCTTTGGATGTAGTAAGAGCAGTTAAAGCTTATCTAAAAGCCACTGCTCAGATTCGCAGAACGGATACTTTGTTTATTCTGCCGGAAGGCCCCAGAAAGGGTCAGGCAGCGTCAAAATCTACTTTAGCCAAGTGGATTCGACAGGTCATAATGCAAGCCTATGGCTTGAGAAGGAGACCGCCTCCGTTCAAAGTTAGGGCGCACTCCACGAGAGCAGTTGGAACTTCATGGGCAGTGCATCACCAGGCCTCCCTGGCTCAAATCTGTAAGGCCGCAACATGGTCTTCAGTACACACGTTTACTAGGTTCTACCAGGTGGATGTTAGAAGTCAGGAGGATGTCGCCTTTGGGCGCAGTGTGTTGCAGGCCGCAAAAGATCCTCATGTCTGATAGCGCTCAGCTTATGTATGGTGTATCCCCCCCTCATTGGGCATTGCTTTAGGACATCCCACATAGTAATGACTATGCCGCTCTGTGTCCCGTGATGTACGAGAAAGAAAATAGGATTTTTATAACAACTTACCTGTAAAATCCTTTTCTTGGAGTACATCACGGGACACAGAGCTCCCACCCCTCTTTGGGGACACTTATTGCTTTGCTACAAAACTGAGGTGCTCCCGGATGGGAGGGGCTTATATAGGGGGGGGTACTTCCGGTTTTGGAAGTTGCCAGTGCCAGCACCTGAAGGTATCTATATAACCCACATAGTAATGACTATGCCGCTCTGTGTCCCATGATGTACTCCAAGAAAAGGATTTTACAGGTAAGCTGTTATAAAAATCCTATTTTCCAAAGTGTCCATTAGAGCACCTTCTAGTGGTTGGTCCTTAACCCTTTAAGACCCAGTCACATCCAATAAGATATCATGTTCTATCACAATTATGTTTCCAATATACTGTATATTCCATACCACAAGTTTTTATTGGTGATGTCCCCCAGTGGAAAAAAAACGATAATTTTACTCATTATCACTGAAGTGAGATTAAAAAAAATCTAGTGTTGTGTATTAAACTCCTACTTGACCACCCATCTCCTAATTTTTATTTTTTTTGGTAATAAAGTCAGTGAAATCATATTATGAGATTTTTTTTCTCTGATCTATAACAGGAGCTCCAAAGTCTGGCCTGTGGGCCACACTTTCCCCATCCTCTCTCTTCATACAAACTTCAATTTAATGCTTCATTTCCTTTGACGCTTGTTAAGCATGGGGGAGTCAGTATGTCAACACTTCTTACCATTTCACAAAGTGGAACAAGACTGAAAAGATAACATTTATACTGCTTTTTTTAGCCTGATTCCTCTTCTTTTAGTTATAATTCTTCCCCACATCCCTGCCCCCGCGGACCCCCCCCCCCCCAGCTGTTATAGAAGCTTCCATGAATTTAAAATAAAAAGGAATCAGCACAAGGGGCACATCCGGCTGAATGAGTGTGGGGAGGTGCAGCATGGTTCGGCGGCAGCAAACACAGTGTCCAGTTGCAGAGAACAGAACTTGTATTAATGCAGAATACAGTAAGTCACTGAAGGGCACCTGACTGGGGACCGTCACAGCATGTGCCAGCAATGTGTAGCAGAACAGGTCTCAGATGTGCCGACAGCGTCTGTCTTGAGGGGTGGAAATATGTCCTGGCCAGTCCAAACCCAAGCGGGGAGGTCTTCAGAAAGATGGCATGTCCCTATCTTTTCCCTACTATTCTGGAACCTTTCCCTGCCACTAATCACTATCCCTCAGACAGGCGACCTGTCCCCACACTACCCATACGCAAAATGCGCACCAAGTCTGGGAGCCAGGGCCTTAAATAGGCTCTGCCTGACCCAATATGTCTGCTAGTCACATGGGGTGGCAGCATCCAATTGGATAGCTTCCCCAAGTGTGTATCAATTCAGAGAACTAAGTGTTTCTGTCTGATGCCTTGTTCCTGTTTTTATCTGCATGAGTCACTTCTGACAAGTCTTCTTGACATCAAGAGGTAAAAAAAGTAACAGGGAAGGGTGCTCCAGCACACAGACTGTGATTGACAGTTTCAGCTCTGTTCCTGTGTGAAGGGGGGTGTCGCCTCCCTCCAGTCAGCTCTCACTGATTTCCGCAGAGTGCATATTCAGCTCCCCGCCCCCTGCTTTCTGAATCACACTGATCAGCACTGCAGCCATTGGCTGTATGCCACATCGAATGCTGGTTTACCAACATAACCGTTTGACAGAAGCTGGTCTAATGATCGGCTCAGACAGGGGTACACACAGACCAAAATTTGCTTGGTTACTGCAGAACTGGTCGAATTTGGGTACGTGTGTGGCCGACTTTAGAAAATGAAGGTACATAATACAACACACTCTCTTTGTAAAAGGATATATTGAGACCATATATGTGTTGTATGTGTTGTATGTGTTGTATTATGTATTATGTTAAGTGTTGATGGAAAAATCAATAAAGAAAGTTTAAAATAAGAAAATGAAGGTAAGCACGAAAGGGAGAGAGAGGATACTCTTCTGGAAAAAGAATTAATAGCAGGCAACTTTTTTCTTGCCTCTGTCCCCATTAGCGAGATCTCCCATCCTGTCCACTGACCCCCTCTCACAAGGACAGGAAATATAAGTGATATCTCCCCAAAATGTACCAGTAAAAACCTTATACCCTGTACACACGATCGTTTTTTCAGATGAAAAAAATCCGATGGACCTTTTCATCTGAAAAACCGATCGTGTGTGGGCCACATCGGACTTTTTTCCATCGGTGTTAAAAAAAATAGAACATGTTTTAAATTTTTCCGATGGAAAAAAAAACGATAGGAAATTCTGATCGTCTGTGTGGAACTCCAACGGAGAAAAAAAACACGCATGCTCAGAAGTCAACGCATGCTCAGAAGCATTGGACTTAATTTTTCTCGGCTCGTCTGAGTGTTTTACATCACAGCGTTTTGGACGGTCGGAATTTTGTCTGATGGTGTGTAGGCAAGACTGATGAAAGTCAGCTTCATCGGAATTCCGACCGAAAATTCCATTGGATTTTATTCCATCGGAAATCCGATCGTGTGTACAGGGCATTAGAGGTCTTTATTTAGAACAAAACATTTGGAAACAGTTGTTTTCTGCTGGCATAATTAGTGATTTAGGTTCCTTTATAGGTGTAGCACACAGACCCCTAGTCCTTACCTTTGGCTCACTTGTAGGAAAAGGGGCACACCATGCCACAAGCCCGTACCCTCCTGTGTGAAGAGGTTGAGCGGTGTAATGTTCCTGGGTCTCTATGGTCAGGCTTTCCCGAGAATGGTTCCCGTCTTCACTACAATAAAGACAAGTCTCTTTTCCCCAATAACTCCAAGGTCCACACCAATTGCAACTCCAATGTAGAGTTTATTTTCTCTTATGCATAGTTATTGAAATAGGAAAGGTTGGAGGAAGATCAGGACAGCAAGAGGTGTTGGAGTAGGTCCAGGCACAAACGAAGATATTCACTACCTATATCTTCAGGTAGTCTCAGCTCATCCGGATAGTCTCCCAATAGAGTGGATCCTAGCAGCCGGAGTGATGCTCGCATTAGATAACACGCACAGTCTCTGCACAAACTCTGCCACAGATCTGGTGAGCTTTAGGCCTCTGCCACAGACCTAAGGAACTTTGGATCTCTGTCACAGACCTGGTGAACTTTGGATCTCTGCCACAGACCTGGTGAACTTTAGGTCTCTGCCACAGACCTGGTGAACTTTGGTTCCAGTACTAGGCCTCTATCAGGAAGATGACATCCCTCCAGAGAGTTACCGGGCCCCTTCCTTCACTGTGATCTCTCACCAGTCCCTCGGAACAGTCCTCCCCCAGCCTCCTCTTCTAGATACGGGTCTCTTTGCAAGGCATCACCCTGAGATTCCTCTTCCCTCTGTGGGTTCCAGCCGAAGGTGCTGGACCCAAGGCCTTCAGTTGCAGCCCCAGGGCTAAAGGTGCCTGGGACTGATCCGCCAGTGTACCGGGTCAGGAACTCCACCCCAGGGCTAAAGGTGCCTGGGGTGGCCGCAAACAGGACCACACACACCCGGGGTCGGACCCCCGGGAACTCACAAACCCCCCACAGGCAGTGTCCGCCACTTTTATATCCTCTCCCGGCATGCACAGCAGGCTGACACGCCCACCACACCACCGTCGAGAGGGGACATCCAAGGCACAGCACTATACCAGTTGTTCAACCCTAGCCTCCGATGACAGCGCCATCAACAGGCCACAAAGAACTATGCACCAGTATCCCACCTGTAGTATAAAAGGGTTTAACAGAACCCTATCAAATAGTGTGTTTGAGTACAACTACCACTCAAACATTCCCCTAGATTTAAAACCCCCGCTACACACTCCTCCAGGACAGATAGACACTGTCCTCAGCCTCAAGGCTGAGTCTACGCATGTTTATCTCAGAACTATATACAAAAAAACAATAGAAAAATAGTTTGTTTGTGCCGTAACCTAGATGTGGGGAAAGGGGTTGAATAAAGAGATGAAGGAAGATCAACAAAAGAAAAAAACAAAATGTGTACATCCCATTCTCAATGTCACATATCAATATAAGTCACATCATTATATTTACATTCACACTTCCCTCCCCTCCTTCGCTAGCTAACCCACCCATGCTCAGTGGTTGCCAGTCCTTCACCTGCAAAGGGAGAAAACACATATAAAACCAACATAATCGCATCCTATACTATTATCTACAAAGGAAGGGAACTACCCTCCCCGAGGGGAGGATATTTTCCTTCTAAATAAGTACCTATTACACTAATCCTAGTGTAGATAAAGAAAGCATTAATATATTATTATATATATTTCTAATTTTTTTTCCTTTAGCGCACAGAAACCTTTCGCAACACCGCCACCTAGTGGAAGTGCTACCGTCATAACATTGTCCCAACATTTGAAATCAAATCTTCCCCTTTTCTTCTTCTGTGGCCCTAGCTGCATCTACCCCCAAAGTCTCTGTCTCTTTGGCGCTGTGAGCGGAGAGAACGGCAACAGCTCTCCAGGCTCTTCAGCAGAGTAGACTACCCTAATTCAGAAGGGCAAAAGGGCAAAATCCCGGGACTCCAGGAGAGTACACTCCGGAAAACAGTAGAACACTTAAGCCCCGTACACACGGTCAGACTTTTGCCCAACAAACTTCGTTTTAAGCAAGTTGGACCAACAATCCGACCGTGTGTACGCTCCATCGGACAAACTTTTTTCGTTTGGTTTTGGATTTCATCGGACAAAAGTTGGGTCTGCAAACAGACAAACTTTTGCCCAACAAAAGTCCGATGGAGCAAAGTCCTACCGTGTGTACAGAAAACCATCGGACTTTAGTCCGATGGACAAAACAACTAATGTTAAAATCAACCAACAATAGCAGAAGTTGACCAAAGGGTGGCGGTAAAGATCAGAAAAGAGCAGAAAAAACACGTGATGTTGTAAGAAGTTTTAAGAAAGTTTGCAGAAAAGTCCGAGTGTGTGTATGCTATGGGTGTTCCCAACCAACTCCGTTCGGACAAAAATCCACGGAAAAGTCCGATGGAAGTCCGACCGTGTGTACGAGGCTTTAGAGTCCAGTCTCTTTAGAGGTAAAACTTTGGATCGGGCAAAACAAGGAGCTTCCAGTTCTTGTCAAAAGTCTTGATGGAATAGACCGCATCCTCCCGCTCCTTCCGACACACAACCACCCGATCTGCGTGTATGTGCCGACCCAGTACTCAGTCCAACTTGCATCCCTTGTACCTCTCAGCAACAGCTGCAGAACAGGAGAGATACCTGCGGGCAATAGGCACTTTCAAATAGTCCCACAGAAAGTCAGCGTACCATCTCTCTCTGTAGGCCTCCACCTCAAAGAGCAAGTCTCTGGATACATACGGGTACTCCCATCCGTAATCAGCGGCCACCCTCTGATTGAACAGTCGCTGCATCCTGGAAAGTGGGGGAAGAGTAGCACGGTCTCCCGCTCCCGGTAGGACAATGGCATCCGGATGCCTAGGCACTTTCACTGCCTTGAGACCCAACATCGCCACCCGCAATGGCACATACTCAGCCACAGCGGCAGGCACAGGCAACATAGGTCTGGGTGATGCAGGCCTGGGGTCAGGTACCTCCTCTAGCACAGGGACCTCCACCTGGGGGGCAATATCCCCTGTAGCTTTGGGTGAAACCCTTCTACTTCTGGCGGAGGATAGGGGTATTCTATCCCAACCTTTTTTAACAAACAGTTCGTTGATCTGTACATCTTCTCCCATCTCAGAGGACGATTCCAGGTCAGAGGTATCGTACTTCTCTGCCGGCAAATAATTTTTGGTGGTGGAGGAATCACTGTCCTTGACAAGTTCTTTAGGGTCGGGAACCCAAACATCCCGATACTTCGGATACCAACTTTTGTCCCTTTCCCCGGCTTACCTCGACCTGTAGCTGTCACGGATCGTCTGGAGGTCCCTCCGACTGGACAATCCGATTCAGGCAAGCGCTGGGGTGTAGCTCGACCACGGCCGCAGGAGGCTTTCACATAGCCCACCTTTCGCTTGGGCGGTGGGAGCGAAGACTCTGTAACAACAGAGGCAGCATCCGCCGGCTCCTCCGTCTCCGGTTCCTCAATCACGCTTCTACAGCCACCCCAACGCGCACTGTCACGACTTCCTCCGAAGTCACGACAGTGCGCGTGGGGGTGGCTGTAGAAGCGCAAGTTTCCTCCTCAGGAGTAGTGGTGCTCGTAAGGCAATTCAAACGGTAGGCCCAAGGTTTTTCTGTAGGTTGCTCTACCTCGAAGATGAACTCCTTGCACTTTCCACATCTTCCAAAGGGCCGAAGGTGCACCACCAGTCCCTGGCATCCGGGACAAACTACTCCAAGGGCCTCCGCGTCTCTGCAGATGTAGAGAGCGAAGCGACCCCGAGGCTTCAGCCGAATCCCTGTATCCATCAAGGGAGCAGCGAAAGAGTCAACGTTCATGGTTGAAGAACCCAGAATCCATGGGGCATTAGTCGCCATGTTGCTCACTCGCCGATCCATCACCCACTGTCCTTTTGGCACCAAAGCCACCACACACGTCTCACCGCATGGCGCGGCTCCTCCCATTTTCCTGCAATGTTCGTGGGCTTTCTTTCCTTGACACGCCCACGAACTACGCAGCTTGGGCTCTCCTCGTGGCACAGTCAAAATTCTTCCTAAGATGGCCGACCTCCACGGAGCCTCACAAGGGGAATAAAGTCAAAACTTTGGGGGTTTCCGACCACAGAAATCCCAGACTCAAGCCCCCACGTGTTGCACACAGACCCCTAGTCCTTACCTTTTGGCTCACTTGTAGGAAAAGGGGCACACCATGCCACAAGCCCGTACCCTCCTGTGTGAAGAGGTTGAGCGGTGTAATGTTCCTGGGTCTCTATGGTCGGGCTTTCCCGAGAATGGTTCCTGTCTTCACTACAATAAAGAGAAGTCTCTATTCCCAAATAACTCCAAGGTCCACACCAATTGCAACTCCAACGTAGAGTTTATTTTCTCTTATGCATAGTCATTGAAATAGGAAAGGTTGGAGGAAGATCAGGACAGCAAGAGGTGTTGGAGTAGGTCCAGGCACAAACGAAGATATTCACTACCTATATCTTCAGGTAGTCTCAGCTCATCTGGATAGTCTCCCAATAGAGTGGATCCTAGCAGCCGGAGTGATGCTCGCATTAGATAACACACACAGTCTGCACAAACTCTGCCACAGATCTGGTGAGCTTTAGGCCTCTGCCACAGACCTGGTGAACTTTGGGTCTCTGCCACAGACCTGGTGAACTTTGGGTCTCTGCCACAGACCTGGTGAACTTTGGGTCTCTGCCACAGACCTTGTGAACTTTGGTTCCAGTACTAGGCCTCTATCAGGAAGATGACATCCCTCCAGAGAGTTACCGGGCCCCTTCCTTCTCTGTGATCTCTCACCAGTCCCTCGGAACGGTCCTCCCCCAGCCTCCTCTTCTAGATACAGGTCTCCTCGCAAGGCAGCACCCTGAGATTCCTCTTCCCTCTGTGGGTTCCAGCCGAAGGTGCTGGACCCAAGGCCTTCAGTTGCAGCCCCAGGGCTAAAGGTGCCTGGGACTGATCCGCCAGTGTACCGGGTCAGGAACTCCACCCCAGGGCTAAAGGTGCCTGGGGTGGCCGCGAACAGGACCACACACTCCCGGGGTTGGACCCCCGGGAACTCACGAACCCCCCACAGGCAGTGTCCGCCCCTTTTATATCCTCTCTCGGTATGCACAGCAGGCCGACACGCCCACCACACCACCGCCGAAAGGGGACATCCAAGGCACAGCACTATACCAGTTGTTCAACCCTAGCCTCCGATGACAGCGCCATCAACAGGCCACAAGGAACTATGCACCAGTATCCCACCTGTAATATAAAAGGGTTTAACAGAACCCTATCAAATAGTGTGTTTGAGTACAACTACCACTCAAACATCCCCCTAGATTTAAAACCCCCGCTACATAGGTAAAAGGGATATTTGAAAATTATATTTACTGGAAATTTTCCTAATTTGTAGGTATATATTTAAATTAGCATGAAAAACATACTAACTTTGATCTCTGTGTTTCGTTTTTGTTTGATGGGAAAAGAAGGTAACAGGATTTTTAATGTCTTAAGTTTACCTCCCTTACATTAGTATTGCTATAACTTCTCATTTGATATACAAATTCACTATCTGTTTTGAATTATTGGCTCTGATTTCATTTTTATATGTTGCATGAGTAGGTATATATTTAAATTAGCATGAAAAACGTACTCACTTTGATCTGTGTTTTTAGTTTTTGTTTGATGGGAAAAGAAGGTAACAGGATTTTTAATGTCTTAAGTTTACCTCCCTTACATTAGTATTGCTATAATTTCTCATTTGATATACAAATTCACTATCTGTTTTGAATTATTGGCTCTGATTTAATTTTTATATGTGTCATGTTTAGGTTCTAATGAAAGAAAACATTTTTTTTCTGGTATATAATACTATATGTAGTGAAGGCTTTTGTGGAACACATTCCACATTTTGCTAGACCAGAATGGGTCAATCTCTGGCTGCTTTTCATAGGCCTAAAACGTCAAAGAACTTGTAAAAAATACTCACTGAACTTTGTTTAGAGAGTAATGACCGCGATAAGAGTCAACATCCTCCTGGGATTGTAAAACCCCTTCTCTGCTGTTTACACATTGACAGTTCACAATGTAGACATTCAGGGTCTTTATGGACAAGCTTAAGCCATTCTCATAAAATATATTTTTTTAGGAAAGTGATACTTGTTTCATTCCTTGACTTGATAGCTGTAGATTTCGTAGGCTTCGAGTAAAATAAATAATGTTTTTTTTAAATGTGTACTATCCTTTTTTTTAGCAGTGTCATACAATGTTAGCCATCATTAAAGGCAAGGAAAAATGATGAGTTTTATGTTAAAAGAAAACATAGAAAATGACTTAAAATTTTTGATGCAATTTTAGAATGTAAAGAAGATTTCCTCCCATCTGTTCAGATAGAATTCCAAAATATATAAACAATTTGATATCTAACAATCAAACGTGAAATAATTTTTACAATGTCAACAAAGTTTTCTTAAAAACATGCAATTTCAATCTTTTCAGTTAGGCTGGGTTAACCCCTATGCAAATTGGATGCGGGTTGCCCCGCATATAATTCGCATGACAGGAGAGTTTACCCAGCTTGCAATGAAGCTGGTTCACACACCTCCGGGGCGGCCACGGTCCGCATTTGGAAAGGGTCCTGTGCATTCCGATTCAGGTGTGAATTCAGGCAAAAATGCGGACCTGATTCGCACCTGAATCAGTGAACAGGGACGTACCTGACCCCCTGCTATGAGCCGTGGCCGCAGCATGTGTGAACCCAGCCTTATTCATTTTAATTGTCCATTTGGCTTAAAGTTTGTTTAAAATTAACATGCTTTGCTTTATTTTCAAGTTCTCAACTTCTTGGTAAGCTGAAGCTGAAAGCAACTCTGTAACTAAAAAAAAAAAGCAAAAAAAAAAAAGTAGCCCATAAAGCTACATTAATAATACTTACCAGTCCTGACTCCAGTGGCTCCAATCTTTGCTGTTCAGAGCTACTCCTGCCACTTGAATCTTGAGTATCCTACACTGTTGATGTAGGCTGAACTTAAACAGTTCCACTTTAATGCTCCAGTAGGTGAGACCTGTGGCTGGTAACACTGTATGCTGGAGCTGGTTGGGATGTAAGGCTCGTCAGGCTCAGCTTAGACTACAAGTAATGGCGTTGGCTGCACACTGGCCCCGGGACAATTTTTTTGTATCCTACACTTCTGGTTATGTTGGATGCTGACATCTCCCCTCCACATGTAGAGACACTAGTGATGCAGTGTCTGAAACTACATTACGCAGCTAAAAGATGCAAGCATCCAGCTCACCCAGAAGTGTCCAAAGTTGACAATTCCAGTGGCAGGTGTAGATATGCCCGAAAGCTGAAGGATTGGATCCACTTATGCCCTGTACACACGATTGGAATTCCAATGGGCTAAAATCCGATGGAATTTTTCGTCGGAATTCCGTTCAAAGCTGTCTTGCATACACACCATCAGACCAAATTCCGACCGTCCAAAACGCGGTGACATACAACACGTATGACGTCACTATAAAGGGGAAGTTCTAATTCAACGGCGCCACTCTTTGGGCTGCTTTTGCTGATTTCGTGTTACCGAGTGTTAGTAAAAATTTGGTGTTAGCTGATTCGCGCTTAAAATAAATATTAAGATATTTTGGAGACCTGGCTTTAAAATAAAATACGAAGATTCATGAGATCACAAGAAACAAATAAATAAGTTTGTCAGAACTCGTTGTGAATATCGGCAGCAAAAAATAAAATTTGTTCTAGCATTAGAAAGAAGAAAATAATGCGCTACATTTAACGATGCATTCATTTGCAGCATGACGAATGTGCTATCTCCATTACGAACGCTAGTTTTACCAGAACGAGCGCTCCCGTCTCTTAATTTAGTCTGAGCATGCATGGATTTTTCTGCAATGGAGTTCAACACAGACGATCGGAATTTCCTATCGTTTTTTTTTCCATCGGAAAAAATTAAAACATGTTCTATTTTTTTACATCGATGGAAAAAAGTCCGCTGGGGCCCACACACGATCAGAATTTCCGATGAAACAAGTCAATCGGACTTGTTTCATCGGAAATTCCGATCGTGTGTACAGGGCATAACAGTTTGACTGGTAAGTATAAATAAAGTGTGACTGATAACCAAACATATTTTTCGGTTTTTCATAGAAGAATCAGGTTGTTTTTTGTGCCTGCTTAGGAAGGTTTAACCTCTCTTGAAAATGATGGAAAAAATCGAGAATTTGTAGTTGTCACTGGGATAGGAATAGAGCACACATTTTCCAATGGATGCATCAGATCTGGTAACAAATAAAGGGATTTCTCTCACTTTGGAGAGATTTGCTTTCATTTGTTTTGACTTCAGGACAGGATGTAAAGGGAGATCTTTCCAGTAGGACACAGACGGCAGAAGAAAAACTGCTAAGGGTTTAAACCAGTCCCTACTCTATCTGGAATAAGACAAATTAATTTTAATTTAAATTGGAATTATTTTAAATTAATACATTTTAGTATAGTTTAGTAAGGCTGCTTTTAGTTATTTTTTTTGTTATTGTTTAAAAACTTTTATTAAATAAAAGTATGACAAAATAGATGTTACAGCATACATTAAGTGTATAAAATAGTAAAAGCCGCTAACAGTCAATATAAATCAGCTGTACAAACAAATTACAAGGGATATATAAACTCAAAAACAACAGCTGAAATATTACCAGTTTGATATACAAAACAAGTTAATACAGATAATTTGTATCCAACAAACGACAGAAAAAGGCAGAATCCATTAGACAGGTACTACAAACCATTTAAATAGAGTACGGAACATACCATGGTAGTTAATGTGCAGCAGAAAGGCGATAAAGGAACTAGGGGTGCCATTTTTTTTGTCAAAATTAGATTTGGAGTCATAAATAGTATGAAATATTTTTTCTATTAACATAATGGCATCCATTTTGGAAATTACTTGGGAGAGGGCAACCTTAATAGATTTCCAATGGTATGCAATGACCCATGACATGCCAACACAAAGTGTATGAATTAGACTTCATTTAGAGCACACATTTTTGCAACCTGTCAACCTCCCCCATTAGGCTGCAATAGGCAGCAGATGAGGGTGTTCACCAAGTTTACCTCACATGTAGCGATCGGTGGGTGGCAAGCTACACATTCAAGCAAATAGGGAAGCTTTGCAAACGCCCTGCAGCCCATTCGTCACATTTGTCAGCAAAAATGGGGTTAAAACAGGAAGTGAGGAGGTGGTGGGGTTAAAACAAACTAATGAGGAGGCATCACATTGCTTCCTCACCACCTGTCAGTAGCATCTGAAGCGCGATCCAAACATGGATCAGACTTCAGAGGAAAGAGAGATTTAGACACACTTCCAAATCTACCCTCAATCTCTCAGAAAAAGAAGCAAGATCAGGGATCTTTGCAAATAATTGGCAGTGTACCCAGTTTAGGGTAATTTGTTTACCAACCAAAGAGGGGATTAAACAAAATATCTCCTACCAAACCGGAGTTAATTCCTCACACTCCCAAAATATATCTGGAAATTAACCTGGCTGGGGGCAACCACGGAAACCGAACTGTGGGGTTTGTGGATAGGTGCAATGTAATTTTATTTTTTAACAGCTTCTGGACAGCCGCACGCCGATATACGTTGGCAGAATGGCACGAGCAGGCAAATGGGCGTACCTGTACATCCCTTTGAATTTGCCGCCTAGCTAATAGATGACGTGATCATTTCTTCTCGTTAAATCCTGACGTGTTTTGGGAAACAGAACTATCCCTTCTTCAGCGGCATTTGAGAGAGAAGGTCATAAGTGTAAAACATTCTGTGATAATATATAACATAAATTAGGAACATATGGAAAGGCAATGAGTGCATATGTTGTGTATCACATTGGCAGCAAGGCATACATACCAGTATCATGGCCCAAGTGAAACTTAGGCAGGCCACAGATGATGCCCTTTTCTTTCCTAAAACCATGTGTTGCAGGAAAGAAAAGCACTCGATTCCCCCATCAACAGAGTCCGTCTTAATAGGGGAATCTCTTCTGGGCATCTTTTATGGGGAAAAAATAACACAGTGATTATTGCTAGAGGCATTAGCTGCTGACAATAATCGCATGCTAGAAATCCGACCTGCTGGTTGTACCCAGATTGATGGATCGACTTGGGTAGATTTAGCCTGCCTATACATGGATTGAATCTTGGCTGGTTCCTGCTGAACAGGCCAAGCTTCAATCCATCTATGGCCTACTTTATAGATGTTCCAGAATGTTAGAGACTGTGCCACGCAAAGATTACATGTTGACATTTCTTTTGTATGGACCGTGTTAGACCAAAGCAATCATGGTAAAAAATATGGTGAAATAGAGTTACTTTCAAGTTTAATCCAAGGAGTCCACAATATTCCACTGAGTCAACTACGTTAGTTGAGAAGCCAAATAGTAGAGCCATATCTGTGTTAAATCTAAACCTCCTTGTTTATGAGAGTGATATAAATTTAATCTGGCATAGGTGATTTATTCTGCCAAATGAATTTATTTACATTCAACTGAATGTGGGAAAGATAAGGTTTAGAAATTCTAAATAAATAAAGCAGTTTGGGTAAAACATTTGTTTTAATGGCCACCGCCCTACCCAAAAATGAGATGTATAAGGATGAACCATAATCTAAGCATTTGACGATTTTTGAGAACCACCAGGGGGTAATTGTGTTGAAATAACAACTGAAAATGTGAGGGAAAGGTAATGCCTAAATATAAAATAAAAGAAGCAGACCAGGCAAAACGGGGCTAAATTATTGGTCATGGCAGTCTATTTGGATATATTGACTGTAAGACCCATCAAAACCGCTGTTAGGTAAAGAGGTCGTTGGTGGACATGTATAATTTAACAGTATTATGACCTTTTAAAATAGCCCATAATGTCTGGATGACGATTAATAGCCATGGCCAATGGCTCAATTGCTAAATTGCTAGTGCAAAAAGCAGGGGGAAAAGAGGGCCAACCTGCCTTGTTCCCCTTCCAAAAAGGAAGAACCCAAAGTTGCAGCCCGGTAGCCTGATTCTTGTTTGAGGAGCTGTGTATAAGGCTTGAAACCCATGGTAGAATTCCCCTCCAAAGCCATAGCATTTTAAAAGCATGGACAAATATTGCCAGGTTACACTGTCAAAGGCCTTATGAATATCTAGGCTTAAAAGCAAAACATCACCTGAAAAAATGTTGGCATCCTAGATTACATTAGTGGCTATTATCAGTTTTTTGTCTGTTGGGAATAAATCCAGATTGATATGGGGGAAATGAGAGTGGGGATAATAGAGGCCAATCTACCTGCTAAAATTCATGTTTAAATCATTATTAATAACTAAAATAGGCCTAAAATTTTGAGGGAGGGAAAGGTCTTTGTTAGGTTTTGGAAAGCAAAGACATATTTGCCAATAACATCTCTTTAGGGAAATAGTGACCCTGAAGGATGTAATTATATGATCAGACTAATTGAGGAACCAATGTAGAGGCAAACTTATTTTTATAATAGACAGATGAAAACCCATCAGGGCCTTGTTCTGGGTTTTTCTTAAGAGATATAACTGGCTAAGACTTTATCCCCTGTAAAAGGAGCATTACGTTTCTAAGTTGAGTGGGCAAGGGAGGTGGGAATTGGGACTTCTGCAAACCATGCTGTGGCATCAGGAGGTATAGGTGAGGGAAGTAAATTGAAATAAAATTGTTTAAAAAAATGCATATTTTTTGGGGGGTGAGTAGTAGGCTGAACTGAGTTTGTATGTGTGGGGTGGGCAAAAAAGACTGATTTAACTTCCAAATGAACGTAGAGGAGACAGTATTACTGTGTAATATAAATTTAGCTCTTAACCAACATAGTGCCTTTTCAACATTGGAGAATATCAATGGTTCAAATTCTAACCGTTTTTTGGGTAGTAAACTGAGCTATAGAGGGTGAGTGTGTATTTGCATGAGGTTTATAAAGCTGATCCAATTCTTTAGCAAGAGAAAAACACATTTTCTTGATTCTCCTTATTACAGTTTGCAGCTATCCTAAATAAGTTTACCTCGTAGGACAGCCTTATGGGCCAACCACGCCATTGTAACAGGAGTATCTGGAGTGGAATTAAGAGAGAAATATACTCTTCTATTGATTGTGTTAATTCCTCCACTATAATAGGATCGGTAAGAAGAGACTCATTAAGCATCCACAAGTAGGGGTTACTAGAGAGATCTATAATCCCCTGATCACACCAGTGTGACTTCTCATTCGATTTGACAGTTTCAAATCGTATGACAAGTCGCACCCTATTGTCCGCAATGGAACCAGTCAAGTCAATTTTGAAAGTAGTTCCTGCACTACTTTTTGAGATTTCAGGTGCAACTTGCATAGACAGATGTCTTCCATGTCGCACCTGAAGCCGCACTGACACGCGACTTTGAAATCCTGCACGATTTCAAAGTCAGATCCAGTGTGAACATAGACTAAAAGTAGTGGTGAAAGAAGTTATCTTGTAGTCGGACCATGGACAGGTGTATTTGACAGATGAAATGGAGTTGGATAGTATAATTGGTGTACAAAAAAATATAATCCAGTCTGGTATGGGTGTTATGCAGATGTGAAAAAAATGTGAACTCCCTTGGCCTGGTATTATGAGCTCTCCATATATCAATCAGTTGTTTAGACTGTAATTGTTTAGTTAGGGATTTGGAACAAGGCTTTAGTAGAAGAGATAGAATTACTCCTAGCCAGAGAAGCAAAGCCTACCATATTAAAGTCCCCACCTATCAACATATATAATGTGGGAATGGTATCTGTCAAGGATTTAAAAAAAAATATTGAAAAAATTATTTTGGGAATTATCAGGGGCATATACATTAACGATAGTAAATTTTTGGCCTGTTATCAGCGCTTAAAGGATCAGAAATCTGCTATGCTTGTCATGATACACATATTGTACAAAAAATAGAAGAGAAATATGAATGAAAATGGTCACACCCCTGCTCTTGGTGGTATATCATGTATAAAAGAATTGGTTATATGACCTATGGGATAATTCAGAATAAGTAGAATTTGCAAAATGCCTTTCCTGTAGCAGGATTACTTTAGCTACCAAACGTTTGTATTGTTAAATTTTTTATTTTTTTTGCTGTTGTGCAGAATTAGAACCCTGAAAATTATGAGAAATACACTTTATAGCCATTTGTAAAAAAAAGTAAGTACTAATCAGCGTACCAGGTGAAGAGAAAAAGTATACTGAGATAATGTATAATCATTGCCAAATTCCAAATACAGTCATCACCCCATACAACACCCAGAATGCATTACAATGACCATTCGATAGTCACTGCAAGTTTGCTTTTTATAAAATTTTGCAGTGAGAGGGTTGCTTTAAGGTTTTGCAAACAGTTATTCTATTGTATTATATGGTAGCTACCCCACTGTGTTTACTGGTGCTGGATAAATCAAGCAGCTATGAGTACCATCGTTTTCTTATTTGGTAGTCATTTTTTACCAAGAAATCTTCCAAGAATATAAAATCATATTAGTGAAAAATTGTCATCAATATTTTTCTAGGGCTCCCACCATTCTAACACATGAATATGCTTTTCTAAATGATTCCATTGTAGCTATGGCTGTATGTTTACGGTCATTGTCCTGCTGGAAGGTGAACCTCTGCCCCAGTCTCAAGTCTTTTGCAGACTCTAAAAAGGTTTTCTACTAAGATTGCCCTGTATTTGGCTCCATCCATCTTCCCATCAACTCTAACCAACTTCCCTGTCCCTGCTGAAGAAAAGCATCCCCACAACATGATGCTGCCACCACCATGTTTCACAGTGGGGATGGTGTGTTCAGGGTTCAGGGTGATGTGCAATCTTAGTTTTCCTCCACACATAACTTTTTGATTTTAGGCCAAAAAGTTACATTTTGGTCTCATCTAACCAGAGCACCTTCTTCCACATGTTTGCTGTGTCCCCCACATGGCTTCTCGCAAACTGAAATCAGGACTTCTTATGGCTTTCTTTTAGCAATGGCTTTCTTCTTGCCACTCTTCCATAAAGGTCAGATTTGTGGAATGCACGACTAATAGTTGTCCAGTGGACAGATTCTCCCACCTGAGCTGTGGATCTCTGCAGCTCCTCCAGAGTTACCATGGGATTCTCTGAATAATGCTCTCCTTGCCTGACCTGTTAGTTTAGGTAGATGGCCATGTCTTGGTAGGTTTGCAGTTGCGCCATACTCTTTCCATTTTTGGATGATGGATAGAAGAGTGCTCTTTAAAGTGGAGTTCCACCCATTTTTGTATGTTTGTCTGTGCTGCATGCCCTTAGCACATAGTTTTCACAATGGGCAATATTATTATTTTTTTGGATTGTAAATACCTTTTTTTCCGTTTTTCAGCCTAACTTCCTGGTCTTAATAGCCTAGGCTATTATGTCACAAGGCAATTCGCAAGGGTTCCTGGGATATCAGCTTCATGTATCCCATGACTCCTTGTGAATCGCCTCCTACCGAAATCTCGCGTGTTTTGTGTGACACTGTCATATTATAATTGTGTGCAGAAAGAGAGAGGAGGTTTCAGACGTCATCAGAGATGTGTGGGTGGGCGGGACAGAGCAGCTATCGCACACCAGCCAATAGGATGGGGTCAGGGCGGGCCGCTACGTGTATGCGGCTCCGCCCCTTTTCTAAAGAAGCCAAATAATTGGCTGGTGTGCGATAGCTGCTTTGTCCCGCCCACCCACACATAGCTGATGAATTCTGAAAGCTCCTCCTCTCTCTCTCGCTGCACACAGTTATAATACAAGACAGTGTGACACAAAACACCAGCTTCCAGCATGCTCAGTCTTATAATATAACTTCTGAAAGCTCCTCTCTCTCTCTCTCTCTCCCTGCACACAGTAATAATATAAGCAGGGCTTTTTTCAGCCAGAACGAAACCTGAGACAGCTGTTGAGACACTGAGGTTGTTCTGCAGTGGTCAGAGCTGGGGGGGTGTATTTAGATTGGGTACAGTGAGAGCTGTGGGGGGAGATATGGATTAAGCTGAGCTGTAGATAAGGGTGCAGAGGTGACATGTGGAGGGGCAGAGCGATAGTCTATGGATGGGTTGAGCAGAGGTGAGATAGTCTGCGGATGGGATGTGCAGAGCAGGGGTGAGATAGTCTGCGGATGGGATGTGCAGAGGTGAGATAGTCTGTGGATGGGATGTGCAGAGGTGAGATAGTCTGTGGATGGGATGTGCAGAGGTGAGATAGTCTGTGGATGGGATGTGCAGAGCAGAGGTGAGAGTCTGCGGAGGGGATGTGCAGAGCAGAGGTGAGATGGTCTGCGGAGGGGATGTGCAGAGCAGAGGTGAGATGGTCTGCGGAGGGGATGTGCAGAGCAGAGGTGAGATGGTCTGCGGAGGGGATGTGCAGAGCAGAGGTGAGATAGTCTGCGGAGGGGACACAGACACACAGAACAAGATAAATATATAACAAAAGATATATATATATATTTCTTGAATAATATTTCTTCTACATGCAGTATATTTACTGGTTCCTGGAGGGGGGAGGGGAGGAGAGGTTTGCATAGATAAGGACAACTTCCGCTGACACTGCCGTTGCTATGGAAACCTGACTTGAAACTTATTACACTGCTTGTGCAGCACTGAGCATGTGTGAGATTTGCAAGTCTGAAATCCAGGAAGACATGCAGTCTGGCTTCAGATGCCCACACTTAAGATGGCCACAGCCTATTTCTAGTTTATAAATGTTCTAAATGCTGTAATAACCTAACAAAACGGACCTCAGTTTACAGACTAACTTTACTAGAATACATTAAGCTTGTGTATTATAGGGGTATTTTTATTTAAAAAGTGTCATTTCGGCTGGAACACCCCTTTAAGATGTTCAAAGTTTGGGATATTTTGTTATACCTTAACCCTGCTTTCAACTTCTCCACAACGTTATCCCTGACCTGTCTGGTGTGTTCCTTGGTCTTCATGATGCTGTTTGTTCACTAAGGTTCTCTAACAAACCTCTGAGGGCTTCAAAGGACAGCTTTATTTATACTGAGATTAAATTACACACAGGTAGACTTTATTTACTAATTAGGTGAAATCTGAAGGCAATTGATTCCACTAGATTTTAGTTGGGGGTCTCAGAGTAAAGGGTGCTGAATACAAATGCACGCCATACTTTTTAAATATTTATTTAAAAACATTTTTGAAAACCATTTATCATTCCTTTCACTTCACAATTATGTGCCACTTTATAATAACAATAGTGAAAAAATAAAATAATGCGCACCCCTTTCCTTTGTTACACCCCACTGCGCCCTGAAATAAGCTTGACCGAGTCAGACTTATGTGAAAAACCTAAAGCTGCTACTTTAAATGAAAAGATATTGGAAAAATAATTTTGAATAAACAAAATAGTAGCTCTGTGTTCAGTGAATAAACACATCTGAGCAAAAGAAATAAATATATGTACACCCTGTGAAGAAAAAAAATATACATATATCAAATATAGAAATAATAAGTGTCCATAACGTTCATCCAAAGACATATTTTTTTTTACATGTGGAGTGATCTGGCTTGCTAACACACCGTTTGGATCTGTTTGATACCCTTGGTGGTACATTAAGCTGTGACGCCAAGCATGATAGTACGAGGCATATCCTATTGGTGAGTGCAAGTCCTTAGGGTGTGGAATCACTGAGCACTTATGGTGTGGTGGAAGTTTTTATTTAAGATATCACATGAAGATTGATTTTTCACGGAAGTTTAAACACTTGGAAATATTATAATCACTTGTGGACTAATTTATCACTTTTTCATTTGCTTTTCAAGCATTGGATGAACGTTATGGACACTTATTATTTCTATATTTGATATATGTATATTTTTTTTTTCACAGGGTGTACATATATTTATTTCTTTTGCTTAGATTTGTTTATTCACTGAACACAGCACTACTATTTTGTTTATTCAAAATAATTTTTCCAACGTGCCACTTTATGTTGGTCTATCACATAAAATCTCAATACAATACATTTACATTTTTGATTGTAACATGACAAAATGTGGAAATTTCAAGGAGTATGAATACTTTTTCAAGGCACTCTAGCTTCATTAATTTGTAATATATGATTAGTTTTCTTTTCAGTTTAGGGAGTTGTACACCTTTATTGTTGAACTAATCTTGACTGCTTGTCCACACAGTCTGTTGTAAAATACAACATTTTCAAAGATATACAGTATAGAAATCAGTACTGTATATTTATTCTGTAATACATTCTTAAAGGTTGTAATCAGAACTGTTTGATTTCTCTTTTAAGTTTTTTTATTTTTTATTTTCTCTTTTTAGGGCTCCCATCCAGTCCCCCACCAGTAGCAGTTGTCAATGCATAGCTCCATTGTTTTGTAATATATTATTAGTGTTGTTTTTAGTTTAAGCAAGGTGAGAATTGCAATGCGACATTATCTCATGTCCTAACATTATGCACTGGCATCAATATGAGGAAATGTGGAGAGGCAAGATGAAAATGAAGAAGAACAAGCTCACAATAGCTTCTGATGTCACCTATGTGGACTGCCACAAAATGGAGATCATTGTGGTTATGGGCAGAAGATGGACTATAATTTAAAAATGGTGTCATAAAATATATTTTATACATTTTCAGGTCATGTTTGCTACAACCACAAATTTATAGAGCAATCCTTAAATTCGTTTTTCTATGTTGCTAAAATATTTTGTAGTTTTAAACTGAAATGTTACATAGCAATTTTATATGGTTTGTGTATGAAATGGGACCATATTTTGCAAGCCATCTGTGCAATACAGATGGCTACTTACTCTGTCCCCTGGGCCACCAAATCATCTGTACACATTTGCCATTAGCCAACATGTATTTTTTTTATCTGTTATTTTTTTCCAGTAATCAATAGTTTATTCTAATCACCATATGTCAGCTGCTTTCTGATTTAGAGCAATGTTCTACATTGTGAAGATTGCTGGGAGCCATATTTTTTCTTATCCCAGGCAATAGCAAAATGCTGTGCAATCAGTTTACGAGGTGTGATATATGTAAATGTTTATATATTTTTATTAAATGTTTAGCATTGTGACTATAAACTACTGGGCAAAATGAAGCTAAAACGAATCCTTAATAGACTGTTTTGTAATATTTATATACAGTACATTGTTGGTTTTCTTTTATTTCCAAAAAATTACCAACACCTATTTAGCTACTTTCTTTTAGAAATTGAGAGTTTGTTGGCTGAGCTATTAAACATGTTTATAAAAGGGTAAAATCAAAATAGGAATCTGTTGCTTTGTTGTTTCTTGCTCCTTTTTACCTCATATAACCACCTGTAATAAAAATAAAATGTTTTCCTTGGAATTTCACATCTTGTTTTTGCTATATTACGGTAAAATCCATTTTGCCAGTGTATATTGCCTTTTTATAAAAGGTTAAAAAAAGAATGTTTACTTGTTGTTATTTAAGCAATTTAATAATTGTATGCATTTTTTTCACAGGCAATCTATTACAATATCTAATTTTTTTACAGTTAGTGTTTCCTATATATTATCTATCTATATATCTTAATTTCACAGTACAGAACACAGCACTGGTTATATGCATCTTCAGGTGATTTGGCCCTGCAAAAACTGGGCTGCCTATAGTATGTACCCATACAAACCTACCCACTCCACGAGGCTCCATTTTTTAGCTAGTGTCCCTAGATGATGGATGTGTTCTCCTCTAGAAGAGTATTTTTTCTTTTAAACTATTTTTTTCCTCTAAAACTTCCCTCAGCATCTGACTTCCGGATCACTTAGCTTAATTGTGTACCATGGGGACATTACCCATACCCCACTCTATTGGGCCGGCCTGTAATGTTTGCTTCAATCACAGGATCCTGCGTTAGGTGCTCACCTTAGCACAAAGTGCAATGTGTAAAGTTAGCTGCAGGGCACTATACAGGTCCAGTGCTGTGGTCCTTTTTTATGGTTCCCGGATCCTGAAGACCCCTTCCATGTTGTGCTGACTGCAAGAGGGGAAGCCTGGACCTATGGTGGGTCCACAATCATGGATGAGGTTTCCCTGTATGTTACACCAATTCCTGACTATTAATGTATTCCTCTGTGCGTAGTGTTAACCCCTGCCATTTTGTCTACAAATCTTCTCTGCACAAGAAATTTTGTCTCAGAATGATGGGTTGACTTTGTCATGTTTCTTAGATGGCAGGTTCCCACCTGACTGTTCTGCTGTGAACACACACAGTATGTTGCTGCAGTCTCTTCTTAAGAGCCACAGCCACAGGAACACAGTCAGTGACTCGGTTATAGAGGCTCCCTCTTGAGAGACGCAGAACCCCTTCTATTCTGTACTCCAAAACCATACCACACTATGGGGTTCCTTTACTAGCAATGGCAGATCACAGGCACAAGGGAGCTGGGGCTCACACATTTGTAATCGCCATACTCAGGACGAGTTGCAGAATATATTTTGGGGTGTAATTTTTTCTATATACATGCTATGTGTTAGAAATATCTTATAAATTGACCACTTTGTGCAAAAAAAATAAGTTTTAATTTTCTTTCCACGTTTTCCGAAGACTTGTGGAAAAAAATGAACCATTCAAAAGACTCACAATGCCTCATAAAATATACGTTGGGGTGTTTGCTTTCCAAAATGGGGTAATTCCATTGCCCTGGTACTCCAGTGCCTTCAAAAGTGTAATAGGTCATTAGGAAATTAGAGGTGTAATTTATGCTCCTAGAACGCAGGGAGCATGTTGGACCTCTCTGTGTAACCAGGCTGTGTAGAAGTCACATGTGGTATCACCATACTTGGGAGGAGGAGCAAAAATTTATCTTGGGGGTGCAATTGGAAGTATGCATATGCTGTGTCTGAGAAATAACTTGTTATTAAGATAATTTTGTGTAAAAAATACATAAATAAAAAAATCTTAATTTTCCCAAGAATTGTTAGAAAAAATTACAACTTCAAAAAACTCACCACGCCTCTTACTAAATACCGTGGACTGTCTACTTTTCAAAAAGGGATCATTAAGGGAGTATTTGTAATTTTTCAGGGCCTCAAGAAATGAGATAGGCCATCAGTACATCAGGTGTGATCAATTTTCAATGATTTTCACCAAAACTTGTAGACGATATAACTTTCACACAGACCAAATAATATACACTTATTTGGGTTATTTTTTACCAAAGATATGTAGCAATATAAATTTTGGGCCAAATTTATGATCAAAAATTACTTATTTGCAAAATTTTATCATAGAAACAAAAAAAAAAGTGTGTTTTTTTTCCAAAATTTTCGCTCTTTTTTCACTTATGTTGCAAAAAATAAAAAACCCAGTAGTGATTAAATA
The DNA here is from genome assembly GCA_029206835.1 of Rana muscosa. Taxonomy (NCBI): domain Eukaryota; kingdom Metazoa; phylum Chordata; class Amphibia; order Anura; family Ranidae; genus Rana; species Rana muscosa. Next base: position 86,453,338 of record CM055122.1, on the reverse strand, counting down.
CCAACAAGAGAAAGCTCTATTTGTATGGAAAAAATGCTAAAAAAAAATTTGGGTACAGTGTTGCATGACTGAGTAATTGGCATTCAAAGTGTGAGAGCTGAAAATTGGTTTGGGCAGGAAGGGGGTATAAGTGCCCTGTATTGAAGTGGTTAATATCGCTCTAACAGTCTTTATTATTCAGCAGATGTTTCAATAGATTAGATATTATTAGGTTACTGCCATGTAATTACATACTTAAGAGGATTACAGAGTTTATAATGTCAGTGAATGATGTGCACGATGACAGTGCCTTCTTTATAGGCTCTTTGTAGAGTGAGAAGGATTACAGTGATTACTGTGTCGCTTACTATACTTCAAAAACATTCTTACCATTATTTTATTTACCTTGGAAATGGTAATCAGTTACTGCTCTGTAACCCTAGGTTCAAAGTAATGGGGATGCTAAAGAGTGTGTAAATTGCATGCGTTCCCACAGCCATCAGTTCTTAATGGCACTCCATGCATCGGAAACTGCAGCACATTTTGGGGTGTGAAAATTACATGGTGCTGCAGCCGGTGTTTTGCAAAAGGGTTCAGGGACCCTTTCCCTGCATTTCCCATAGGTACATTTCCCATAGGTACAGTAAACCATTCAAATGAATAAGCTGATATGCCCGTGCAAACGCTCCCATACAGAGCTGCAATAGTGTGAACCTAGCACACAATATATAAACATTGAATACTGTACATATAAAGCAAGACTAAAACAATGTAGGTGGTGGCAATTTTTATTTTGAAATTATGAGATCCTGTTTACCATTATCATTGAAAGTAAAAGAAAATCCCAAATTTTGGTGGTCCCCAAGGAATTCCCTTAATGTGCAGGAATTTCCTCCCACTTCCTGTTTGGCTATGAAATCTCTGCAATGGAACACAGATAGCGGGAAAAAAATCTAATGGGTTATAACCCTAATTTTCTCTATCCAAAATGAAAAAGAAACTGTTTTGCATATAGTTCTACTTTAACTGTTGAGAGCAATATGACAACAACAAAAAAAGAACAGTGCTAACAAACTCATTCAGGGGATCAAGAAACCTCCTTCATCGGGGCTTGCGCCTAAAACTCTAATGCCGCGTACACACGGCCGGTTTTTTAGTCGGGAAAACCGTCATGTTTTCTCTTGGTCAAGAAAACCGGCCGTGTGTATGCTCCTTGGCAGTTTTCCCTACAGGAAAACCGCAGAGAATCACGACGAGAAAAATTAGAACCTGTTTTTTTCACCGCAGTTTTCCTATGGGGAAACACTGCAGTGGAGCATACACACGGCCGTTTTTCCCGACCAAGAGAAAACCTTTTCGGGAAAACCGGCTGTGTGTACACAGGGAAACGTTTCCGGCATTAGTTTCTCAAAAGGGATTTTCAAGTGTCTCCTGAGGGGCAATCTCTCTCAGGAGAAAAAAATCGGCCATGTCACTTGGCTTGTATTAAGGAACATGAACTGTTGGTAGAACTTAAAGTGATTGTAAAGTCTTGTTTTATGTTATACTTACCTGCTCTGTGTAGTGGTTTTGCACAGAGCAACCCAGATCCTCCTATTCTCTGGTCCCTCTTCAGTGCTCCTGGCCCCTCCCTCCTGTTTAGTGCCCCCACGTCAAGCAGCTTTCTATGGGGGCAACCGAGCCGAACCACAGCTCCGTGTCCATTCAAACATGGAGCCATGACCCGGCCCCGACCCTTTCTCTTCTCATTGGCTTACTGACTTTGATTGACAGCAGCTGTAGCCAATGGTGCCGCACTGCTGTCTCAGCCAATAAGTAGGGGAGTCCTGGGCAGCCGAGACACTCCTGCAACATTGCTGGATCTTGATGGGGTTCAGGTAAGTATTAGGGGGGATGAGGGTGGCTGTTGCACACATAACATTTTTTATCTTAATGCATAGAATGCATTAAGATAAAAAACCTTCTGCCTTTACAAACACTTTATGGTGGGATTTATTAACTTTTAAATCAGTGATATATACACTGCTCAATTAAATTAAAGGAACACATTTTAATCAGAGTATAGCATCAAGTCAATTAAACTCCTGGGATATTGATTTGGTCAGTTAAGTAGCAGAGGGGGTTGTTAATCAGTTTCAGCTGTTTTGGTGTTAATGAAATTAACAACAGGTGCACTAAATGGGCAAAAATGAGACGACCCCCAAAACAGGAACAGTTTTACAGGTGGAGGCCACTGACATTTTATTTTCCTACTCATCTTTTCTAACTGTTTTTCACTAGTTTTGCATTTGGCTAGAGTCAGTGTCACTACTGGTAGCATGAGGCGATACCTGGGCCCTATAGAGGTTGCACAGGCAGTCCACCTCCTCCTGGATGGCACATCAATACGTGTCATTGCCAGGTTTCCGTGTCCCCAGCACAGTCAAGAGCATGGAGGAGATTTCAGGAGACAGGCAGTTACTCTAGGAGAGCTGGACAGGGCAGTAGAAGGTCCTTAACCAATCAGCAGGACTGGTAGCTGCTCCTTTGTGCAAGGAGGAACAGGATGAACACTGCCAGAGTCCTACAAAATGAACTTCAGCAGGCTGGTGTGAATGTCTCTGACAAAAACATTTAGAAACTGACTTCATGAGGGTTTCCTGAGGGCCCGACGTCCTCTAGTGGGCCCTGTGCTCACTGCCTGGCACACCAGAATTGGCAGGTCCAGCACTGGCGCCCTGTGCTTTTCACAGATGAGAGCAGGCTCACCCCAAGCACATGTGACAGACGTGAAAGGGTCAGAACATTATGCTGCCTGTACCATTGTTCAGCATGACCGGTTTGATGGCGGGTCAGTGATGGTCTGGGGAGGCATATCCATGGAGGGAAGCACAGACCTCTATAGGGTAGACAATGGCCCCCTGACTGTCATTAGGTATCGAGATGAAATCTTTGAACCCATTGTCAGACCCTACACTGGTGGAGTGGGTCCTGGGTTCCTCCTGATGCATGAAGGAATTGATACCATTGAATGGCCCTCATGCTCGCCTGACCTAAATCCAATAGAGCACCTCTGGGACATTGTTTCGGTCCATTCGCCGCTGCCAGGTTGCACCTCTGTTTAGGAGCTCAGTGATGCCCTGGTCCAGATCTGAGAGGAAATACCCCAGGACACCATCCGTCGTCTTATTAGAAGCATACCCCGACCTTGTTAGGCATGCATACAAGCACGTGGGGGCCATACGAGCTACTTAGTACCATTTTGAGTTGCTGCAATTAAATTTCAGCAAAATGGACTATCCTACTGCATAATTTTTTCACTTTGATTTTCAGGGTGTCTTTGAATTCAGCCCTCTGTAGGTTGATAATTTTCACTTCCATCAAACGATGTGGCATCCTTTCGTTCCGAACACATTACCCAGTCCATAACAGTATAGATATACAGCATGATATTTTTCCCCATTGAGATCTTTTTTTTAGTTTATATACTCTTTATTGGTTTTCTTTCATTTTCAAATTAACAGTGTACATACTTATACATATTTATATTTCAGAATTTAAACTGGCAAAATATTATCAATATAATTTTCACTCTATTGACCCTTACCCCTCCCTCCTTCCCCCCTCCCACTCTACCGTCTCTCGTACTGGGTTTTTCTATTTTATTTTCTTCCCTTTTTCACATATTGTTTAATTTTATTTTTATTTTCATTTACTTTCCTTATACCGCTCTTCTTACTTCCTTTTTTCCATTTTACAGGGAATACCCCATATTTTCCAACCACGGGTTCCACACTTTTTCGAACTTTCTTATATTCCTTCTCTTGGTGTAGACTACTTTCTCCTTCCATATTGTTTCAGTAACAATATAAACCCAATCTCTCACTGAAGGAGGGTTCTCTGCCTGCCATCTTTGCGGAATTAATTTTCTTGCATGAAAAAGGCACCTGAGCACTGCTTTTGTTATATTGGCTGCTCTGCTTGTTCCTTCCCCTAGTCCCAGGATACATAGTCTGGGATCCATTTCTAATGCCGTTTTATATGTCCTATTAATAATATCGAGGACCTCTGACCAATACCTGAATAATTTCGGGCATCTCCATATCATATGTATCAAGTCCCCCGTACCCTGGCACCTTGGGACACCTTGCATCTATTCTCCACCCAAACTTAAACAGCCGTTTTGGTGTATAATATGTCCTATGTAGCAGCATCAGAAATGAAAACTTCTGTGCTGGCGAAACCATTACCAGGTGTCCACTCTCTAATATCTTTTTCCATTGCCCCTCGGATATGGGTCCTAGATCTTCCTCCCATTTCCCTTTACTTTTAAGATGTTCTGGGCCCTCAATACTTTCTTTAAATATATGTGGATAGATTTCGGAAATAAAGCCCCCAATCCTACTCTGATTACCCAATCTCTGTAAAATAGGAGTTTTACACCAGGCTGGTCCCAATCTGTCAAACTGAATGTTTAAGGCGTGTCTAATTTGAAGATATCTATAAAATGTATGTTTAGAAATATCATATTCCTCTCTCAGTGCAGTAAAAGTTTTTAGAGTTCTTCCTTCATACAACTGGGCTAGCCTAACTATCCCCTTTACTTCCCATTCCTTGATTTTCCTCACCGTCTCCAACTCCTGAAGATTCCTATTGTCCCAGAGGGGCGCGTATTCTGTCACTCCATCTTGTCCCCCTATTGATTTTACTGCTTTCCATACCTTTATTACCATCTTAACCGTGGGGGATTTATTTACAAATGAGTTAGCCTCCAAAGCCTCCATCAACATCTTATGGGGTGCCCCTAGTGTCATCAGTCCCCCATTTATATCTCCTCCTGGCTCTGATCTCACTCCTATATGCTGCAATTGTGCTGCCAGAAAGTAGCACCGTGGGTGTGGCACCGCCATACCTCCCTCCTTTGTTGATAACTGTAGGGTCTGTAGCCTTATCCTGGATTGGCCTCCTTTCCATATTAGTTCTCTAAATAGTGTGTACATTTTCCTGAACCATTTCTTATGTATCCATATTGGCGTATTATGCAATAAGTATAGCAACTGTGGCATCCACAGCATTTTAATCAGATTGCATCTCCCTGCAACTGACAATAAAAGGGAAAATAGGAACTACTACAGCTGCTCAGCCATCTCCATCCCTATACGAACCAAAACCAAAGAGAGACGCCCTGGGACTTTGTATGAGGTGGAAGAGATAGGCACATGTAAGGCAAGGAGAAATTGTGATGTAATCTATTTTATTCGTAACAGATATGTCTGTACATCAAAGGAGGAGACAACAATGAGTGTGTGTCACCAGGCATAGTGGCCGTGATGTACAGAAAAAGTACAGAACATAGATAAAAAACAAGCAACAATACATCCATATAACAATGATAAAAGGTAAATGTACATATACAGAAAGACCAGTGAGTAAATTGCACACAATATAAAAGTACATGAATTCATGTGAGGTACACATAGTGTTGGCATATATGGTAATTGAAGTACAGTGGCACAGATACTGGGTAGATCAGATGGATGGGGCATCAGCTAGGCCCTACGCGTTTCGCGAGCTCTACTCGCTCATCAGGGGCAGATGCACAATCATCATATCTGTTATGAGGTAGAACAAATAATAAAGAGAATGAATATATGGCAACATTGTAGTGGAAGGTGTGGGGGATGGTGAGGGGGTCAAGCCAAGGGTTAACCTTGTACTCACCAAAGTCTGGACCAACAAATCCAAGCACCACGTACCAAAAAACGGCGGCAAACCCAAAGTGCGGCTCGGGAGCTGAGGGGGCAAGGCATACGAACAACGCCCCACGGGAAATCCGGATAGGCTGTGCGGTCTGTGGGAAATACCCAAACAGCAATGGCTGGGCACCCCAGAAAACCAACAGTGTGTCTGAAAGAAATTGGGAATATATCTAAGAACATGTATATAACACAAAACATGGCGGTTTGTAAATGATGCTGTATGTCAAAACGCAAATGCAAAAAAGGTCTACAGGTAATAATAAGTACAAAAAAATCCATATAGTATGAATGTGGAGTGGCTATGCTGGATACATGGCGTGTATTATGACCGAAAGCAATAAATAAACAATATAAAATGAGCCAAGAAGGGGGGGGGGGTAAGCTGCATAATCAGGGGCAGTCTAGACATAATGCGCATGTGAAATAGATACAGTAAACCATATTATGTGTGTATGGCTATTGGGCTACAGCTAGGTCCAAGTGATATTTCACTATGGAACCCTGGTATTGTAGGCAAACCAAGTGTGGTACTGATATAATCCACAAACAAGGTGGATACAATGCGCATATATGGAGGAGGGTAGAAACGTAATGTCAATGAAAAACCCAATATGACTGAAACAGTCATGAGTGGGGAGGCTACCTTGTTGCAGAAATCTGAGGGAAACACAGCCATAGGAAGGTGTCCAGCACGCCAGATGGGAAGACCGCAAATGCTGGTCCAACCGCACAGCCATCCGGATATAAACCTGGGGCGAGTCCGATGGCTCCGCCCCCAGCATCATGTGCGGATGTGCGCAGCCCAGCGTCATGAGGGCGCTGGTAGCATTACATCCGGGATGTCCCACACAGCCCGCAGCGGCGGCGTCAGAGACGCTGCACCAGCGGGCGTGAAAAAGACATGATGCCGTTGCGTGGGTGGCCCCGCCCATCCCGAGGGATGGGCGGGGACAGCAGGAGGTCAGTGAAACCTCCCTTTCACGCAACGCAGCCCCCGAGCCAAAAACCGAAAATGCCAGCGCCCGTGGAAACAGGGAGGAGAGGACAAGTGGCCCAGAGAGTACCCACAGTGCAATATGAAAAAGGCAACTGGCCAAACAATAACTGTACTAGAAATGACAAATAGTAAAAATGCATACATGGCCAGAGCTGCAGGAGACCTATTAGGGGCTAAATGGGTGTCTACCACCCGATATACACAAAAAAAGGGAAAATAGGAACTACTACAGCTGCTCAGCCATCTCCATCCCTATACGAACCAAAACCAAAGAGAGACGCCCTGGGACTTTGTATGAGGTGGAAGAGATAGGCACATGTAAGGCAAGGAGAAATTGTGATGTAATCTATTTTATTCGTAACAGATATGTCTGTACATCAAAGGAGGAGACAACAATGAGTGTGTGTCACCAGGCATAGTGGCCGTGATGTACAGCAAAAGTACAGAACATAGATAAAAAACAAGCAACAATACATCCATATAACAATGATAAAAGGTAAATGTACATATACAGAAAGACCAGTGAGTAAATTGCACACAATATAAAAGTACATGAATTCATGTGAGGTACACATAGTGTTGGCATATATGGTAATTGAAGTACAGTGGCACAGATACTGGGTAGATCAGATGGATGGGGCATCAGCTAGGCCCTACGCGTTTCGCGAGCTCTACTCGCTCATCAGGGGCAGATGCACAATCATCATATCTGTTATGAGGTAGAACAAATAATAAAGAGAATGAATATATGGCAACATTGTAGTGGAAGGTGTGGGGGATGGTGAGGGGGTCAAGCCAAGGGTTAACCTTGTACTCACCAAAGTCTGGACCAACAAATCCAAGCACCACGTACCAAAAAACGGCGGCAAACCCAAAGTGCGGCTCGGGAGCTGAGGGGGCAAGGCATACGAACAACGCCCCACGGGAAATCCGGATAGGCTGTGCGGTCTGTGGGAAATACCCAAACAGCAATGGCTGGGCACCCCAGAAAACCAACAGTGTGTCTGAAAGAAATTGGGAATATATCTAAGAACATGTATATAACACAAAACATGGCGGTTTGTAAATGATGCTGTATGTCAAAACGCAAATGCAAAAAAGGTCTACAGGTAATAATAAGTACAAAAAAATCCATATAGTATGAATGTGGAGTGGCTATGCTGGATACATGGCGTGTATTATGACCGAAAGCAATAAATAAACAATATAAAATGAGCCAAGAAGGGGGGGGGGGGTAAGCTGCATAATCAGGGGCAGTCTAGACATAATGCGCATGTGAAATAGATACAGTAAACCATATTATGTGTGTATGGCTATTGGGCTACAGCTAGGTCCAAGTGATATTTCACTATGGAACCCTGGTATTGTAGGCAAACCAAGTGTGGTACTGATATAATCCACAAACAAGGTGGATACAATGCGCATATATGGAGGAGGGTAGAAACGTAATGTCAATGAAAAACCCAATATGACTGAAACAGTCATGAGTGGGGAGGCTACCTTGTTGCAGAAATCTGAGGGAAACACAGCCATAGGAAGGTGTCCAGCACGCCAGATGGGAAGACCGCAAATGCTGGTCCAACCGCACAGCCATCCGGATATAAACCTGGGGCGAGTCCGATGGCTCCGCCCCCAGCATCATGTGCGGATGTGCGCAGCCCAGCGTCATGAGGGCGCTGGTAGCATTACATCCGGGATGTCCCACACAGCCCGCAGCGGCGGCGTCAGAGACGCTGCACCAGCGGGCGTGAAAAAGACATGATGCCGTTGCGTGGGTGGCCCCGCCCATCCCGAGGGATGGGCGGGGACAGCAGGAGGTCAGTGAAACCTCCCTTTCACGCAACGCAGCCCCCGAGCCAAAAACCGAAAATGCCAGCGCCCGTGGAAACAGGGAGGAGAGGACAAGTGGCCCAGAGAGTACCCACAGTGCAATATGAAAAAGGCAACTGGCCAAACAATAACTGTACTAGAAATGACAAATAGTAAAAATGCATACATGGCCAGAGCTGCAGGAGACCTATTAGGGGCTAAATGGGTGTCTACCACCCGATATACACAAAAAAAGGGAAAATAGGAACTACTACAGCTGCTCAGCCATCTCCATCCCTATACGAACCAAAACCAAAGAGAGACGCCCTGGGACTTTGTATGAGGTGGAAGAGATAGGCACATGTAAGGCAAGGAGAAATTGTGATGTAATCTATTTTATTCGTAACAGATATGTCTGTACATCAAAGGAGGAGACAACAATGAGTGTGTGTCACCAGGCATAGTGGCCGTGATGTACAGCAAAAGTACAGAACATAGATAAAAAACAAGCAACAATACATCCATATAACAATGATAAAAGGTAAATGTACATATACAGAAAGACCAGTGAGTAAATTGCACACAATATAAAAGTACATGAATTCATGTGAGGTACACATAGTGTTGGCATATATGGTAATTGAAGTACAGTGGCACAGATACTGGGTAGATCAGATGGATGGGGCATCAGCTAGGCCCTACGCGTTTCGCGAGCTCTACTCGCTCATCAGGGGCAGATGCACAATCATCATATCTGTTATGAGGTAGAACAAATAATAAAGAGAATGAATATATGGCAACATTGTAGTGGAAGGTGTGGGGGGATGGTGAGGGGGTCAAGCCAAGGGTTAACCTTGTACTCACCAAAGTCTGGACCAACAAATCCAAGCACCACGTACCAAAAAACGGCGGCAAACCCAAAGTGCGGCTCGGGAGCTGAGGGGGCAAGGCATACGAACAACGCCCCACGGGAAATCCGGATAGGCTGTGCGGTCTGTGGGAAATACCCAAACAGCAATGGCTGGGCACCCCAGAAAACCAACAGTGTGTCTGAAAGAAATTGGGAATATATCTAAGAACATGTATATAACACAAAACATGGCGGTTTGTAAATGATGCTGTATGTCAAAACGCAAATGCAAAAAAGGTCTACAGGTAATAATAAGTACAAAAAAATCCATATAGTATGAATGTGGAGTGGCTATGCTGGATACATGGCGTGTATTATGACCGAAAGCAATAAATAAACAATATAAAATGAGCCAAGAAGGGGGGGGTAAGCTGCATAATCAGGGGCAGTCTAGACATAATGCGCATGTGAAATAGATACAGTAAACCATATTATGTGTGTATGGCTATTGGGCTACAGCTAGGTCCAAGTGATATTTCACTATGGAACCCTGGTATTGTAGGCAAACCAAGTGTGGTACTGATATAATCCACAAACAAGGTGGATACAATGCGCATATATGGAGGAGGGTAGAAACGTAATGTCAATGAAAAACCCAATATGACTGAAACAGTCATGAGTGGGGAGGCTACCTTGTTGCAGAAATCTGAGGGAAACACAGCCATAGGAAGGTGTCCAGCACGCCAGATGGGAAGACCGCAAATGCTGGTCCAACCGCACAGCCATCCGGATATAAACCTGGGGCGAGTCCGATGGCTCCGCCCCCAGCATCATGTGCGGATGTGCGCAGCCCAGCGTCATGAGGGCGCTGGTAGCATTACATCCGGGATGTCCCACACAGCCCGCAGCGGCGGCGTCAGAGACGCTGCACCAGCGGGCGTGAAAAAGACATGATGCCGTTGCGTGGGTGGCCCCGCCCATCCCGAGGGATGGGCGGGGACAGCAGGAGGTCAGTGAAACCTCCCTTTCACGCAACGCAGCCCCCGAGCCAAAAACCGAAAATGCCAGCGCCCGTGGAAACAGGGAGGAGAGGACAAGTGGCCCAGAGAGTACCCACAGTGCAATATGAAAAAGGCAACTGGCCAAACAATAACTGTACTAGAAATGACAAATAGTAAAAATGCATACATGGCCAGAGCTGCAGGAGACCTATTAGGGGCTAAATGGGTGTCTACCACCCGATATACACAAAAAAAGGGAAAATAGGAACTACTACAGCTGCTCAGCCATCTCCATCCCTATACGAACCAAAACCAAAGAGAGACGCCCTGGGACTTTGTATGAGGTGGAAGAGATAGGCACATGTAAGGCAAGGAGAAATTGTGATGTAATCTATTTTATTCGTAACAGATATGTCTGTACATCAAAGGAGGAGACAACAATGAGTGTGTGTCACCAGGCATAGTGGCCGTGATGTACAGCAAAAGTACAGAACATAGATAAAAAACAAGCAACAATACATCCATATAACAATGATAAAAGGTAAATGTACATATACAGAAAGACCAGTGAGTAAATTGCACACAATATAAAAGTACATGAATTCATGTGAGGTACACATAGTGTTGGCATATATGGTAATTGAAGTACAGTGGCACAGATACTGGGTAGATCAGATGGATGGGGCATCAGCTAGGCCCTACGCGTTTCGCGAGCTCTACTCGCTCATCAGGGGCAGATGCACAATCATCATATCTGTTATGAGGTAGAACAAATAATAAAGAGAATGAATATATGGCAACATTGTAGTGGAAGGTGTGGGGGATGGTGAGGGGGTCAAGCCAAGGGTTAACCTTGTACTCACCAAAGTCTGGACCAACAAATCCAAGCACCACGTACCAAAAAACGGCGGCAAACCCAAAGTGCGGCTCGGGAGCTGAGGGGGCAAGGCATACGAACAACGCCCCACGGGAAATCCGGATAGGCTGTGCGGTCTGTGGGAAATACCCAAACAGCAATGGCTGGGCACCCCAGAAAACCAACAGTGTGTCTGAAAGAAATTGGGAATATATCTAAGAACATGTATATAACACAAAACATGGCGGTTTGTAAATGATGCTGTATGTCAAAACGCAAATGCAAAAAAGGTCTACAGGTAATAATAAGTACAAAAAAATCCATATAGTATGAATGTGGAGTGGCTATGCTGGATACATGGCGTGTATTATGACCGAAAGCAATAAATAAACAATATAAAATGAGCCAAGAAGGGGGGGGGGGTAAGCTGCATAATCAGGGGCAGTCTAGACATAATGCGCATGTGAAATAGATACAGTAAACCATATTATGTGTGTATGGCTATTGGGCTACAGCTAGGTCCAAGTGATATTTCACTATGGAACCCTGGTATTGTAGGCAAACCAAGTGTGGTACTGATATAATCCACAAACAAGGTGGATACAATGCGCATATATGGAGGAGGGTAGAAACGTAATGTCAATGAAAAACCCAATATGACTGAAACAGTCATGAGTGGGGAGGCTACCTTGTTGCAGAAATCTGAGGGAAACACAGCCATAGGAAGGTGTCCAGCACGCCAGATGGGAAGACCGCAAATGCTGGTCCAACCGCACAGCCATCCGGATATAAACCTGGGGCGAGTCCGATGGCTCCGCCCCCAGCATCATGTGCGGATGTGCGCAGCCCAGCGTCATGAGGGCGCTGGTAGCATTACATCCGGGATGTCCCACACAGCCCGCAGCGGCGGCGTCAGAGACGCTGCACCAGCGGGCGTGAAAAAGACATGATGCCGTTGCGTGGGTGGCCCCGCCCATCCCGAGGGATGGGCGGGGACAGCAGGAGGTCAGTGAAACCTCCCTTTCACGCAACGCAGCCCCCGAGCCAAAAACCGAAAATGCCAGCGCCCGTGGAAACAGGGAGGAGAGGACAAGTGGCCCAGAGAGTACCCACAGTGCAATATGAAAAAGGCAACTGGCCAAACAATAACTGTACTAGAAATGACAAATAGTAAAAATGCATACATGGCCAGAGCTGCAGGAGACCTATTAGGGGCTAAATGGGTGTCTACCACCCGATATACACAAAAAAAGGGAAAATAGGAACTACTACAGCTGCTCAGCCATCTCCATCCCTATACGAACCAAAACCAAAGAGAGACGCCCTGGGACTTTGTATGAGGTGGAAGAGATAGGCACATGTAAGGCAAGGAGAAATTGTGATGTAATCTATTTTATTCGTAACAGATATGTCTGTACATCAAAGGAGGAGACAACAATGAGTGTGTGTCACCAGGCATAGTGGCCGTGATGTACAGCAAAAGTACAGAACATAGATAAAAAACAAGCAACAATACATCCATATAACAATGATAAAAGGTAAATGTACATATACAGAAAGACCAGTGAGTAAATTGCACACAATATAAAAGTACATGAATTCATGTGAGGTACACATAGTGTTGGCATATATGGTAATTGAAGTACAGTGGCACAGATACTGGGTAGATCAGATGGATGGGGCATCAGCTAGGCCCTACGCGTTTCGCGAGCTCTACTCGCTCATCAGGGGCAGATGCACAATCATCATATCTGTTATGAGGTAGAACAAATAATAAAGAGAATGAATATATGGCAACATTGTAGTGGAAGGTGTGGGGGATGGTGAGGGGGTCAAGCCAAGGGTTAACCTTGTACTCACCAAAGTCTGGACCAACAAATCCAAGCACCGCGTACCAAAAAACGGCGGCAAACCCAAAGTGCGGCTCGGGAGCTGAGGGGGCAAGGCATACGAACAACGCCCCACGGGAAATCCGGATAGGCTGTGCGGTCTGTGGGAAATACCCAAACAGCAATGGCTGGGCACCCCAGAAAACCAACAGTGTGTCTGAAAGAAATTGGGAATATATCTAAGAACATGTATATAACACAAAACATGGCGGTTTGTAAATGATGCTGTATGTCAAAACGCAAATGCAAAAAAGGTCTACAGGTAATAATAAGTACAAAAAAATCCATATAGTATGAATGTGGAGTGGCTATGCTGGATACATGGCGTGTATTATGACCGAAAGCAATAAATAAACAATATAAAATGAGCCAAGAAGGGGGGGGTAAGCTGCATAATCAGGTGCAGTCTAGACATAATGCGCATGTGAAATAGATACAGTAAACCATATTATGTGTGTATGGCTATTGGGCTACAGCTAGGTCCAAGTGATATTTCACTATGGAACCCTGGTATTGTAGGCAAACCAAGTGTGGTACTGATATAATCCACAAACAAGGTGGATACAATGCGCATATATGGAGGAGGGTAGAAACGTAATGTCAATGAAAAACCCAATATGACTGAAACAGTCATGAGTGGGGAGGCTACCTTGTTGCAGAAATCTGAGGGAAACACAGCCATAGGAAGGTGTCTAGCACGCCAGATGGGAAGACCGCAAATGCTGGTCCAACCGCACAGCCATCCGGATATAAACCTGGGGCGAGTCCGATGGCTCCGCCCCCAGCATCATGTGCGGATGTGCGCAGCCCAGCGTCATGAGGGCGCTGGTAGCATTACATCCGGGATGTCCCACACAGCCCGCAGCGGCGGCGTCAGAGACGCTGCACCAGCGGGCGTGAAAAAGACATGATGCCGTTGCGTGGGTGGCCCCGCCCATCCCGAGGGATGGGCGGGGACAGCAGGAGGTCAGTGAAACCTCCCTTTCACGCAACGCAGCCCCCGAGCCAAAAACCGAAAATGCCAGCGCCCGTGGAAACAGGGAGGAGAGGACAAGTGGCCCAGAGAGTACCCACAGTGCAATATGAAAAAGGCAACTGGCCAAACAATAACTGTACTAGAAATGACAAATAGTAAAAATGCATACATGGCCAGAGCTGCAGGAGACCTATTAGGGGCTAAATGGGTGTCTACCACCCGATATACACAAAAAAAGGGAAAATAGGAACTACTACAGCTGCTCAGCCATCTCCATCCCTATACGAACCAAAACCAAAGAGAGACGCCCTGGGACTTTGTATGAGGTGGAAGAGATAGGCATATGTAAGGCAAGGAGAAATTGTGATGTAATCTATTTTATTCGTAACAGATATGTCTGTACATCAAAGGAGGAGACAACAATGAGTGTGTGTCACCAGGCATAGTGGCCGTGATGTACAGCAAAAGTACAGAACATAGATAAAAAACAAGCAACAATACATCCATATAACAATGATAAAAGGTAAATGTACATATACAGAAAGACCAGTGAGTAAATTGCACACAATATAAAAGTACATGAATTCATGTGAGGTACACATAGTGTTGGCATATATGGTAATTGAAGTACAGTGGCACAGATACTGGGTAGATCAGATGGATGGGGCATCAGCTAGGCCCTACGCGTTTCGCGAGCTCTACTCGCTCATCAGGGGCAGATGCACAATCATCATATCTGTTATGAGGTAGAACAAATAATAAAGAGAATGAATATATGGCAACATTGTAGTGGAAGGTGTGGGGGATGGTGAGGGGGTCAAGCCAAGGGTTAACCTTGTACTCACCAAAGTCTGGACCAACAAATCCAAGCACCGCGTACCAAAAAACGGCGGCAAACCCAAAGTGCGGCTCGGGAGCTGAGGGGGCAAGGCATACGAACAACGCCCCACGGGAAATCCGGATAGGCTGTGCGGTCTGTGGGAAATACCCAAACAGCAATGGCTGGGCACCCCAGAAAACCAACAGTGTGTCTGAAAGAAATTGGGAATATATCTAAGAACATGTATATAACACAAAACATGGCGGTTTGTAAATGATGCTGTATGTCAAAACGCAAATGCAAAAAAGGTCTACAGGTAATAATAAGTACAAAAAAATCCATATAGTATGAATGTGGAGTGGCTATGCTGGATACATGGCGTGTATTATGACCGAAAGCAATAAATAAACAATATAAAATGAGCCAAGAAGGGGGGGGGTAAGCTGCATAATCAGGTGCAGTCTAGACATAATGCGCATGTGAAATAGATACAGTAAACCATATTATGTGTGTATGGCTATTGGGCTACAGCTAGGTCCAAGTGATATTTCACTATGGAACCCTGGTATTGTAGGCAAACCAAGTGTGGTACTGATATAATCCACAAACAAGGTGGATACAATGCGCATATATGGAGGAGGGTAGAAACGTAATGTCAATGAAAAACCCAATATGACTGAAACAGTCATGAGTGGGGAGGCTACCTTGTTGCAGAAATCTGAGGGAAACACAGCCATAGGAAGGTGTCCAGCACGCCAGATGGGAAGACCGCAAATGCTGGTCCAACCGCACAGCCATCCGGATATAAACCTGGGGCGAGTCCGATGGCTCCGCCCCCAGCATCATGTGCGGATGTGCGCAGCCCAGCGTCATGAGGGCGCTGGTAGCATTACATCCGGGATGTCCCACACAGCCCGCAGCGGCGGCGTCAGAGACGCTGCACCAGTGGGCGTGAAAAAGACATGATGCCGTTGCGTGGGTGGCCCCGCCCATCCCGAGGGATGGGCGGGGACAGCAGGAGGTCAGTGAAACCTCCCTTTCACGCAATGCAGCCCCCGAGCCAAAAACCGAAAATGCCAGCGCCCGTGGAAACAGGGAGGAGAGGACAAGTGGCCCAGAGAGTACCCACAGTGCAATATGAAAAAGGCAACTGGCCAAACAATAACTGTACTAGAAATGACAAATAGTAAAAATGCATACATGGCCAGAGCTGCAGGAGACCTATTAGGGGCTAAATGGGTGTCTACCACCCGATATACACAAAAAAAGGGAAAATAGGAACTACTACAGCTGCTCAGCCATCTCCATCCCTATACGAACCAAAACCAAAGAGAGACGCCCTGGGACTTTGTATGAGGTGGAAGAGATAGGCACATGTAAGGCAAGGAGAAATTGTGATGTAATCTATTTTATTCGTAACAGATATGTCTGTACATCAAAGGAGGAGACAACAATGAGTGTGTGTCACCAGGCATAGTGGCCGTGATGTACAGCAAAAGTACAGAACATAGATAAAAAACAAGCAACAATACATCCATATAACAATGATAAAAGGTAAATGTACATATACAGAAAGACCAGTGAGTAAATTGCATACAATATAAAAGTACATGAATTCATGTGAGGTACACATAGTGTTGGCATATATGGTAATTGAAGTACAGTGGCACAGATACTGGGTAGATCAGATGGATGGGGCATCAGCTAGGCCCTACGCGTTTCGCGAGCTCTTCTCGCTCATCAGGGGCAGATGCACAATCATCATATCTGTTATGAGGTAGAACAAATAATAAAGAGAATGAATATATGGCAACATTGTAGTGGAAGGTGTGGGGGATGGTGAGGGGGTCAAGCCAAGGGTTAACCTTGTACTCACCAAAGTCTGGACCAACAAATCCAAGCACCACGTACCAAAAAACGGCGGCAAACCCAAAGTGCGGCTCGGGAGCTGAGGGGGCAAGGCATACGAACAACGCCCCACGGGAAATCCGGATAGGCTGTGCGGTCTGTGGGAAATACCCAAACAGCAATGGCTGGGCACCCCAGAAAACCAACAGTGTGTCTGAAAGAAATTGGGAATATATCTAAGAACATGTATATAACACAAAACATGGCGGTTTGTAAATGATGCTGTATGTCAAAACGCAAATGCAAAAAAGGTCTACAGGTAATAATAAGTACAAAAAAATCCATATAGTATGAATGTGGAGTGGCTATGCTGGATACATGGCGTGTATTATGACCGAAAGCAATAAATAAACAATATAAAATGAGCCAAGAAGGGGGGGGGGGGGTAAGCTGCATAATCAGGGGCAGTCTAGACATAATGCGCATGTGAAATAGATACAGTAAACCATATTATGTGTGTATGGCTATTGGGCTACAGCTAGGTCCAAGTGATATTTCACTATGGAACCCTGGTATTGTAGGCAAACCAAGTGTGGTACTGATATAATCCACAAACAAGGTGGATACAATGCGCATATATGGAGGAGGGTAGAAACGTAATGTCAATGAAAAACCCAATATGACTGAAACAGTCATGAGTGGGGAGGCTACCTTGTTGCAGAAATCTGAGGGAAACACAGCCATAGGAAGGTGTCCAGCACGCCAGATGGGAAGACCGCAAATGCTGGTCCAACCGCACAGCCATCCGGATATAAACCTGGGGCGAGTCCGATGGCTCCGCCCCCAGCATCATGTGCGGATGTGCGCATTGTATCCACCTTGTTTGTGGATTATATCAGTACCACACTTGGTTTGCCTACAATACCAGGGTTCCATAGTGAAATATCACTTGGACCTAGCTGTAGCCCAATAGCCATACACACATAATATGGTTTACTGTATCTATTTCACATGCACATTATGTCTAGCCTGCCCCTGATTATGCAGCTTACCCCCCCCCCCCCTTCTTGGCTCATTTTATATTGTTTATTTATTGCTTTCGGTCATAATACACGCCATGTATCCAGCATAGCCACTCCACATTCATACTATATGGATTTTTTTGTACTTATTATTACCTGTAGACCTTTTTTGCATTTGCGTTTTGACATACAGCATCATTTACAAACCGCCATGTTTTGTGTTATATACATGTTCTTAGATATATTCCCAATTTCTTTCAGACACACTGTTGGTTTTCTGGGGTGCCCAGCCATTGCTGTTTGGGTATTTCCCACAGACCGCACAGCCTATCCGGATTTCCCGTGGGGCGTTGTTCGTATGCCTTGCCCCCTCAGCTCCCGAGCCGCACTTTGGGTTTGCCGCCGTTTTTTGGTACGTGGTGCTTGGATTTGTTGGTCCAGACTTTGGTGAGTACAAGGTTAACCCTTGGCTTGACCCCCTCACCATCCCCCACACCTTCCACTACAATGTTGCCATATATTCATTCTCTTTATTATTTGTTCTACCTCATAACAGATATGATGATTGTGCATCTGCCCCTGATGAGCGAGTAGAGCTCGCGAAACGCGTAGGGCCTAGCTGATGCCCCATCCATCTGATCTACCCAGTATCTGTGCCACTGTACTTCAATTACCATATATGCCAACACTATGTGTACCTCACATGAATTCATGTACTTTTATATTGTGTGCAATTTACTCACTGGTCTTTCTGTATATGTACATTTACCTTTTATCATTGTTATATGGATGTATTGTTGCTTGTTTTTTATCTATGTTCTGTACTTTTGCTGTACATCACGGCCACTATGCCTGGTGACACACACTCATTGTTGTCTCCTCCTTTGATGTACAGACATATCTGTTACGAATAAAATAGATTACATCACAATTTCTCCTTGCCTTACATGTGCCTATCTCTTCCACCTCATACAAAGTCCCAGGGCGTCTCTCTTTGGTTTTGGTTCGTATAGGGATGGAGATGGCTGAGCAGCTGTAGTAGTTCCTATTTTCCCTTTTTTTGTGTATATCGGGTGGTAGACACCCATTTAGCCCCTAATAGGTCTCCTGCAGCTCTGGCCATGTATGCATTTTTACTATTTGTCATTTCTAGTACAGTTATTGTTTGGCCAGTTGCCTTTTTCATATTGCACTGTGGGTACTCTCTGGGCCACTTGTCCTCTCCTCCCTGTTTCCACGGGCGCTGGCATTTTCGGTTTTTGGCTCGGGGGCTGCGTTGCGTGAAAGGGAGGTTTCACTGACCTCCTGCTGTCCCCGCCCATCCCTCGGGATGGGCGGGGCCACCCACGCAACGGCATCATGTCTTTTTCACGCCCGCTGGTGCAGCGTCTCTGACGCCGCCGCTGCGGGCTGTGTGGGACATCCCGGATGTAATGCTACCAGCGCCCTCATGATGCTGGGCTGCACACATCCGCACATGATGCTGGGGGCGGAGCCATCGGACTCGCCCCAGGTTTATATCCGGATGGCTGTGCGGTTGGACCAGCATTTGCGGTCTTCCCATCTGGCGTGCTGGACACCTTCCTATGGCTGTGTTTCCCTCAGATTTCTGCAACAAGGTAGCCTCCCCACTCATGACTGTTTCAGTCATATTGGGTTTTTCATTGACATTACGTTTCTACCCTCCTCCATATATGCGCATTGTATCCACCTTGTTTGTGGATTATATCAGTACCACACTTGGTTTGCCTACAATACCAGGGTTCCATAGTGAAATATCACTTGGACCTAGCTGTAGCCCAATAGCCATACACACATAATATGGTTTACTGTATCCATTTCACATGCGCATTATGTCTAGACTGCCCCTGATTATGCAGCTTACCCCCCCCTTCTTGGCTCATTTTATATTGTTTATTTATTGCTTTCGGTCATAATACACGCCATGTATCCAGCATAGCCACTCCACATTCATACTATATGGATTTTTTTGTACTTATTATTACCTGTAGACCTTTTTTGCATTTGCGTTTTGACATACAGCATCATTTACAAACCGCCATGTTTTGTGTTATATACATGTTCTTAGATATATTCCCAATTTCTTTCAGACACACTGTTGGTTTTCTGGGGTGCCCAGCCATTGCTGTTTGGGTATTTCCCACAGACCGCACAGCCTATCCGGATTTCCCGTGGGGCGTTGTTCGTATGCCTTGCCCCCTCAGCTCCCGAGCCGCACTTTGGGTTTGCCGCCGTTTTTTGGTACGTGGTGCTTGGATTTGTTGGTCCAGACTTTGGTGAGTACAAGGTTAACCCTTGGCTTGACCCCCTCACCATCCCCCACACCTTCCACTACAATGTTGCCATATATTCATTCTCTTTATTATTTGTTCTACCTCATAACAGATATGATGATTGTGCATCTGCCCCTGATGAGCGAGTAGAGCTCGCGAAACGCGTAGGGCCTAGCTGATGCCCCATCCATCTGATCTACCCAGTATCTGTGCCACTGTACTTCAATTACCATATATGCCAACACTATGTGTACCTCACATGAATTCATGTACTTTTATATTGTGTGCAATTTACTCACTGGTCTTTCTGTATATGTACATTTACCTTTTATCATTGTTATATGGATGTATTGTTGCTTGTTTTTTATCTATGTTCTGTACTTTTGCTGTACATCACGGCCACTATGCCTGGTGACACACACTCATTGTTGTCTCCTCCTTTGATGTACAGACATATCTGTTACGAATAAAATAGATTACATCACAATTTCTCCTTGCCTTACATGTGCCTATCTCTTCCACCTCATACAAAGTCCCAGGGCTTCTCTCTTTGGTTTTGGTTCGTATAGGGATGGAGATGGCTGAGCAGCTGTAGTAGTTCCTATTTTCCCTTTTTTTGTGTATATCGGGTGGTAGACACCCATTTAGCCCCTAATAGGTCTCCTGCAGCTCTGGCCATGTATGCATTTTTACTATTTGTCATTTCTAGTACAGTTATTGTTTGGCCAGTTGCCTTTTTCATATTGCACTGTGGGTACTCTCTGGGCCACTTGTCCTCTCCTCCCTGTTTCCACGGGCGCTGGCATTTTCGGTTTTTGGCTCGGGGGCTGCGTTGCGTGAAAGGGAGGTTTCACTGACCTCCTGCTGTCCCCGCCCATCCCTCGGGATGGGCGGGGCCACCCACGCAACGGCATCATGTCTTTTTCACGCCCGCTGGTGCAGCGTCTCTGACGCCGCCGCTGCGGGCTGTGTGGGACATCCCGGATGTAATGCTACCAGCGCCCTCATGACGCTGGGCTGCGCACATCCGCACATGATGTTGGGGGCGGAGCCATCGGACTCGCCCCAGGTTTATATCCGGATGGCTGTGCGGTTGGACCAGCATTTGCGGTCTTCCCATCTGGCGTGCTGGACACCTTCCTATGGCTGTGTTTCCCTCAGATTTCTGCAACAAGGTAGCCTCCCCACTCATGACTGTTTCAGTCATATTGGGTTTTTCATTGACATTACGTTTCTACCCTCCTCCATATATGCGCATTGTATCCACCTTGTTTGTGGATTATATCAGTACCACACTTGGTTTGCCTACAATACCAGGGTTCCATAGTGAAATATCACTTGGACCTAGCTGTAGCCCAATAGCCATACACACATAATATGGTTTACTGTATCTATTTCACATGCGCATTATGTCTAGACTGCCCCTGATTATGCAGCTTACCCCCCCCCTTCTTGGCTCATTTTATATTGTTTATTTATTGCTTTCGGTCATAATACACGCCATGTATCCAGCATAGCCACTCCACATTCATACTATATGGATTTTTTTGTACTTATTATTACCTGTAGACCTTTTTTGCATTTGCGTTTTGACATACAGCATCATTTACAAACCGCCATGTTTTGTGTTATATACATGTTCTTAGATATATTCCCAATTTCTTTCAGACACACTGTTGGTTTTCTGGGGTGCCCAGCCATTGCTGTTTGGGTATTTCCCACAGACCGCACAGCCTATCCGGATTTCCCGTGGGGCGTTGTTCGTATGCCTTGCCCCCTCAGCTCCCGAGCCGCACTTTGGGTTTGCCGCCGTTTTTTGGTACGTGGTGCTTGGATTTGTTGGTCCAGACTTTGGTGAGTACAAGGTTAACCCTTGGCTTGACCCCCTCACCATCCCCCACACCTTCCACTACAATGTTGCCATATATTCATTCTCTTTATTATTTGTTCTACCTCATAACAGATATGATGATTGTGCATCTGCCCCTGATGAGCGAGTAGAGCTCGCGAAACGCGTAGGGCCTAGCTGATGCCCCATCCATCTGATCTACCCAGTATCTGTGCCACTGTACTTCAATTACCATATATGCCAACACTATGTGTACCTCACATGAATTCATGTACTTTTATATTGTGTGCAATTTACTCACTGGTCTTTCTGTATATGTACATTTACCTTTTATCATTGTTATATGGATGTATTGTTGCTTGTTTTTTATCTATGTTCTGTACTTTTGCTGTACATCACGGCCACTATGCCTGGTGACACACACTCATTGTTGTCTCCTCCTTTGATGTACAGACATATCTGTTACGAATAAAATAGATTACATCACAATTTCTCCTTGCCTTACATGTGCCTATCTCTTCCACCTCATACAAAGTCCCAGGGCGTCTCTCTTTGGTTTTGGTTCGTATAGGGATGGAGATGGCTGAGCAGCTGTAGTAGTTCCTATTTTCCCTTTTTTTGTGTATATCGGGTGGTAGACACCCATTTAGCCCCTAATAGGTCTCCTGCAGCTCTGGCCATGTATGCATTTTTACTATTTGTCATTTCTAGTACAGTTATTGTTTGGCCAGTTGCCTTTTTCATATTGCACTGTGGGTACTCTCTGGGCCACTTGTCCTCTCCTCCCTGTTTCCACGGGCGCTGGCATTTTCGGTTTTTGGCTCGGGGGCTGCGTTGCGTGAAAGGGAGGTTTCACTGACCTCCTGCTGTCCCCGCCCATCCCTCGGGATGGGCGGGGCCACCCACGCAACGGCATCATGTCTTTTTCACGCCCGCTGGTGCAGCGTCTCTGACGCCGCCGCTGCGGGCTGTGTGGGACATCCCGGATGTAATGCTACCAGCGCCCTCATGACGCTGGGCTGCGCACATCCGCACATGATGCTGGGGGCGGAGCCATCGGACTCGCCCCAGGTTTATATCCGGATGGCTGTGCGGTTGGACCAGCATTTGCGGTCTTCCCATCTGGCGTGCTGGACACCTTCCTATGGCTGTGTTTCCCTCAGATTTCTGCAACAAGGTAGCCTCCCCACTCATGACTGTTTCAGTCATATTGGGTTTTTCATTGACATTACGTTTCTACCCTCCTCCATATATGCGCATTGTATCCACCTTGTTTGTGGATTATATCAGTACCACACTTGGTTTGCCTACAATACCAGGGTTCCATAGTGAAATATCACTTGGACCTAGCTGTAGCCCAATAGCCATACACACATAATATGGTTTACTGTATCTATTTCACATGCGCATTATGTCTAGACTGCCCCTGATTATGCAGCTTACCCCCCCCCTTCTTGGCTCATTTTATATTGTTTATTTATTGCTTTCGGTCATAATACACACCATTTATCCAGCATAGCCACTCCACATTCATACTATATGGATTTTTTTGTACTTATTATTACCTGTAGACCTTTTTTGCATTTGCGTTTTGACATACAGCATCATTTACAAACCGCCATGTTTTGTGTTATATACATGTTCTTAGATATATTCCCAATTTCTTTCAGACACACTGTTGGTTTTCTGGGGTGCCCAGCCATTGCTGTTTGGGTATTTCCCACAGACCGCACAGCCTATCCGGATTTCCCGTGGGGCGTTGTTCGTATGCCTTGCCCCCTCAGCTCCCGAGCCGCACTTTGGGTTTGCCGCCGTTTTTTGGTACGTGGTGCTTGGATTTGTTGGTCCAGACTTTGGTGAGTACAAGGTTAACCCTTGGCTTGACCCCCTCACCATCCCCCACACCTTCCACTACAATGTTGCCATATATTCATTCTCTTTATTATTTGTTCTACCTCATAACAGATATGATGATTGTGCATCTGCCCCTGATGAGCGAGTAGAGCTCGCGAAACGCGTAGGGCCTAGCTGATGCCCCATCCATCTGATCTACCCAGTATCTGTGCCACTGTACTTCAATTACCATATATGCCAACACTATGTGTACCTCACATGAATTCATGTACTTTTATATTGTGTGCAATTTACTCACTGGTCTTTCTGTATATGTACATTTACCTTTTATCATTGTTATATGGATGTATTGTTGCTTGTTTTTTATCTATGTTCTGTACTTTTGCTGTACATCACGGCCACTATGCCTGGTGACACACACTCATTGTTGTCTCCTCCTTTGATGTACAGACATATCTGTTACGAATAAAATAGATTACATCACAATTTCTCCTTGCCTTACATGTGCCTATCTCTTCCACCTCATACAAAGTCCCAGGGCGTCTCTCTTTGGTTTTGCAACTGACAATGGGAGGCGCCGCCATATTTGGATTTTATTTTTAAATTTAGACAGGAGGGGAACTATGTTATTATTTATATATTTGTTAGGGTCGCATGTTATGTATAGTCCCCATTGAGATCTGATGTGTTTTCCTTTAATTTCTTTATTTTTTTTTATAGAAAAAACAGTTCTCAAAACATTAAAACATCTTCTATAATATGTCTTCATTTTGAAAAAAACAGAAAGAACAAACATTCCAGTATAGTAAAAAAAACTTGGAACGTGAAAAGAAGAAATCAGCATTTACAAAAACAAATTGGTGTTAGAATCCTTATTTGATTTTTCTCATCCTTTTCTTAGCAGTGTGACTCAGTCACCCCTCTCCTGCATAGGCATTTTCTCTAGAACTTGAAAATGTTTGTCCAGCTTAATGTTCCCTTACAATGTAGTGTTGCAGTGATTGAAATTCATTATGGGGGAGATATGAACCATAATTGGTAGGGTCTTCTCTCCCAATGTAAATGAAAGTCCAAAATACCAGCCAAAGGCTAATTTATAGCTCTCATAACTTGTCTAGGTTCCTATCTTCAAAACCATGTTTTACACAGTTTTGTGTATAAATGTGAGCACTGTGAATGTCAGGATAAGGCCCTTGCAAACATGTAAACTTCTGTGTCTTAAAAGCATTCCAGTGATCTAGTAGTAGGCATTTCGTTTTTTGTATTGTGATGTCTTTTCATTGTGAGTCAGGCTGAACACAGTAATGCACCTTAGCATAAATAAAATTAAAGTGGGACTAAAATGGAAAAAAAAAAAAGAAAGTATGCAGGCTGTTTATTATCACTATGTCTCTTCGATGCGCAGTGTTAGTTTTCTACCACACATAGCGTTTTTTCTTTTAATCCAAAAAGTTCAGTTTTGGTCTCATCTGACCAGAGCACCTTCTTCCACTTATTTGCTGTGTCCCACACATGGCTTCTTGAAACTGCAAATGGTACTTCTTAGCGCTTTCTTTCAACAATGGCTTTCTTCTTGCCACTCTTCCATAAAGGCCAGATTTGTGGAGTGCACGACTAATACCTGTCCTGTGGACAGATTCTCCCACCTGAGCTGTGGATCTCTGCAGCTCTACCATGGGCCTCTTGGCTGCTTCTGTAAATAATGTTCTCCTTGCCTGGCCTGTCAGTTTAGGTGGACGGCCATGTCTTGGAAGGTTTGCAGTTGTGCCATACTCTTTCCATTTTCGGATGATGGATTGAACAGTACTCCGTGAGATGTTCAAAGCTTGGGATATTTTTTTATAACCTAACCCTGCTTTAAACTTCTCCACAACTTTATCCCTGACCTGTCTGGTGTGTTCCTTGGCCTTTATGATGCTGTTTGTTCACTACGGTTCTCCAACAAACCTCTGAGGGCTTCATAGAACAGCTGTATTTATAGTGAGAATAAATTACACACAGGTGGACTCTATTGACTAATGAGGTGACTTCGGAAAGCAATTGGTTCCACTAGATTTTAGTTAGGGGTATCAGAGTAAAGGGTGCTGAATACAAATGCACGCCACACTTTTCACATATTTATTTGTAAAAAATAAAAATTAAAACCATTTATTGTTTTCCTTCCAGTTCACAATTATGTGCCACTTTGTGTTGGTCTATCACATAAAATTCCAATAAAATACATTAACGTTTTTAGTTGTAACATGACAAAATATGGAAAATTTCAAGGGGTATGAATACTTTTTCAAGGCACTGTATGTACTGTTTTACTAACACATATCAAAAATGCAAATTTGGGCTTAGGCATTTAGATTTGTTTTACCCTTATGTGTAAATGGGGTTACGATGCTGCTGCAAACAAAAATGAGTTCCCACAAAGAGATGCAAATAAATAAATAGGTGTGTTGCGCTGCAAATAGTCACAAAATGGGTGCAAACTACACCAAGACATACAACGTGATGTTCCTGTTGAACACCGATCTAATACCATAAATCATAATATCAAGTGACATCTGCAATGCAATGAAAAATCCAAGCAATCTATTTATCAACTAATTATGTACATAAAAGGTAAATATAACATGTTCTCAATGTCCATCACATTTTACATTGTTTCTTGTGCACTTAAAAATCCCACACCTTGTGCAATTAATCGAAGTGCTTCTGAAATCAATCAACTTGTGACACCTCAGTGCTCTCTAAACTCTATCAGTATACTGCGCTGTGTTCCAGCAGCGATATGGGGACTTCTTGTTTAATGCCGGAACAAAATTGAGTTGGGCTGATCACTGCTTAGCCATTCACAGGAAGCTTTGTACTTTTATGAATGAATGCAAAGCTTCCTCTGGCTGAGGTGGAAATTGTGATGTCTTCCTCCCAGCTCCCCACCTCAGCCAATCAGAGGAAGCCTTGTATTCATTGTAAGCTCTTTGAAGGCAGGGACTGAAGTGAATGTACAGCATGTAAAGCGATGTGTAAATTGTCAGTGCTATATAATCCCTGCAATAAAGTAATAAAATCCTTCGGAAGGTAAGAAAAAGAAAACGCTCCAATCTTAGTATTTCATCTTTGTATTTAGTTGTGAAAAAGTTAAGCCTGATATACACTAGTATTTTTTTTGTGCCCAGGAGGAGTGGCTGTACTAATAATCCAATGTTAATTCAGCGATCTCCCCTGCTATGCTATTGTGTTCTGACCGGGTGACGGAGCCACCCCTCGCCAGAACACACTAGTCAGCGCTCTCATCCATCGGCTAAGAGTGCTGATCAGCAGACCTTTTTCGGTCACTCCCTGTTCGGCCGGCTTCTGTTGAACCGGCTGCCATACACACAGGCAGAATTGAGAAAAAAACATTCCCCTCTGGGTGATCTATGTACATTGTAAGGATTTTAACAAACTTTGTTGCATATTCCTCCTACCTTTTGTTATTCCTAAGAAATTAATCTGTATGGGAGTAATTTTATAGTTCTCAATCAATTGCTGCACTTGTAGGGCTCTAATGAGGAAAATGGCAAAGTCTAAATCCCTTTAGACGTAATTTCCCTTTGGGGGGTATATCACCAAAAATGAAATTTTTGTTGCAGGGGACTGGTCAAACTCTGACTTGTATCTTAGTGCAGACTTCTGGGAATATCAGTGAACACAAGCAGGAAATTATGTTTCTGGGGGGCATTCTGTACACAGTACTCCAGGTAGCCATAGTGCCTTGCATTTTTTTGAAAATTACAGCGCTGCAGATTAAAAAGGAAAGGTACTTTTTCATCACATTCAATTACAATATGACTTGTGTAGCAATTGTACACACTATATTAGTTCTTTTTTTTTTTTGCTTTTTTTTTTGCCCACAAAAGAGGAGTTACCCTTTAAGACCATAGATAAACTGTTTTCTAACTCAATGTTAGAGTATACAAATGGAACTATGTTGTTATCTACTGTATAGAAAAAATAATTGAATCAACAGATACCCTAGTACAAGACATCACCTGTGTACTGCCATCAAGCCATATAGTGGTTAAAAATATGCTCATACCAGTCCGTAAATGTGCCTGTGCAAGATTGGGCAATATTGGATCCCACTGATGTCCTTTGCAAGTGCAAAAAAAAACACATTCTTTTACCAGATGACTTCAAGCAAGAAAAGAAAAAGCACATCAGCTACTACTCAGTGACTCTTTTAATACATTCTGCATGTGCTATGCTAGTGTACGTCCACAGTTGCTTAATGAAGAAGGGTAGCCAAAGGTCAACTAGTTGGATTGAATCAATTGTTATGGATCATAGCACAGCTATGTGTTAAAAAGCAGGTTTTTAAAAAAATTCAACAAATGAAATCACACATGAAAGATTCAATTAAAGCCTGAAAATAAAAATCTGGAATAGGATCTGCAACAAGTTTCTTATAAACCTCATAATCATTGAGGTGTTGCATTATCTCAGTGTCATTTTTATTATTTAAGGTTGAATATAATTGTATTAATTTTAAAAGGAAACAATAACATGAATAAGGGGGGATACAGAATGAAGAAAAGAAAAGGGGGAGGGCGGGGTGGGGAAAGCGGTTCTCACATACCGCCCATCATACAGAACATTAAAAAATTCTTAAAACTGTTCTTAGCAACAGAATAACCTACAGTACAGCGCCTACTTTCCTTAGGACACTGCCTATAATATATAACATATAAGCTGACTGTCGGATGAGAGGGGCTATAGGAGTGGGGACTAGAAAAAGAGGGGAGAACAGGAGAGGGGGTATAGGTCTAAAAACATCTTGCTTTCCCATACATACATTAAGCCTTATAGGGGTATCAAAACCTCCTCCATTGGTGATTCCTCCTATATCTGTGCAATATAGGACCTATTCCTCAAGCGGAAATTCTGTTAAGGAGGAGGTCCGAGGATGAGTGGCGAAGCCATAGGTACCATAACTGTTTGTGAATATCCCATGTATCACCTATCTTTGCCTGCAGCTCTGGTACCATAACTGTTTGTGAATATCCCATGTATCACCTATCTTTGCCTGCAGCTCTTCCATGAGAATAGTATCGTTGAGGACGTCTATCCATCCAGTGATAGGGGGGATGGTTTCTGTTTTCCAGTGTTGCGATATTACATGGTGGGCTGCAGATAAAAAGAATTTGAGGAGGTTTTTCTTGTGAGATTTAATGGGGCCTGGTAAGATGGATAAAAGAGCCACTGTAGGAGAGGGCACAAGAGAGACATTGTATAAATCATTATATATACCAAAAACCTTGTCCCAGAAGGGGCGAACTCGGTCGCACTCCCAACACACGTAAATGTAAGAGCCTTTTCCTCTGCGACAGCGCCAGCAAGCGTCCAGAGTATTGGGGTACATCTTATTCACCGTGACTGGATCCCTATACCACCGAGATAACAGTTTGTAGTTTTTCTCTTGTGAGAACCTGTAAATGGACGATTTGTATGTGAATGAGGTATACCATTAATATCTCCGCACCTAGATCCCTGGACCACTTTTGCGTGAAGTTAGGGAGTGAGTTGTATGTATAGGACCGTATGTCTTTATATATCAGAGAGAGAGGGTGTTTGGGGGTCTGAGAGAGACTACACATATCCTCAAATGTCGTGAGTGGTCTGTGGAGGTGAAGTGTCTTGCTATGTTGTGTTAGAGACCCCATGAAAAGCCAATCAGTCTGGGTGGGGGTTTGTATGTCTGGTTGCGGTCGGAAATGGCCTGTGGTAGGATGGACGAACTGTCTAGCGGTGGGCTACTGCGCTCTCGTATAAGAACCGCATTGTCCTCGAGTATTGTAGATGAGAAGTGCTCATATTTGTTATTTACTAGGGTTGTCCAGATACCGATACTAGTATCGGTATCGGGACCGATACCAAGCATTTGCGCGAGTACTTGTACTCGCGCAAATGCTCCCGATGCTTCACCCGATACTTTTTTTTTTTTTTTGTGGCCGGAGAGGGCGGGAGGAGTCAGTGGCTGGGGAGGGCAGGAGAGAGGGCGGGGGAGTGCGGGCGGAGTCTGGCCGGAGAGGGCGGGAGGAGTCAGTGGCTGGGGAGGGCGGGAGAGGAAAGTGCGGGCGGAGTCTGGCTGAAGAGGGCGGGCAAAGTCGGTGGACGGAGTCCGCGGGCGGAGAGCGAGTCCCTCACCTGCAGTTGAACCTGGTAAGCTGGCAGGGGTTCAGGGCGCAGCCGCATCAGGATCGGTGACCGGTGCTGTCACATTCGGTCGCCGTCAGCGGCTGAACGTCCCCACGCCCATCTTGGTACACCCTGCACTCGGCTGCAGTAAGCAGCAGCAGACATCTTGTTACACCCAGCCCGAGCTATATGGGCTGGGTGTAACAAGATGTCTGCTGTTGCTTACTGCAGCCGAGTGCAGGGTGTACCAAGATGGGCGTTGCAGCAGTTTTTTTTTCTTAAAGCCTGTGTCATTTTCCCCCCACCCCCCGCAGCATTTCAGTGCCAGCCACCTATCAGTACCCACAAGTGCTACCTATCAGTGGAATCAGTGCCATCTACCTATTAGGTGGCACTGGTAGATGCCACTGATTGCACTGATAGGTGGCACTTATGGGCACTGATTGCACTGATAGGTGGCACTTGTGGGCACTGATAGATGGCACTGATTGCACTGATAGTGCAATCAGTGCCATCTATCAGTGCCCACAAGTGCTACCTATCAGTGCAATCAGTGCCCACAAGTGCCACCTTTCAGTGCAATCAGTGCCATCTATCAGTGCCCACAAGTGCCACCTATCAGTGCAATCAGTGCCCACAAGTGCCACCTTTCAGTGCAATCAGTGCCATCTATCAGTGCCCACAAGTGCCACCTATCAGTGCCCACAAGTGCCACCTATCACTGCCCACAAGTGCCACCTATCACTGCCCATAAATGCCACCTATCAGTGCCCCCAAGTGCCACCTATCAGTGCCACCTATCACTGCCCACAAGTGCCACCTATCAGTGCCCATAAGTGCCATCGATCCGTGCCCATAAGTGCCACCTATCAGTCCCCATCTTTCAAACTGTCACATGACATTGAAAAAAGTATCGGTAATCGGTATCGGCGAGTACTTGAAAAAAAGTATCGGTACTTGTACTCGGTCTTAAAAAAGTGGTATCGGGACAACCCTATTATTTACCATAATGATGTTTTTGAAGGTTTTATTCATATTTTTGGTGTAAATTCACTAAGAATTTTTTTTAAGTAAAGACAAACAACTCTGTTATTTTGGACATCAAAAGAAATGTATAGTCGTGACTTACTGCATTTAAAAAAAAAAGGACATCCTAAAGGACATGCCACATCCTAAAATTAAATGGTGAAAGCAAATTCAAGCAGAAATATATTCTGCCATGATATACTTTAGTGGCACCCACATGAGACATACACAATCATTTTAATAATAATTATATAATAATTTACACTTAATAGTAAAAGAAACGCAACTGTGTGTACAAATCTTAAAAGCATACAGCCCATAAGGCCAGTAAAATCACCCAGTGCATTCCAATGTGCAATAAATATAGACGAATGAGATTTAAACCGGGGTGGCTAAACCATAACCTAAAAAGTCATATTAAAGAAAAAAAAATGGGCTTTAAAATCTATAAAGTGGAGTGGTCATTGCCGGCATTCAAACACTACAAGGAATGCAATAAGAGGTGTAAGAACGCAATCAGGGCAGAAAAAAAAGACTTTGAGAGACAAATAGATTTTTTTAAAATATATTAACAGTAAAAAAGCAAGGTCAGAGCATATTGGCCAGATAAAGGATGATGAAGGGAAGATGGTTACAAATGACAAGGAAAAGGCAACGGTACTAAATGCTTTCTTCTCCTCAGTTTTTACACAGGAAAAGGAGGGGTATAACAACCACGACTGTATTGTTAGTAACACGTAACAGGATGTACTTTTGTGGCTAACAGAATACCGTGCCTGAAAAAGGCTAGAAAAGCTTAACACAAATAAATCACCGGGACCAGATGGCTTACACCCGAGACTCCTCATAGAACTCAGGTTATAGCCAGACCATTATTCCTAATCCTAATACTGTATATCCCTGGAAACTACAGGCCAGTCAGTCTAACATCGATAGTATGTAAACTTTTGGAGAGGATGATAAGGGACTATATCCAAGAATTTGCTGATGATCATTAGTAGCAATCAGCATGGGTTTACAAATGGGCATTCCTGCCAGACCACTCTGTTAACATTATATGAGGAAGTGAGCTGCCATGTAGATAATGGAAGGCCTGTGTATGCTAATAAATGATATAGAGGTTGGTATAATAAACAGCTCAATTTGAGTTTTTGCTGACAACACAAAAATGAGCAGGGCAATAACTTCACATCAGGATATAGAAACTTTACAAGAAGACCTGAATAAAATAATGGGGTGGGCAACTACATGGCAAATGAGGTTTAATGTTGAAAAATGTAAAGGGGGATAATCCAGGATGGAGAAAGATCTGGGGGTCCCGGTAGAAGACAGACTGAGCAATAGCATGCAATGTCAAGACACAGCAAGCAAAGACAGCAGACTATTAGCATTCATAAAAAATTAAATTTACGAGATAAGACTATAATCTCACCACTTTATAAAACTTTGGTGCGGCTACATTTGGAGTATTCCGTCCAGTTCTGGTCACCAATCCTCAGGAAGGATGTGCTGGAACTGGAAAGAGTGAAACAAGACGGAAGAAAAAAAGAGGGCGCACATCTCACTGCAGTACTGTGAGAAAGATTTAATTAGACCCCGTTCACACTGAGGCGCTTTACAGGCGCTATAGCGCTAAAAATAACGCATGCAAAGCACCTGTAAAGCGCCTCTCCTTTCAGTCCAATATGAAAGTCTGAGTGCTTTCACACTGGAGCAGTGCACTGGCAGGACGTCAAAAAAAGTCCTGCAAGCAGCTTCATTGAGCACCCCTGCCCATTGAAATCAGTGGGCAGCGCCGCTGAAGTGCCAGCAGAATGCTTTTAACCCTTTTTCGGTCACTAGCGGGGGTTAAAAGTGACCCGCTAGCGGCCGAAAAGGACCGCTAAAAATAGCGGCGCTTTACTGCCGACGCCCGGGGGATGGCAGTGTAAAAGGGCTCTAATGAAAACCAATAAAATATTACAGTCACAAAAAATGAGAGAGGGGGTGCGGTGGGAAGCAGGATACTGGAGCTGATGTGAAGTCCGTGCAATATACGTCGACAGCATGGCACGGACAGGCAGAAGGGCATATATATATACGTCCCCTTTAAGAAGCGGCATTGTGGACGCGCGCTCCCGCCGTGAGCTCCGTGTGCCCGACCGCGGGTGCCGCGGACTCGATGTCCGCAGGGATACCTGCGATCGTCTCACGTTGAGGAAGAATGGGGAAATGCTATTGTAAACAAGCATTTCCCCAGTCTTCCTAGTGACAAGGACAGTGATCACAGCTTCCTGTAATCGGAAGTGGTGATCACTGTCATGTCACACACAGCCCATCCCCCCTACAGTTAGAAGCACTCCCTAGGGCACACTTAACCCCTACAGCGCCACCTAGTGGTTAACCCCTTCACTGCCAGTGTCATTTTCACAGTTATCAGTGCATTTTTAAAGCACTGATCGCTGTAAAAATGACAATGGTCCCAAAAATGTGTCAAAAGTGTCCGATGTGTCCGCCATAATGTCGCAGTCATGATAAAAATCGCTGATCGCCGCCATTACTAGTAAAAAAATAATAATAATAAAATTGCCATAAATCTATCCCCTATTTTGTAGATGCTATAACTTTTGCGCAAACCAATCAATATACGCTTATTGTGATTTTTTTACCAAAAATATGTAGAAGAATACGTATCGGCTTAGACTGTAAAAATAAAAAAATATATATATATTTTGGGGATATTTATTATAGCAAAAAGTTAAAAATATTGCATTTTTTTAAAAATTGTCGCTCTATTTTTGTTTATAGCGCAAAAAATAAAAACCGCAGAGGTGATAAAATACCACCAAAAGAAAGCTCTATTTGTGGGAAAAAAAGGACGTCAATTTTGTTTGGGAGCCACGTCGCACGATCGCGCAATTGTCAGTTAAAGCGACGCAGTGCCGAATCGCAAAAAGTGCTCTGGTCTTTGGCCAGCGAAATGGTCCGGGGCTGAAGTGGTTAAGAGGAGATATGATAGAGATATACAAATACCTCAATGGTGATCCTACTGTGGGACGTAAACTATTTTGTCTCAGTGAGTGTAGAAAGACATGGGGCCAGTCAATGAGATTGGAGGATAAGCTGTTTAACCTTAAGCTGCGCAAGAGGTTTTTCACTGTCAGGGCAAAAATTATGTGGAACTGTCTTCCACAATTGGTGGTGTCAGTGCAAAGTATTGATAGTTTAAAAGACTCTTGAATATCTTTTTCTTTTACAAAATAATTTATTCAGAAAAATTAAACCAGGCAGGTTAGGTGAACAGTAAGATGGCTACATCATATATAGTGTAAAAAATAAAGGAAAAAGAAAAACCCCAACAAAAGGATAAAATGAAAAAGATGACATAGCTTCAGAATTCAGCATATTGTAAAAACTAAAGTCCATAAGTCCAAAGTTGCGAAAGCTAGAGATTCTAGATTATATCGCATAATGAGCTGATACAAAGACAAACAAGCATAATGTTGAAGATCATGAAACATTTAAGCATAGTAACAGTGGATGTCGTTAGGAGAATGCAAACACGGTAACCATCCTCGCCCGAGCCATGCTCGGCGATCAGATGGGCGTTAAATGTAAATACACATAAAAAAGAAAACTAGAGCAAAAACATGGAAATGGTAAGAAAATGGGAAAAAAGAACCAGAAGAAAAAGAAAGAGAATAGGAGTCCTACGGGGTGCGCGTCAGAAAGCCACTAAATTGAAAGAAGATTATTATCAAATCTGGAAGGTTGGGTATATCCGATCCACGGTTGCCAGACCTTAAGAAATTTATCATGCGTGTCGGAAGCAAAAGTCGTCGGCTTCTCGTTTACCATGATATCGTTCATACGATTTTTAACAGCTTCAAAGCTGAGCACAGGAGTTTTCCAAGCCCTCGCAATGGTTAAATTAGTTGCAGTAAAAAGATGCAGAGCCAATTGGCATTCTGAACAAAGCAGTTCTGCAATTGGCTTATAGAAAAGGGCTTCGTAGTGGTCCCTTTTGATATTGGTATGAAGAATGTTACAGAGAAGGGTATATACTCTGATCCATAATCTGCATGCCTTAGGGCAAGACAACCAAATATGTGTCATGGTGCCTACCAGGGAGCATCCCCAGAAGCAAAGAGGAGAGTAGGATGGAATGAATCGGGCCAGCCTGGCCAATGTGTAATACCATCTGTATAGTATTTTGTAGGCATTCCATAATTTGAGAACGTTCTCGGAGCCTTTAGAAAGATTTATGGTCATGATCTGCCATTCCTCCACGTTTAACTGCTTCCCCAGTTCCTTCTCCCACTGTGCATGATAAGACCACCATACTGGGGGCCTCCTAAAGGAGATAATTGGTGAATAAAGTAATGATATTAGTTCTGGAGAATGGGGTCGGGCTCTACAGAGGCTCTCAAATGGGGTCAACATATATGGGGTAGGTCAGAATTTTATAAGTCGCTGGAGAAAATGCCTAAGTTGTAAATAACTATAATATTCACAGAGGGAAATATCATGAGAGGATCTAAGAGCCTCAAATGTTAATATTCTTGTGGGTGTAAACAGCAAATGAATATTGACAAACCCATTATCGATCCACCAGGAAAATTGCCTAGAATTTTCACAGCAAGGGGGAAATAATGGACAATGAGCCAGGCGAAGTAATGGTAGGTGAGGAGAGATCAAGCCCGCCGAGAATTTGACTGAATCCCACAAAGATAGTGAATTAAGCATGGCCCTATCGTCGTCAGGCGATAATTGGGAGGGAGCCAAGGCAGGGACGAGATAGGGATAGGATGAGAATCCACCAGATCAATGGTGGTCCACAATGGCAATTGGTATGTTTCATGAGGAAGAGATAATGGGGCTATATTTGCTGCTGTGTAATATGCTTACAGGTTAGGGACTGAGAAGCTGCCGTTAATCCTGCGAGCATATAGGACCTGCTCGCTAATTCTGGAATGAGTAGAACCCCAAATAAATTGTAGGAGCTTACGCTGGTGGATATGTAGAAGGTATGAAGGGAGTGAGACTGGCAGTCCCACTGAAGGTGGGAAGTTGGCCTGATATAATGCTTTATATCTGGGGGTAATCCGGATTTCCCAGTAGGGCAAACAAGAAAGCCATTGAAACTGAAAAGCATTTCTCAGAGCGGCTAGTTCAGAAGTTAAGTGATTAACTGACATTGCTTTAGGCTTTGTGGGATTAACATGCAATCCTGAAAGGGATGCAAAGGTGTCTAAAAGGGATAGTAAGTTAGATAGAGGGATGTTAAGGTCATCAGGATATTGTCTGCAAATAAAGAAATCTTATGATGGGAGCCCGCAACTTCGATACCCTTTATATCCGGATGGGTGCGGACCGCTTCCGCCAAAGCCTCCAAGGCCAAAATGAATAGGAATGGTGAGAGTGGGCAGCCCTGACGGATACCTATCCTAATAAAAAGAAGGGGGGATTCAAACCCATAATATTTAATTTTAGCCTGGGGCATTCATATAACATCGCTAACCAACTTAAAAAGGATGTACCAAAGCCATAGTGACGAAGCACGGACATATGACAGCGTGTGAAAGGCCTTGTTCACATTGAGTAATAAAAGCATCATTGCCAAAGAATGGTTGTGGGAACGATGTGTTGCAATTGGATGATTCGTCTAATTGCGTCCCCAGCCTAACGTTGCAGAACGAACCCGACCTGGTCTTTTTTAATTAAACGAGTTTAGACAAATAGCCAAGACCTTGGTAAAGATTTTCATATCTATGTTTGTAAGCGAGATGGGCCTAAAGTTGGCCCAGGAAGAGTGATCTGGCTTCGGTATAATGACTATATTAGCAGTCAGAAAGTCAGACGAAAAATTCTGACCATTCTTGACTGAGTTGTACATAGCTGTCAGATGGGGGCTAAGATGTCTGCCAACTTTCTATAGTGAAGCGCCGTGAAATCGTCTGGGCCTGGTAGTTTACCAATTTTTAGATCTTTAATACATTGCTGAACCTCGGATTCCTGAATATCGCGGTCCATGAGGGCAGTGTGTGTTGGAGGTAATGCGGGTTATGAAAGACATTGCAGAAAAGTATCTATATCCTGACTATTTGCCTGGTTATGGGCCGAGTATAATGTGATAAGTCGATGTCAGAATTCATCCAATATCCATACCGGGTTACTAGTGAGAACATTATGACAGGTGCGTAGAGTGATGGAAGTGAATTTAGGAGTAAAAGTTGGCCAGCATCGCATTTAGTTTATTTGCTTTAGCGTACCATTTCTGACGGGACCAGCGCAAAGCGCATTTAGTGGTATCAGTAAGACATATGTCCAATTCTGTGCAATCTTGGTCAAAATGTTTACAGTTATCGGGAGTAGGGGATTGTTTAACCACTTCATCCCCGGAAGTACAGTACCCCCTTCCTGACCAGAGCATTTTTTGCGATTCTGTCATGCTTCGCTTTAGCTGACAATTGCGCGGTAGTGCAACGTTGTATGCACACAAAATTTGCAATGTTTTTCCCCCACAAATAGAGCTTTCTTTTAGTGGTATTTGATCACCTCTGCGGTTTTTATTTTTTGCGCTATAGACAAAAAAAGAGTAAAAAATTTAGAAAAAAAAGCAATATTTTTGACTTTTTGCTATAAAAAATATCCCCCGAAAATATATAAAAAAAACACATTTCTTACACAGTTTAGGCCGATATGTATTCTTCTACATATTTTTGGTAAATAAAATCCCAATAAGCGTATATTTATTGGTTTGCGCAAAAGTTATAGCGTCTACAAAATAGGGCATAGATTTATGGCATTTTTATTATAATTTGTTTTTTTACTAGTAATGGCGGCGATCTGCGATTTTTATTTTTAAACAATAAAGTTTTATTTTTATATAAAAAAAATAGACAATTGTACAATCATACTAACATTCGTACATATATTTTAGCATATTGAATCTACGATTTTTATCAGGACTGCGGCATTATGGCGGACACATCGGACACTTTTGACACTATTTTGGCACCATTGTCATTTATACAGCGATCAGAGCTACAAATAGCCACTGATTACTGTATAAATGACATTGGCAGGGAAGGGGTTAAACACTAGGGGGCGATCAAGGGGTTAAGTGCGTCCTAGGGAGTGATTCTAACTGTAGGGGGGATGGTCTCACTACAACATGACAGAGATCACTGCTTCACTGCTCCCGATAACAGGGAGCAGAAGATCCCTGTCATGTTGCTAGGCAGAACAGGGAAAGGCCTTGTTTACATAGGCATCTCCCCGTTCTGCTGCTCCATGACACAATCGCGGGCCACCGCCGAACATCGAGTTCGCGGGACCAGCGCGCCCGCTAGGCGGCAAATTTTAAGGGATGTACAGGTACGCCCATTTGCCTGCCCCTGCTATTCTGCTGACGTAAATCGGTGTGCGGCAGTCGGCAAGTGGTTAAAGGTAGTAGAAAGTGCCTCTAGACAGGCTTCTAATTTATGTTGTAGCTGTTGACGTTCTCGCTTACATTTCATGGCCATCTGAATGATATGTCCCCTAAGTACTGCTTTGTATGCCTCCCAAAGAGTCACAGGAGAGGAAACTGATGCAGAGTTGAGGCAGAAGTATTCCGTTGAGGCTTTTAAAAGATCAGCCTGAATATCTTTAAGAGACAAAAGCAAATCATTCAAAACCCAAGAGGAGTACTGGGGTTTACATAATAGAGAACCTCAAACTACTAGAACAGGATCATGGTCTGACCAAGGAGCAGCAAGATTGGACATGGAGCATACCAGGGGAAGATGTTTTCGTAACATAAACATATGATGGATTCTAGAATGGGAATCATAGGGATGGGAAGAATAAGTGTAATCTTTACTCAGCGGAAGGAACTCCCTCCAAAGGTCTATCAGATCATGAGATTGTAGGGAATGAGGAAATTTCCTTGCGTCAGATGACCCGGCTATTGGACATCTTTTTCTAATAAATGAATAGACATGTAGTACTAATTATATACATATATCATGTTCCACTTACAAAATGATATCTATATAACACTCACCCACGACATAGCGGCATGTGGTTTAAGCCTGGTGGGTGGCTAGAAAGTCCTCATATCGTGTTCAAAATTCTTCCAGCGTATAGTTGATAGTATATACCAGCCCTTATCAAAGTAAATGCAAATACAATAACCATCAACTTATATTTTATATGAGCCAACAAAAGATGGAACATATTATAAACAACCCAATACACCATATTTACAATAGCACAGCAGTACTTGGTGTTAATTTGAAAATCCTAGGCCGGATTAAATGTATTTTGAGGGTGTTGCTCTAAGATAAACCACCTATAATTACAATATATAAAAAGGGAATTAATACCAACTGTTGTCCAAAAGGGGATATCAATGAGTATGTGAATATTGTGTGTACCTTAAGATTTTCTGATTCCAGACAAGCCAAATATGGATACTCCCTTACTTTGGGAAGTAGTGTGGAAAGGAGCACAGCCTGATATCCACCAGGAAAATGGGCAGTTCTATAAATATCCAACAGGGAGAGGAAATTAATGGAGCCAACAGTGTAATAATTGTATTATACAGAATAGTGTCCCCTGGATAAAAATGCTACCTTAAGGCTGGGTTTACACTGATGCGAATTGGATGCGGGTTTTCCCCATCCAATTCACATGACAGTAGACTGTGACCAATTCTCAATGGAGCCAGGTCACACATCTCTGGGGCGACCACGGAGCCCCATTTCAGGTCCAAATTCAGGCCTGATTCGTCCCTGAAACAGAGAACAGGGACGCACCGGACCCCTGCTGAGAGCCACATCTGCACACAGTGTGAACCCATCCTGAACTTCCTGAAGAGAGCCGCTCTAAAGAACTGGCCATGTGGATGAGGCTTTATATTTGGAGACTGAAGACTCCGAAAATGGTGGTGATGATGTGTTGAGAGTGTTTTGTACCAGAATCTTTCTGATTAATTCAGTGATGTAGAAATTACCAAAAAAATTATTTCTCTTATGTTCATTGAAGGACACAGCTTGTCATTAGTCTTGACTGTAAGTTTATAGTGCCACCTTCAGGAGTAGGACACTAGGCATAAAAAAAAGCACAGCACCGCCTATGGGCAGTCCTAACTCTCTCACAAATCACCTCTCTTCTTTAGGCAGCTCAGTTTTTTCTGCTTAGTGTGGAGGAGTAAATACTTACAGTAGTTCCCTGCTAGGACCTGTGGTTCCATGTTTTTTCCCCTTTTTTTTTTTTTTCCAGGGATTTTTTCCTGTGAAGATCTTAAATCAACAGCTGGGCTGGGTGACAGGCTGGATTTTCAACATCCGGTAGTCACCACTAGCCTGGCCAGTAACTGCAGGCAGACCCCTAGCTACATTCGGGGTCAGCTGCGACAGGCCCATCTGGGACTTGGGTGGCCGATGAGATAAATGTCTCTCAGGGACAGATATAGTATTACAGATCACCTGGCGTCTGTGTCACAGTGTACCTCTGGCTGACGGCCCACTGTGCAGACATTTCACATTAATCTTATTGAATTTG
The DNA here is from genome assembly GCA_029206835.1 of Rana muscosa. Classification (NCBI taxonomy): domain Eukaryota; kingdom Metazoa; phylum Chordata; class Amphibia; order Anura; family Ranidae; genus Rana; species Rana muscosa. Next base: position 86,412,831 of record CM055122.1, on the reverse strand, counting down.
TCCCGTAGCCTGCAGTAGGTTAAAAACCCTGTCTGTCAGCTTTCTTCGGTCATTATTGTAGTCAGAGCAGGGGCAGACTGACAACTCATGGGGCCCCTGGGCAATAGGAGATCATGGGACCCCTCCGTGTCCCCTCCCACGCTCAAACCACACTCACACATAGCCCCACCTACATATTGCACTGCCCCCTCCTCTGCTAGGTATCCCTAGTCTCCCCTACCCTTGGTTTCTCTCACCCTTCCCCCCCCCAAAGTATCCCCTTCTCCCCCCAGTGGTATCCCCAGTGTCTCTCTCACCCAATCCTTCATCCTCCAGCTCTGGCCAAGGGATTTGCAGCCCTCCATCTTCTCAGTGTGTCTCTTCATCATGAAGGCAGTCATTAGGCTCCAGTCACTCAGCTTGGAGTCCTGCTAAGACCGAACTCTGGTGCTCCATCTTGCTCTGGATACTCTGCCACCTCTCCTCATAGACAGTCTACGGGCACCGCCATATTGGCCTCTCCCGGCATCCACTGCACAGGCAGGTCACCCGAGGGACCAAAACTGGGTGATTTGTGATAGGCTAAGGAGGAAGGAGCGGGGCCGAGGAGGCCGAGTGCCCAGAGAGCCAGGGAGCCCCAGGGCTGCTGTTGGAAATCATGAGGTCCTGTACAGCCTACCTGATAGCCCATTTCCCATCCCTGAAAATACTGATATTTTCACTAAAAACACAATAAAATCATTATTAGCAGACACAAACATAATAATATCAGGTTAACGTCAGAATGGCATAGTGAAAAAATCAACTTCCTCGATGTAACAGTCTACCGATGTAACTCCAAATTAGAGACAAAGGTATTTTTCAAACCGACTGACAGGAACAGTTACCTGCCAACAACCAGTGGACACCATCCTCAATGGTTGAAAAATATCCCGAAAGGACAAATAATGAGAGTGAAACGCAATTGCTCAGAGATCGAGAATTTTTTCACTCAATCTAAAGTTTTGACGGATAGGTTTGTGGCTAAAGGGTACAATCCAGCTGCTCTAGAAAAAATTGTTGAGGAAGTATCACTGGTACCAAGAGAATCAACTCTACAGACAAAACCTAAACCAGCACCGGGTGAAGCCAATACCAAAGAATGGGGCTTCTTATCACAATTTCACGCCCAATATAGAGAAGTAGAAGATATCTTTAAACAACACCGGTATTACCTCCGAAACCACAGTTCCTGTACAGGAAAGCATCCAACTATGGAGATCATATAGTTAAAAAAATACTTGACCCTCCAAAAAAAACACAGACATTCTGGAATCAAACAGGTTTTTTGCATGCAGAAGATGCAAGGCATGTAGGGAAGTTGCACGTCCAATGAGGGGTATAGAGAACTTCATATCCCCAACAAACAATCAGCAATTCGACATCAAACAGTTTATTACATGTAATAGTAGTTTTGTGGTTTATGCTCTGAAATGCCCTTGCGGCCTGCTTTATATCGGACGCACTAAGAGACTACTCAGAATTCTGGGGTATTGAGTGCTTAGAGCAACACTGGAGAGGATCGCTGTCATGGATATGCAGTAATGTTTGTCTGTCAGCTTACCTTCCTTCCCATGTGTTCATCTTAGAGGCCTGAACCCTTTCACCTGGCTTCCTTTATAATCTCCTCCCAGCCTGACTCCACTCCAGGCCCTATCACAGAACACTATATTAACCTGTGCACTGCAAGCCTGCTTTGCTGATCAACGTGTTTGTTAGGCATTGTGTGTTTGGGTTCCTGCCTGCCGTGTGCTACGTCTGTCTCTCTGTTACATATTTGGCTTGTCCCCGACTATCCCTGTCTGCTCATGACCCTTGACCTTCGGCTCGTTCTTTCGTTATCCTTGTCTGCTTGTGGCCCTTGACCTTCAGCTTGTTATTCGTTTCTCTCATATCTTGTGCTGCTGCTTCCCCTCTTTTCCCCTTATCCTACGGGGCGTGAGCTAGGAGACTTCAGGGGGCGCGACCTGGACCCAGCCTGCAGCATAACATCCTCACCACTAGAGGCTCTGGAGAAGACCTGCTGGGTCTTAGACTCCGCGCCCTGGGGAATCTTGGCTCTAGCTTCCGTTAGGATCCCGGTTGTGCTCCTCTGGTCCCGCTTTCCACAACCAGCCAGTTCCTATCCGCAGCAGTCAGCCATAGGGTTCACTACCTTGCAGTGCACTCCTGTCCTCCTACGGTGTGCATCTGTCACCTGGCCATAGGTGACCCTGACAGTCGCATAGAATACGCAAACTGTCCAAACGCGAGACCAAATGGATTTTCTTAACAGATGTCCTAGTGCCTAGAGGTCTCAACGTAGAATTGGACATAAATTGCTTCATCAGTGACTCCTAGTGACCAGGCACACACCCTAGCCATATTAGTTCTCTTCTTTAAAACTTTTTAAATTTTTATGTGATTTTATATAGGAGTTTTTAGAGTACCATTGAATTTTATATATTTTTTAATATATATTTATATATATATATATATATTTTGAATATATTTAATCTTTTTTCATATATATATTTCTTTATATATGTCATTTTGGTGTCAGATACAAGTTGAAGTGTTGTACATAGGCAGTTCATTTAATTTATTTACACCCTGGTATTTATGTATTTTTATTCAGATCTCCTCCCAGCCTGCCTGATTTCTACCCAGCCTGCTTGGTTTTAATATAAAAGCCCCAAACTAGAGTTTGATGGAGGATCGCCTCCCACCAAACTACCAGGCTAAATTGATTGTATCAGCAGTGGAGGATATATCTGAATAGAATTACTCTCTATTCTTCAGAGGCTAGAAGAAGTCACGTGATGTGATGACACGCGTCAGGATTTTAGCACAGATACACCTATAGCTGGCCGTGAGGAAACGAGCTCGGCGCTCGTAAGATACCGAAGCTCTCCCCCTCCCACTTTTACATGTGAGTTTTTTTCCATTGCTTTTATTAAAGACGTCTAGTAGTTTACAGTTTCACACTATGTGCCTTCCAAATTTTTTTATTCCATCAGTATTGTGCACTCTGTGATCACCGATATTGGAGGGACCTAATTGGCTTAGCCTGCAGCGCAGACATTACGAGCGCGGCGCTCGTGGATTGTTGCCTACGCTCACCTCCACCAAAAGTGAGTGTGAGAACATCTACTGCAGCCACTCCATTTCTGTGATTCTCAGAGCTACACCATTATTCCTTGTTTGTGTTTCTTTCCCATGCATCTTCACCTGGGAGGCATCTTGCAATCACTTCTATTGGAGGGGTATTTTTACTGAAGGTTGCAGTCTGAGAGACGAGTTCAGTGCTCGTGGATTGATGTGCATGCTCGCTTATTTAAAAGTGAGTTTGAGAAAATCTATTTTCAGTCAATCAACCTGGTACCACAGAGTTATGCTATATACATTTTTTATTTTCCTTTTCCGTTTACATACCTTTATACATTCCATGGGAGTGTGAATGAGATTTTTGCTGAGAGGACTATCCATTGCTGCCTACAACAGGAGTGCACTTCATGCTGTTTATTGCAGCCAGGAGGTAAGCTGCTTGAAAACACAGTGGTGGATCTGCACTGAAGAGTTTTTTGGTAATACACCCTAGCAACTAATGGTGACGGGATTCACTACAGTACTGAACTTTCATCCTTTAGAGTTTATTGGGTACATTTTGGACTTATTTTTTGCAGTTCACACATTGCTGTGCTGCGTTTTTTTCTTGTAACACAGGTTTTTCTTTTTGCACTTTTTTTTGCACTATTTTTACTTATTTAGGACATTATATATCTGTATTTTTTTGCAAGTGTTCACGGTCACTATATGTGATATTTATATGTATCAACTTTTTTTGCATTTGTGTCACTCATTTGATGTTATCACGTCACTCATTTTCTGGTCCTCCTTTATTAGATTGGCCCTAGCCCCTTCCCTCACTTTTCCACTATAGTTTAATCACAGTGCAGTCACCATCACTTATTTATATTTTTAATTTGTCTATTCTGGATTGGACCCCCTGGTGTTTGCTGCAGTGTCCCTCCCACCGTTTGGCCCCATCTGCCCAGTCTGGCTAGCGCGGGTATTCCTTATATTTTGTCATTCACATAGATGCTGTGACCTGTACTGTGTGAATCAGTGGTTTGTTCTTTGTTTTTATGTGACTACTGTTGTGTGCAAGAAGCCTATGTTACACTATGGGGATGCAGCAACTGTACGAACACAGCCACAGGACATAATTTGACAGGTGTGTGGATGGAGGTGTGTGACAAGGGGTCACTTTGGGCACAGGGTGAGCATGAAAATAATGGACATTAAGAATATGTCTTGGATTGCTTTAAAATGGGACAGTGATATTTTTCCCCAATATTCCCCAGGATATCCGTAAATAACTATTTACTGTTTGATTATGAACTCAACAGGTTAACTGAAAAGTGACTCCTTCATGATGTTGGGACACATACTGTTAGATGCTAATGTCACCACATCCAGCCCCCACCTGTGTCTGCTAAGATGTCAGATGTGTATTGGGAGACAGTGAGGCTAGCCTAAAGGTCATGTGTCTGAGTCATCACTGTAGTTAATTAGCTCATGTAAATTAGGTCTGGTCAGAGGTGTATTGTCTGAGGAGAATGTAAGAACCTCCTCTCTGTGTGTATAAAACTGGGAGTTTGTCATTAAAGATTGTCAGTCCAGTTGGAAACTTCATACAGAGTGTTTGTCTCGTATGTTTGGAAGGATTAATCCTATGGGAAGCGGTCGCCTGACTGTGGAGGATCGGCAGTGGATGTGTGTCCAGAGAGGGAATATCCTAAACGGCGTTAACCCCTTTCATACTTGGGGTGCCGTTACATTGGTTGGCAGTGGTGGGATTTTCCCTCCAGTTACTGGGACACTCCAAACCACCACAGTGAATGACCAGCTATGCAGCCTGCAGGAAAGCCATGCTGAAAGACTTACTTGAGAGCCGTGGAGGGACTGGTGGGACAAAGAACAAGGCCACCTTGATCAGGGAGCTAGCCGAGATGAATCAGAGGGATGGTGATGCAGGACCCCGGTCAGTTGAAGCCTTGTTTCAGCAACGAGTTCGAGAGCGGTTGGCATTATATGGGGCTAACCCATCAGAGACCGCCATACAGAATGCCATTAGAGACATCCAGCTGCAGGATGAGCGACAAGAGAGAGAACAGGAGCGACAAGAGAGAGAACTAGAGCGGCAACATGAGCGGAGAATGGCGGAAATACAGCAATCGGAGACAACGCCTAAAGATGCAGTGCCTGTCCGTAAGTTGCCCTTTTGGGCATTCAAACTATTTAAGGAAGGAGAGGAGGAAATTGAAGCGTTCCTGCAGGACTTTGAGAGACTATGCCAGATACATGAAGTACTGCCCCAAGATTGGGTCGCCTTACTGGCAAGTAATTTAACTGGCAGAGCGGCGGATGCGTATCAGGCCCTGGAGGATGAGGACGCTAAAGACTATGACCGGGTAAAAGAAGCCCTGCTAGCCCGATTTGCCATTACACCCGAAGCCAGCCGGATTAAGTTTTGAGAATCCCGGAAACAAACCCACATAACATACGTGGAGTGGGCACATCGTCTGCAGCGAAACCTTAAGGGATGGTTTCAGGGAAGCCACGCTCATACCATAGAGGACATCACCCAGCTAGTACTCTTAGAACATTTCTTTAATCACACCCCTCCGGTATTACGGGATTGGGTGCGAGATAAGCGACCATGGACTGTACAGCAAGCGGCTACTTTGGCCGATGAATATCTGGACTCTTGAAGGTCAGGCGGAAGCGAGCGCTATCCACTATCTCGGCCCAGTTTACCAGCCTCTAACCCAACTTCAGCACCACCTCCAGCGGCCACTTATCTTCAGCAGCCCAGGTTCAACTCCCAGGACTACTCACAACCCATCAGGTGTTTCGGATGTAAACAGCTAGGGCACAAAAAGCCAGACTGTCCGTTGAATCCAGCCATCCAGTCCCAGTCATGGAGACAGCCAGAAAGGGGGAGCCCCTGCACACCCATGCCTGCGGCCCACTGTGTTGAGGAGGAAGAACATTGGGGCATCCTGCACGAGGCTGATCCAATACAAGCAGCTAACCGGGACAACCGGCAACAACACAGGCAGACTGTCCGGGTTAATGGAACGGTAGCCAATGGCTTGCGTCATAGTGGCGCTACCATGACCCTACTACAGAAGAACCTCATCCCAGAGAGCCAACACACCGGAGACACTGTAGCCGTAAGAGTAGCGGGAGGTACCATCTTCCGGCTACCCGTTGCCCGGGTTCACCTGGATTGGGGGGTTGGTTCGGGACACGTGAATGTGGGGGTGATGAAGGATTTGCCAGCGGATGTACTACTGGGGAATGATTTGGCTCCCCTCGTTTCTGTTTACGCCCCGCTGAAGCCAACCCAGTGACTACCTGTGCCCAGACCCATGCTGCTGGAACTGGCCTGATTGCGGCTGAGAACGGGGTAAGATTATCTTTCCCGACATGTACCTTAGATCAGGCACAATATCACAGTCTAAAATTGGAATGTGACAAGTTGGCCAGTGAGAAATCAGAGATGCAACGACACTACGTCATGTATTATGAGATGTCCCATGGCTTGAACATTGAAATGCACAAACAGGCTGAAATTGTCAAAAGGTTAAATGGGATTTACGCCCAGGTTTTGCCTTACCTTTCCCAAGAGCACCAGCAACAAGTTTTGGGAGCCATTAAGAGAGCAAAGCAAGTGACTGTTCCAGAACTGAATTCCATTATTCGCCCTGCAACCTTACAACGTCACCATCAGCTACTGACCCGGTAAGCAAAATGGCAATGCTGATGGGTTGTCCAGGCATTAGACGAATGGAAATATGGACTAACTTCGGAGTCAACCCGTCTGGGGTCTCCTCCTGTGTTAGTCTCCGGCCGAAAGGGGAGATGTGTGACAAGGGGTCACTTTGGGCACAGGGTGAGCAAGAAAATAATGGACATTAAGAATATGTCTTGGATTGCTTTAAAATGGGACAGTGATATTTTTCCCCAATATTCCCCAGGATATCCGTAAAGAACTATTTACTGTTTGATTATGAACTCAACAGGTTAACTGAAAAGTAGGGATGAGCTTCGAATTCGAGTCGAACTCATGTTCGACTCGAACATTGCCTGTTCGCTCGTTCACCGAACAGCGAACAAATTGGGGTGCTCGCGGCAAATTCGAAAAATCTATGGGAGAAATCTAAAGTGCTAATTATAAAGGCTTATATGCAAGTTATTGTCCTAAAAAGTGTTTGGGGACCTGGGCCCTGCCCCAGGGGACATGTATCAATGCAAAAAGAAGTTTTAAAAACTGCCGTTTTTTCGGGAGCAGTGATTTTAATAATGCTTAAAATGAAAAAATAAAAGTGAAATATTCCTTTAAATTTCATACCTGGGGGGTGTGTATGATATGCATGTAAAGTGGCGCATGTTTCCCGTGCTTAGAACTGTCCCTGCAAAAAATGTCATTTTTGAAAGAAAAAAATGCATTTAAAACTCACTCGCGGCTATTAATGAATTGTCGGCTCCCGGCAATACATACAAAAGTCATTGATAAAAAAAAAAAAAAAAGCGTGGGGGTTCCCCAGAATTCAATTACCAGGCCCTTCAGGTCTGGAATGGATATTAAGGGGAACCCCGCCGCAATTTAAAAAAAAAATTGACGTGGGGTTCCCCCAAATATCCATTCCAGGCCCTTCAGATCTGGCATGGATTTTAAGGGGAACTCCACCCCAAATTTTAAAAAAAAATGGCGTGGAGTCCCCCTAAAAATTCATACCAGACCCCTTATCCGAGCACGCAACCTGGCCGGCCGCAGGGGAAAAGGGGGGGACGAGAGAGCGGCCCCCCCTCCCTCCTGAACCGTATTAAGCCACATGCCCTCAACATGGGGAAGATGTACCCATGTTGATGGGGACAAGGGCCTCATCCCCACAACCCTTGCCCGGTGGTTGTGGGGGTCTGCGGGCGGGGGGCTTATCGGAATCTGGAAGACCCCTTTAACAAAGGGGCCCCCAGATCCCACCCCCCCTATGTGAATTGGTAAGGGGTACATTGTACCCCTACCATTTCACGAAGAAAGCGTAAAAAAATGTTTAAAAAAACACACAAACACCTTGAAAAAGTCCTTTATTTAAAAAAAAATAAAAAAAACATTCCAGCGGTGAAATCCAGTGTCCCGCGGCGATCCCGATGTCCAGCGCTGTCCTTCATTGGTTGTGCCTGAGCGGACCTGATGGGGAACTCCCTCGAAGTATTTTAAATGTATAGACCCGCCCCTTCTAAAGTTCCCCATCAGGTCCGCTCAGCGGACCAGATGCGGAACATGAGAAGGGGCGGGTCTATACATGTATTACCAAAGTGAGAGCAGTTCCCCATCAGGTCCGCCCCCTCGGTATGTCGGACCCGCCTACGTCATTGGCTTGAGCGGGGAACTTCCTTCACTATGTAAATTTAAATTACACAGTGAAGGAAGTTCCCCGCTCAAGCCAATGACGTAGGCGGGTCCGACATACCGAGGGGGTGGACCTGATGGGGAACTGCTCTCACTTTGGTAATACATGTATAGACCCGCCCCTTCTCATGTTCCGCATCTGGTCCGCTGAGCGGACCTGATGGGGAACTTTAGAAGCGGCGGGTCTATACATTTAAAATACTGAGAGGGAGTTCCCCATCAGGTCCGCTCAGGCACAACCAATGAAGGACAGCACTGCACATCGGGATCGCCGCGGGACACTGGATTTCACCGCTGGAATGTTTTTTTTTTTTTTTTTTAAATAAAGGACTTTTTCAAGGTGTTTGTGTGTTTTTTTTAAACATTTTTTTACGCTTTCTTTGTGAAATGGTAGGGGTACAATGTACCCCTTACCAATTCACATAGGGGGGGGGCGGGATCTGGGGGTCCCCTTTGTTAAAGGGGTCTTCCAGATTCCGATACGCCCCCCCGCCCGCAGACCCCCACAACCACCGGGCAAGGGTTGTGGGGATGAGGCCCTTGTCCCCATCAACATGGGGACATCCTCCCCATGTTGAGGGCATGTGGCCTGGTACGGTTCAGGAGGGAGGGGGGGGCGCTCTCTCGTCCCCCCCTTTTCCCCTGCGGCCGGCCAGGTTGCGTGCTCGGATAAGGGGTCTGGTATGGATTTTTAGGGGGACTCCACGCCATTTTTTTTTTTATTTGGGGTGGAGTTCCCCTTAAAATCCATGCCAGATCTGAAGGGCCTGGAATGGACATTTGGGGGAACCCCACGTCAATTTTTTTTTAAATTTGCGGCGGGGTTCCCCTTAATATCCACTCCAGACCTGAAGGGCCTGGTAATTGAATTCTGGGGAACCCCCACGCTTTTTTTTATTTTTTTTTTATCAATGACTTTTGAATGTATTGCCGGGAGCCGACAATTCATTAATAGCCGCGAGTCAGTTTTAAATGCATTTTTTTCTTTCAAAAATGACATTTTTTGCAGGGACAGTTCTAAGCACAGGAAACATGCGCCACTTCACATGCATATCATACACACCCCCCAGGTACGAAATTTAAAGGAATATTTCACTTTTATTTTTTCATTTTAAGCATTATTAAAATCACTGCTCCCGAAAAAACGGCCGTTTTTAAAACTTCTTTTTGCATTGATACATGTCCCCTGGGGCAGGACCCGGGTCCCCAAACACTTTTTAGGACAATAACTTGCATATTAACCTTTATAATTAACACTTTAGATTTCGAACGTTCGAGTCCATTGTATTTAATAGGGTTCTAAAGTTCACACGAACATTTTGTCTGTTCGCAGGTTCTGGTGCGAACCGAACAGGGGGGTATTCGGCTCATCCCTGCTGAAAAGTGACTCCTTCATGATGTTGGGACACATACTGTTAGATGCTAATGTCACCACATCCAGCCCCCACCTGTGTCTGCTAAGATGTCAGATGTGTATTGGGAGACAGTGAGGCTAGCCTAAAGGTCATGTGTCTGAGTCATCACTGTAGTTAATTAGCTCATGTAAATTAGGTCTGGTCAGAGGTGTATTGTCTGAGGAGAATGTAAGAACCTCCTCTCTGTGTGTATAAAACTGGGAGTTTGTCATTAAAGATTGTCAGTCCAGTTGGAAACTTCATACAGAGTGTTTGTCTCCTATGTTTGGAAGGTTTAATCCTATGGGAAGCGGTCGCCTGACTGTGGAGGATCGGCAGTGGATGTGTGTCCAGAGAGGGAATATCCTAAACGGCGTTAACCCCTTTCATACTTGGGGTGCCGTTACAAGGTGTATGGCCTCCAAACACTGACAGTGTGTATTTGGGGCCACTCACCCACACACTTACCAAATTAGGACCTGTGGCTGTGTTCATACAGATGCTGCATCCTCAGAGTAGCAGATGGCACCAGCTGCACAAAACCACTAATTCACACTGTATGGGCCCGAGAACCCACATAAATTAGTCCTTTATGTTTTAAATGATTTTTTATGAATTTTTAAAATTACTTTTTTTTTTTTTTTTTTTTTTACAATGCTGTTAATGAGATATCAGCATTCTGGCATCTCACCTTTGAGACAGGGAAAGGAATTGAGGACAGATTATTTAATTCCTTTCTCTGTAGCCTCAGATGCACTGAAGATGAATGAACAGGTAACAGAGGCTTCTGTTCATTCATAAACTGAAGCATAGTAAAAGTTTATTATGCTCAGTTATGAATGAACACAGAGAGCGATCAGTACAGATCACTCACTGGGTCCATTCAGAAAAGGAAGATGCCGGTAAATTACATATCTTTTGTCCCCTTTCACTGCTCTCCACCCTAAACATCCCAATGTTACCTGCAACAGCCAGCGGGACAGGGAAACCTGAGGGAAAGGTGAAGGGAGCCAGGGCACACAGTGGGGCATACAGCAGGGGGAATCAGATGTGGGCAGGACAAAGAGGGGAATCAGATGTGGTGGGGGGCAGTTACAGGAACAATGCCCTAAGAATGTGTCTCTTCCTGCAGCAGCTGAAAGCTGGCGGGAGGGAGAGGGTGAAAAGCTTGCTTTTAGCTGCTGCAGAGAGCTGCACAGGGCATTGTGCTGTAATTGGCCATCACCTGTCTGCTGCACTGATTCCCTTGCTGTCTGGACCCCCTCGTGTGTCTGGACCCCCTACAGGAGGATACATACCGTATATACTCGAGTATAAGCCGAGTTTTTCAGCACATTTTTTTGTGCTGAAAATGCCCCCCTCGGCTTATACTCGAGTCACCTTTTTGCGCTTGATCTCCCGGACTTTGGGGACCCGATACCGGCTTGGCACACATATAGCCCCACTCTTCCTCTACAAGTGTGCAAAGCTTTTTTGTCCAGGGAACCTACGGCCGGGGAGCACCGATTTTTCAAAGCCGGGAACCCCTTCCATAGACTCCCATGTTAAACGGTAATTTCTCCGGTGACTTTGGGGACCCGGTCCTGCCCGGTCGTTGGTCCCCTGGACCCCAAACTTGGCACACATGTATCCCCATCTCTCCTCTACAAGTGTGCAAAGTTTGTTGTCTGGGGGACCTACGTCCGGGGAGCACCGATTTTTCCAAACCGGGCACTCCTTCCATAGACTCCCATGTTAAACATCAGACTAGTCATGGGCACAGTGAGGCATGGGCACAGTGAGGCATGGGCACAGTGAGACATAGGCACAGTGAGGCATGGACACAGTGAGGCATGGACATGGACACAGTGAGGCAAAGTGAGGCACAGTGAGGCATGTAGATGGACACCCTAGGCTTATACTCGAGTCAATACGTTTCCCCAGTTTTTGTGGTAAAATTAGGTGCCTCGGCTTATATTCGGGTCGGCTTATACTTGAGTATATACGGTACACAAAAATAATAATGATACAGTAAGTAGTGTTCCAATATTGACTTTAAGCAACAACTCAAAATGTATGTGTGGTCGCTGTAACCAGATATGCCAATGCATATCATGGATAATTACTGCATGGATAATGAAAGAGGGAATTCCTTCTTATTACTCCAGAATATTTGTGCACCGAATGCACCCTGATAACAGTGCGCCTATAGGAATTGTATTTGAATGACTGTAATAACCAACTCAAACTGAAGATGTCATAAAGTTCTGTAGCGGGCAGTTCCTCCCCTCTCCCCGTCCCCTCTATTAAAGTTCTGCTCGCAATGTCTCTGGTCTAGGGGTATGATAGGGGAGGGAGAGGGTGCGCTACGCCTGGCTTCCACCACAGATGTATAAGTGGTATCGGCAATGCCTTTCTTTACCTTCGGGCCTGTGTTGTGCATCGGATCCTCCCTACAAGAGTCTCCGAGAACCTCGTCTGCCAGGAACTTGAGCCACACACCGTTAAAGTCCAACACTCCTTTATTTTGAACATAACATGGACTCCCTTGGCTATAGAACAGAAAAGGAGGTGTGTGTGTGAATAGGCCCAGACACAAGTTCGATCCTCCACTCTCCTCCAAAGAGTGGGTTATGGTCTCCGCACGAGGGAAATTCACCTTCCGGACGGTCTCCGACAAGAGACTCACCCGTCACCGGCAGTATGCTGCACCGGGTCTTCAGATGAGGAGCTCTCCCCGGTCCATTACGCCCACCTTGGATTCAGGCATCCATCTCCGGAGTACCTTAGGCTCCTTCCCTCGCGGAACTCAGTGTTGGGCACTGAGCTCCGGACCGCCGTCCGAGTACCTCACCTCAGGCTAAAGGTGCCTGAGATGGAACACGATCTCCGGTGGTCCTCTAGGCCTAGTCCGCCTAGAAGACAAGCACGAACTCCGTCCGCAGGCTAAAGGTGCCAGGGACCAAGACTCCGTGACCAAGATGGCCGGCCCTTTTATCCCCTCTCCCAGCAAGCACGGCGGGTTCCCCGCCCCACCATACCGCTGCCCAGAGGGGACAAAAGTAGGCTCAGCACACAGCGGTATCCGTCCGTCGGCCCATGGCGACAGCGCCACCCAGTGGACCGCCAGAGACACACCACTGGTGTCACCGAAAAATGCAAAAAATTACTGCGGGAAAGTAAATACCCGCTACAGTTCATTCACTGAAGACTGATATATGTTATACAAAGCATTAATGTCCAGTTATATGAGGAAATCATTATGTGAACACCTTTGCTATAAATGAGAATTGCAAGCAGGAATGATCAAAATAGATGTCACTTGGCATTTTAGTGCATTCTGTTATATACTGTAGATCACAGAGATAAGGAAATCGCAGCAATATGCAGAGGTGCAATCAATAAGTACATGCTCTGTTGTATTTAACAGCATTTGCAGGAGTTAGCAGGGAAATATTGAAGCAGATTGTGGCAGAGTACAGAAGTACCAACATAAAATAAAAGCTGAAGTATATTGCTGGGTTTGAAAGAGTTAGCAGGTAAACGAAAAATGCATGTTTGAGCAGCACATCTCCCTTCATGAGACTGGGAGATAAGATATACTGTATGTCTGTCAGCCATTGTATGAGCTTTGGAGCCAGTACGTTATTTAAATCCGTGGAGCATCAAGCTCATAAACTGTAAAACTGGTTGGTGTATCAAGGGTTAAATAGATGAGTGTACTGGGAGCAAACAGTGGCTGGCCAGAGATAGGAGATGTATACACTGAATGTCACTCAGTTTAGACACAAGCCTGTGTAAGGAGTCATCTGCAGCTCACCACACCCGATCCTTTAATGTTCATCTTCTTGTGCCGATCCACTGCTACTTCAGATTTCCTTCATAACAGCCAAATCTGTAGGACCTGCTTCTCCTAGTCACTTTCAAAACAGACCGCTGGCTGCAGTGTGCTGATCCCTCTCTTAGCTCCCTGTGGGGCCCCCTGCTGGCCGGGCCCTCGGGCAGCGCCCGAGTGCACGAATGGTCAGTCCACCCCTGAGTCAGAGGAATCGCTAGGATTGTAATAGACCTGCAGTAGCCTCGTGCACCCTGAGGAGAAAAATGTGCATTGTGCGTATGGTCAAACTAACAGTTTGCTAACAGTGGGAGAGGCTTAACACCTGAGCCTACTCACTGTATACACAGTAACATGCCACAGTGCAGGTGCAGGTGTCAAGAGTGCACAATGCACAGAAAGCAGGGGTCAGTAGTGCATAGCATACAGAGTGCAGGTACCAGGAGTGTGTAATGCACAGAGAGCAGGGGTAAGAAGTACATAATGCACATAGCATAGGCAGGGCTGCTGTTACAAATCACGGGGCCCCGTACAGCCTACCTGGCAGGGCGCCCCCCCCCCCAATATATCAAGACCACGTTTTCACAAAAAATACACTAAAATCATTAGTGGACACAAACATAACAGAGAGCCCTTTATAATTTGTTTTTTACATTAAAAAAATTATATTTACAGTGACAAGGGGGCACACGGGGGGGGGGGGCAGAAGCAGGCAGAACAGGGAGGGAAATCAGTGTCAGGAAGAAACTACAGGAATGATGCCCTGTGTCTGTGTCTCTCCCTGCAGCAGCTGAAACCTGGCAGGAGGGGGAGAAACTGGCTTTCACCTGCTGCAGAGAGCTGCAGAGGGCATCCTTCTGTAACTGCCCCTCCGCCAAACCACACTAATTCCCCTTGCTGTTTGGGCCCACCTGTGTGCCCCGGCCCCCTACAGGAGGACTGGTGGTCCCCCCCTATCAGCGGCCCTGAGCATAGGGGTTATGGGTTGTTTTTTGGTGATAGGTTATAGTAGTAGCAAGAAAAATATAGCTAAATTAAAAAAATATATATATATTTTTTTATATTTTAGGGCAATTTTCCTATGATAAAAAATGAGGAGATATCCATTACCATTTACCACCAAATGAAAGCCCAATTTGTCCTGGAAAAAAAAAGCAAGGTATCATTAACCTGGGCACACAAAGTAGTTGCAATGATATCTACAGTTTTACTAACAAGTTGAAAAATTTTGTTCAGGCATTAGGATTTGTTTTGTCTTTGTCATGAAGGGTTTTAACCACTTCCCTACCCAGCCATAGTCAAATGACATCCACAGATGGGATCTCCCATCCTGGGTGGACGTCATATGACGTCCTGGCTTTGTAGGGGGATATCTGAATGATGCCTGCAGCTAGAGGCATCATTCAGATATCCTTTTAAAGTGCTGGCGATTCTGTGCGCCATAAGAACGATCATAGCGGCGGTTCCGCCACTTAATCGTTCTTATAGGCGGCGGGAGGGGACATCCCCCCCCTCCCACCGCCATCCGGTGCTTCTCCGGGCTCTCCCGTGCGATCGGGGACCCAGAGCGAATCTTCCGGCGCCGTTGGTGGGTCACGTGACGAGCATAGAGATGACTGGTGACCAAATGGTCACCAGTCATCTCTATGATCGTCGGAGGCCTGGGCGCGATGTGATGACGTCACGCCCGGGTCCTCAAATGTAAACAAAGCCGCCATTGCGGCTGTAAGTATGAGATCAGTGAAAACATTTTCACTGATCTCATGCTTTCCAGCCTGGAGGAGAGATGTGGGTTCTTATTGACCCCGCATCTCTCAATAAAGAGAACCTGTCACACACATTCCTATTACAAGGGATGTTTACATTCCTTGTAATAGGAATAAAAGTGATAAAAAAAAAAGTAAAATAATTGTAAAAAAAAAAAAAAATAAGTAAAAAAAATAAATAAAATTTAAACGCCCCTGTCCCTGGTAGCTCGCGATCAGAAGCGAATGCACACGTAAGTCGCCCACATATGTAAACGCCGTTCAAACCACACATGTGAGGTATCGCCGCGTGCGTTAGAGCGCGTGCAACAATTCTAGCACTAGACCTCCTCTGTAATTCTAACCTGGTAAAAAAAATTAAAGCGTCCCCTATGGAGATTTTTAACCACTTGCCGCCCGCCCTATAGCGGATTGACAGCGGCAAAGTGGTTTCAAAATCCTGACTGGACGTCATATGACGTCCTCAGGATTTTGAGCCGCTGCGTGCCCCCGGGGGCGCGCATCGCGGCGATCATTGCTGGGGAATGTCAGTCTGACACCCCGCAACACAGATCTAGAGACTCTTTACCACGTGATCAGCCGTGTCCAATCACGGCTGATCACGATGTAAACAGGAAAAGCCGGTCATCGGCTTTTCCTCATTCGCGTCTGTCAGACGCGAGTAGAGGAGAGCCGATCGGCTGCTCCTCTGACAGGGGGGGTTTGTGCTGATCCATTATCAGCACAGCCCCCCCCCGAGCATGTCCACTGGACCACCAGGGATGCCACTAGACCACCAGGGAAGCCCACCTATAGGTATTAGGTATTGCACACTAGACCACCAGGGATGCTAATTATATACTAAATGGATGCCAATCAGTGCCACAATGGATGCCAATCAGTGCCCACAATGGGCACCACTGATTGGCAGGCATTATTGTTTGGCACTGATTGGCATCCATTAGTACAGTACAGTGCCACCTATCAGTGCCCATCCATGCCACCTATCAGTGCCCATCCATGCCCATCCGTGACACCTATCAGTGCCCATCCATGCCGCCTATCCGTGCCCATCAGTGCCCACCCGTGCCGCCTATCTGTGCCCACCCGTGCCGCCTATCTGTGCCCACCCGTGCCGCCTATCTGTGCCCATCCGTGCCGCCGATCGTTGCCCATTCGTGCCGCCGATCGTTGCCCATCCGTGCCACCTCATCGGTGCCCATCCGTGCCGCCTTATCCGTGCCCGTCAGTGCAGCCCCATCAGTGCCCATCAGTGAAGGAGAAAACTAACTTATTTACAAAGTTTTGTAACTGAAACAAAAAAAACGTTTTTTTTTTCAAAATTTTCGGCCTTTTTTTAATTTTTTAGCAGAAAATAAAAATCGCAGAGGTGATCAGATACCAGCAAAAGAAAGCTCTATTTGTGGGAACAAAATAATAAAAATTTAGTTTGGGTACAGTGTAGCATAACCGCGCAATTGTCATTCAAAGTGCAACAGCGCAGAAAGCTGAAAATTGGTCTGGGCAGGAAGGTGTATAAGTGCCCTGTATGGAAGTGGTTAAGTACCGAAGTTTGGCGCAATTTTAAAGCGTGACATGTTAGATATCTATTTACTCGGCGTAACATCATCTTTCATATTTTCCCCAAAAATTGGGCTAACTTTACTGTTTTGTTATTTTTTAATTCATGAAACCATTTTTTTTTTTAAAAAGGCGTTTGAAAAATTATTGCGCAAATATCGTGCAAGAAAAAAAGTTGCAATGACCGTCATTTTATTCCCTAGGGTGTCTGCTAAAAAAACCATATATAATGTTTGGGGGTTCTGAGTAATTTTCTAGCAAAAGAATGATGATTTGTACATGTAGGAGAGAAGTGCTAGAATAGGCCCGGTATTGAAGTGGTACAAAAAGCCCGGTGTTGAAGTGGTTAAGCAGGCATCACTAATTTACTAAATGGTCGACCCTGGTCTGAATGCAGACCGAGTCACTGCCTCATTCGGACTGGGAGAGATCACTGCACTAACATCTCAGTACAGTGATCCCTCAGTTTTTTTTTTTCCTTCAGCCTGCTTGGTTGAACAAAAAAAACTGAACCAGTCATAACTTTGCTCCAGTGTCGTCCTCTTCTCCCCGAAGCTCTGCTCTGTGGGTGGTCCTTCGGTGTTATAATGTACAATGTAGGGCTATTAACCCTGCATTGTACTTGGAGAGGGCAAGTGTACAACCGCAGTCTTGGTCAGGTTAGAGAAGAGTCTGCAGCAGCTCAGTAACAATACTGTAGAGCAGTGGTCCCCAACCTTTTTGGCACTGAGGACCGGCGTTGTGGAATAGAATCGTGCCAAGGCCCGGGGGGGTTGGGTTGTTATGTAGCTTTTCGCGGGCAGTTTGTTGGGAAAATGGCTGGTGTTAGCTCCTCAATCATCACAGAACAATGGCTGATATGGTGTTGGGATGATTGAAGCACATTATTTCTGTCATTGCATTGTAATATAAAATGAAATAGTTCAAACTCACCATAATGCAGAATCTGCCACCAGATGCGGTTTGTCACTTGCCACGTCGCCTTCCACCAGGTGTGGATTGTTACTTGCCACGTCACCTGCCACCAGATGTGGATTGCCAAAACACCGGCCACCAGGTGTGGATTGCCACGTCACCTGCCACCAGATGTGGATTGCCAAAACACCTGTCACCAGGTGTGGATTGCCACGTCGCCTGCCACCAGGTGCAGATTGCCACTTGCCACGTCGCCTGCCACCAGGTGCGGATTGCCATGTCGCCTGCCACAGGTGCAGATTGCCACTTGCCACGTCGCCTGCCACCAGGTGTGGATTGCCACGTCGCCTGCCACCAGGTGTGGATTGCCACGTTGCCTGCCACCAGGTGCAAATTGACACTTGCCACGTCGCCTGCCACCAGGTGCGGATTGCCACGTCGCCTGCCACCAGGTGCGGATTGCCACGTCGCCTGCCACCAGGTGCGGATTGCCACGTCACCTGCCACCAGGTGCGGATTGCCACGTCACCTGCCACCAGGTGTGGATTGCCACGTCACCTGCCACCAGGTGTGGATTGTCACCTGCCACCAGACGTGGTTTGCCACCTGCCAGTAGATTTCTTTGTCACCTGCCGTGGTGGCAGCACAGGCAGGTGAGGGAGAACAGTGGTAATGCGGAGTGGGCGGTGAGAGATGATCTCTCTGCTCCCGCGCCTCGCTGCAGTATAGCAGCCCCGCTGTATGGGCGGAAGTGCCGCGTTCTGGGCGGGCGGCGAGAGATGATCTCATCTCTCTGCTCCCGCGCCTCACCGCAGTATAGGAGCCCCGCTGTGTGGGCGGAAGTGCCGTGATCCGGGCGGGCGGTGAAAGATGTCATCTCTCTGCTTGCCCGCTGCCGCACCTCACACAGTGCAGCCTTCACGGCCCATCTGCAAATAGGCCACGGCCCGGCAGTGGGCCGCGGACCGGGGGTTGGGGAACCCTGCTGTAGAGGATCTGCTGGAAGTACGTAATTAGGTAAGTATTTCTCCTCATTCCAGCACCTCTAGACATATTGAACATTTGACCCTTGCAGTGCCATGTAAGGGTATTTTTTATTATTTTTTTGTGCCTGGAGTTAGGCCTTAAGTGATGTTATCTGCTTTCATTGCCAGTAACACTCCCGTATCCCTTTGAGGATGTTTTGGATTCTTCAGTTATTTTGTCATGAGAGACCCATGTAAAAAGCAAACAACACAACAAGAGTAGCTTACATTAACAATTTTTTAATACATAATGTTTCCTGTGGGAATAAGTACACTATGTCAATGAATAGTTTTATTTATTTATACATTCTTTTCTGAGAAAAATTGTGTGGGTTTTTAAAATGAATTTATGTGTAGTGTTTTTAAAGCTGAAGCAAAGTTGCAGTTGGGTAAATGTATTGTATTTAAATAAAAGCCAGGTAAGATTGTTCATCCAAAGCCATGACTTTGACTGAGAGATTGTGGGGCATATTTTCCTGGTCCAGTGGCTCCCTGGTGGTGTGGTTCTCTGAGCTCAGCAATAAGTTTTTTTAAGGGTGGCAGTGCCTTTTCTTTGCACCCATTGACATTGAATAGAAAACCATTTGCCTTTTGTTCCAAGAATAATCAAAATACATACAGTATAGGGCCCTAGAGAGGCTTCCCCGTTGCTAAATCATGAATGAACTGTGAATTTTTGGAAAGCTGAGTTAAATTTCCTTTGCTACACCAAGGCCTGATTACTGCCAGACCTGTTGAATCAAGAAATTACTTAAATAGAAGCTGTCTAACAAAGTGAAGTTTGCGAAAAGATAAAAAAAAACACACATCATGCCGCAGTCTAAAGAAATTCAATAACAAATGAGAAACAAAGCAATTGACATATATCAGTCTGGAAAGGGTTTGGGACTCCAGTGAACTACGGTGAGAGCCATTATTCACAAATGGAAAAAACTTGGAACAGTGGTGAACCTTCCCGGGCTGGGGGGGGGGGGGTTGGCTGGACTAACTACCAAAATGACTCCCAGAGCACATTGGAGGACTCATCCAGGATGTCATCAAAGAACCCAAAACGACATCTAAAACATCTAAAGAAGTGTGGGCCTCAAAGGCTTGTCTCACATTTGCCCAAAAAAATCTTATTATGCCCAAGACTTTTGGGCAAGTATTATTTTTGGAAGGTGCGCATCTCGTTACATCTGGTATAAAACGAACACAGCATTTCTTAAAGAGAACATCATACCAACAGTCAAACATGATGGTGGTAGTGTGATGGTCTGGGGCTGCATTGCAGTACCAGGACCTAGACGACTTGCCATAATTGATGGAACTATAAATTCTGCGCTCTACCATAAAATCCTGAAGGAGAATGTCTGGCCATCAGTTTGTGAACTCAAGCTCAAGCGCACTTGGATTATGCAGCAGGACAATGATCCAAAACACACCAGCAAGTCCACCGCTGAATGGCTCAAAAAAACTGAATTACGTGTAGCAGACCCTCACCCTCCCTCTTTCCTATTGTGGATGGCTTGTGTCTAGGGGTACCTGGGAGAGGAGAGTGCAGGAACACTACGCCAAGCTCTCCCCTCGTGTGTATGAGAGGGTTGAGCAAAGTTAATTGATTTACCTCCCGGGTCTGTCCACTGCATACGAAGCCTCAGTTGTTCCATGGAAACATGTCTGCCAATAATATCGCCCCACACCAATCAAAAGTCCATCACTCCTTTATTTCTCATACAATACGGTGAACACACTCGGTTGAACTTCCAATAACAGACAAACATGGGTGTGTGGGAATGAGTAGGCCCAGGCACAACTGAACTCTCCTATTCCTTTTCTAGCGAATAGGCCTGGCGCACGGTCTCTGCCACCGACCGTGAGTTTTGGTCTCTGCCACCGACCGGATGAACTGTTGAGGCCCCTGCCGCAGGCCTAATAGCAGGCCCCTGCCACTGACCTGAATTGAAATAGCTGGACCGCTGCCACCGGTCATTGAATGTGGACTGAAACTTCCTCTTTGAACTTGGCCCCTGTTTGGGAAAGATATCCCTCTGGGCGGTCTCCAGAGGTTCACCCGGCACTGGCAATCTGCTGCACCAGGTCTTCGGGTGAGTCCCTCCTCCGGTCCCTTACGCCTCTGGATTCGGGTGCCTCACTCCCGGGGCCCCCTAGGATGATCCCTCCCTCGCGGGACCCAGCGGAAGGTACTGGGCCCCAGGCCTCCGGCTGAGTACCTCACCCCAGACTGAAGGTGTCTGGGATGGAACGCGAACTCCAAGTGTCCAGGCCTAGGCCGCCTGGACACCGACCGCAACCACAGCCCTCAGGCTGAAGGTGCCCGGGACTCGAACCTCGTGGCGAAAAATGTCCGCTCCCTTTATACCCTCCCCCAGGATACATGGCGGGTTCCCCGCCCCGCCGTACAACCGCTGCGAGAGGTCACAAAGGGTACGGCACTGCAGCGATGGTTCAACCCCGGCCCAAAGTTGACAGCGCCACCTGCTGGGCCGCAGGGAACTATGCATCACTGGTATCCTCACCAGTTTAAAAAAAGTACATACCCGCTACATAAGGTTTTGGAGTGGCCTAGTCAATGTCCGGACTTGAGATGCAGTTCATGCTTGAAAACCCTCCGATGTGGCTGAATCAAAACAATTCTGCAAAGAAGAGTTGGCCAAAATTTCTCCACAGCGATGTGGGAGACTCATTGCCAGTTATCGCAAATACTCAATTGCAGTTGTTGCTGCCAAGGGTGGCACAACCAGTTATTAATAATCAAGTGACAATCAGCGCAAATATAAACTAAAAAATAACAATAATAATACAAAATACAAATATATATATATATATATATATATATATATATATATATATAAAGATTAAATAGTGTTCACTGTGAACAAATGCGGCTCCGACCACCACTGCGAAAGTGATTTCACAACACTTGAATGTATCAATATAAAAAGAAACAGTGTAGCGCAGCAATATTTATAAACAGTCTAAAAAGTCCACTCTGCAAAGGGATAATATTAAAGCGGTTGTATACCGCAAAACTTTTTTTTTTTTTTTTTGGTTAACCTGCAAGGCAAAGGTATAATGAGCTAGTATGACTAGCATACTAGCTCATTATCAATCACTTACCTTAGATCGAAGCCCCCGCAGCGGTCCTCGGACGCGTCCTCCGTCGAATCCATGATACCCGGAGTGACTTCCGGGTATCGCCGCTCCGGCGCTGTGATTGGCCGGAGTGGCGATGACGTCACTTCCGCACATGCGCGGGGAACGGCACGATCCCCGCGCATGCGCGAACTATCGGCAGTGTACGGCAGGCTCCCATTCAAGAGCCGCCGCGCTCAGTGCGCCTGCGCCGTTATCTACGGCGCGCATGCGCCGTAGATAGCGGTACAGTTTTTTTTGCAAATATCTCCGAGACTGTGTAGGTCTCGGAGATATTACAAGCACCTACAGGTAAGCCTTAATGTAGGCTTACCTGTAGGTGCTTGTACAAAATTTGGGTATACAACCACTTTAAGCAATTCTTCAGTGTAAAAATAACAACTTCTACACCACGTGCCTAATCTCTTTACATTCCGTGCACATCCATCACCAGGTGAAGGGGCCGCTCACCTCATTAAACTCAAAAGAAAGCATATCACACAGATCAGGCAGATCGTTTGTTTCCTCCTCTCCACAGCGATGAGATAAAGGATTCTCCAAACTCCCCACTCACATACACATGAAGTGTATAACTCCAATCAAACGGAACTCACCTTTCCTCCCCTCCACATCGAAGAAGCAAGGACTGCTCACAACTCCCCACAGGCAACCAGTTATTAGGTTTAGGGGGCAATTACTTGTTCACATAGTGGCAGGCAGGTTTGGATAGCTTTTTCCCCTTAATAAATTAAATCATCATTTAAAAACTGCATTTTGTATTTACTCTAGTTATATTTGTGTAATATTAAAATTAGTTTGATCATATGAATCATTTAAATGTGACAAATATGCAAAAAGATTAGAAACAAGAAAGGGGGCAAATACTTTTTCACGATCTGTATGTATGTATGTATGTATATACATATATATATATATATATATATATATATATATATACAGTGGGTACGGAAAGTATTCAGACCCCCTTAAATTTTTCACTCTTTGTTATATTGCAGCCATTTGCTAAAATCATTTAAGTTCATTTTTTCCTCATTAATGTACACACAGCACTCCATATTGACAGAAAAACACAGAATTGTTGACATTTTTGCATATTTATTAAAAAAGAAAAACTGAAATATCACATGGTCCTAAGTATTCAGACCCTTTTCTCAGTATTTAGTAGAAGCACCCTTTTGATCTAATACAGCCATGAGTCTTTTTGGGAAAGATGCAACAAGTTTTTCACACCTAGATTTGGGGATCCTCTGCCATTCCTCCTTGCAGATCCTCTCCAGTTCTGTCAGCTTGGATGGTAAACGTTGGTGGACAGCCATTTTTAGGTCTCTCCAGAGATGCTCAATTGGGTTTAAGTCAGGGCTCTGGCTGGGCCATTCAAGAACAGTCACGGAGTTGTTGTGAAGCCACTCCTTCGTTATTTTAGCTGTGTGCTTAGGGTCATTGTCTTGTTGGAAGGTAAACCTTCGGCCCAGTCTGAGGTCCTGAGCACTCTGGAGAAGGGTTTTGTCTAGGATATCTCTGTACTTGGCCGCATTCATCTTTCCCTCGATTGCAACCAGTCGTCCTGTCCCTGCAGCTGAAAAACACCCCCACAGCATGATGCTACCACCACCATGCTTCACTGTTGGGACGGTATTGGACAGGTGATGAGCAGTGCCTGGTTTTCTCCACACATACCGCTTAGAATTAAGGCCAAAAAGTTCTATCTTGGTCTCATCAGATCAGAGAATCTTATTTCTCACCATCTTGGAGTCCTTCAGGTGTTTTTTAGCAAACTCCATGCAGGCTTTTATGTGTCTTGCACTGAGGAGAGGCTTCCGTCGGGCCACTCTGCCATAAAACCCTGACTGGTGGAGGGCCGCAGTGATGGTTGACTTTCTACAACTTTCTCCCATCTCCCGACTGCATCTCTGGAGCTCAGGCACAGTGATCTTTGGGTTCTTCTTTACCTCTGTCACCAAGGCTCTTCTCCCCCGATAGCTTAGTTTGGCCGGACGGCCAGCTCTAGGAAGGGTTCTGGTCATCCCAAACATTTTCCATTTAAGGATTATGGAGAACACTGTGCTCTTAGGAACCTTAAGTGCAGCAGAATTTTTTTGGAACCTTGGCCAGATCTGTGCCTTGCTACAGTTCCTTTGACCTCATGATTCTCATTTAATCTGACATGCACTGTGAGCTGTAAGGTCTTATATAGACAAGTGTGTGGCTTTCGGAATCAAGTCCAATCAGTATAATCAAACACAGCTGGACTCAAATGAAGGTGTAGAACCATCTCAAGGATGATCAGAAGAAATGGACAGCACCTGAGTTAAATATATGAGTGTCACAGCAAAGGGTCTGAATACTTAGGACCTTGTGATATTTCAGTTTTTCTTTTTTAATAAAAATGTCAACAATTCTGTGTTTTTCTGTCAATATGGGGTGCTGTTTGTACATTAATGAGGAAAAAAAATGAACTTATGTAGCGGGTATGTACTTTCCCGGGTGTAAATTTGAACTTGACAGAGACATTGGTGATGTGAAATTCCCTGCAGCCCAGCGGGTGGGGCTGTCGCCCTGGGCTGGGGTTGAATCATTGCTGTGTGTTGTGCTTCCTTTTTGTCCTCCCTCATCAGCGGTATGGTGGGGCGGGGAACCCGCCGTGCTTGCTGGGAGAGGGTATAAAGGGGCCGGCCATCTTTGTCACGGGGTCGAAGTCCCAGGCACCTTCAGCTTGTGGATGGTGGTTCGTGTCGGTCCTCTGGGTGGTCTAGGCCTAGAGGACAATCGGAGGTCGTCTTCCATCCCAGGCACCTTTAGCCTGGCGTGAGGTACTCGGATGGAGGTCCGGAGCTCAGTGCCCAACACTGAGTTCCGCGAGGGAAGGAGATCCTAGGGAACCCCGGGAGTGGGTACCCGAATCCGGAAGGCGTAATGGACCGGGGGGAGCTCCTCACTTGAAGACCCGGTGCAGCATATTGCCGGTGACAGGTGAGCCTCTCGTCGGAGACCACCTGGAAGGAAATCCCCCCTCGTGCGGAGACCGTAACCCACTTTCAGGAAGGAAAGTGGAGAACCAAATTGTGTCTGGGCCTATTCGCATCCACACCTCCTTTTCTGTTCTGTTTCTACCAAGGGAGTTCAACTGATTGTGTTAATTCGAGAAGAATAAAGGAGTGTTGAACTTTTATGGTGTGGGGCTCATATCCTGACATACATTGTTCAAGGTAACTCTTGGAGGGAGGATCCAGGTGCACAGCACTGACCCGAAGGTAATACAAGAACGTTGCTTATACCGCACTGACACATGTGGTGGAAGCCAGGCGTGGTGTCCCCACTCCCTCCCCTCTAAGATACCCCTAGACAAGAGACGAGACGAGAGAAAGAGGGGAGTTAGGAGGGTGCTACACATGGGGGCTCGTCCGGGATAGTGTTTGTGCACCACAGTATTGAACGTGTCTGTTGGAAGAGTTAAGCGAATAGGCAAGCCTTCATTGGCCGAAGTGCATCCCTGCTCGAAGTCGTGGACATGACCCAATGAAGGGAAAGGCCCGCGCAGAAGAGTGGAAAGAGGGGGAAGTTCAGCCGTGTGAAGTACTACACGTGGGGGCTTCTATTGCACTGCGCCACCAGGCACACCCCCATCGCTTAGTTCGTGGGTGTGACTCAGAAACAGAAAAGAAGAAAAGCCCGCGAACTGGAGCAAAGGGGAGGAGTCCAATACGTGTGAAGGACTACATGTGGGACATTGGCGCAAAAACTCTGCAGTGTGCGATGGATCAGCAACAGGTCGCCGTGTTCGGACATACATCGTGGATTCCAGTTCACCCTTCCACCACGATATTGACTGCTGCTGCTCCGGTAACAGATACGGGGATCCGGCTAAAGCCAAGGGGTCAATTCGCCCTGTACTCGTGCATGGACGTTGAGGCCCTGGGTGTGATTTGTCCCGGCTGTTCGGGACTGGTGTGCCAGCTGAAGCCATTCGGGCAATGTGAGGCCTGTGGGGAGTTCCTGTTCGAAGTGGATCCGGCGGTTGAGAGGCCGAGAACCATATACCCCGGCCGTGCTGCGGACAACACCACTCAGGGAGGAGGAATCACTGCTGTGAGAGCCATCCCTACGCACACTGCAACGACCGCGGAGGAGGTCGTAAAACCCCAACGGGAGAAATCCGAGGATGCTGACTCGTCACCACTGTCTCGCAACGTCCGCTACTGAAGAGAAAGACCGGCATGGTAGCCCCGACCAGCGGTTGTGGTGGACCGTCTCGCCCGCTTACGCCCGGCCAGGATGGATCCATCGACAAGAGTTCCGGACGTCCTGTTTCAAGTAAAGGCCGAGGTAAGCCAGGTGGAGAGATTTGGTGTGTGGGCGGAGGTGTCGGGAAGTCATGGCCTAGCGAATCCGTGGGAGGTGGTGGCTCCGTTTCTACAACCGGCTACATACCCGCGGAGGAGTGTGACACCTCTGACCTGGAGTCGCTCTCGGACATGGGAGACAACGTTCGCCATAGACGATTTGTTTACCGAGAAGGGCTGGGTCAAAGTACCTCTCGCTTCATCTCGGAGGATCAGAGATCCACCCATGTCAACAGGGGAAAGTACACCCCGGGTGGAGGCACCAGCGCCTGAAGAGAGGTCCTGTCCCCAGCCTGCTTCTACATCCCCGGTGCCATCTGTACCGAAGGCCGGGGAGAAGAGACTGTTGCTGCGGGCACCAATGCCCATATCAGATGTGATCAAGGTCCCTCGCCACCCGGACTCAATAGTTTTGCCTGGTGAAGGGGACAAAGCTACCATGCCTCCTTTGGCGAGATTGCAACGGCTATTTGGCCAGAAGGCTGCTGCAGACTACGGATGGGAGTATCCATACTTGTCGAAGGAACTGCTTTATGAGGTGGAAGTGTGCCGGGAGCGCTGGTACAACGACTTTGTTTGGACCCACCTTCAGGTTCCACACGCTTGCAGGTACCTGGTATGCTCTCCAAAGGCCTCTCAACGTTTTAAAGACTGCAAGGCAGAATGGATGTTGGGACGACACATCCATGCAAATAAAGTGTTGATCTGGCGCAAAGAAGGAGAAGATGTGGAGCATCATCTGGAAACCATGGATCAGCACTTGAAACCACTTGTTCTGCCGCATCCCCGCTTTTACCTATAGGAGGAAAGAGACTCCGTTCTTATCATGCTGCTGAACTTTCTGGGGCCCGTTGCTTTTGTGCCCAGAGGAATGAAGAACTGTTCCTGTTTGTTCTTTACTTTTCCTGAAAGAGATTATGGACTCTGGGGTAGATAGGGCCAAAGGAAAAGAGGAAAGTTCCACGAGTGCAGTTACCGCGGTGCTGTCACCAGGTGGCAGTGTTGCGCAACGTTAAAACACTTTTCATGCACTCACTCCTTGGAGAAAAGGGATTTCTTTTCGGAGAAGTTTCTTTTCCATTACACGAATACAGGTGTCAGGGTTATATGTGTTAATCCTTTCTTTTCCCTCTGCAGGAGAACATCCCATCAAGTCCACCGAGTATGGGGTGGGTCTTAGTCAGGATGGGGGGGGGAGTCAAATGTGAATATGTGATTCAAAGTTATGAATCAATGCTGTTGTTTTTCTCTTGTCTTTATTCCCTTTTCTTTACAGGGCTCAGACACAATGTTTCAGTTGGATAGTTTTTCTAAAGTTTTACATTTTTGTACAATTGTTAGTCGGTTTCTGGATTGGATTATGTCAGCCGTTGAGGGCATGATTTACTCCAGACACTGGGGACCAGTGTCAAATGACCAGGGGGAGAGTGTAGCGGGTATGTACTTTCCCGGGTGTAAATTTGAACTTGACAGAGACATTGGTGATGTGAAATTTCCTGCAGCCCAGCGGGTGGCGCTGTCGCCCTGGGCTGGGGTTGAATCATTGCTGTGTGTTGTGCTTTCTTTTTTGTCCTCCCTCGGCAGCGGTATGGTGGGGCGGGGAACCCGCCGTGCTTGCTGGGAGAGGGTATAAAGGGGCCGGCCATCTTTGTCACGGGGTCGAAGTACCAGGCACCTTCAGCTTGTGGATGGTGGTTCATGTCGGTCCTCTGGGTGGCCTAGGCCTAGAGGACAATCGGAGGTCGTGTTCCATCCCAGGCACTTTTAGCCTGGGGTGAGGTACTTGGATGGAGGTCCGGAGCTCAGTGCCCAACACTGAGTTCCGCGAGGGAAGGAGATCCTAGGGAACTCTGGGATCGGGAGTGGGTACCCGAATCCGGAAGGCGTAATGGACCGGGGGGAGCTCCTCACTTGAAGAACCGGTGCAGCATATTGCCGGTGACAGGTGAGCCTCTCGTCGGAGACCGTCTGGAAGGAAATCCCCCCTCGTGCGGAGACCGTAACCCACTTTTAGGAAGGAAAGTGGAGAACCAAATTGTGTCTGGGCCTATTCGCATCCACACCTCCTTTTCTGTTCTGTTTCTACCAAGGGAGTTCAACTGATTGTGTTCATTTGAGAAGAATAAAGGAGTGTTGAACTTTTATGGTGTGGGGCTCATTTCCTGACAGACATTGTTCAAGGTAACTCTTGGAGGGAGGATCCAGGTGCACAGCACTGACCCGAAGGTAATACAAGAACGTTGCTTGTACCGCACTGACACATGTGGTGGAAGCCAGGCGTGGTGTCCCCGCTCCCTCCCCTCTAAGATACCCCTAGACAAGAGAAAGATGAGACAAGAGAAAGAGGGGAGTGAGGAGGGTGCTACACCTAAATGATTTTAGCAAATGGCTGCAATATAACAAAGAGTGAAAAATTTAAGGGGGTCTGAATACTTTCCGTACCCACTATATATATATATATATATATATATTATATATATATATATATATATATATTATATATATATATATATATATATATATATATATATATATATTGAAACTTCATATGTAATGCTTAACATCTGGACAGAGTTATTTTTTTTTTCATGCAAACTGATTTTGAAAGTTGTGTTTCATTGTTTTGGGAGGAAGAACTCAACACTTATTAGAACAAAACATTTTTACTTGCTAATGCCCAAGAACTAGAGAGAGCCTGGGAACAAGCATGAGGTCAAAGTTCAAAGCACCCAAAGGTAAAGAAACATTACATTTTGCTGAAAAGTCTTCCAATGGTAATGAATGTTTACATTTTATTATGCTGGCAATGATTGGATTTTCCGGGATCATGTCAACCTTTCATTGCTGCCTATTCTTTCTACTGCTGTAATACAACATTGGGCATATTTGAAACACTATCCACCAATTCACAATATTTCATGCTTTTGACTCCTTTTTATAACTCTTATTTGCTATGTTATACTAACTTAAGCTAAATTGTAGTTTTTTCATCTAGAGCCATCTTCAGTTCCACAAGCAAAAAATTAGATAGCAATTTCAAATTCGTTTTTTTGCCTGATCGCTTAGTGATTGCAATTGAGCCTATAATCCCCACTTTATTTGGCATATCCTTTGGTTTGTATGTTTGACTTTCACTTACTTCAGGATTTATTTATTTATACATTCATATGTGAACATATATATGCATTACTAAAGCTGCTTGAACACCAGAACAAACATAGATAGCTGATTTAAACTTTCCCAAAGGTCTCGCTTTTCAAGCACCAGATTACTATCTTGTCTATCATAGCGCTACTCTTTTAAACTTACCAGGGTTGTGTAGGTATTGTGGTCAATAGATATGAGCTTTGAGTTCATGTTGATCATGAGTTTGACCTGAAATCAAGTCATTTGTAGTTCAGGTAAATGGCAAGCTAATGTGTTCATTTGCTGATATGGTAACAATTTAGGCTTCATGTACGCTGCTGCTGGTAAACGGATGTTTAGGAGTAGTTGTTTTTTTTTTTCAGCTGCCCCTGAACTCTCCTCTATGTTATCTTATCAGTCCATGTACACACGGTCGTTTATAGTTGTTTCCAGGCAGTCGAGTCTAGAAGCAAAATTTTGGAAAGCAAAAAAATGCGTTCAGGATGGAGTTCAGAGGCATTTGAAACGCCAAATGCCTGTAACAGCTTGTAAATGCGTGTAAATGCAGTAACTCACATTTAGCAGCGTTTTGTTTAAAGGCGTTTTCAACGGAGATACATTTTTGACTTTTTATTTAAAAAAAAAAAAACGATTCTAGACGCAAATGCGGCTAAACGCGGCATTTAAACGTAGCAAAACGGAAGTTTTTAAACATTGGTTACTATATGTCAAGTTATATCGTTCAGGAGAGGTTTCAAAATGTCCCGTGTACTTAATGTACACGGGACGTTTTGAAACCTCTCCTGACCTTGAACTTCCCCCCCTTTAAACTGTAGTCAGGTGACTTTGAAGGTCCAATTGTGGGAGTTTTCTCATGTGCCGAACCCCTTCCTATAAAAGTCAGAGTTCTCAGCAGCCTTTTGTCAGTGTTTGTGGAGAGAGACTTAAGCCCCGTCCGTACACACGGTCGGACTTTTGGCCAACAAACTTCATTTTGAGCAAGTTGGACCAACAATCCGACAGTGTGTACGCTCCATCGGACAAACTTTTTTTTTTTTGTTTTCATCGGACAAAAGTTTAAAAAGGCTAAAGATGCTGTCAGATATTCAGGAGCAGACTGCGAGGTGGCTGACCCCATGTAATTTTTTGCTAGGCAAGATTGTGTGTGACAATGGCATCAACTTGCTGTCAGCCCTTTAGGAATGCTAAGACAGGTGCCTTGCCCAGGACATATTCTGAACCAGATGTTACAGCAGTTTCTAGTTTGGTACCATAATTTCTGGGATGTTCTACAGCAGGCCAGAAGAGTGTGAGGTCACTATATTTAATCATATCCAGTGGGTGTTTGCCTGGCCAAAATGTAGCAACACAGAGGCAACACAAACTGCTCTTCATACACCTTATATGTGACACACCAATCCTCTAAAACTCAATATTCTCCTTGCTGCAGCAGTTGCACCCAACTCAACGAGTATTTGCGTAAGTGAGATGAAGATAGGCTCTGGGATCTGTGCTTCTTTTTATAATGTCAGTGGCCACCACTTCAGGATAATGTACCATCTTGTAACCATTCAAAGAGGTAACCAGAATGGTGAGCTGTGACAAGGAGGGGATTAATGAATAGACATATTGGGTTGTGTAATAACAGGCAATATCAGGCTTCTGGAGGCACAGAAGCAGGAGGAAGAGAATACCTTTTTGTTATCCTGTTTCAAGGCCAGCAGGATGCTTTCACAGTTGAATGCGTTTCTGTGAGACAAAGACAGCACCAGGCAGAGGAAAAGTATAAGGTGGAAGGTTGGGGATCCACTTAGACCTTCCAAACTCTGAAAGTTGTACATTGGCGGAGTGAGATATTTGAGGACACTGTTGTCCCAAGTGACACTGAGAACAGTAAATTGCCTGTGCAAGGACCCCAGAATTCAAACCATCAACGAGAAGGACCATTACTGGTTGACCATCCTTTTGGATCCCTAATACATAGCAAAAATGGCAGATCTCAAGTTGCCACCCCAGAGAGAGCAAACCAAGAGACCCTATGGACATTTGGGTGTCAAGCTGGACCACTGGTCAGGGCTTGCTCAGTATACAATGAAGCGGTTTGCTCTGTGGTCAGTGTGCTGTCAGAAAAGGCATTCAATGCAGTGGGCATTTAGTGACAAAGAGACAAATCTGCCTTTCCACTGACACAGTGGACAGGCTAACCTTTATATGAAATTAACCATTTCTGGATCAGGAATCAGTGCAAAATGCCTGAAGCTGATGTGAACCAGTAAATTTTTTGCACGCATACCATCTTCTCCCACCACTGACTGACCTGCCACCATTATCATTCCTGCCACCATTTGAAAGTCCTTCCATTGCCGTCCTCCAACCTTAGCTCCAGCCACCATTACTCCTTTCACCTCTGCTTCTCTGACATTTTTACCAGTTTCTGCCACAGCTTCTGGTATGTCACCATTACCAGCATGGGTATGCCATGATTATCAAATATTACTGGCTGTTGTCTTTCTGAAATAGTGCACTCTAACTGAATAACTGATTAAAATCTCCCTGCTATCTCTCTGTCAAACTGTGACATACTAAAGGTCCTTACATATTGTGCATGGAGTCAGTACAATATTTTACTGACTTTTCCCTCTGAAAACAAAACACACTAATGTAGATGTGGTTTTAAAGCTCACTGTTGTTCCTCCTGTCCACAATGCAACCTACTCCAAGTGTTTAAATATTGTTTATATAGGCAGAAACGCTGCATGCTGTGTGTCCTTTTAATACAGCGGCTTACGTTAATGGTGTAAATGCTATTTATGGAGCCTGCACGGTATTTATTTTATTTCTGTAAAATATATACACTGTAATGTATATTTTGGGCTACAAAGACACAATCTGTGTCATTTTGAAAATATGGCTTATGTAAAAGGGTTGAATACAGTTTATGGTGTCTGCACAGTGTTCCTTTTTTCTAAAACATGTACTTTCATGTACATTCATGTGCTGAAAAAATGCATGCTGTATGTCTTTTTGAAAATGCACCTTACTCCAAAGGTTTAAATACTATCTGGAGTATTTGCAAATGTTCTGGCTATGGAGTCTGTACAATATTTCTGGCTGTTGTCTCTCAAATAATGCAATCTAATTTTTATTTCATAATAAAAACTGCCTTATCTCTCCTCTTACATTGCAGCCAAATAAAGCTGCTTACATGCTCCCAGCCACTGTTCTAAATGTGTGACTATTTCTCTTAAATGTGGTATGCCCATTCTTATTTCAAGATAAAAACTGCCTCCTCTGTGGGGGTTTAGTTTTGAAGTGTTTTTGCACACCCCTTCCCCCTGCTGACTTCAGTGAGGTTCAGATTAAAGTTTGCAATCTCTGGATTTTATGATAAGTTTGACAAGCTGCAAATCAGATCTTACTTTTAAGGTAAACAGGCCTCTGCAGCTACTTGTAAACTCACTGTGAAATTCTTACAAGATCTTCTCTACCGCAAGGATCAATATGTCTGCCCTCAAGAATATGCCCAGTTGAAATGGATGTAGCTTGAACAAACTCTTTAGACTTGTAGGGGCCTTGGCTTTCATCGAAATAGTATAACAAGATGGCACATACAGGAGAAGGAGAATTTCGTTACAAATACTTGCCTGCTGCAATATGAACTCATCAGGTGCAAAACTGATAGTGACATATACATTTTAAATCGCCCAACTTAACCCGGCTTGCTAAAGCAAGATTCATCTGAAGGGAAACCACATGTGTGGGGAAAAACCCACCAAACGGCTGAATGCCCTTTGCCACAGATTGTATGGGCAAGCCTGAAAACCTACACCCTATTCGTCTTAAAGGTAAAGTGCCCTTTTGCAGTTGCAAAAACTTCTTTAGAGTGCTAACGTGCATGATTAGTAAACACAAATTTGCCCTGCAAAAGCTTTACTTTTTTTCTTAGCTCCTTTTTGGACCTGCCATCTTTCCAATTGTCCAACTTAGAGAAGATGATCCCGCACTATGAAGCTCAACCTGTATGCCCTTATTGTGAGAGTCATGTGAAACCTCTGCCTGCACATTTAAATGGCTAGGGGATTGATCATAGATGAAATTGAGGGTTTTAGTTGTATACTTAAAAAAAATACGTAACTTGCATATTAACCACTTGCTGCCCGCCCTATAGCGGATTGACGTCGGCAAAGTGGTTTTAAAATCCTGACTGGACGTCATATGACGTCCGCCAGGATTCGGTGTTATTGCGCGCCCCCGGGGGCGCACACTGCACCGATCGGTAATGCCGCTTGTCCCCCGGACACAGCGCATACCCGATCAGGGTAAACAGCCAATTTCATTGGCTGTTTACCATGTGATCGGCTGTGTCAAATCACAGCCGGTCACATGTCCAAACAAATCAAAAGCGCGCCTAATGCGCGCGTGTCCCTCGGACATAGCCCATCCTCGATCAGGGTAAACTGCCAATAAAATTGGTTGTTTACCCACGTGATCGGCTGTGACCAATCACAGCCGGTCACAAGTATAAACAATGTGGCGGTTTCCAGGGATCTCTCCTTCTCTCTCTCACACACCGATTGTGTGAGGAGAGAGAAGGAGAGATCTGTGAGTTTTTGGATTTTTGGATTTTCTAATTATAAAAAATACTGCCTGCACTACACGCCCCCCCCCACCCCCCCCCCCCCAATAAAGAGAACCTGTCACAGCCCATCTGGACCTGTCACAGCCCACCATCAGTACCGCCATCAGTACCATCTGGATCTGACAGCCCATCTGTCACACAGGCCACCAACGGTACCGCCATCAGTACCGCCATCAGTACCGCCATCGGTACCGCCATCAGTACTGCCATCGGTACCATCTGGATCTGACAGCCCATCTGTCACAGCCCATCTGTCACACAGGCCACCAACGTACCGCCATCAGTACCGCCATCAGTACCGCCATCGGTACCGCCATCAGTACCGCCAACGGTACCGCCATCGGTACCATCTGGATCTGTCACAGCCCATCTGTCACAGCCCATCTGTCACACAGGCCACCAACGGTACCACCATCAGTATCGCCATCGGTAATGCCATCGGTACCGCCATCGGTACCATCTGGATCTGACAGCCCATCTGTCACAGCCTATCTGTCACAGCCCATCTGTCACACAGGCCACCAATGGTACCGCCATCAGTACCGCCATCAGTACCGCCATTGGTACCATCTGGATCTGACAGCCCATCTGTCACAGCCCATCTGTCACATAGGTAGCCATCAGTACCGCCATCGGTACCGCTATCACTACCTCCGCACAGTCCCACCATAAGTACCATCACACAGGTCATCAGTAACCTGTCATTACCCTCACACAGGCCTGCCATCAGTGAGCTGTCAGTAGCACCACCAGTACCACCATGTCTCAAAGAATGTACACACCTGAGGAGGCATATAACATTCTCGCCATGTCGGATGATGAGAGCAACGGGGAGCTCCCATTATCCGATTCTGGTTCGGAATACGAGCCAGTGGAGGGTAGTGGATCGGAGTCAGAGTCAGCGGAGGAAACCGCCCCTCCTAAAAGAGTAAGGAGATCAGGACCTAGATCAGAAGACCTGCCTACCACCAGCAGTGCCAGACCCCAGGAAGAGGAGCCGAATACCAGTACTGGAATTACTCATCCAGCCCAAAGAATCCGGGCCCAGTCCTACCTTCCTGATGCCCTGGCAAACCCCTTATGGTTGCCTGCCAACTCAGGATCCGCTACAATCCCCCCTTTCACCGCACAGCCAAGTGTGCAGCCCAACACGTCAAATTTTTCCCAATTGGACTATTTTTATTTGTTTTTCCCCGAAGATTTGTTGCAGTACATGGTGGACCAAACAAATCTTTACGCAGAGTAATTTATTGCTGCCAACCCCAATTCGTCCTACGCCCGTATGTTTAATTGGCGACGTCTCACACTAGAGGAATTCAAATTGTTTTTGGGCCTTAGTTTTAATATGGGGCTTACAAAGAAAAGCGAACTGCATGCCTACTGGTCCACCCGCCCCATCCACCACATGCCCATATTTTCTGCTGTCATGTCCAGGACACGGTACGATATGATAATGCGCTTTCTTCATTTTAATGACAATTCGCAGTGCCCTCCCTGAGATCACCCCAACCATGACAAATTATATAAGCTTCGCCCCCTAATAAATTATTTTTCCCAACGGTTTTCTGAAGTGTTTATCCCCGACAAAAATATTTGTGTAGACGAATCCCTTATCCACTTTACTGGCCGGCTGCAGTTCAAGCAGTACATCCCAAGTAAAAGAGCCAGGTACGGGGTAAAATTGAACAAATTGTGTGATCGAGCCACTGGATACGTGCACAATTTTCGTATTTACGAAGACAAAGATTCCCAGCTCCAGCCCCGTGATTGCCCCACATATATAGGAACCAGTGGTAAAATTGTCTGGGACCTTGCATACCCCTTGTTCAAAAAAGGATACCACATATATGTAGATAATTACTACAGGAGCTTGCCCCTTTTCCGTCACCTGTATCGTGAACAAACCCTGGCCTGCGGTACCTTCCGAGAAAATAGGAAGGGGTTCCCACAGAATTTGCTTTCAAAACAGCTACAAAAGGGGGAAGCCGCATTCATGAGGCATGAGGAGGTGTTGGCCATGAAGTGGCGGGACAAGAAGGATGTTCATATGATGTCTACAATCCACGATGACAACTTGGTGGAGGTTCAGAGAAGACGTGGCCCCGTAGTAAAGCCTGAATGTGTTCATGACTACAATATGTACATGGGGGGGGATGGATTTAAGCGATCAGATGCTACAACCCTATTTATCAACCCGAAAGTCAAATTATTGGTATAAAAAAGTAGCATTTCATCTCTTTCACATGGCCCTGTTCAATTCATTTGTCTGCTATCAAAAATCATCCGAAAACCAACCCACCTCCTACCTCAAATATTTGGAAGACATTGTCACTGCCCTGATTTACCAGCAAGGACCCGCCACAGGAAGCATTCGCTCCGATAGTGTGAGTCGACTGCATGAGCCACATTTGCCCTATAGCATTCCCCCCGCAGAATCCGGAAGAAGACGCCAAAAGAGATGTTGTGTATGCTCAAGAGGAGGAGTTAGAAGAGATACAAGTTATCATTGTCCCGAATGTCCCTCCCAACCTGGCCTGTGAATCGGTGATTGCTTCAAAAATTATCACCGATCTATCAGATACTAGTTCCCCTTATTAGTAACAGACTGCCATGTCCCCCTTTCTAATACCTGTGACTGCCTGCTACTGACCCTGAATACTCACAAACAAAGCCAAATAAAAGGCACATAATATTCCATCCAGGGATATGGCCTCTTCCTGGAACCAAATGAGCAGATGATCGAAGAATCAAGATGATAAATATTTTACAGCTATGGCTGACGCGATGCAGGAGCGAGCCCCCTTCTTCAGAGCCAAAAAGAATGATAGTACCTGGATGGAATATTATGTGCCTTTTATTTGCCTTTGTTTGTGAGTATTCATGATCTTTTAAATATATTTTTAATAAACCAGCCTTTGGTAATGCACTAG
The DNA here is from genome assembly GCA_029206835.1 of Rana muscosa. Lineage (NCBI taxonomy): Eukaryota > Metazoa > Chordata > Amphibia > Anura > Ranidae > Rana > Rana muscosa. The sequence goes on along the minus strand of CM055122.1, from coordinate 86,375,684 downwards.
GTCGGTGCACCCTCTATTTACCCTTTTTTTCCAGTCCGATGAATACCAAATATTCTGAGGAGGGCAGCAAGACCTCTGGGCATTTTCCTTCTAAACGGAACACTCTGGTTGTGTCACCAAGAGACCAAGAGACCAAACTTCTGAGCGCAGGAGACTGTTTTTCTTGCTACTGACCCTGGCCTGTTTACCGACAATGTCTTTGCCTGCCGTTTTAACACCTTTCTGACTTCCACATGCACCAACCTCAGCCTGTTTACCGACGATGCCTCTGCCTGCCGTTTTAACACCTTTCTGACTTCCACGTGCACCAACCTCAGCCTGTTTACCGACGATGCCTCTGCCTGCCGTTTTAACCACGTTTCTGACTTCCACGTGTACCGACCTCGGCCTGTTAATCGACCATGTTTTTGCCTGCCACTTGGACTGATCTTTGCCCTTCTACTTTAGCACACAGGGGTCTCACATATGTGAGGGGCTCCAGAATAGCGTTCTGAGTACAGAAAATCAGTTTTTGGTTTTCTGTGTTCCCAGAACAGGGTCTGGTTGCCCGGAGGCTTCAAAGAGATTTGGGTGGGAGAAGCCTCTACCCCTGTCCCCCTGGCTCTTAGCTTGATGGTCCTTCCTGCTGCCTGGACCAATACTTTGGCTGTGCTGACCATATCGCTGCCTGTAATGACCCAGGACTTTATGGACTATGTTTCTTTCTGCTGCCTGGACCAATACTTTGGCTGTGTTGACCATTTCTCTGCCTGCTGCCTCTACTGACTATGGACAGTATTTCTGCCTGGACATCTCTGCCTGCTGCCTGGACCTGTGCTTTGGCTGTGCGGTGTCTCTGCCGGTCTATTCCTGCCTGCTGCCTGAACCGATGTGGTCCTCTGTGGACCACTGCACTACTAAAACCACAGGTAATCTTTTGTTATTTGGTATGTACCTGCTATGTGTTAGAAATATGAAGGGCCTTCAAAAATGTGATCGGTAGTCAGAAAATTATATGTGTAATTTTATGCTGCTAGAATGCCTGGAGGTGCTATTTGGATGTTGGGCCTCTGTATATGGCCAGGCTGTGTAAAAGTCTCACACATGTGGTATTGTTCTACTCAGGAGGAGGAGCAGAATGTATTTTGGGGTGTAATTTTTGCTATGTACATGCTATGTGTTGGAAATATTTTATAAATGGACAACTTTGTGTAAAAAAAATGCGTGTTTATTTTTTTCCCACGTTTTCCAAAAACTTCTGGAAAAAAATTAACCGTTCAGAAACAGAAAGATTGATGACAGTCAAGCATCTAAATTGGTGTCCGCTGTGTGCCTGGGACAGATGAGAGGCTGCTTGTGGTGCTTGGTTTTACTGCTTCTAGCAGACTGAGAAAAAAGGGGCTGGCCATCCATCTAGTAGCTTTAAATCACTGAAAGCAGAGGATTGTCATACCTACAACCCCAAAAGTAGAAAGCAGCCCACACCACCAGATTATACATATAAATGGTAAATGGCCTGGAAAAGCTGCTCTCACTGTGTGGTGTAGGCTTGAATGGGATCAGTGGGAAAACTAAACAAAAAATTAAAACATATATATATATATATATATATATATATATATATATATATATATACATATATATATATTTATATGAGTAATAAGATAGTGGTGTGTAGGATACTAATAGTTGTACTCACATGTGTTTGCGGCATCCCATTATCTGTTCACAGAGTTGTGGTAAAGAACAAAGAAAACTTTATACCAAGCTGCTCCTCTGGGGGAAAGCACTGAACCCTCCATTCTGTTCAGCCACTGGGAGCAAAGAAAATACAACACACTTCAGGCATGGTTTGGCATGTGACAGCACTGGTACTTAGTGATTGCTCCAGTGCTGTCCCATAGGGTGGGAGGAGAGTCCACAGCCCTGTGTAAGCTCCAACTAGAGCAGTCTAAAGCCCCATACACACGGTCGGACTTTTGGCCAACAAACTTCATTTTGAGCAAGTTGGACCAACAATCCGACCGTGTGTACGCTCCATCGGACAAACTTTTTAGTTTTTTTTTGTGTTTTCATCGGACAAATGTTGGGTCTGCAAACGGACAAACTTTTGCCCAACAAAAGTCCGATGGAGCAAAGTCCGACCGTGTGTACAGAAAACCATAGGACTTTTGTCCGATGGACAAAACAACTAATGTTAAAATCAACCAACAATAGCATAAGTTGACCAAAGGGTGGCGGTAAAGAGCAGAAAAGAGCAGAAAAAACACGTGATGTTGCAAAAAGTTTTGGGAAAGTTTGCAGAAAAGTCATGTGGTGTGTATGCTATGGGTGTGCCCGGCCAACTCCGTTCGGACAAAAATCCAGGGAAAAGTCAGATGGAAGTCCGACCGTGTGTATGGGGCTTTAAGCTTACACAGAACTTCCTTTCTTCACTCCTGGTGGCTAATGGAGTAAAGCCTCGTACACACGATTGGATTTTCTGATGGGAATTGTGTGTTGACAGACTGTCGGCTGAAAATCTGACCGTTTGTACGCTCCATCGGACAATTGTTGTCAGATTTTCCGCGGACAAAGTTTGGATGGCAGGCTTTAAAATTTTCCGTCGACAATGGTCTGTTGTCAGATTTTCCGATCGTGTGTACACAAGTCCGTCAGACAAAAGTCCAAAGTACAAACAAGCATGCTCGGAATCAATGCTCACCAAACACAACATTAGCAGAAAGTGCCCAAAGGGTGGCGCTCAAGAGCTAAAAAAACACGTAGCACGTCTAGTACGTCACTACGTTTGTGTTGGCCGACAATTGTATGCCGTTTGTATGCAAGACAAAATACAGGCACACGTCCTTTGGACAAAAGTCCGACACTTTGTCTATGGAAAATCCGAACGTGTGTGCAAGGCTTTACAGGGGAGAGGAGAAAAGGTGAACATGTGGTGCTAGGGAGAGGGACACTAAGCAAAACTTTACTTATGCTTATAAAAGTACAATACATTTCTACATGCAGATTGCAAGTTACCCGGTAACGGATTTATATTTTTTTCAAAAAAAGCAATTATTGATATAAATCTGTGTTGTAGAAAAAACAGGAAAGTTCTCACAGCCTTTTTAAAAGGCTTAAACAGACATGGTTTTAGCGATATTGCACCCTAAATTACACGTGGAAAAGTTGTTGTAATTTGGCAATGTCACTTGGATTTCAGGCTATATTACAAACCATAATAGAAGTTGCCAAGTTACACAGTGAAAGAATGAACGCTCTTCAATCTCATTGTGCTTATTAAATTCCTGTTGATTATATATGTTAACACTAATTTGGTATTACATTGCATTAGCTACAAATTGTATGATTTATCTACACCACAACATTTTCTGTTTGTGCAGTTAGTGGATAAATTATTGCTTTTCTGAGACAAGTGATGTCATCAAGCTTCTTACAGAAAGCAGAATTTATAGGGCTGTTTTGACTTGGCAAGGTAATGTTCTGTTTTAAAGACCTTGGTTTTCAATGGCATTAAGAAACCTTCTGTAATTGTAGAATTCAGTCTGATTGTGAGTTCAAAAGAATTCAGCTAACTGTTGCAGTGTATTACCGACATAAGCATGCTAAAAGAAAGGAGCTGCCATTCTGGCTGTGATGTTGATCTAATGCTTAAAGGGGTTGTAAAGGTTCGTGTTTTTTTACCTTAATGCATCCTATGCATTAAGGTGAAAAAACTCCTGGCTGTCACGGCCCCCCCCCCCCCGCTTTACTTACCTGAACCCGTTCACCTGCTCTGCGTGTCCACGGGGTCCTCTTCTCCACAGAGTCTTGGCGTTGATTGGATAGATTGATAGCAGTGCAGCCATTGGCTCCTGCTGCTGTCAATCGAATCCAATGACGCGGCCGCCGGGGGGCGGGACCGAGTCATACACTCTGTGTCTATGGACAGAGAGTGTATGGGAGGGGAGCGCGCCCGCAAGGAAACCCCCTCGGGAGAGCGCTACCAAGAGGGAGTTAGCTATTGCGGGGAGGAGCCGAAAGAGACGCCGTGGGACCCCAGAACAGGAGGATCGGGGCCACTCTGTGCAAAACGAACTGCACAGTGGAGATAATTATGTTTGTTATTTTAAAAAAATAAAAAATGAACCTTTGCAACCAGTTTAATTCTGATCCCACCCCCACCCCTTACCATGTCTGGTATATTCTTTCATCCCTTGTACAAAGAAAATATAGAATGTTATACTGCATACCAAAATTTCTTCTTTTGTTTACAAAAATTTTGGCATATATTCTTGATATGCCATATTTGGATTCTGCTGCTTCTTTTTCTTTGATTTTTTTTATCATATCTTCAGACCACAAATTGCAGAAACAGTACTAGACGTACTTGTAGGCTGTAGGCATATGCACTACATTCCAAAAATGTTACATTTACCTTATGACATTCTGCACTGGATGCTTTTAGATTAGGAATGGTCTGCTGACTTTTGGATGGACACCTGTCATGGGAGAAATATGGGGACATAGGCCGCGCACACACGACCAGTTTTCTTGGCAAAAAACGACAAGAAAACTGCCGGGAGAGCTTTCTTGCTGAGAAAACCGGCTATGTGTACGCGGGTTTCAGTTTTCTCGTCAAGAAAACTGCCCAGATTCCCAGACGAGAAAAAAGACGACCTGCGGTCTTTTTTCTCGTCGAGAATCTCGTTGGCCTGTTTCTCGGCGAGAAACCCGAGCGTGTGTACACTTACCTGTCGCCGTGGAAACCCACGCATGCTCGAAATGACTTTGACGCATGCGCGGTAGCTTCCTAGGCATAGGGTGTAGCAAGATGGCGGCGACGGCATCGAATGTGACGAGCGCGCGCTCGTCGTAGTCGATGACCTCACCGCGTTCGTGCCATTCAAAAGAACGGCGGTTCTTTTGAATCGTACGTGTGTACACCCGGCCGGGACAAGTTTCTTGTCAAGATTCTCGTCAGGAAAAACAACGTTTTTTTCCTGATGAGAATCTCGGCCGTGTGTAGGAGGCTTAACATTAATGATCTCCCTTTCCTCCTTGTTGCCTGACTGTCTCTGGATACCATACCTTGAGTCACAAATCTGGAGCAAGCATGCAGTCAGTAAAGGCAGGGTAAAATCAAGATTCCATATCTGCATACTTGTGGGTCCATAACCTATAGCAGACACTGGATCAATGTGACAGCCACACAAAGGTGGTTAGGGGTTTGTAATGGTAGCCTTCATATTTCCCCAGTATAGATTTTCAAGGAGTCGGACCAACATATCAGAAGGAACCACTGGAACCTTATATCTTAAAGGGGTTGCTCCACCGGAAAAAAAAAATTAAAAGCCAGCAGCTACAGCTACAGCAGCTGCTGGCTTTTAATATTTGGACACTTACCTGTCCTGGAGTCCAGCGACGTCCGCAGCAGAGGACGAGCGACCGCTCGTCGCTCTGCTGCTCCCTCCGCCATCCTCGCTGAGGGAACCAGGAAGTGAAGCCCTGCGGCTTCATGCCCGGTTCCCTACGGCGCATGCGCGAGTCGCGCTGCGCCGTTCTGATTGGTGCTCCTGTGTTCTGGGAGCCGAGTGTCTCCCAGAACACCAAGGGAAGTCTGCGGGAAGTGACGTAACTCCCGCAGATTCCCGGAGACAGAACTCCCGGATGTGGGTGAAAATACCTGTCTTAGACAGGTATCTTCACCCCCCTCCCCCCTGATAGGTGTCAATTGTGACACCGGAGGGGGGGAGGGTTCCAAATAGCAAAAGTTGCTATTTAGGGTGGAGCTCCACTTTAATGAGCTTGCTGCCTCCCACAGACAGATGAAACCAGTATATTCTGAGAATCCAACAATGAGTATAAAATACACTGTACATAAGACTTCTCTCTCTTGGCTATATCCATCTATCATTAGATACAGTGGGGGAAAAAAATTATTTGATCTCCTGCAGATTTTGTAAGTTTGCCCACTTACAACGAAATTAAGGGTCTATATGTTTTATCATATGTGTATTTTAAATGACAGAGACAGATAAACAAACCAAATATCCAGAAAAAACACATAAAACAAATGCTATACATTAGGCTGCAGTTCAGTGAGTAAAATAAGTATTTGGTTCCCAAGCAAAACATGAATTGGTGGAGAAATCCTTGTTGGCAAGCACAGAGGTAAGATGTTTCTTGTAGTTGGTGACCAGGTTTGCACACATCTCAGGAGGGATTTTGGTCCACTCTTCTTTACGGATCTTCTCTAAATCCATAAGGTTTCTTGTCTGTCTCTTGACAACTCGAAGTTTCAGCTCCCTCAATAAATTTTCTATAGGATTAAGGTCTGGAGACAGGCTAGGCCACTCCGTGGACCTTAATGTGCTTCTTCTTGAGACACTCCTTTGTTGCTTTGGCAGTATGTTTTGGGTCATCGTCATGCTGGAAGACCACTCCCCATCTTCAGTGTTCTGGCTGAGGGGAGAAAGTTCTCCTCCAAGATTTTACAATACAAGGCCTCGTCCATTGGTCCTTCAATGTGTCAAAGTCAGCCTGTACCTTTAGCAGAAAAACAGCCCCAAAGCATCATGTTTCCATCTCCGTTCATGACTTGCCACCACCTTACATGTAAAACCAAAATATCCAGTAGTGCAGTAGAATGATGCATAGTTGTACACTTACCAGGGAAATAACATTGTTTTCGTATTTTTTTTGCCTTTTTGTAAGCCTTAAAGTGTGTGTAAACCCACTTAAAAAAAAAACTAACACCTGCAAGACAAAGGCATAATGAGCTAGTATGCATACTAGCCCATTATGTAATACTCACCTGGGATCGAAGCCCCCGTTGCGATGCCCGACACAGCACCGGCCGGCGACATGTCATGCCGGAGTTACTTCCGGGTATCGCGGCTCCGGCGCTATACGCATGCGCGGGAGCCGCCAGTCACGGCATGACCTCCTTTAGCGTATGCGCCATAGACATTGGCACAAGTCTCTATTGTAAATATCTCCTAAACCGTATAGGTTTAGGAGATATTTCTAGCACCAATGGTAAGCCTTAATCTAGGCTTACCTGTAGGTAAAAGTGGTTGTACAGGGTGTACAACCACTTTAAGAAACTCTCCACATTGCCCTGTGTCTTGGGTCTCTTGATCCCACATATAATTATTCAGAAAAGGCTTTTCCCATGCTAAATTTAGTACATTATTACATAAATCTGGAAATTGACAGACTCAGCAGAAATATGCTACTTGTCGAACTTGTATACTTCGGCACCTCTAAGTGCTGTTACCTTGGAGGCAGATTTCGAATTACTGTGAAAGCAATAGTAAACAAGCTTATTAAAAAGTAATTTCCTAAATATATTAATTAGGGTTTGTCCCTACCCCTGAAGACATCAAATATACAGTATACAGTGTATGTATATATATAATATTGTATACAGTATACTTAATATATATATATATAATTTTGAACTGTGCTCACTAAAGGATCTTTTCTCTTGAGTAAGGTAAATACATCACCTTCCTAAGTTGTTCTATGGTGCTTATTCATCAAAGTCCCTGCAGCTTCTGGCTGATGAATAACCTTCATAGAATAACAGTGAAAGGTTCTCTATTTGTCTTATGTAAGAAAAACGAGAAGCTTGATGAATAGACTCATTTGTGTGTGGATTCTGATACGCTTAATGAAATTTGTTCTCACTATAAATTATTACATGATTGCAGATGACAGATTTGGGAATGGTATACTGTCCCTAAGCTGCTTTCTTGAGATTTAAATTGGAATTGTTCAAGCCGACCTATTTTTCTTGCAGGTTTATGAATCTTTGGATAGTTTTATACAGACATCAGTTAAAAATATATGTCTAGCTATCATATTGTATATATTGCACATATTATTGTATATTATTTTTGAAACTTTATTTTACTTAGGGAACAAGCTAAAACAGATTTCCTTTCATGTATTATTTACCGTTTTGTTTCTTCTAGTCTAAGCACAGCATATGCAAGGGTTCTCTGAAGGAGCTAATGTGTTTTGTCCATCTAAATCTGGAGGTTTGGAGTTAGCTGCAAGCTACCTCCAGGTCACCTAACAGGAATGTATAGGCAGATGGGTGGATTGCTGCCTGTTGAGCTGAGAAACTGACTGTGTGGAGCAGGGACCAGGTAGTGTTGGTGGTAGGACTGTCAGTGAAGCTTTACTGTAGTGGCCTGGACCATAGCAGACTGGACTTGTTCCACCTTCAAAGATCTTTCAGCATATTGGAAACAACTCAGCAACCAGTGGGCAGTTGAAAAGGGACTAAACTCTTCACCACTTGTGTGCTGTAATATATTATTTAGTTAGGAAGCTGTGGTAGATGCAGCAGTTTTTAGAATTATGGTGGGAGGAAGGACAGATATGATGATATGATACTCCAGCCAATACCTGGGGTGGTGTGCCCAGAAGGTGTTGGGAAAGTTCATAAATAGCCAGAGGCTTAATCAGCAAGAGCAGTGTTCCTGGGTCCATTCCTGCAGAAGGAGACCCCTGTGCAGGGGATCTGCCCCTAGGGCAGAAGACTGGGAGAAAATCAGCCTGAAGAGATCAAGGTCTTGTTAGGTCAGGAGAAAAGCTCACAGGAGAAGGCCAGGAGGAATCCATAGAAGAGAGACCAAGTTGTTCAGAAGTGGTGTGAGCAGTGGCGGTGCGTCCATAGAGGGCGCCGGAGCACCGCCCCCTCTCGCTCCTGCACCGCCACTGAAAAACAATACATTGGTTAATGCATTGCAGGGAGGATGGAGGAGGACGGCGCTGACCCGAGGTAGGTAAGTGTGGGCTGGGGACAAACTGGCTGCATTTGGGGACAAACTTGCTGCATTTAGGGACAAACTTGCTGCATTTGGGGACAAACTGCCTGTATTTGGGGACAAACTGGCTGCATTTGGGGACAAACTGCCTGTATTTGTGGACAAACTGCCTGTATTTGTGGACAAACTGCCTGTATTTGTGGACAAACTGCCTGTATTTGGGGACAAACTGGCTGCATTTGGGGACAAACTGCCTCTATTTGGGGACAAACTGACTGTATTTGGGGACAAACTGGCTGTATTTGGGGACAAACTGGCTGCATTGGGGGAAAAACTGGCTGCATTGGGGGACAAACTGGCTGCATTTGGGGACAAACTGCCTGTATTTGGGCGTTTAATGGGCACAGTGGCGGCAATTGATGTTTTTTTTTATTTTTCAGTTTGTTTGCGCCCCCCCAAAAAGTTTGAGCACCAGCCGCCACTGGGTGTGAGTCTACATCTCCCTCACTAGGAAGAGCCTGGTTAATATCAGCAGGAGGCAACCGATGACCTTGTGGCTGAGTACAAAACTCCAGTGCTGCAGAGTGTGATAGTGTTGTGCTTTAAGGCTCTGGAAGGAGTGCAGGCCACAGTCAGCCTGTATCCAGTGGGACATTCATTTTGTAAGTGCAGTGCAGCCAGGAGTTGTGCAATACAGTGAGGAGTTGTGCACAGCAGCCAAAAGTCAAGCAGTCCTCAAGTTGTAAAGTTTTTCAGTTTCGGGCTATCCCATGCTCCCCATCCCTATCCAAGTACCTGTTCCAATAAAAACCTAAAAAGAAACCCCTAGACTGATCTTTGAGCCAGAGGAAGAATGCCAAAAACTATGTTTGCCTGGCTGTGTGTTCTAAAGGGAGAAATAGGACCAAACCACCAGCGGCTCAAGGGGGTAGCGCTATATAGAATTAGGATTTTTTAATATATTCTTTTTCCTTTTTTTTTCTGGTACTGTTGGGTCTATTGACTGCCACAGTACTTTTGTGGCTTGTATGCATTCAAAATTGCATCTGTATTTGGATTCACCATCTGGTATAGTAGACATTTGCTACATTACACCTTAGATTGTAAGCTGCCTGAGGGCAGGGACTGATGTGAATGTACAATATATATATATGTGTGTACAGCACTGTGTAAATTGATGGCACTATATAAGTATCTGTAATAAATAATGAATAAATATTGTGTGATGGTTTGCAGTGAGAAACACAGATTGCAGCTGTCAGCATTGTGATTCTGTGAGCTGGCTGGTATTTAGCCAGATTGTCCAGTGTTTGGAAGGTCTGCAGCCAGGTGGCACTGTGAAACAGATGTGAGTGTGCTGTCTATGGACCCATTCATATCACAACTTACTTGTAGCTTATGATGCATACACCGATCAGCCATACCATTATGACCACCCACCTAATATTGAGAATGGCCCCCTTTTGCTTAAACAGCCCTGCCCATTGAGGCTTGGACACCAAAGTAACATCCACATGAATGGCAGGACCCAAGGTTTCCCAGCAGAACATTGCCCAAAGCATCACACTTCCTCTGCCGACTTGCCTTCTTATACCGCATCCTGGTGCCATCTCTACCCCAGGTAAGCGATGCACGTGCACTGGACCCAGCGCCGGCCCAAGACATGGTGCTGCCTGGGACCAAGAATGAAATGCTGCCCCCCCCAAAAAAAAAAACACGCCCACCAAAACGCCCCCACATTCATTATTTTATATCATGATAAGTAAAATTTTATTTATCAGAAAAGCAGAGTTACATGCAACAGCACCATATGCAAAATTACATGACATACCATTACGTTCAAATCCAAACCACAAACTCCAGTGTTATTTTGTGTTTATCTCATGTTAATTGGTTACAACTATATTGTTGTGTATACACTATTGAGGTCCCTAACAGCCAATTGGGGTCCTCAATCACATTATTGCCCATTTGTGCCAGAGGGGATTGAGCCAAATTCTGGGGGTTGACAGGCAGAGTGCAGGCCCAAAACTAAACTAGCAGCTCCTACGGGGGCAGTGCTACAGTTAGATGACAGGCTAGTAAATTTTTGTCAAATGACAGTAATGACAAGCTCTTACCTGCTAACACGGTAACAAACACTGGAGTCGAAGACAGGCAGCAGGGTGCAGACAGACGATCCCGCCACAAATATACAGGAGATGGTCAGAGACTGTGTGCAGACAATGATACAGGAGATGGTCAGAGACTGTGTGCAGACAATGATACAGGAGATGGTCAGAGACTGTGTGCAGACAATGATACAGGAGATGGTCAGAGACTGTGTGCAGACAATGATACAGGAGATGGTCAGAGACTGTGTGCAGACAATGATACAGGAGATGGTCAGAGACTGTGTGCAGACAATGATACAGGAGATGGTCAGAGACTGTGTGCAGACAATGATACAGGAGATGGTCAGAGACTGTGTGCAGACAATGATACAGGAGATGGTCAGAGACTGTGTGCAGACAATGATACAGGAGATGGTCAGAGACTGTGTGCAGACAATGATACAGGAGATGGTCAGAGACTGTGTGCAGACAATGATACAGGAGATGGTCAGAGACAACACGGTAAACACTGGAGCCACAGAAAGACAGCAGGGTGCAGACAGGCGATCCTGCCACACACAGTAAGACTCTGCCACGCCAGTCGGCTCCCGCATCATTGGGTTTGATTGACAGCAGCGGGGCCAATGGCTGCGCTGCTATCAATCTATCCAATCAGGACCCGAGACACCGGCTGTGGAGCTGGTGTGCTCGTCCCCGTCGTGGGAAAAACCAGGCTCAGGTAAGTAAAAGGGAGGCTGCTGCATCACAGGAGGTTTTTTACCTTAATGCATAGAATGCATTAAGGTAAGAAACCTTGAGACCCCTTTCACACGCCCATAGCGTTGGCGGTAAAATATCGGCAAAACACCGCTATTTTACCGTCGGATTTGTGGCACATTTCACCCACTAGCGGGGCGCTTTTAACCCCCGCTAATGTCCGAGAAAGGGTTAAAATCGCCCGCAAGGAGTGGAGGAGTGGTGTATACAGCACTCCTAAAGTGACCCAAAGATGCTGCTTGCAGGACTTTTTTTTAACATCCTGCAAGCGCAGCGCCCCAGTGTGAAAGCTTTTTAGCGCTAAAATGCCTATAATGCACCTCAGTGTTTTCATGCAGTTTTGTTAGACCCCTTTCACACTGGAGGCATTTTTCAGGCGCTTTTGGGCTTAAAATAGCGCCTGTAAAGCGCCTCCCCTGGAGTCCCAGTGTGAAAGCCTAAGTGCTTTCACACTGGGATGATGCGCTGGCAGGATGTTAAAAAAAAGTCCTGCAGGCTGCATCTATAGGGCGGTGGAGGAACGGTGTATACGCCCCACTAGAGGTCGAATAGCGCCGCTAAAACGACGGTAAAGCGCCGCTAAAACTAGCAGTGTTTTACCATCAATGCCCACCTGCCCCCGTGTGAAAGCAGCCTTAATGTTTTTTTTAAATTGTGTTTTTTGTGCTGTACATACAGGGCAGGCAATGGCATCCTGAGAAGAACATGTGCCATATGTCACCTCTACTGACAATGATCTATCCTGCACAGAGAGGGAGTTGAAACACAGCAGTAACCTTTTTTATGCCTGTTCCCATTAAAATTCATGACATGACCATTGCATCTTGATTAGAAACCAAGAAAACAATACAAATCATTTTATAGTTTGCATTTTTTTAACCACTTGCTTACTGGGCACATAACCCCCTTCCTGCCCAGGCAAAATTTCAGCTTTCAGCACTGTCACGCTTTGAAAAACAATTGCGCGGTCGTGCCACGTAGCTCCCAAACAAAATTGACGTCCTTTTTTCCCCCACAAATAGAGCTTTCTTTTGGTGGTATTTGATCATTTCTGCGGTTTTTATTTTTTGCCCTATAAACAAAAAAAGAGCGTCAATTTTGAAAAAAACACAATATTTTTTACTTTTTGCTATAATAAATATCCCAATTTTTTTTTTTAAATATATATTTTTTTTCTCAGTTTAGGCCGATACGTATTTTTCTACATATTTTAGGTAAAAAAATATAAAAATAAGCGTATAATGATTGCTTTGCGCAAAAGTTATAGCACCTACAAAATAGGGGATGGAATTATGACATTTTTTTAATTACTTTTTTTTTTCCTAGTAATGGTGGCGATCTGCGATTTTTATTGTGACTGCGACATTATGGCGGACACATCGGACACTTTTGACACATTTTTGGGACCATTCACATTTATACAGCGAACAGTGCTATAAATATGCACTGATTACTGTATAAATGTGACTGGCAGGGAAGGGGTTAACACTAGGGGGCGAGGAAGGGGTTAAATGTGTTCCCTATTAGTGATTCTTACTGTGCGGGGAGGTGACTGACTGGGGGAGGAGACCGATGGTTGTCCCTATGTACAAGGGACACACCATCGGTCTCCTCTCCCTGACAGGACGTGGATCTGTGTGTGTTTTTACACACACAGATACACGTCCTTGGCTCTGTGACAGCTAATCGCGGGTACCTGGCGGACATCGCGACCGCCAGGCACGCGCATCGGCACCCGAGTGACACGGCGGGCACAGCTTTTCCCCGATGCGCGCCCACAGCGGCGCACATCGCGGAAGTAAACAGGAGGACGTCCATGGACGCCCTCCCGGCAATTGAGCCCCGCGCCCGCGCTGTAGACGTCTTTTGTCTATAGCGCGGGCGCAAAGTGTTTAAAAGAATAAAGTTTTGCTTTAAATTACAGGGAAAACATGGGTACAATACACATTAAAAATCCCACATAACTCACCCTTTTTATCAGAGGCAGAGAGGCAGCCCAGGCTCAACTCACAAGGTCACTGTCCAGGGCACAGCCACAGCAGAATTCCTCCTACACTGAATCCCATTCCCAACCCTGTGGTGGATGAGGTGTGTGGGCGGAGCAATCTTGATTGGCGCGGAGGCTGAGCGCTGTGAATGCTGGGGCGGCCGCGGCCTCCTGACGTCACCGGTTGCTAGGCAACGGTCGGGACTCGGCAGACACAGTGCAGGAGAAAGCAGCATTAGCAGCTGCACCGCACAGGCATAGCGCACCGCGGCGCCGACCAGCATCCGCTCCGCTCCGCTTCGCTCTGCTCTCTGCCCTGACTGAATGTCACACACTGACTGCCGCCCCCTCCTAAATGCCGCCTGGTACCACGGTCCCATTGGGTCCCATGGTAGGGCCGGCCCTGACTGGACCATCCACATGATGTAAAAGAAAATGTGATTCATCAGACCAGGCCACCTTATTCCATTGCTCCGTAGTCCAGCTCTGATGTTCATGTGGCCATTATAGAAGCTTATGACTGTGGACACGGGTCACCATAGGCTTCATAGCCCCATACACAACAAACTGCAATGCCCATTTTTTCTGCTTTCACCACATCAACTTCATGGACAACATGTTCACTTGCTGCCTAATATATCCCACCAATTTTCAGATGCCATTGTAACAAGATATTCCCTTTATCTGTCAGTGGTCATAATGTTATGGCTGATCAGTGTATATACCCAATACCCACTGGATATGGTGGCATCTGCCTCTATAATTAAACCCTACATGGGAGAAACATGTTAGAGGGGCTTTCCTGATAGGTGGAGAGCCATCTGAAGCAGAGGTGTAGCGTGGGGGGGGGCAGGGGGTCCCATGGCACCGGGCGCAACATTGGGGGGGGCAAATCCCACACTGTTTGTGTCACTTTTCTCTAGTCTGTGACTGTGTCCCGGTGTCAGAACACCAACCGCCATGTTGCGGCAGCTGACGCCCTGCGATTGGGCGAATGTGGTCATGTGCTGCGGTGGGGCTGGCCAGTCCTTGAACGCACCGTCTTTTCCTCCACCATTCCTCTTGAAGCCGGATCTGGAAGTGTGCAGTGCCTTCATCTGGGACAGGGAACTGAGTCGGCAGTGTTTGTGGCATAGCGATGGACAACAAAAAATGGTGAGTCACGACAAGTGAGCCTGTGAGGGGAGGCAGGGAGCCATCTCAGATGGATCATGATGGAGCAGCAGCAGTTAGTTAGGGAGAGTCACGCCACGTGTTAATGCATTGCCACATGCCTGCGGGCCTAAGTACAGACAGTTACATGCCAAAAGCCCCCTCCAAGCCCCCCCCTCCTGCTGCAGGAATCGGATTAATAATTTACTGAGCTTCTTCATGATGTATCCCTCAGGGCTTTCAGACAGCATGTAAGGGGTTAAATGATTTATCCTGCCATGTAATGTATCCCTCAGGGCTTTCAGCATGTAATCCTACTGTGAATCCTGCTAGGTATTTGGCATGTCGAATGCCCTGAGGGATACATTACATGGCAGAATTAATAATTTAACCCCTTACATGCTGTCTGAAAGCCCTGAGTGATACATCATGAAGCTCAGTAAATTATTAATCGGATTCCTGCAGCAGGAGGGGGGGCTTGGAGGGGGCTTTTGGCATGTAACTGTCTGTACTTAGGCCCGCAGGCATGTGGCAATGCATTAACACGTGGCGTGACTCTCCCTAACTAACTGCTGCTGCATTTTACGTTAAGGGACACGCTGAGTGGCATATTTTGGTGTGCCCCATAACATAAAATGTGCCCATCAGCATGCCCCTTATTTTGTTAAGGGGGCACGCTGATGGGGACAACTGATGTAAGGTGGCACTGTGATGGGGGAACCTAATGTAAAGAGCACTCTGATAGGCACACCTGATGTAATGGAGACACCTGATGTAAGGGGCACTCTGATGGGCACACCTGATGTAATAGAGACACCTGATGTAAGGGGCACTCTGATGGGCACACCTGATGTAATAGAGACACCTGATGTAAGGGGCACTCTGATGGGCACACCTGATGTAAAGCATCACTCTGACAAACAGACCTAATGTAAAGGGGCACACTGATGGGAGACGCCAGATGTAAGGGGGGATTCTAATGAAGAAACCTCATGTAAAGTAGCACTGTGATGAGGACACCTGATATAAGGGTGGTGCCGGTGGCAACTGATTTATGGGGGTAGTCTGATGGGGGCACGAGGGGACTCATTGAGTACTAAAGTCTGCGCGTTAGGGGGCGCAAATTACTTGCCTTGCCCCGGGCGTAGACAACCCATGCTACGCCACTGATCTGAAGCCAGTAAGTGAACATTTGTTTTGTGATTCACTACAGTATATTAAAAACTATACCTATAGAGCATCACTACAGTATATTGGTGTGTTTTCTTGAATCAGAACACTATGGAAAAGAAAGTATCGAGCCAGCTTTTACAGATTTCCATTGGATGTAATACTTGTCACTTGATCACTTGTCATGCATACCAGATTAGTATATTAGATATTTATACTCCACTACTTTTTAAAGTAAAATTTTTTGCAGAAATGTAGTCATCATTTTTTGTATCTAAATAAATTATTGGCTTTCCTGAATGCAGTTTTTATTTTTTTGGTTTGACAAAATGTACATTTCTAATATTTTGTTATACATTCTTTATTTATATGAACATTTTTACATAGAATGTTACAGAAAAAAAAGGTATACAGAAAGACATGTACATGAGTACATCATTGTCAGACAAATATATAGATCGCACCATGCATAAACAGGGAATTGCTAAAGAATGGGTTTCCATATTATAAGTAGGAGCAGTATTAAATTATCCCTGTACAGTCACAAAACCTACAATGTAAGAGACTCAATGGGGAACATTGTTCTTTATGTCATGTCAATCTGTAGCGTGTGAAATCACAAAATTGCTATCTCTCAATTAGAACAATCAAGGTGGGACACATATTGGAAACCTACATGAAGATCAAGTGTGTGTCTGACCTGGAGACAAAATTTAAAGATAAAGACCATGCAAAAGTGGTAAATACATAAAAAAAAAAGGTAAATAAAATGGTTGGAACAAAGGGAGGGATAGGGAACTG
This sequence comes from Rana muscosa, assembly GCA_029206835.1. Taxonomy (NCBI): domain Eukaryota; kingdom Metazoa; phylum Chordata; class Amphibia; order Anura; family Ranidae; genus Rana; species Rana muscosa. Next base: position 86,358,963 of record CM055122.1, on the reverse strand, counting down.
CTTCCGGCGGAAGAGATTTCTAGATGAATAGCGTTCCCAAAACCTAATAATCTTTAGAAAGTCAAAAGGGTTTGGTGAGATATTGATACAGTGGATAACATATTGATTATTGTCTGCATGCTTTATTAGGTTGATTTAATAAAGGCAAATAAACTATTTATTTTGCAAAGCGAATATTCACTTAGTTTAGTGAATGAAATGAAATTCACATTGCAAAGAATACCTAATCACAAGCAAGGAAAAAAAAAAAAACATTTTTGGTTGTACATGATTGGATGATAGAAGTCAGCAGAGCTTCACCTCACTCACTAAGATAAGGAAACCTTCCCATGAAAAGTTAAGCAGCCTATGTGCCTTTAGTAAACCAACCCCTTAATGTTTTCTTTGTGGACACCAGATAATAAAAAAAAGAGATACAAATGCACTATCCTTCATCAAAATGGCCTATGTAAGAAGGAAAATGTATTATTTCCCACAGCAATCATTCAGAATCCTATTTTCATATTCAGACATGGACTTTAGAAATGACAGCTGAAAGCTGATGGATTTGTATCTATAACAAAAAATGGTACTGTTAGCACACTCTTCATACATAAGGCCCTAGGTGATTTAAGATTTGCTCAAGGAGTGTCAGTGAAGTGTCAACTAATCAATCTAATCTTGGATATTTCAAACAATCTTAAAAATGTATAATTTGTAAGATTGCTAGTCCGTTTTTTGTGCATTTTATGTGTTTTTGAACATTATAACACTCTAAACTTTTATGGTCATAACCTGAATGATGAACAATTCAGAAAATAATATCTTTCCAGTGATTTAGTATACAAGAGTATCCCTCGTACCGGAGGATAGTAAGCAACAGGTTTCCATAGACTATGGAAACCTTTCACCTTATCAAGGTAAATTTGTCACTATAACAAGCCATTACTCCAGTTTGCAGAACAAGCACATTTACCAGGATGAAACAATAAGTCATTGCTTGATGAATAAGTAATAGATGAAATTCATAAATAATATATTGTTTAAGAGTACCATGTAGGGAAGCTAGATTCATTGTATCTGATGTTGCTGGCTGGCATAAGTACTACTTCGATTTGCCTCATCTAAGTGCAATTAGGATCAACACATTAGCGCTTTGGTGTTCAAGAGTCATGCCACTAGGTCTGGTGTAAGACTCATTAAAGTTTAATGCATCATACTTTAGCAGAAGTGGTCACAAATGATTCATAAGGCTTATGTAATCATCTTGGTGGGAATAACTCTCACATAAAGAATGCTTCCTAGTGACAAAATATTTGTCCTTAGGCTTCCCCCCTTCTTCCCTCTACAAGAGCCAACTGCTCTAAGTTTCCTGAGCAATAGGAACAAGCCAAAATCACTGAGTCAAACCACAGCAAATCATCACAGCATCTAAAAAAAGACTTTTTTAAACTACTGCTTTTATTGCTAAATTTCCTGGCAGAAGTGACTAAATGTGGAAATAAAACGTGAAGCAGTTATCTCAGAGCTAAATATAAGTCCATGATCTCATTCAGCAGGAGAATTAACATTTAACAGCTTGGGAATGTTCTCTCTGTGCCTTATCTTTGTTTACCATTCTGCCCTCAAAAATGTTTCTCTGACTCTGTGATTATGAACAAAGATGGCCATACATTTGAAATGACCATAATCCAATCCCACTGACTGTGGTTAGATCAAGAATGTATGTCTATGGGCACTTTAAGGCCTCTGCAGACAACTTCTGGATTTTTGGGGGTTGTTGCTGTAGTTCCCCAAAGATCAGGGATGCTTTGTCAGTGCAGAGACATTTACACTTGGCCAATATGAATGTTTATTGCACAATTTTTCAACAGAATGATTGCTGTTAGGATTTTTTGGTCTTTTTTTATATCAATGAGCATCTTAACATTTCAAAGAACAAGTAGACATAACTAAAGTTCATGCTAACATTCTTCCTATTATTTAAAGAAGAATTTCAGGCATGGTATCTTTTTACTTAGTTACATTGGTTCAGCTTGGAACAATAGAACTATGTATAGCGCACCCTCCCCAGACTTTACCTGCTTTTCTTTACTTGGCTCCTCCGCAGGAAAGAATGAGGCACACCGCACCACAAGCCCGTACCCTCCTGGATGGGGAGGTTGAGCGGTGTTAGTTTTCGGGCCTGCCTGCGGCTGGTGTTAGAATTCTCCCAAGCTGATCTTGCCTCTGCATTAGCCAGAAACAAGTCCTTAATTTTCCCCAGTAAAGTAACTGTCCACACCAACTGAAAGTCCAACTTTTGTATTTATTTCACCATGGATAACAAATAGTCTCTACTAGAGCAGACAGGTTGATATGAGACACAGGTCAGATAAGGTGGGAGGGGGTCCAGGCACAAACATGATTTAGTTTCTTTTACTGTTCTGATTTCACGAACAGGTTTGGCGCACGGTCTCTGCCACAGACTGTGTGAATATGAAAGTCACTGCCACTGACTTGTTGAAGTTGGTCACTGCCACTGACCTGGTGAATAGGGCCTTGCCCTATTTAGTCACTGCCACTGACCTGGTGTGCGTAGAATCACTGCCACTATGACCTACAGAACATGCACTTCCTTCTTGAAGAAACTTGGCCCATGTCAAGGAGAAGAACATCCCTCCGGAGAGTTACCAGAGGCCCCCACTGTCACCACGACTCTGCGCTGGGTCTTCAGAAGGGGTCACCTCCCTTGCCTCCTCGATCCTGGATATGGGTCCCCTCGCAAGGCAGCACCCTGGGAGCCCTCGATCCCCGGCGGAACCCAGCCGAAGGCGCTGGGCTCCGGGCCTCCAAAATAGTACCTCACCCCAGACTGAAGGTGTCTGGGATGGAACAGGAACTCAGCCTCCGGGCCTAGGGCACCCGGAGATGACACATGCACCACCCAGGCTGAAGGTGCCTGGGCGTGGACCCCCCACTAGAAGATGGCCGCCCCTTTTTATACCTTCTCCCGACAGGCACAGCAGGTTCTCCGCCCCGCCGTACCACTGCCGAGAGGGGACAAGAAAAGGCACAACCCTGTACTATGGTTCAACCCAGGCCTATGGCGACAGCGCCACCTGTAGGCCCCAGGGAACTTCACACCAATACTATCTCCCAGGGACAGAAATGGTCCAAGAAACCTGACAATTAGTGTATCTGAGCCTAATTACCACTCAGATACTCCCCCTAAATATAGCACATATGTATATTTCATACCTGGCCAGTGCCCTGTGAAGCTGGAAATCACTGAAGTAGACACCGCTACTCCAGTGATCTCTACTTGCTTCTGAGTTGCGTGCTGAGTGGCTATTTAAGCCTTGCAGGATTTAAATGTAATTTTTGTATGTGTGCGCTGCAATCTATTTTGTACTGAGTGGCTGACTGACGCATTGTGAATACAGGAGGTCGGCTGCTCAGCATGGGCACTATTCAACTATGTAAAATAATACCAAGCCTGGAGTTCTTCTTTAATGAATTCATGAGGATAAATGTATTATCTAAACGCTTTCCTCTACAAAAATGTTTTATCAGCAAAATTTAAAGTGAAAATTGCACTGATTTTGTTTGACATCTGTAGATATTAGAAATTATTAGATATTAAAGCGGAGTTCCCCCCATTTTGATAATGTGCAATCAATCCCATGGCTATCCACACCGCTATTGTAAATGACAATCTTTTTTTTTTTTTTTAAATAACTTTTTTTTCCTGCAGCAATTCTGGCTCTGGCCACCTAGGCGATTACAACACAAGGCGTATCCCATGGACTCCTGGAATATCGGCGTCATCTATCCCAGGAGTCCATGGGAATTGCCTAATACCAAAATCTTACCTGATTTCCAGACAGGAAATGTCGCGAATGGGAGGAGTTAGGCGCTCCAACTTCAATTACCTTCCGAGATCTCCTGTGATTGACAGGTTGTCCTAACAATGGGGCAGAACTTCTGCAGATGCCGCTATTGCAATGGCAACCTGTCAGTAAGAAACATTGCCGCGCAGTGGCATTACTGCTCAGGCATGAAATCGGGAGGTGCATGCTGGTTAGCCAACTGCACCGGATCCCAGAAATGAAGACAAGTGGGCTTCAGATGACCAAGAACAGCGATGGACCCTGCCTGCCTCTGAGATCAGGTTAATTTATAGTGATTTAAGAAAAACAAAAAAGGACCACATTACTGACAGTATCCCAATGTTGCAGTGGAAGTGGTAACAATTACAGGTGAGCTTTTTTTAAATAATTGTAATTGGGGACCGGAACTCCGTTTTAACTACATACCTAATGGTCACATAATAGGCAATGACAATGACTTCATAAACACCAGAGAACAATTTCAATTCTATAGCCAAGTCCACTGACATTTTCCGAAGGATAACAGACGGCATACATTTATGTAAATGTATTGTAATTGCAGGAATCAGACAATAAGCACTCAGTGTTTAAGGATACTTATCTTTATAGCATTTAAACAGTGATATAACCTTCACTGCAGCCAATAAATTACTAAATATGGATAACATTACCACTGTAATAGCTTCTTGACATAAGACAAACTGCTTTTCAGGAACAGGCTCCTTAAAGATTCTCTGACTTGTCAAATACCATAATATTAGATGGTAAATTTCACAATTTAATGACACTTCCTCCGAAACATCTGGATTGCTAGCTTCATTAACTGATCTTAAAAAGTCCCTTCTGTCTATGTCTGTTTTTATTATATCATGTAGACCAGACTTATCAAGCCTGTGGTGGTCGATCCACATGTGGCTTTTAAATACTTTTGCCATAGCTTGCTGGGTCTTGGTCAGAACTGCAGAGGTTGTGGATCTTGCTGCCTTGGATCAGTGAGATTCATCATTTGTCTTTTCTTATACTCTTATGTATCACAAGGCATCACTAGCTTTTTTAGAGGTTGAGTTGAGAGGTATCTTGATATAGCGTGGTCTTACCCGAAGGGTCCCGACGCGCTTGACTAGGGCCAATTTAGACGGGAGCCAATTAACTTACCAGCATGTCTTTTTAGAGTGTGGGAGGAAACCAGACTACCCAGAGGAAACCCACGCAGGCACAGGGAGAACATGTAAACTCCAGACAGATGGTGTCATGGTCGGGATTTGAACCAGCGAGACCCTTTTGCTGCTAGGTAAAAGTGCTAACCACTACACCACTGTGCTGCCTGTAGGGTAAAGAATAGGCTAGAAGGGAATAAATCAGATGAGAGCTGGCCAAAACAAATTAAGTTAAAATGGAGATATTTAGCATATAGGATAAAAAACAGATTTCTGCATATTAGATTGTCCAATAGGTATTGCAAATGCATGCATGTGAAGTTTGTAGTCAGTTATAGCCCATGTCTTGTGGTTTAGTGTGGAAAAAGTGCAAATAAGTAAGCTTGAGATCAGTACCAACAAGGTATATATTTAATGCAGAGTCTTTATATTTTCCCACGCAGAGAATTATGAAATTTCCTGTCATTCTTGTGTGCCGAGTGAGACAATCTCTCACTAGAGTTATACACAGTTAGTTCATGTGTGGAAGCTGGCTGTGCCACGTGCATATCGTGGGGCATGTTTACTGCAAATCTGTTTCATTGTTGTTTAGGTCTTATTATTTGGAACATTGTCTATAGCACTTATAAAATAGCAGTCGTGCTTGGCACACAGCTGGGAACTTTTTGACGTTGATTCAGCTTTGTGCACAACATACAGTGGCTATGAATCTAACTGACTGTGGTTTGAACTTTGCATCAGGCTATTTATATAACAATTAAGTATGTCCTTTATACATTACCTATATAGCAGTTGCTATTTTAGACATTTTTATACTCAGCCATTGCTTATTTTAAAGACCACAAAAGACATGTCTGGGCATTCGCACAAGACAGCAATCTATATCTGCAAAGCATCATCGTTGCTGACTATTTACCTGATAAAGGCTATGAGGGGACTTTGGAATACATTCAATGTGCTTTTAAGCAGGAAATATTAATGCATTTATAGGCAGGTACCTACTTGAGTACACATTATGTTATATTAGTGTATTGCACTGTGTTGTAGTAAAGTCTCGGTTAGTGAGTTCTAGGTACCAGGCTACCCAGGGAGGTCAGAAGGGGTTAAGGTTGCTAACTCCTTGGTGTTATGGTCCGCTGTGGCCCATAAATACAAGGGGAGGTAACCTTTAGAGAGAGGCTCTTTGACATGGAAACTAGCAGGAAGCCCTGCTGGAAGATGTAGCTCCTCTAGGGATACATGGCCACCATTTTGGGGTACCCAGTCGGGGTACTGAAGCCAAAACCTGGCTGGACCCTGATAGAGGACTCTTCCTTGCTTAAGAGGTATGACATAGCCTAGTTAGCTAGAATGAACTGAACTGTGTCTGCAATGAACTGAGGAAGACTGTAATCTGGTAACCTTGCACTTGCAAGTAGCTTCAGGAAATGTTCTCAAGGTTACAAAGTGCCTGGTCTGAAGACATTTAAAGGGGTGCATTATAGTACATGGTGTATCCAAAAGAACATGGCCTGTAACATCAAGGGGATGAAGAGGAATAGTAAGAGAGCTACCATAAAGAAGTTAGTCATACAGTGGAGTTGGCGGGAAGATGTTAAACATGCCATTGCCTATGAGTAACCTGGACTGGTGGGAATGCCATAGCAGCCAGCCAGGGGAAAGGTAGTACCAGGCATGGGTGACTGTGTCCCCTGGTAGCCAGGGGGATTGGTAACCTGATCCCTTACTAGTGAACAGTACCCCTGTGTATCTGGGACCGATATCACAGCACAGGGAACGTCTGGACCTAGACAGAAAACAAAAAGAAAGGAAAAACAAATCCCTAAAGTGCATTTCCTCCAGTTCTAATTTAAATAATGTAAATCTAAATACCATTAATCTGTAGTAACACCATTGTTGTAGCAAAAGAGGCTAGGCAAAAAAAGAGGGGGAACACCCCAAGATGATCAAAAGGGGTGTAAAAGTTGCTACTTAATACAATCGTGGGTATAGACTGGGGGAAATTATTAAATAGTTTATTATTATCAAAAAAGAATGCTCAGAAAATTTCAAATTGCATTAAAAATTACACGGATAACTGCTACCACAGACTACTGACGATCACCAATTGGCGATCTCAGTAGGGGGGAGGGGTGGTCAAACAGGACAGGACTAACAGACATGACAAATAACAAAATAAGGGAACACACAACGCAGAAAGTCCGGACATCGGCATAAAATTCGGAGTGCAGCTGAATAACGCTAATAATTACTTGGGATGTCAAATCTAATAATTGGGAAACCCCAATTTAAACTAATGAAGCGTATCCAGCTCCACTGCGAATTACCCCAGGGTGATGCCATCAAACAAATGCCAATCCTAACATCTAGACATTAGTTCCAAGGTAATATTCAATATTCAAAGAAATATATTGGCCAAAAAATTGCCAAAAACAAGGGGCCTCAGTAAGCAGAAATGTCAGGATTCATCCACAAAGGACTGCGGAACAATTTTCAAGATAATCAGTAGATAGTAGTGGTTATCCTATTCTTCCTTTTCCCACTATTTGGAGACCAGCGGGTGGCTGAAGATTTTTTGTATCTAATTTGTAGCTGATTGAGCCGCCAGCTGCTGTATCTCAAAGTGGTACAGAATCAGTGTTCATTCAGGGGAATAGAGCCACATTCATAGGTATCTGAGCATCAACAAACTGTTCCTTAAGCATAAGTCTGTGGTAATCAAATTCGTTGAGCCCTGCAACTATATAGTGATGGTCAGTGGAGCCTGTTTCATACGTTACCATCCCGGGAGCGTTCATATATTGCAGTGGGCACCAGTGATGTTGCAGCTCTTTCCGGTACTAGTGAATGAGTAGTTTGGATTTACTCGGTCCGTTATCATCTGCTGCTATTTCAGGAGCCTGGGGTAATTCGCAGTGGAGCTGGATACGCTTCATTAGTTTAAATTGGGGGGTTTCCCAATTATTAGATTTGACATCCCAAGTAATTATTAGCGTTATTCAGCTGCACTCCGAATTTTATGCCGATGTCTGGACTTTCTGTGTTGTGTGTTCCCTTATTTTGTTATTTGTCATGTCTGTTAGTCCTGTCCTGTCCTGTTTGACCACCCCTCCCCCCTACTGAGATCGCCAATTGGTGATCGTCAGTAGTCTGTGGTAGCAGTTATCCGTGTAATTTTTAATGCAATTTGAAATTTTCTGAGCATTCTTTTTTGATAATAATAAACTATTTAATAATTTCCCCCAGTCTATACCCACGATTGTATTAAGTAGCAACCTCTGGACCTAGTTGGAGGTACTGAAATAAAGAGAGAAGTGGATCCACAAAGAGTTATTGCTGTTCTACATTTTCACTGGGAGTGAGGTGACAAGTCATGGCTGAGCTGGTGGAGTGGTGGAGCTCTGCAGTGTCCCCTCATAATGCTGCATTAGGGAAGGAAGCTGTGCTGTGTCACGGGAAGAATGTTTCACAGTAAAATGCTTTGTATATTAAGTGTATCTGTGAAAGGCGAACTAAGCTTTTTAAGTTTGGGCTGCTGCCTTAATGCTGATACTGGCATGACTGCGGCCCCCGCCTAGTTCCCAGGCATTAGCGAACACCTTTGTGAAGGGTCTCGGCTTAGGGTGAAGAAGGCCTTACCCACGCATTATACCTACACCAATTACAATTTTTTTTGTAGAGGAGTATCTGTATCGCATTGCATTATATTCAGCTCTGAGTCTTCTATCTCAGTGATGCCATTTGTGTGGGATAATATCAAGACTCTGCATTGAGTATATCTTATTGGTATTTATCTCAGTCTGATTTGCAATTGCTTGCTATTAACTGTTTTCCTCACAAAGCCACATGTCTTAGGATATATCTGCCTACAAACATCATACATGTAGCTCCCACCAGTGGCTTCTTTAAGCCGACCAGTAACTCGTTTCACCCAACCGCAGGACACTTCCCCTCCCTGAGCTTTGATGGTGTGAGAGCTCAGGGAGGAGTGTGCTATGATTTTTTATTTATCATATGTGCTTCTTTCTGTAATGTCTGTTCGATATTTTGCCAACAGTTAACCATTTCTGTACTTTAGCCATTTGATACAAATGCCAGGCTAGAATATTATTGTATGGATATTCTCTTCTGTTATGTTTTGAATTATTTTTTAGACTTCCACTTGGGCCACAATGGATTTTATGTGATACATTAAAAGCAATGTTTTATATGTATTGCTGCTTTCATCTCATACCTTTTTATACCTGTTGCATGCTACTACTAATACCTGACCCGTTCCACTGTGGCTTACAAGTTAAAAAAAAAACATTTGAGATCTTTGATTCGAATAAGAGTAGGTAGAGTTCTCCATATCCTCCTACTGTTAACATAACCATTTTTTTCCCCCCTTACATCATGAAGTTTACGCATTTGTAACACGAACCACGTGCACTAAATATGTACACTTTATGATGCAATGTACACACATGCATGTATAACTTTACATATAGTTGGCTATGTGTGTTTTTGAAGAGTTCAGGTTGGCAGATTGCCATGGGAAATAGTGCAATACATGACGCGTTTTCCACATGAAGACTGCTACTTTCAGGAGAGAAGGGCAATGGATCCTTATATAAACAAACACGGAACCATTATAATGTAGTACAGGAATTGATTGATGGCTGTTAAACCCGAATGTGTCATTTTCCAAATTAAAGTTTGCTGTTCTGCTGACCAGCCCATTATTCACACAGTCACTGTCTGCACTTTTCTTAGAATTTGTTATGCAGAATATTTTTTTCTCATCTGCAGAACTAATTCTACCTTGTAATAACATTAAAGCCAGGAATTAGTTAAGATTTTCCCTCTGTAAAATGAAATCATTGCAGGTGAAATGAAAAATGTAATGAAGTGTCAAAGCCTTTATTTGCTCATTAAAGTTATATTTTACCTTTTAAGTGTGTTGTCTATTCATCAATACTGTGTGGTGCAAACAGCCTGGGATTTGGGCAAATATTTTATCAGATGATTGTACAATACTGGCCAAAGGATCAGTGATAGTTTGTTCTTAACCGCTGCAGCCCCAGAAGATTTTACCCCCTTCCTGACCAGAGCATTTTTTACAATTTGGCACTGCGTCGCTTTAACTGATGATTGCGCAGTCCTGCGACGCTGTACCCCAAAAAAATTTGCATTCTTTTTTCTCACAAATAGAGCTTTCTTTTGGTGGTATTTGATTACCTCTGCATTTTTTTTTTTTGCGCTATAAACAAAAGAACAGCAACAATTTTGAAAAAAACACAATTGGGTTATTTACAAAGGCAAAGTGCACTTGAAACTGCACTGAAAGTGCACTTGGAAGTGCAGTCGCTGTAGATCTTCTGAGGGGGACATGCAACGAAAATAAAAAATAGCATTTTAGCTTGCACATGATTGGATAACAAAATCAGCAGAGCTTCCCCTCGTTTCAGATTTAGCCCTCAGATTTACAACGACTGCACTTCCAAGTGCACTTTCAGTGCAATTTCAAGTGCACTTTGCACTTGTAGTGCAAAGTGAATCTGCCTTTCGTAAATAACCCCCAATATCTTTTACTATAATAAATATCCCACATTTTTTTAAAAAAAAACTAATTTTTTCGTTAGTTTTGGCGGATATGTATTCTTCTACATATTTTTGGTAAAAAAAAAATCGCAATAAGTGTATATTTATTGGTTTGCACAAAAGTTATACCGTCTACAAACTAGGGGATAGAATTATGGCATTTTTATTATTATTTTAATTTTTTACTAGTAATGGCGGCTATCTGCGATTTTTATTGGGACTGCGATATTATGGCAGACAGATCAGACACTTTTGACACATTTTTGGGACCATTGACAATTTTACAGCAATCAGTGCTATAAAAATGTACTGATTACTGTAAAAATGTCACTGGCAGGGAAGGGGTTAACAGTAGGGGGCGATCAAGGGGTTAACTGTGTTCCCTCCACATGTTCTAACTGAAGGGGGGATGGGACTTACTAGGGCAAATGACAGATCGCTGTTCATAATTTGTATGAACAGACGATCAGTCATTTCTCCCCTAAGAGAACCGGGATCTGTGTGTTTACACACACAGATCCCAGTTCTAGCTCTGTCACGAGCAATCAGGGGTGCCCGGCGGTCATGCCCATTCCTCCGACGATGCGGGCGCGCCCCTAGTGGCCATAGGGCGAAGCGACGTAACATAACATTGTTCTGCCCAGCCGTGCCATTCTGCCGCAGTAAAACTGCGGCAGCTGGACAGCAAGTGGTTATAGCAGTATTTTCTTAAAGCAGCGTACATATTATTTTTTATTTATATGGCAGAGCCGCCATTCAGAGAACACCTTGCATTTGCTCAATAAACGCAAAGCATTTTTTGATTGGACGAGATTGGATTGCCATGCCCTTACACCTCCAATCAAAAAACGCTTTACACTCATTGAGAAAATGCAAGGTTTTCTCTGAATGGCACCCGTGCCGAGTAAGCGACATCCTATGTTCATTAAGCAGCAGGGAAGTTGGTGGGCGTGGAACCAGAAAACTGGTGGCGTCTACTACAGTCTTTCCAGCTTCCACAGAGATTGGCCAGGTATGGAACATATATACTTACATTGTTCCAGGCTGGATCAATGTAACTATGCAATATAGTCCATATCTGAACTTCAGCTTTAACAATATAAAATGTTGTGCATGCAGGGAAATTTTGACCAAGAGCATTACAATTAATACTCATGTACAAAGAAATGACAGAGAGTCCCAGATGGCCTGGGAGTTATTGTGGGAAAGGAAATATCTGTTGTCATGGGTCTGGCAATTTCTTCAATAAGAGTCAGTAAGGTTTCAATGGAAGATGATGGTTTTGACAGACTCAAACTGAAAAGCAGATACAAGTTTTGTATTGGATGGATAATGAATTCTAGTCAGGTGAACTTCATCATATATGTGATACTTATACCATATTAAATGCACAGTTATTTGCCCACAATATCCGCCTTGTCCAGGAGAGGTGTTTTAATTGTCAATGTTGTCAGCTTTTAACTTTGGCAAATGTGAACTGGAGTGTGTTTTTCTATTGCTAGGTAAATAAAATGTATTTATCTATTTTTTCTAACTTCAAACAGCATTTAAGTAATTAACCTCTTTGGTTTCCTATACTAACGGTAAGCTTTTCCCTTTTTTTCTGCTATGGTCTATGTAGTGTGAGAGGCTTACACCATGGTTTGTAAATTGATTATACCACAGTGATTTGGGAAATTGAATTTACGGGCGCATACTTCTGATTTTATTTTTTTTGCCTTTCAGTCCAACAGACTGGGAGAAAGCTGACCATAAGGCTAAAAACCATGTTTTCTGTTTGCTAGATTTAAGACAATTTTTAGCTTTTCGAGAGAAACCTTTTGTTAAACATTTTAGGCACATAAAAGTGGGTGAAAAGTGCCCTTTTATATAGATTTATGTGTTAAGACCTCCATCTGACAGCTGTCTGTTGGTCCCTAATCCCGCAATAATTAGTATTAATGGTTAATGGTTGAGGTTGGATTAGTGTTTTATTGATTTTGGATTAGTATTGAGTGGTCCTGAGTGGTGCATTATGCACAGTAAACTACATTTATATTTGTTTTACATCACAAGTATGAAGTGTTTAAATTTGGAGCTGTGTAGTCTCAAAGTTGCTTTTAATGCAAGATTTTTTTTTTACTTTTCCTTTTTCTTAAGGTTGGAGTGTGCTTTTATTATATGGATACAAGGACTATGTCCTCTAAATAAAGTGGCTACATTACTTAACTGTGTTGCTATTTAGCTGCTTATTTGCAAGCCACGTATTTTACCTTAAAGGGGTTGTATAGGTTCATTTTTTTTTTTAAATAACAACATGTCATACTAACCTCCACTGTGCAGTTCGTTTTGCACAGAATGGCCCCGATCCTGCTGTTCCTGGGTCCCACGGCGGCTCTCGCGGCTCTTCGCCGCAATAGCTAACCCCCTCTGGGAAGCTCTCTCCCGAGGAGGTTACCTTGCGGACGCGTTTCCTGTCATACACTCTGCATCCATAGACACAGAGTGTATGACTCAGTCCCGCCCCCCAGCGGCCGCATAATTGGATTTGATTGACAGCAGCGGTAGCCAATGGCTGCGCTGCTATCAATCTATCCAATCAACGCAGAGACTCCGTGGAGAAAAGGACACCGTGGACGCGCACAGCAGGTGAATGGGCTCAGGTAAGTAAAATGGGGGGGCTGGGGGTTTCACCTTAATGCATAGGATGCATTAAGGTAAAAAAACACGAACCTTTACAACCCCTTTAAAGCTTTCACTGCGTGGCCCAGCCTCCCATTTTTCACTTCCAGTGGCTGGATAATTTTTGCTGTATTTTCTTTTTTTGCTATTATTCATTTACAGCTTTAAGAGGTCGTTCACATCAGATATCCACTCTGATTGCATGGCTGCAGGCGTGCACTAACAGGAACAGTGCTGATGCGTCAATCCCACACTGTGTGCTTTTTTTTTGTCCAAACTTTATTGAAATGTCAAATTGGCATTTCATAAAGTTCTATTCACACAGCAGCATTGAAACAAGATAGTTTTCTTTGCACCCCTCCCACCCCCTTGCTGTAAGCTATAAACTTTAGGGCTGACATCACACATATGTATTATGGTAATTCACAATCTGCAGTATGGTGAGTTGCAGTACCACATCTTTTTTTTTCCTGCAGTTTTCCTGTTGGGAAAACTGCGATAGAGCATACACACAGCCGGTTTTCCTGGCGAAAAGCTGTCATGGCAGTTTTCCTGCCGGGAAAAACGGTCGTGTGTACGAGGCAATAGGGTCCTCTGATCTCTGGTCCCAGCTAAGCAAACAATCTCTTAGCAGTTCAGTCCTCAGGCCCTTATGGACGCAGCAAAGGCAGCTGATCTCTGCACAGGCTTTGCAAAGACAACAGGTCACACTCTCTGGTCTCCACACCACACTAAGTTGTCACCCTGGTCTATGTAAAGTAGTTAGTGTACAGCTTGTATAACAATTGTGTAAATTTACTGGCCCCTCAAAATAACTCAACACACAGCCAATAATGTCTAAACCGCTGGCAACAAAAGTGAGTACACCCTTAAGTAAAACATTTCCAAATTGGACCCAATTAGCCATTTTCCCTCTCTGATGTCATGTGACTCATTACTGTTACAAGGTCTCAGGTGTGAATGGGGAGCAGGTGTGTTAAATTTGGTGTTATCGCTCTCACTCTCTCATACTGGTCACTGGAAGTTTAGCATGGCACCTCATGACAAAGAACTCTCTGAGGAGCTGAAAAAAATAATTGTTGCTCTACATAAAGATGGCCTAGGCTATAAGAGGATTGCCAAGACCCTGAAACTGAGCTGCAGCATGGTGACCAAGACCATACAGCGGTTTAACAGGACAGGTGCCACTCAGAACAGGCTTCGCCATGGTTGACCAAAGAAGTTGAGTGCAGGTGCTCAGTGTCATATCCAGAGGTTGTCTTTGTGAAATAGACCTATGACTGCTGCTAGCATTGCTGCAGAGGTTGAAGGGGTGGGGGGTGGGCTAACTTGTGAAGCTCTGGTGAACTACATGCCCAAGAGGGTAAAGGCAGTCCTGGAAAATAATGATGGGCACACAAAATATTGACATTTTGGACCCAATTTGGACATGTTCACTTAGGGGTGTGCTCATTTTTTTTGCCAGCGGTTTAGACATTAATGGCTGTGTGTTGAGTTATTTTGAGGGGACAGCAGATTTACACTGTTATACAAGCTGTACACTCACTACTTTACATTGTAACAAAGTGTAATTTCTTCAGTGTTGTCACATGAAAATATATAATAAAATATTTACAAAAATGGGAGAGGTGTACTCACTTTTGTGAAATACTCGATCTATCTATCTATCTATCTATCTATCTATCTATCTATCTATCTATCTTTTTCTTGTTAGAAATAATTAAAGCAGAAAAAAATATCCGTAACATTAAAATTTAACTTCTAAAAGCATCTTTTACGGCAATACTCACCTTCAATCTGGAACTGTGCCCCACTGTATAGTAGTAGTATAGTGCATTCGTTGTCTCAATTTGATTGTGTCATCCATCATATCATGCTGCCTGTAAGCATGAGTCTGTAGGGTGTGCAACTGAATTATTAAATGGGTAAATAAACTCATATGAGATGACTATATTTCTTTGGCTGCTAACTAAAGAAAGAAAAGCAGGTTGTTGGCTTGTGGTAGCTATAGCTACAGACCCTGCATCCAGGAAATGGTTACCATCACTTGAGCTCTGCAAGATTGTACCTACATGCACATCAATAACACCATTCTACTTCAACTTAAAACATTGCTGCAATATTTTACAAGCTGTGTGTAGTAGTTTGTTCTGCTATAAAACTGCACAGTGTAGGCTGACATGAGGCTTAAGTTACAAAGCTAACACACCAGGATAAGAATCTTTATTTTTTTTTTAAAAAGGAGACCTTTTTTTTTTAGCTATGTGCGAAGAGATTTAGAAATTACAGTAACACGGCTAAAATAAAGAATCTTGTGTTAAAACTTTGTGAATTTAGCCTATTTTGTGTAACTGCTAGGACCAACTCTAACTGCTAACTCTACATGTATTGGTGTTGCCCCAGAAGGAATAACATTGATATATATATATTTTCAAGATTTAGGATGCAGCCTTAAATTATTCTATTCAAGTTTTTACAGTACAAATCCTGGAGCATTTTTTTGTGCTACTGGACAAAAAAAAGGCTTGGTAACCTTTTTTTAGATGTTTAGTGAGATCATAATTTAATTAAAGTCCGAGGATAAATTGAAATTCAATTTTGTTAAAATAAACATAAGTGATATTTTAATCATATGGAATTAAATTTCTTACTATTGATTGTCCTGTTACTTTATCTGCCAATATTCCATTTTAATTTCCCAATAGAAAATGCCTCCTTATCTCTCTCTTCTATTCTATTCTGTTGCATGCTCACTGCAATGGAATGCTAGCTAAACAGGAAATATGGGATGTGTAGATTTGATGCATGCTTTGCCACTCCTAAAGCAGCAGGATATTATGATAAATATAAATAGCAAATATGTTAATCCCTCTCAGCCTTTTACAGTCAATATTCTGAAAGTAAACAGGCACAAATGTTTCCCTTTTAGACTAAGTGCATTTATTGAATTTAGTTGACAGTTGTGAATGCATTATGCACCAAAGATCTGACCTGGCAAAAAGTTTTTACTGGCTTTAAAATGTAAATCAAGTGTCTTGTCAAATATATAAGAAGAATAAAGTATTAGTTATTCGATTATAAAAGTACCTGTAGAATACATTGCAATGCTAATAATTACTATATTACAACCGAGTTAATATGAAAGACCAATTAGTATTAGATATAAGTGTCCAACAAATCACAGTATATGTGTTCATGGTTAGGTACAGGAAAACCTCTGTTGTAGAGGCAATGGAGAAGTTCAGCTCAGTGCTAGGTAGCTTAAAAGAAAAGGGTCTCCCATGTCTTTTGTGATGGCAATATCTAAAGTTGTTTTATTCTAACCAGTTCTCACCCAGGCCAATTCTGACTTTTCTCTCCTATATGTAAAAATCTGTATTTTTTTGTGCTAGAAAATTACTCAGAACTCCCAAACATTATATATATATATATATATATATATGTAGCGGCCTCCTCTCTCTCCTCTATTTATCAGCTCGTCTGTCTCTTGTCTAGGGGTACCTTAGAGGAGAGAGTGCGAGGTCACCACGCCAAGACTTCACCGCAGATGTTTGTGTGGTGTAAGCAAAGTTCTTGTTTTACCTTCGGGTCAGTGTTCTGCACCTGGAGCCTCCAAAGAGAGATTGAACAACCTTGAACCTTGAACAATGTCTGCCAGAAAATGAGCCCCACACCATTAAAGTCCAACACTCCTTTATTCTTCTTCATGCAAAAGTGAACACAATCAGTTGGACTCCCTTAGAGAACAGAAAAGACAAGGAGGTGTGGATGCGAGTAGGCCCAGACACAATAAACTCTCCACTTTCCTTCCTGAAAGTGGGTTGCGGTCTCCGAGCGAGGGGGGATTTCCTTCCAGGCGGTCTCCGATGAGAGGCCCACCTGTCACTGGCAATATGCTGCACCAGGTCTTCAAGCAAGTATCTCCCACCGGTCCATTACGCCTTCCGGATTCGGGTACCCACTCCCGGGGTTCCCTAGGACCTCCTTCCCTCGCGGAACTCAGTGGTAGGCACTGAGCTCCAGACCTCCATCTGAGTACCTCACCCCAGGCTAAAGGTGCCTGGGATGGAACACGACCTCCGAACGTCCTCTAGGCCTAGACCGCCTAGGGGACCGACACGAACAACCGCCCTCAGACTGAAGGTGCCCGGGACTCGACTCCCGCCACCAAAAATGGCCGCCCCTTTATACCCCCTCCCAGCAAGCACGGCGGGTTTCCCGCCCCACCATACAACCGCTGAGAGAGGCCAAAAAGGTACGACACCACAACGATGGCTCAACCCCGGGCCCAAAGTGACCGCCACCTGGTGGGCCCCAGGGAACCATACATCAGTTGCCCCACCAGATTCAAAAATAGGAAAGCACATACCCGCTACACTCTCCCCCTGGTGATTTGACACTGGTCCCCAGTGTCTGGAGCAAACTATGCCCTCAACGGCTGGCATAGCCCAGTCCAGAAACCAACTACAAATTGTACAAAAATAAAACTTTTGAAAAACTTGGTCAACTGAGGCAATTGTGTCTGAGCCTTACATGAAAGGGAAGGGAAACAACAACATTTTAACCATAACTTTAGAATCACATATTCACATTACATTTTTCCCCACCCATCCTGACTAAGACCCACCCCATACTCAGTGGTCTTGATGGGATGCTCTCCTGCAGAGGGGAAAAAAGAAAATTAACACACATAAACCCTGACACATATATTCGTGAAAGAGGAAAGAAACTTCTTTGTGAAGAAATCCCTTTTCTCTATAGAGTGAGTGTGTGAAAAGTGTTTAACGATGCGCAACACTGCCACCTGGTGACAGCGTCGCGGTAACTGCACTCGTGGAACTTTCCTTCTTCTCTTGAGCCCTATCTACCCCAGAGTCCATGATCTCTTGCTGGAAACGTGAAGAACAAAAACGGGAACAGTCCTTCATTCCTCTGGGTAACAAGGACAACAAACCCCAGAAAGTTCAGCAGCATAAAGAAACAGGAACGGAGTCTCTTTCCTCCTACAGATAGAAGCGGGGATGCGGCAGAACAAGTGGCTTCAAGTGCTGATCCATGGTCTCCAGATGATACTCAACATCCTCCCCTTCCTTCCTCCGGACCAGCACCTTGTCCACGTGGATGTGCCATCCCAACATCCATTCTGCCTTGCAATCTTTAAAACGCTGAAAGGCCTTGGGGGGACATGCCAGATACCTGCGGGCGTGTGGAACCTGAAGGTGGGTCCACACAAAGTCATTGTACCAGCGCTCCCGGCACACTTCCACCTCATACAGCAACTCCTTGGGCAAGTATGGATACTCCCATCCGTACTCAGCAGCAACTTTCTGGCCAAATAGGCGTTGTAGTCTTGCCAGAGGAGGCATAGTGGCTTTGTCCCCTTCGCCAGGCAAAACTATTGAGTCCGGGTGACGAGGGACCTTGATTACATCTGGTCTGGGCATAGGTGCCCGCAACAGCAGTCTCTTTTCCCCGATCCCAGGTGTAGGGGGTACCGGGGATGTAAGGGCAGGTTGAAGACGGGACCCCTCTTCAGGCGCTGGTGCCTCCACCCGGGGTGTACTATCCCCTGTAGACATGGGTGGGTCCCTGGTTCTGCGGGACGAGGCGAGAGGTACTTTGTCCCAGCCCTTTTCTGCAAACAGTTCATCAATAGCAACATTGTCTCCCACATCCGAGAGCGACTCCATGTCAGAGGTGTCACACTCCTCCGCGGGCAAGTAGCCTGTAGTGGAGACTGAACTGCCACCTCTTCCCACACACCAAATCTCTCCGCCTGGCTTACCTCGGCCTTTGCTTGAAGCGGGACGCCCCGAACTCTTATCGACTGATCCATCCAGGCCGGGCGTAAGCGGGCGAGATGGTCCACCACAACCGCTGGTCGGGGCTACCATACCGGTCTTTCTCTTCGGTGGTGGACGCTGCGAGACAGTGGTGACCAAGTCAGCATCCTCGGATTTCTCCCATTGAGTCTTCACGACCTCCTCCACGGTCGCTGCCGTGCGCGCAGGGATGGCTGTCAAAGCAGTGATTCCTCCTCTCTGAGTGGTATTGCCTGCAGCACGGCTGGGGTAAATAGTTCTCGGCTTCTCAACCGCTGGATCTACTTCAAATAGAAACTCCCCACAGGCCTCGCATCGCCCGAATGGCTTCAGTTGGCACACCAGTCCCGAACAGCCGTGACAAATCACATCCAGGGCCTCAACGTCCATGCACGAATACAAGGCGAATCGACCCCTTGGCTTTAGCCGGATCCCCGTATCTGTAACCGGAGCAGCAGCAGTCAGTGTCGTGGTAGAAGGGTGAACCGGAATCCACGATGTATGTCCGAACATGGTGACCTGCTGCTGATCCATCGCACACTGCAAGGTTTTGCTCCAACGTCCCACGTGTAGTCCTTCACACGTATTGGACTCCTCCCCTTTGCTCCAGTTCGCAGGCTTTTCTTCTTTTTCTTTCTGAGTCACGCCCACGAACTAAGCGGTGGGGGTGTGCCTGGTGGCGCAGTGCAAATAGAAGCCCCCACGTGTAGTCCTTCACACGGATGAGCTCCCCCCTTTTCTCGCTCTTCTGCGCAGGCCTTTCCCTTCACTGGGTCATGTCCACGACTTCGAGCAGGGATGCACTTTGGCCAATAAATTGGCCCACCTACTCGGAACTCCTCCGGCAGACACGTTCAATTCCGTAGTAACACGAACACTATACCGGACCCGAGCCCCCACGTGTAGCGGCCTCCTCTCTCTCCTCTATTTATCAGCTCGTCTGTCTCTAGGGGTACCTTAGAGGAGAGAGTGCGAGGTCACCATGCCAAGCCTTCACCGCAGATGTTTGTGTGGTGTAAGCAAAGTTCTTGTTTTACCTTTGGGTCAGTGTTCTGCACCTGGAGCCTCCAAAGAGAGTTACCTTGAACAATGTCTGCCAGAAAATGAGCCCCATACCATTAAAGTCCAACACTCCTTTATTCTTCTTCATGCAAAAGTGAACACAATCAGTTGGACTCCCTTAGAGAACAGAACAGACAAGGAGGTGTGGATGCGAGTAGGCCCAGACACAATGAACTCTCCACTTTCCTTCCTGAAAGTGGGTTGCGGTCTCCGAGCGAGGGGGGATTTCCTTCCAGGCGGTCTCCGATGAGAGGCCCACCTGTCACTGGCAATATGCTGCACCAGGTCTTCAAGCAAGTATCTCCCACCGGTCCATTACGCCTTCCGGATTCGGGTACCCACTCCAGGGGTTCCCTAGGACCTCCTTCCCTCGCGAAACTCAGTGGTGGGCACTGAGCTCCAGACCTCCATCTGAGTACCTCACCCCAGGCTAAAGGTGCCTGGGATGGAACACGACCTCCGAACGTCCTCTAGGCCTAGACCGCCTAGGGGACCGACACGAACCACCACCCGCCACCAAAAATGGCCGCCCCCTTTATACCCCCTCCCAGCAAGCACGGCGGGTTCCTTGCCCCATCATACAACCGCTGAGAGAGGCCAAAAGAGGTACGACACCGCAACGATGGCTCAACCCCGGGCCCAAAGTGACAGCGCCACCTGGTGGGCCCCAGGGAACCATACATCACAGTTTCCCCACCAGATTCAAAAATAGGAAAGCACATACCCGCTACATATATATATATATATATATATATATATATATATATATATATATATATATTTAGCAGAGACCCTAGGGAATAAAAAGGCGGTCGTTGCAATTTTTTATGTCACACAATATTTGTGCAGGGTTTTTACAAATGTAGTTGTTTGGGATTTTTTTTTTTTTTTATGCGAAAAAACGCGAAGCGCCCACGCCACCCTCCTTCTCCACTCTTTGGCTCGTTCACTGGAGAGGAAAGCACGCATGGTCTCCTCCATGCCCGTACCCCCTGGGTTACAGAGGTTAAGCACGCTTAGTTTCCTTACGGGTCTTTGCAGCGAGTCCCCTCAGTGTTGGTTTCTGTCCCTAGAATGTAAGGACAAAAGTCTCTATGCCCCAAGTAACTCCAAGGTCCACACCAGTATATCACTATAACGTAGAGCTTTATTTTCTTATGCATGAAAGGAGAAAGGTGTTAGGAAGACAGATGGAATTCAGGCACTCCTGGCTTCGTCGCCACTTGATCCCAAGTGGGTACAGCTCACCCGGATAGTCACCCAATGGCACTAGCAGCCGGCGTGTAGCTCGAACAGTCAATTTAGTTCCCTAATGGATGCGTTCAGGAGATCCTCTGTCACAGGATCTATGGTGCCCCAAACCTCCTGATGGTCCAGATGTTAGGCCCCTGGTTTCCGAATGGATGACATCCCTCCGGAGAGTTACTGGGCCCCTTCCTTCAATGTCTTTCTCTCACCAGTCCTTCGGAACGGTCCCCCCCAGCCTCCTCTTCCAGAAACGGGTCCCCTCGCAAGGCGACACCCTGGGATTCTTCCTCCCGAAGTGGGCTCCAGCTAAAGGTGCTGGGCCCAGGGCTGAAGTTGCAGTCCCAGGACTAAAGGTGCCGGGGACTGAGGCACACATGGCCCCATGGGCTGGAGGGCCATGCACTTGAAACTGGACTCCACACAATACCTTCCCCTGGGTACAGGTCCCCTGGGTGGCAACTAACACTCCCTCCACCGCGTCTGCCCCTTTTGTACCCCCTCCCGGCATGCCCAGCAGGTCCACCACACCCACTGTACGGCTGCTGAGAGGAGACACCAAATCGCCGCCCCATCACCTGTGGTTCAACCCTGAGTATAGATGACAGCGCCACCCATACTTCTTAGGGGAACTGCACACCAGGTGAAACAACAGCAAGGCAGAGTCCAACAAATTGAAAAGATTCGAGCCAACTACCACTCGAATCACCCTTAAATTTGGCATAGCAGTCCCTAAATTTGGAACCCCCGCTACACACTCCCCCCTCTTAAAGAGACACTGTCCCCAGTGTCTGGAGACAAATTTGCACACTCAATCCTGAGCAGGCACAAACTTACCTTCAGAACTATGTACAAAAATTTTAAAAAAAGAAAAAAAATACCAGAGTGCCTGAATGAAAGAAATTAATATCAGTAAAGAAAGGAGACAGGAACATTTTTCACAAAATAACATTCCCTCCCTCCATCCTATCGCAACTAAATCCCACCCAATCTCTGGTGAGTTGCTTGATGGTCTCCTGCATGGGAAAGAAAACACATATCACACAAATAAATAACATTCTGCTCCTACTGTATGTACATGAATCAAACCACCTCTCCTAGAAGAGATAATTTGTTTCATCTAAAGACACACTAAGCCTAGTGTATATTTTTCTTATAGCAGTACCATGTAAGTGTCTTTTAAAAGTTTTGCAGAACACTACCACCTAGTGGCAGCACACACATGTGACTCACTTTAGCCTAAGTGCGTTCTAACGCACTACCACACAAGGATCCCCTTGTTGATCTCGGCGGCTTCCAGCTTGGCCCTGACTAGCTCTACCCCAAAGTCTTTTCACTTGATGAAAAAAAAACAACAACAAAAACAGTCCTTCAAAAAGTAAAAGAATCTCCGGGAGTAGAGTCAGCACAGCAGTTCAAGGCATTGTCTCCAAAGTAGTAATCAAAAAAAAAAAAAACACAAGTCCCACTTTAAAGATAAAAACGTGGGTCAGGCAGAGTCAGAGACTTCCAGTCCTTGTCCAAAGTCTCAATAGAGTAGGTCACATCATCCTTGTCCTTACTGCAGTTCATGACCCGATCCGCGTGTATGTGGCGACTGTAACGGGAAGGCCCGGGGAACTCAGAATCGATTAGAAAGTATGAGATACCCTTGCTTCAGCTCCCCCAATGCCTCTTATGTGTCAACCACCCTGTGTCTCTATTAGGGGCACAGGGTGAATGAAAACCCCAATATGGTCTATGATAGCCATATTCAATGCTGCACATACATTGTATCTAGATTGGATGTGTACTGTGGGGGGGGGGGGTTGTGTAATCATTATTGCTGTGAGGAGTTAAGGTGATTTGCATTCTATTGTCTATTATGAATTAAGTCTGCTACTGTGACGATGTGGATTGGAGCTGGTCGACCGTCTGGCTGCATATTATGGGATGTTGAAGTGTCTTCTGTGAGGAGGGGGGGGAATCACCCCTCCTGCTAAGACTGTTTACTGAAGGAGAAGTTTGAACACACCTGACCTGTATCACCATTGTCATTGGACAGTTTAACCCGCCCTGTTCCCCAAGGATGGGAGGGAAGGGTTTTGAAGAGAAATGTGTTACCATGTGTTTTGAAAATAAAGTAATTCCCTGTTTTGGAACTTGAAATACAGAGCGTTGTCTCATATCCTGGAAGAGACAGAGTATGTCTCATTTCTTCTGGAAGGATTAATCTTATGGGAAGTGGTCGCCTGGCTGTGGAGGATCAGCAAGGAATTTGTGTCCAGGAGAGGGAAGATTCTAAACGGCGTTAACCCCCTTTGAGATTTGGGGTGCCGTTACATTGGTTGGCAGCAGCGGGATTTTCCCTCCAGTTCCTGGGACACTCCAAACCACCACAGTGAATGACCAGCGATGCAGCCAAAGGAGGGTGATGCAGGACCCCGGTCAGTTGAAGATTTGTTTCAGCAACGAGTGCGACAGTGGTTGGCATTATATGGTGCTAACCCATCAGAGACCGCCATACAGGAAGCCATTAGAGACATTGAGCGGCAGGATGAGCGGCAACATGAGCAGAGAATGGCGGAAATATGGCAATCAGAGACAACACCTAAAAAAGCAGCACCAACTGAAAGGAGAGGAGAGATACAGATACCAGCCGACATGGAAAAGGAATTCAGAAGGAGGTTGCGAGAGATGCAGATACAGCATAGAGGACCAGTATCAGAGGAGGTCCTGCTGGGATGGTCTGATTCAATCCGCTGCAAACTCTGGAAGAAAGTGCTAGCTCTCGAGCAGCAACACCAGGGAAAAGTTCTCCCCTCCATCCATGTAAGGTACTGGTCGCAGTATGAAGTACGAATGCTGTTATTGGGAGAACAACCGAAGCAAGAGTGGACAGCTGAGTTAAGCAGGCTGATCCGGGCAGAGATGCGGTTGGACGAGAACTACAGAGCCCTCCGGTGGTATGTAGCCCAAGAGTGGCCATGGTCAGTGGATGACAGCCCCACGGAAGGCTTTGACTATGATGGCCTGGGATTGTTGTATTGTAGGCTGTCCAGTGACCCTGACTTTGGGAGTGATCAGGAGTGGCGTTTGGAGGAAATAATGGAGCACAGAGAGCAAAGACTGAATGTCTCGGAAGGGCACTGGGCACAGGAAGATTTGGAGTTTCTGGCCGTTCAGGAATGGGAGCTGGAGATTGCCTACAAACAGCTGCTAGACTCTACTCAGCAGCAGGGTGGGGCCCCCTTTGCCTGCGACTATTAGGAAATACCAGTTGACAACTATGAAATCCTGGCTGAAGAATCGGCAGTGGAAAATATGAAGATTGCCATCCCTAAAGCCGAAGTGGATGATATGGAGTTCCAGGGAGCTAGCCTGGCTGAAGAATCGGCAGTGGAAAATCTGAAGATTGCCATCCCTAAAGCCGAAGTGGATGATATGGAGTTCCAGGGAGCTAGCCTGGCTGAAGAATCGGCAGTGGAAAATCTGAAGATTGCCACCCCTAAAGCCGAAGTGGATGATATGGAGTTCCAGGGAGCTAGCCTGGCTGAAGAATCGGCAGTGGAAAATCTGAAGATTGCCATCCCTAAAGCTGAAGTGGATGATATGGAGTTCCAGGGAGCTAGGGCAGTTGGCTCATCTTCCCAGCTACAGATTACAGAAGGTATGGACTTAAGGGACTGTTCAGAGGAAATTATGGATTATGCATCGCCTGCTCAAGTACTGGCAGCAGGACAGAGTACTGCAGACCCCTGCTCTACACCCGTGGCAGTTTTGGAGGCCCGAGATGAGAAGGTGATGGTTCCTCTTTCCCAGGGGATTTCAGAGATGCAGGGGGGAGAAGCAGCCCTTTTCCCTCCCCAACAGTTAGCCAGAGCAGATGGGGTGGAGTCCCCAGCAGAAGTGCTGGCAACAGGGCAGAGTGCTAGCAACCTCTGCCCAGCACCGGAAACAACTGTGGAGTTTCAGGGAGCCGGGGCAGTTGGCCCATCTCTCCAGCAACAAGCTGAGGTGGTAAAGCTTTTACCCCCAGCTGAATCACTGGCAGCAGGGCAGAATGCTACTGGCCGCTGCACACAACTGCCACTTGAGCGGATATCGGTGGATGGGACTACGGTCTCCACTCACAGCAACCCAGCGGAAGAGCTGGCAACAGAGCAGAGTGCCGCGGGCCTCTGCTCTCAACTAACAGAAGAGGGAGTTCCTGTGGTACTGGATGGGACTTCGGCCCTCACTGACACAACCCCAGAAAATGGTGTGACACTGGGACAGGAGGATGTCAGCCTTGCTTTGCAAGCACTGGGGGATTTTCACCTACCACAAGTGGATGGGACTTCGGTCTCCACTTGTGTACCTCGGGGATGCTGGGCAGTCGGCCCGGATCCCCAGCGGCATGAAAGACTGAGCCCAGTCACCCTGTCTTCTCCCCAGCGGCGGGTATGTTCTCTGAGAGAGGCAGAGGTTGGCTGGGTAAGTGATGCTCTGTTTGGAGCAATTTATTTGGGGTACTGTGTGGATACCGGCATTAGAAGAAGGGACTTATGGACTAACTTCGGAGTCAACCCGTCTGGGGTCCCCTCCTCTGTTAGTCTCCTGCCGAAAGGGGAGAGATGTAACGGGAAGGCCCGGGGAACTCAGAATCGCTTAGAAAGTATGAGATACTCTTGCTTCAGCTCCCCCAATGCCTCTTATGTGTCAACCACCCTGTGTCTCTATTAGGGGCACAGGGTGAATGAAAACCCCAATATGGTCTATGATAGCCATATTCAATGCTGCACATACATTGTATCTAGATTGGATGTGTACTGTGAGGGGGGGGGGTTGTGTAATCATTGCTGTGAGGAGTTAAGGTGATTTGCATTCTATTGTCTATCATGAATTAAGTCTGCTACTGTGACGATGTGGATTGGAGCTGGTCGACCGTCTGGCTGCATATTATGGGATGTTGAAGTGTCTTCTGTGAGGAGGGGGGAATCACCCCTCCTGCTAAGACTGTTTACTGAAGGAGAAGTTTGAACACACCTGACCTGTATCACCATTGTCATTGGACAGTTTAACCCGCCCTGTTCCCCAAGGATGGGAGGGAAGGGTTTTGAAGAGAAATGTGTTACCATGTGTTTTGAAAATAAAGTCATTCCCTGTTTTGGAACTTGAAATACAGAGCGTTGTCTCGTATCCTGGAAGAGACAGAGTACGTCTCGTTTCTTCTGGAAGGATTAATCTTATGGGAAGTGGTCGCCTGGCTGTGGAGGATCGGCAGGGAATTTGTGTCCAGGAGAGGGAAGATTCTAAACGGCGTTAACCCCCTTTGAGATTTGGGGTGCCGTTACAGCGACCAAGAGTCCAATCTTTTCAGCAGCCCTTGTATCTTCCAGCCATTACCGCCGAACATGAAAGGTATCTGTGGCCCTTCTTCACCTACAAACGATCCCAGATGAAATCACTGTACTATCGCTCCCGAGAGGCCTCGATCTCAAACAATAAATTCTTTGGGACATATGGGTACTCCCATCCATAGTCCATGGCGACCTTCTGGTTCAAAAGCCGTTGCAATCGGGCCAAAGGCGGCATGGTCGCCCGATCTCCAGCTCCTGGCAGGACAATAGCATCCGGAGATCTCCTGGGGTGTATAGGCTCCAACTGTGGCTTAGGAGGCCCTAACGGTGAACGGGCCTCCGGTACAGCAGGCACGGAAGACACCGGTGCTTGCAACACAGGTACGGGGACAACTTCTCCTGCACAAACAGAGGGTTCCACCTGTGGTGTAGTATCCCCTGATTCCATGGGTGATCCCTTTACACTACGGGGAGAAGTTAAAGAAATGTTGTCCCATCCCTTAGTGACAAACAGTTCATCGATCTCTGCGTTATCTCCCATATCCGAGGAAGAATCCACATCCAAAGAGTCCCACATCTCTGCTGGCAGGCAAACTCTAGTGGACACAGGATCATCTTTTAATAGTTCCTTTGGGTCAGGCACCCAAGCGTCCCCAATAGAACGGACACTGACCTTGGTTCCTTTCCCCGGCCGACCTCAACCTCTAACCGTCATGGAAACTTCTCCGGCTGGACGATCCGAGTCAGGCGGGCGCTGGGGTGGGCCTCCACCACGGCTGCGGGAAGCCTTTACAAGTCCTACCTTCCTTTTTGCAGGCAGAAGGAAGGGCTCCGTTGCGACTGTGGCAGCATCCGCTGGGTTCTTCGCCTCAAAATTCCTCAATGGCCGAAGCTTCAGTCTTTACTTCCAACTCTGCGGGACTAAGCTTTGGAATGGCGGTGATAGCACACACCTCCTCCTCAGGAGTAACAGCACCTGAGATCCAATTCACTCGGTAGACTTTTGGCTTCTCTGTTGGCTTCTCTACCTCGAACAGGAATTCCCCACAGCGGGTACATCTCCCGAAAGGCCGAAGGTGTACGATCAGTCCCTGACACTTTCCACAGATCATGCCTGATTCCCGTGTCAGTCAAAGAGGCAGCAATAGAGGTCACATCCATGGTTGGACCGGGCAATAGAGCACAAGATCCCGGTGAAGCAGGTCTCCAAGAAGGAGCGGACATGTCGCTTTGTCAAGAGTCCAATAGATAATGTCCCTCTTTGGCGCCAAATGCACCACGAGGAGCTCACACCTAGCAGGGCTCCTCCCCTTTCTTTTTCCTTCGCTACACTTACTTTCGCGGGCTTTTCCAGACTTGACACGCCCACGAACTACGCAGCCAGAAATTGCCAGGCCTGAATCTTCCTTTCTCTTACTTGTGGCGCAGGTTGAATTTCACACAAACATGGCCGACCTCCACTGAGCTTTCACAGGGGAATAAAGTCCAACTTTTCCCGGGGCATATACCACAAAAATCCCGGACTATGAGCCCCCACGTGAAGCGCCCACGCCACCCTCCTTCTCCACTCTTTGGCTCGTTCACTGGAGAGGAAAGCACGTGTGGTCTCCTCCATGCCCTTACCCCCTGGGTTACAGAGGTTAAGCACACTTAGTTTCCTTATGGGTCTTTGCAGCGAGTCCCCTCAGTGTTTGTTTCTGTCCCTAGATTGTAAGGACAAAAGTCTCTATGCCCCAAGTAACTCCAAGGTCCACATCAGTATATCACTCCAACGTAGAGCTTTATTTTCTTATGCATGAAAGGAGAAAGGTGTTAGGAAGACAGGTGGAATTCAGGCACTCCTGGCTTCGTCGCCACTCCATCCCAAGTGGGTACAGCTCACCCGGATAGTCACCCAATGGCACTAGCAGCCGGCGTGTGGCTCGAACAGTCAATTTAGTTGTGTATAAAAAATGTGGGCGCTAAATAAAAAACAAATCAATGAATAAACCTATGTGAACGTGATACACAGGTGTTTCCACAATGCTGTGTACCAGTGATAAGAAAAATCCACTGGTAAATGTGAAAAATGACAAAACCACAGGTAGATGAATAAACATAAACTGTGTGTGAATCAACTCAATCCTTATAAAGATCTACGTGTGATCCACGTGAATAAACACTATGTGGCAAATATAAAGAACTTAAAGTATAATCACACTCCAATGAAACGCAGAGTATGTTAGCCCATATATAAAATCAAGAATGGTCTATCCATATGGATGCAAGCAATATATGTGTAGCAACAATAATATCATAAGATATTAATCACAAGATAACCAATGTGGTACACATTAAACATGGGACTAATGTGGTGCAATCTATTTCAAATGTCCACATAATATAGTGTATATCAAATGTCCATTAGTGATACGATGATAAATTGCAATCATATGGAACACTTAGAAACCATATCTTTAGGTATATGTCCTCTTGGATAACAAATTCCTGGAATGAGGTGTAGATTATCTCATTACTACTCCTCCGGGTGCAAATGCGCCAATGGTAGGAAGGGAAAAAACACTTCAAGGTATACAGCTGATAGAAGGTGATGACATCATCATTCTAAGTATTAAAGAGAATTAAATACTCTTACCACAGGACTTGGACCCAAGTCACCATACGATGATGGGTCAAATGAGCTTGTGTCCGCTGTAGGACTCAGATCGTGGCAATCTGCTGATATCCTTGTTCCTCTACGGCTGAAAGTCTAAACCGGACCGATTGCTGCAGCTCAGACCAAGACCAGATATCCAGGAAAAAAGTTGGTTCCAAAAAAAGAAAAAGAGATCCTCGGCATGGTGTAAAATCCAGGTGACTGGAATTTTATTTTTAAAACTAAAAAGGTTCAAATGACAAACCCACTACAAATGAAATCCAAAAAAATAAAATCTAAAAAAATATGATAAAAACAGCAATACAACAAACGAGCGTGGACTAGGTAGCTATGACTAGCATGTGGACCCGACGCGTTTTGTCTGCTGAAGACATCAACTGTCTTCAACGCGTCGGGTCCACATGCTAGTCATAGCTACCTAGTCCACGCTCGTTTGTTGTATTGCTGTTTTTATCATATTTTTTTGAATTTCATTTGTAGTGGGTTTGTCATTTGAACCTTTTTAGTTTTTAAAATAAAATTCCAGTCACCTGGATTTTACACCATTTTCTTTTTTTGGAACCAACTTTTTTCCTGGATATCTGGTCTTGGTCTATGGTGCCCCAAACCCCCTGATGGTCCAGATGTTAGGCCCCTGGTTTCCGGAGGGATGACATCCCTCCGGAGAGTTACTGGGCCCCTTCCTTCACTGTGATTCTCTCACCAGTCCTTCGGAACGGTCCTCCCCCAGCCTCCTCTTCCAGAAATGGGTCCCCTCGCAAGGCGACACCCTGGGATTCTTCCTCTCGAAGTGGGCTCCAGCTAAAGGTGCTGGGCCCAGGGCTGAAGTTGCAGTCCCAGGACTAAAGGTGCCTTGGACTGAGGCACACGTGGCCCCATGGGCTGGAGGGCCATGCACTTGAAACTGGACTCCACACAGTACCTTCCCCCGGGTACAGGTCCCTGGGGTGGCAACTAACACTCCCTCCACCGCGTCTGCCCCTTTTGTACCCCTCCCAGCATGCCCAGCAGGTCCACCACACCCACTGTACGGCTGCCGAGAGTAGACACCAAATCGCTGCCTCATCACCTGTGGTTCAATCCCGAGTATAGATGACAGCGCCACCCATACTTCTTAGGGGAACTGCACACCAGGTGAAACAACAGCAAGGCAGAATCCAACAAATTGAAAAGATTTGAGCCAACTACCACTCAAATCACCCTTAAATTTGGCATAGCAGTCCCTAAATTTGGAACCCCCGCTACAAACACAATATATAACACAATTTTGTGGTACAATAAAAAAGATGATGTTACGCTGAGTAAATAGATACCTAACATGTCATGCTTTAAAATTGCGCACGCTTGTGGAATGGCACCAAACTACGGTACTTAAAATTCTCCATAGGTAACGCTTTAAACTTTTTTACAGGTTACCAGTGTAGAATTACAGAGGAGGTCTAGCACTAGAATTATTCCTCTCGCTATAAAGTTTGCAGTGATGCCTCACATGTGTGGTGCGAACACTGTTTACACATAGGGGCGCAACCAACGTATGCTTTTGCTTCTGTGTGCAACCACGAGGGGTTGATCACTTTTATTCCTATCACAAGAAATGTAAACCCCTTGTGATAGAAATAAGATATGGCAGGTCCACTTTATGGAGACGTCTGGGAGGAGCAAAAGACATTGATCTCTGCTTTCCAGGAAGAAAATGGCAGTGTTCTGGCAGAGCCGGCTCTCCTGTCACATGGGAGAGCACAGAGAAGCATTGGTGGGTGCTGGGAGGGGGTACCCTCCTATTGCCTGTAAAAGCAATCCAGCAGCTAATCAGCCTCTTGGATGGCTTTTACATGAGAGGGAATTGCCAGCTGAAAAGAAAGATATCTGGAAGATGCCTGTAGCTGCAGGCATCATCTAAATATCTCTACTTCAAGTCAAGGACATCATATGTTAAAGAATTTGCATTGGTTTCTTAACATAGCGTAAGAAATAAATTGTTACAGCAAACAAAGAATGATATACATAAATACAATAAATGTATAAAGGTATCCCTAATAGAAAGAAAGTAGGGATATATCAAACAAATAAGATAAAAATTGTTAATTAAGACATATAATTAATATTTAACAATTAATACTAATGTTATAATGAGTATTATTGTAAGGAATCAATAAACAAATAAAAAAGTATTTTTAAGGATGTACATGTTAAAAGAAATATATAGAAGAAGAAGAAGAAGAAGAAGAAAAAAAAAAAAAAGGAATGTTGGAAAGATAAGGTAATTTAAGGGTTATAATTGCGAATCATTAGCGTGTAAAGAAGAGTAATCTAACCAAGGTTGCCATGTATTTTCAAATGTAGTTAAATGTTTTAGTCAAAATACAAGTCAATTTATCGTTGACCATAATGATGTCCTATTGGTGGGTCAAATATGAAGCAGATCATAAACATGCCCATATATTTATTCATCTGTTTCTAACTGTCACTTGACATACTGTATAAAGCCACAGTTTAATGCAGGGGTCTCCAAACTTTGCTTGCCTGATATTGCCTTTTGCTTGCCTTTATCTGGCCCTTGGGCAGCAAAAGGGTGGGCTTTAACCCCTCACATAAGTGTCTGATGTTTCTGTGTATAGAGCACGCTCACTGAATGATCCAGCGCAAAGACCAAGCTGTCAAAGACAGCTCTCGATCCCCCTAACAATCGGAAAAAGGTGTGACTGGCTCCTAATCATTAAAAATTCTGGATAACCTTATGCACACTCTTAGGCCCCTTTCACACGTACGGACCGTATGTCCGCTTTTTCATCCATCCGTTTACGGATGAAAAAGGGACATACATTGGTCCCTATGAGATCCGCTGACACCTGATCTCCTCCGTGTCCGCAATGCTGCGTTTTTCTGGATATAAAAATTCCTATTTTTCTATCCGTCTGCGGAGCGGATCGGATGAACATGGACAGACGGTCCGTGTTCATCCGATCCCCCCATAGGGGAGAGCGGAGATCTGACAGGGCGGTCCCTGCACAGTGTGCGGGTACCGCCCTGTTATCCGCCGGCTCAGCAGGGATCAACGGAGCGATCCCCGCTGAGCAAGCAGAGGTTCACGGGGCGGATCATTACTGATCCGTTCCGTGTGAAAGGGGCCTTATATATACTCTTTCTAGCAATCTTTGAAATAAAAAACAGGGATTTTTCATATTGCAATACATGTTTAAGCTGGCCAAATGCCTCAAATTAATCCCTCTTATGGCCAGTCCTACCCTGCTCTGCCAATGAAAATCCTACGGTGGACACAAGGCCAACATGGGACAAATAGACACCAGACACAAAATGGGGGAGACCTACTAGGTTCAGGTCTGGTCACTTTTTCTGGCATGTGACCACTGTGATAACCAAAATGGTCACATGATCACCAATCCTTCCCACCCTTCGGACGTACAGTCTCTAATAAAGGGACACTGGGACTGGGCAAGAAGAGGTTAAACAGTCAATCGCTACCACCTATGTAGCCGGAAAACTGTAAACATCTTGTTGAATTTATTTGTTTCACCAAAAACTATTAGAATACTGGTCAATATTGAAGCACTTTCTAACTGAGCTAGGGGGGGCCTCAGAACAAAAAGATTGTGAGGTATTCCTGTTTAAGTTAATTTCTAAATTTTCTCTTTGCTTTTCAACTTTCCAGTCTTTGCTTCATCCTCTGTGCTATCACATTGATCTTTGTCTAGGACAATGGTGGAGACAATGCTGCGTTTAGCTCTCATACTTGTAAAATGTATCTAAACCCAAGAACAAAAATGTAATATTGCAGCTTACCAAGGGGTAGTGGCTGGATTCGTTTTTTTTTCTGGCCTGTAACGCACGACCTGTTCTAGGGTGACAACTCTTAAGCCCCGTACACACGATCGGTTTAACTGATGAAAACCGTCCGATGGATGGTTTTCATCAGACAAACCGATCGTGTATGGTACCCATCGGTCTTTTTTCCATCGGATGGAAAAAATAGAACTTGCTTTAAAATTTTCCGAAGGATCAAGAACCGATGGTGATTTGCGATCGTCTATGGGCAAGTCCATGGGTTAAAAAACCCACGCATGCTCAGAATCAAGTCGACGCATGCTCAGAAGCATTAAACTTCATTTTTCTCGGCTCATCGAAGTGTTTTACGTCACCACGTTTGGAACGGTCGGTTTTTTGACTGATGGTGTGTGGCCAAGACTGATGTAAAACAGTTTCATCGGATTTCCGATGGTCAAATCCATCGGACGAAAATCCATAGGTTATCCGATCGTGTGTACAGGGCTTCACTCACTGAACTGTATCTATGGAGGAGCATCATTGTCCCTCTAGAATAGGGGAGGTGTGGGCAGCTCAGGGCTAACAAGACTGTTTGAAGTTCACGGCATACACTTTAATTTTTTAACCTCAGCATTGTAAAATCAATTTGAGCAATAGTTCTTATTGGAAATCCAATATAAGCTTACTTGAAAAATCTGTCTGCAGGACATCTCTTTCACAACTTCTTGGCAGAGTAAACACATGTCACAGAATTCAAGAAAGTAAACGTGTAAGTTTACAAACTTCAACATTGTTCAGATTTTGAGGAGTAGGCTAGAAATAATTGAAATACAATGTGGAAATGAATATATGTTTTACATTTTCACCATAGATTTTATGGTGAAAATTATGCTACAGAATCCATAGGAAGTTACAAGCACATTAAGTTTTTAGCATGATCAACAGTTTCTTTTGAACCTATTGAATAGATATGACAAAATACCTTTAATAGTATTGTAGCGGTGCACTCTGGGCACAAGTTCAACAGATTCACACATCACCTTCTTGTCAGACCCTAATTCATCCATTTGTCTCACTCTCCCTCCTTTAGACACAATGAAGAGTCACTTGCATTACATTGCAGTATTTTTATTATAAAAGGTTTCTTGGGTAGAGTTGGGTAAAGGTGTAGTGACATGGGATGCCCATAGATAATAGTACTTTAGTACATTAGATTCTGAGGATAAGGCACAACACAAATTGAAGATAGGTGAGCTGCGTCACTGCAGACTATTGCTCCCTTGTATGCTGTACTGGTTCCTGCAGAGTATTGAATAGTCACTCTGAATGACTTTCTGAGGTAATTAATGAGTCATCCAAATGCTGGCCCTGTGTCCGGAACTCATTCACACAGACACCCCCCTCCGACACCACAGTCCATCTACTTGCAAATGGTAACTGAGGGACTACTAGGCCCAAATAGTCCAGTGATATGGAAGTTGAGTACCCCAGCCACAGCCTTCCATATTGGGTTTAAATAAGATTAGAGTCAATCCTTGTAATATCCTGCTGTGTAGGACTGACCGTGCAACATCCCGTCAAAGACACCCCCTTGTGTCGTTCAGTTACTAGGGGCAACAGCAGATATTCCCAAGCTCCTTGATCAGACTCCTCTGGTCCCATCACTTGCTGTAATGTACTCACTGACCTGTTCCATGGTCCCCGGTCCATGGAAGAGACATGGTTCAACCGCACAGTCCAGCAGTAACAGTTCCAGGTTGCTTGATCTTAGTTGTTAGTTCTTCCTATGCGGTGTTAAAGAAAGGTGGTCCTCTTCAGCACCGGGTAGGCCCCAGGCCCTCAGGCCGGGGCCTTCTCACACAGACACTACTGCTCCATTCTCTTTCCTCTCATGACTCCCCCCCAGTGGCATGTTACCTCAGCTTATATAGCCGTCCCGCTCCCTGCCAATCCAAGTTGGGGATTGGCAGAGCTGCCACACAAGCTGCCTGTCCCTCAGAGCCTCCAGCTCCGCCCCCCCTTCCAGAAGATTCTCCTGAAAGCAGGGGAGGAGTTCCAGAGCCCGAACACAGGTGGCCACACCCACTGCTACTCTGACACTCCCAGTCCCAGATCAAAACAATCAGGCCTAGCTTAATGCAAGGCCTGCATAATTTGCCATCACTGACAGTTTAAAAATAATAAAAACACTATTTAGCACATACCAAAAGGTAGTGGGCGCTACACTATATTTAGCAGAGTGAATAATAAAAGTTAGTTGCTAGAGTTAACATACACTTTATGCATTTTTTTAAATAAATAAAACAGTTGTTTTGTATGTGCTTTTGCCATGACTAATATTAATTCAGTACAGAGAGACAACAGTCACAGCAAATAGTGTGAACGAGCCTTTAATGCAAAGTTATTTCTTAATAAAGATCCTCAAAGATCACAAAGAAAGAGTTTAGCTTCAGTCACTTTCAAACAGCATAGAAACATCTTTTTTATGTAGGAGGACTGGAAGCCTGCCAATATTGTGTTTTCATAGAAAAACATTGAAAATTCATTTATTTTTAATTCTTATAGATAGAGAGATGAATGAGGGCTTGTTTTAAAGTACTTTTACTGCTTGTTTGGAATATGTCAATATTTTCATGTGCATAATCTTGCTACAGGGTTCACTCTAATATCAGTGGTGAAAGTAGTCTTCAACATAGAAATCTAGTCTGTCCATACAATAGTCTATCAATTTATTTTGAGAGAAGGTGGGTGGAACTTGGGGACATAGGCACCACCAATTGAATTGTATAGACTGTAAACTCTAACGAGCAGGACCCTCTGATCCCTTTGTATTGAATTGTATTGTGACTGTACTGTCTTCCCTGATGTTGTAAAGCGCTGCGCAAACTGTTGGCGCTATATAAATCCTGTATAATAATAATAATAATAATAAATAAAAGAAAAAGTCCAAAAGTCTCTAAAATATCAATTCATGCTCCTACCAACCGGGTGACTTTTTACAAATTTTTGGGGTTTGTCCAGCAATCGAACATTATTGGAAAGAAGTACTCCAGGTGATTGCTAAGGTCACTAAGACTCGTGTTCCTTACGATCCTAAATATTGTCTGCTGGGGTTGGTGGAACAAATGTCAATGCTCAGAGCCAGGAAAATACTCATATCCCAGCTAATGTACTATGCTCGTAAGGCCATTGTGATGAACTGGAAACAATCGTCTCCCCCCTCTGTCAGATTCTGGAAAAACCTAGTGAATGCCAGTTTGCCCCTATATAAAGCCACCTACTTGGGCAGGGGTTGTCCACAAAAATTTGAAAAGGTATGGACCTGTTCACTAGATGATAGTACCACGGCAACTGATACAGTAACCAATTCCTAGATCAACAATATATCTCTAGTAGGGATGAGCTTCGTGTTCGAGTCGAACATACGTTCGACTCGAACATACGTTCGACTCGAACATCGGCTGTTCGATCGTTTGACGAAGATCGAACGATTTGGGCCGTTCGCGCCAAATTCGAGTGACGCGAACGGCCCACAATGCACTACGCCATCGCAGTGTCATCCAGGCGCTGTGATTGGCCAAGCATGCACTGTGACCCCGCATGCTTGGCCAATCACAGCGCCGGCAGCGAGGAGAGCAATGATTGGCCACAGGCAGGATGCCTGTGGCCAATTATTGCTGAGGGGGTTTAGTACACGCCCCACACTATAAAAGGCCGCCAGCGCGGTGGCCTTGTGTAGTGTGTTCCGGAGCAGGGAAAGAGAAGCATAGGCAGGGACAGTGTCATTTTTTTTCCTTTACTAATCCTGTATTCCTTGTGTTTAGGGACAAATAAGGATAGGTAGGGAGAGTGTCAGTGTGTTATTCTGTGCTAAACCTTGTTTGTAGGGACAGAGAGGTACAGTGAGGGAAAGTGTCAGTGTGCTATTCTGTGCTAAATCTTGTTTGTAGGGACAGAGTAGGACAGTGAGGGAAAGTGTCAGTGTGCTATTCTGTTCTAAACCAATTTTGCTGAACCATATTTGAAATCCTTGAGTTTAGGGACAGAGAGGTACAGTGAGTGAAACTGACAGTGTGCTATTCTGTTCTAAACCAATTTTGCTGTTCCATATTTGAAATCCTTGAGTTTAGGGACAGAGAAGGACACTCGTGGAAACTATCAGTGTGCTATTCTGTGCTAAATCTTGTTTGTAGGGAGGGACAGAGTAGGACAGTGAGGGAAAGTGTCAGTGTGCTATTCTGTTCTAAACCTATTTTGCTGTTCCATATTTGAAATCCTTGAGTTTAGGGACAGAGAAGGACACTCGTGGAAACTATCAGTTTGCTATTCTGTGCTAAATCTTGTTTGTAGGGAGGGACAGAGTAGGACAGTGAGGGAAAGTGTCAGTGTGCTATTCTGTTCTAAACCAATTTTGCTGTTCCATATTTGAAATCCTTGAGTTTAGGGACAGAGAAGGACACTCGTGGAAACTATCAGTGTGCTATTCTGTGCTAAATCTTGTTTGTAGGGAGGGACAGAGTAGGACAGTGAGGGAAAGTGTCAGTGTGCTATTCTGTTCTAAACCTATTTTGCTGTTCCATATTTGAAATCCTTGAGTTTAGGGACAGAGAAGGACACTCGTGGAAACTATCAGTGTGCTATTCTGTGCTAAATCTGGTTTGTAGGGAGGGACAGAGTAGGACAGTGAGGGAAAGTGTCAGTGTGCTATTCTGTTCTAAACCAATTTTGCTGAACCATATTTGAAATCCTTGAGTTTAGGGACAGAGAGGTACAGTGAGTGAAACTGACAGTGTGCTATTCTGTTCTAAACCAATTTTGCTGTTCCATATTTGAAATCCTTGAGTTTAGGGACAGAGAAGGACACTCGTGGAAACTATCAGTGTGCTATTCTGTGCTAAATCTTGTTTGTAGGGAGGGACAGAGTAGGACAGTGAGGGAAAGTGTCAGTGTGCTATTCTGTTCTAAACCAATTTTGCTGTTCCATATTTGAAATCCTTGAGTTTAGGGACAGAGAAGGACACTCGTGGAAACTATCAGTGTGCTATTCTGTGCTAAATCTTGTTTGTAGGGAGGGACAGAGTAGGACAGTGAGGGAAAGTGTCAGTGTGCTATTCTGTTCTAAACCTATTTTGCTGTTCCATATTTGAAATCCTTGAGTTTAGGGACAGAGAAGGACACTCGTGGAAACTATCAGTGTGCTCTTCTGTGCTAAATCTTGTTTGTAGGGAGGGACAGAGTAGGACAGTGAGGGAAAGTGTCAGTGTGCTATTCTGTTCTAAACCAATTTTGCTGAACCATATTTGAAATCCTTGAGTTTAGGGACAGAGAGGTACAGTGAGTGAAACTGACAGTGTGCTATTCTGTTCTAAACCAATTTTGCTGTTCCATATTTGAAATCCTTGAGATTAGGGACAGAGAAGGACACTCGTGGAAACTATCAGTGTGCTATTCTGTGCTAAATCTTGTTTGTAGGGAGGGACAGAGTAGGACAGTGAGGGAAAGTGTCAGTGTGCTATTCTGTTCTAAACCAATTTTGCTGAACCATATTTGAAATCCTTGAGTTTAGGGACAGAGAGGTACAGTGAGTGAAACTGACAGTGTGCTATTCTGTTCTAAACCAATTTTGCTGTTCCATATTTGAAATCCTTGAGTTTAGGGACAGAGAAGGACACTCGTGGAAACTATCAGTGTGCTATTCTGTGCTAAATCTTGTTTGTAGGGAGGGACAGAGTAGGACAGTGAGGGAAAGTGTCAGTGTGCTATTCTGTTCTAAACCAATTTTGCTGAACCATATTTGAAATCCTTGAGTTTAGGGACAGAGATGGTGAGCAGTGACAGTGCATGCATCAGTGACACTGTACCTCTTGTCCACCTGTTGGAGCACATGCTGCGTAGAATAATGGACAGGGCACTTGAGGCAGAACAGAGGCAGGAAGAGGAGGACTTCCTTGCCTCTCAAGGCCCCCTTTACCCAGACAGTGTTCCTTCTGTCCCACCCATCGCACAGGAAGAGGAGGAGGAGGAAGAGGAGGAGGAGGATTGTGTCAGCATGGAGGTGGAGGCTAGCACTCAGCATCATCAG
The DNA here is from genome assembly GCA_029206835.1 of Rana muscosa. Lineage (NCBI taxonomy): Eukaryota > Metazoa > Chordata > Amphibia > Anura > Ranidae > Rana > Rana muscosa. The sequence goes on along the minus strand of CM055122.1, from coordinate 86,319,740 downwards.
CAGCAGTCTTTTAGGGATGATTTACAGTCCCAAGAAACCAGTGGACTTGTACGTGGCTGGGAGCACTAGCGTTGCTAGCCAGGTGCGGGGGGCGGGCAGCACCCGGGTGACACCCACCAGAGGGGTGACACCCGTGGGTAGCGCAGCGGCCACACTGACATCGCCCGCCCGCTGCCCTGTGCCTTAGGCTCACGCTGCGGCTGTGTCCCTCAGCGGAGCGGAAGGAAGCCGCCGCCCCCTCTGCCTCCTCTATGTTTACATCCACAGAGGAGGAGGAGGAGCCCGCGCTCGAGAGACACACCGCTGTGTGTATCTGCCGCTCTGTTCTGAGGTCTGAAAGGTAAGGGGGGCATCTTTACTGATGGGGGGAGGGGGTGTCTGTACTGCTGGGGTCTGCACAAGAGGGAGTTTGCACCAGGGGGGGGGCTGTAACTGAGGGGGGTGTCTGTACTGAGGGGGGTCTGGTACTGAGGGGGGTGTCTGTACTGAGGGGGGTGTCTGGTACTGAGGGGGGTGTCTGTACTGAGGGGGGTGTCTGTACTGAGGGGGGTCTGGTACTGAGGGGGGTGTCTGTACTGAGGGGGGTATCTGTACTGAGGGGGGTATCTGTACTGAGGGGGTGTCTGTACTGAGGGGGGTCTGGTACTGAGGGGGGTGTCTGTACTGAGGGGGGTCTGGTACTGAGGGGGGGGTCTGGTACTGAGGGGGGGGTCTGGTACTGAGGGGGGTGTCTGTACTGAGGGGGGGTCTGGTACTGAGGGGGGGGGTCTGGTACTGAGGGGGGGTCTGTAACTGAGGGGGGATCTGTAACTGAGGGGGATCTGTAACTGAGGGGGTGTCTGTTACTGAGGGGGCTCTGTTACTGAGGGAGGTGTCTGTACTGAGGGGGGTGTCTGTACTGAGGGGGGATTGGTACTGAGGGGGGTGTCTGTACTGAGGGGGGGGGTCTGGTACTGAGGGGGGTGTCTGTACTGAGGGGGGTGTCTGTACTGAGGGGGGGTCTGGTACTGAGGGGGGGGTCTGTAACTGAGGGGGGGTCTGTAACTGAGGGGGGATCTGTAACTGAGGGGGTGTCTGTTACTGAGGGGGGTCTGTTACTGAGCGGGGTGTCTGTACTGAGGGGGGTGTCTGTACGAGGGGGGTCTGTAACTGAGGGGGTGTCTGTAACTGAGGGGGTCTGCACTGAGGTGGGGGTGTCTGTACTGATGGAGCGGTCTGCACTGAGGTGGGGGTGTCTGTACTTATGGAGCAGTCTGCACTGAGGTGGGGGTGTCTGTACTGAGGGGGAGGTTCATACTGAGGGAGGCGGGTCTATATTGATGGCGGGGAGTCTGTACTTAGTGGAGCGGGTTTGTACTGAGGGAGGGGATCTATACTGTGGGAGGGGGGTCTGTAGTTAGTGGAGGGGGGTCTGTACTGAGGGGGGACTATAGTTGTTGGGGGGTGACACCATTTTTTTTTGCACCGGGTGACACCAACCCTAGTGACGCCACTGGCTGGGAGGAGGTGGCTGCGGATCATGTCGTCCTTAGTGACCCAGAGGACTCCGGACTGAATGCCTCAGCTAACCTACGCTGCATGGCCTCCCTGATCCTGCAAAGTCTGCGGAAGGATCCTCGTATTCTTCGGATCAAGGAGAGGGACCATTACTGGCTGGCCACTCTCCTTGATCCACGGTACAAGGGTAAGGTTGCGGACCTTATCTTACCGTCGCAGAGGGAGCAGAGGATGAGACAACTCCGGGAGGCCTTGCAGAAAGGTCTGTGCAACGCGTTCCCAGAGACTGGGAGGTTACAAACTCCTGGTCCTGGACAACGAGTTGCTGAGGCTTCGGCAGTCAAAGAAGGAGCGGTGGGGAAGGTGGCCGTCTGACCGATGCGTTCAGACAATTCTTTAGTCCGCAGCCCCAAAGTATGATCGGTTCCAGCAACCATCGCCAGCGTCTGATATACATGGTCCAGGAATACCTAGGGGCAAGGTCAGACTTGGACACCTTCCCCACCGAAAATCCTCTGGCTTACTGGGTCTTGAGGATGGATCACTGGCCAGAGCTTGCACAGTATGCAATTGAGCTACTGGCCAGTCCTGCATCCAGCGTTCTTTCAGAACGCACATTCAGTGCTGCTGGAGGATTTGTCACGGATCACAGGGTGCGCCTGTCCACCGACTCGGTTGATCGACTGACTTTCATCAAGATGAACCAGTCTTGGATCACCACCAGCTACCACACACCTGATGCTGATATAACAGACTAATTGATTTTAAAATGTCACATCCCTTCAAGACTGATGCTGATGCTGAGTGCCTGTGCTGTTATGTTGACTGGCTATCCTCCTCCTCCTCCTCAATGATACGATTAATGATGAGAGCTTGGAAGATCATTTTGGTTTATGGGTGACGCCACCAGTGGCTAAGGCCCAATTTTTAAGCCCCTGCTTAACAGGGGCGTGTAATTAAAATTTTGGATGCAATATTTTGCAACAGGCCTCATTGCTGTGCTCCAAGTACAGTATCTGTGAGGGGTTGCAGTGTTGTGCCACCAGTGCCTAAGGCCCAATTTTTCAGCCCCTGTTCAACAGGGGCATGCAATTATAATTATTGATCTAATAATTCACAGCAGGGCCCATTGCTGCGCCCACCAAGAGTAACTGTCAGGCCTTACAGTGTTGTGGCACCAGCACCACCATCACCACCACCACCACCACCAAAGGCCCAATTTTTCAGCCCCTGTTGAACAGGGGCATGCAATTATAATTATTGATCTAATAATTCACAGCAGGGCCCATTGCTGCGCCCACCAAGAGTAACTGTCAGGCCTTACAGTGTTGTGGCACCAGCACCACCATCAAAGGCCCAATTTTTAGTACTACTGATCAACAATTATATGTTATTACAATTCCTGATATAATAGTTGACAGCAGGGCGTTCCAGCACCCACCAAGAATAACTGTGAGTGCTTTCAGTGTTGTGCCAACACCAACACCTAAGGGGCCAATTTCTGCAGAGTATATACGGCAGGTCCCTACTTTCAAACATCCAACTTACAAACGACTACTACTTGCAAACAGAAGAAGACAACAGGAAGTGAGAGGAAATCTACCCCTTGGAAGGAAAATTCTCTCCTGTAAGAATTAATATGAGAGAAAGGTGTCTCCTCTCTACTGATGCTTTATCACCAATCCTTGTTTCAATACAAACACCACATTTCAAAAACAGTTGTCATTGGGACACAAAGTGAGGTGAAATGTTCTGAACAGGGGCACAGAAAGCAAAAAAAATGTGACAGGGGTGATAACCGTTCCCTATGTTTTCCAAAAAGCTAAAAAAAAGGAATTTGGCATGGAGCTACACTTAAACAATGCAGCTGTTCAAAATTACAAACAGATTCTACATAAGAACAAACCTACAGTCCCTGTCTTGTATGCACCGCCTGTATACGGCTGTTCAGAGTATATAGGGCCTTTTTTATTTTGTGTGCGGGGTTCCCCTTAATATCCATACAAGACCCAAAGGGGCTGGTAATGGGCTGGGGTAGGGGGGGGGGGTTGATGGGGTAGATATGCCATTTTTCCTAAAGATTTTCATCCATATTACCGGGACCAGACATTGCATTAAAGCCGCAAGCAGTTTTAAATGGCTTTTTTTCCTTTAGAAATGTTATTTTGTGCAGGGACAGTTCTAAACACGGGAAACACGTGGCACTTCACAGGCATACTTTAGACACCCCCCAGGTACAATATTTAAAGGAATATTTGACTTTTTTTTTTTCACTTTATGCATCATTAAAATGACTGCTCCCGGAAAACGTCTGTTTTTAAAACTTCTTTTTGCATTGATACATGTCCCCTGGTGCAGAACCCGGGTTCCCAAACTCTGTTTCGGACAATAACATGGATAATAGTCGTTATAATTAGCACTTTAGAATCCGAACGTTCGCATCCATTGTATTTAATAGGGTTCTAATGTTCGTGCGAACTTTCGGTCCGTTCGCGGGTTCTGGTGCGAACCGAACCCGGGGGTGTTCGGCTCATCACTAATCTCTAGTCTGTTAGTATATTGACCCAACTTTTCTCATGTTGCATTATCCTGTTGGTACCAATTTGAGCACAGATTCTCCTGAACTGAACCTCTCCCCACATTGGGGTTATAGTATAAATCAGTTTGTTTATGTTGTATGTTGTGCCCTGTTGCGATATGTTGCCGCATCAGAGGAACTGCCCCTGCCTGGGCTAATTTTGTATTCTAATAAAAAATGTAATAAAAAAGACTTTGCAAAAAAAAAAAAATATCAATTCATAATGTCCGTGGCACTTGTGGCAACTGACCCCAGAGTAGAAACAATCTCTGCAGAGGGGAACAAGAAAACAAAGAAGGGAGTGCCTCCTAAGTATAGTATTATGACATATTTATTGGTAAGATGACAATTGGCAACTCACATGGCTTGAGAAAGGAGTGCGCATGCTCCGAAATGCATAGCCATACCCTGCTATCCTCCCATTGTGATGTCATCTCCACTCGGTGAGGCTAATGCTTTCCTGCGTGGTTCTGGAAGTGACAGAGTACCCTGTCAATGCCGGAGTCAGACAAATTGAGCGGATACTGTAGCTGCTCCAGAGAGATGGGCACAGGATTGGATGTAGCTGTTTTTACCATTTGAAGAGCCAGTGTTTTTATCTTATACATGCGGGTTGCCAATTGTCCTTTTACCAATAAATCTGTCCTATTACTACATTTGAGAGGCCTTCCTCTCTTTGTTTTCTTATTAATCTATTTCAGTAAACACTTTAAGCTAGCCATGCACTGATTGAATTTCAGCCAGTTCAGCAGGGACTGACCAAATTTTGATCAGTGTGTGGCCATTCCTGCTAGACAGAAGTCAATCATTTGATTAACTTCTGTAGCACACGGAGCCTTTTCTCCTGCCTACCTTCTCCTTGCAGGGATAAAGGCACACGTGCCACATGCCCGGATCCTCCTGGTTTAAGAGGTTGAGCGGTGTTCTTACAATTTTGGGTCCTGCAGCGAGTTACCTCCCTCCATTGGTTCTCATCCCCAGAGTATAGGGAAAAGTCTGTGTTCTTCCTCCCAAAGAAAGCCAATGTCCAAACAGTGTTTAAACTCCAAACAGACGAGTTTATTTCTATCTTGCTTGAAACAGATTTGGGAATAGGTTGAAGATAGAGACAAAGTAGGTAGAGGGACAGGTTCAGGCACGCGACACCCAACTATCCTATTCTTCACTCAAGCCTGAGTATGAATTTCTCACCCGGATAGATCCCTCTCACATTTCTAGCAGCCAGAGTGAAACATGAACAGTTCCTTTAAGTTAGTCCCCTTCACGGACAAGTCCAAGTACTTCTCTGCCACAGAATCCTTTAGTTACTGAATTAGAACTTTGAAACTCTCATAGATTAATGAAGACCATAGGTGTCAATGGGACACGCTACAGGAGCTATACTGCAACTCACAAGTCCTTCCCTCTGATAGGTAACCAGGCCTCTCCTTCACCATGAATTCCTTCACTGATCCATCGGACAGGTCCTTCCCCGGTTTCCTCTCCTTCAGAGCAGGCCACCCTCACATGGGTTCCCTGGGACTCCAGTGTGTTGATTGTAGACCCAGTTGAAGGTACTGGGCCTACCTGGAACTTCGCAGCCTCGGGCTAAAGGTGCTCAAGACTCCTCAACCAGTTCACGCACCCAGGCCAACAAGGCCAACGGGCGCGACTTTGCCACCAGGGGTCCTCCCCTGCACTCTCCCTGGCGTCTGCCCTTTATGTACCCTCTCCCGGCATGCACAGCAGGCAGAACCCGCCCACCACACGATAGCCAAGAGAGGACACCAATTGTACCACAACGCCACCTGAGGTTCAACCCGGGACCTGGGCAACAGCGCCACCTTAGGCTCAGGGGAACTATACACCAGGCAACAACATGGCAGAACAGAGTCCAAATTGAACAGAATTGTAGGATCTGAGCCATACTATTGCCCAGACTACCCCTAAATTTACAGCATAATGACCTCAGTTTTGGGGGTCCCGCTACACTTCTGTTGGACAGACAAGTTGGAAAACTTTCTTGATAAGCAGCTGCAGCCAATCACTTGCTGCTGCTGATGACTGTGTTCTGACAGCAGCAGGAGCTGTTGTCAGAATGCAATGTCCCAGTGGGGGGAGTTCCTCCATCCAACTCGCTTATGATAAGAATCCTTTTTTATAGTTCATCCCACTTAACAGTTAAGGGCTAGGTTTAGGAATGAAAATGTCCTAAATGTATTCTATTCTAGATTAAACTATTAAAATTAAATCAATCATTAGGTTTTCTTTAAATTAAACATATTTGTATGTTGTACAGATGTCCAAAAATATATTCAGAAACTTAGCATTGATGAATGTTATATACATCAACGTATAATACAGTTGGTATTAAAAGACTGCAGTGGAAAATATATGTTAACATTATGAGCTAAATGATAACTGCAGGGATTTCAGAATTGTTTAAAGTGAAAAGCCATTCACACAGCTTAATGCAAATGTGAAATACAGTAAATATGGTTGAACTCTTTTACTTGCCAAAGTATTTGTTATTCAATTAAGTCCCTACCTAACAAACTCTGTAGCCAAAGGGAGACACCATTATATTGAACCAGCAGCTCTGCAGTGTCCTGTATTCCCCAATTTATGTCTGCTCATTGGACTATCATTGAACCTCTCCCTGTTAATCTCCTTCCAGAAAACCCATCTAAACTACTCCTCTTCTACTATTGCTATGTTAAAACAAACTTGTGGCTTACTTGGTTCACAGTATGGGCACTTCATTCACAGTGGAGCCAGATTTCCATCATTGGTGCCTATAGGTATACAACATTTGGCACCCTAAGTAACACCCCTATGCTTAGAGTGCCTCTTTTACACAAAACAGGAAAGGTTGTGCTGAGATGGATGAAGTGCTTGAGCACTTCACTGTTGCACTGGGAAAGGCTGGGCACTGGGTGATAGGCTCATTGTGTATAAAACTTGGATAAGTTTTAGTTTCTGCAATGGGAAATTGATCTTTCTTCTTGTACCTTGAACTCACAGTTGACCACTATTCCTATATGCTGGACGACAGCTTTGAAATGCTGCAAGTGGTGTCTAGATAGCTAAGACCTGTTCACTGATGATCTGCTAAAGCAAGTTGTAGGTCACGCAAAAAAGGCAACATAAATCTTGAAACTCAAAATCCTTACCATCTGATAATGCTTAGCAAATGTTAGGAAAGTCTTGCAACCTTTTGAACATGGCATCTTCTTAAGCTTCTGGGCTGCCGTAACTGATCTGGACACTCCTAAGTGGTATGGCCTTGTCTAATTGACTCACAGTAGCAGCTTGTTCTAAAACTCTTAGCTTAACTATCGCTGCCGCTTCCGCTTGGAGCTTGTGCTTCATTGACTTGTGCCTTAAAGGTCATTGCCTTGCACCCCTACAGCCTCAGCCTCAATACAAGCTATATAAGATGTTTGCTAAGTGTGGAACACTTCGAACAGGCTAATGCTGAATTTCTCTAAATCTGTCTGTAGATGTTGAGGAGAGAGATGTAATCTCTAGTAGCAAGGATGACTCTTGAAACAGCAGTCCTATTTCCACAAACAAAATAAAAGCACACAAAAACTCCAAAGTAAGCACATGTTTAGAAAGATCTGCTTCTGATGAGTAAGATCAGACACATTAAAATAAAAAAAAAAAAGAATAATTCAGTAGACTGCAATCGGTTCCGTAGGAATAGTGGTATATATAAGCAAATTGCAGCCATGTGCCCACTTAGAGAGCTGACAAAAGACATGTGTTTTTTGAGGCACAGAAAAAATGTTACAGCAGATAGCGGCGTGTTAGAAAGGCTTTATACATTTGTTTCTAAACTGTTCTGTCTCCACTTACCCCATTATGCAATGATAGACAGTATGGCCACTTACTAACTCAACAGAATCCACTGACAGCTTAAAGTGTATCTAAAACTACAACTTTTATTTTTGGATGGCGTGATGAGAGGTTAGTACTCCTGTCAAGTTTTTATCGCTTGTAGGAAGATACTGGGACTGAAAAATAAAATAAATTTTGAGTTGCTGTCAGGACAGAAATATAGGATACATCTTCTAATGATAACACTTGTTTCTGTGATAATTTTCTAAGAAGGGATTTCCCTCACATTGAATAGATTTTTCTCACTTTCTATTGTCTGTGCAGGCAGGAAGTGAAAAGAAATCTCCCAAGGAGACACAGATGGGGAAAAAAAACCTGACAGGGGATTTCATTACTCCATAATCTATCCAAGATATAAAAAAAAAAAGTTTTGCCTTTAGTTACACTTTAACACTCCAATTAAACACATAATTTAAACCCAACAAGATTTTTCTTCACAAAGTAGAATGCAGAGAACATTTTCTGTGGCACTATATTACCTCACTGGATACCACAAAATGAACAGTGCAATGCAATATAATGACAGTGGCATAGCAACATAGTAGGTGTGACACAACAATGTATAAGACATACATTTTACATTTATTCTAGCAAGCAATACAGCCCAGTTATTTTCTACCTCCACCTTGCTAAATGGGCAATGATGGAAAAGCAACAGACCGCCTTGCACCCTGACTGGGTGCCTCAGCTAAAGTACAGCTTCCTTCACTCTGGAAATAGGAACCAGGCATTACAGCTGAGAATTGCACCCAATAACTAGACAACACTAGCTTATGTACAATCTGGAGCTGTTTATTGTAAGTTTGCACAGAATTTATACCACACAAAATTCCATAAGATCTTAATCACATTATCCTAAAAAATGCAAACTTTAAAACAGTAATGTCATTAGTACATCTAACAGTACATCTAATGAACAGCAAACATAAACACATAAACATCTCACAATGATTTGGTAATGAGGTAAAGTGGACACAATACTAATCACATCTCCAGGAGGATTAGCAGACAGACAGAAACAATATGTGACTTAATTAACAATGGCATTTCACACTTAGGAGGCACACGATGGGGGAATTATACAATGAGAGAAAGAAATCTTAATAAACAGATTTACACAAAGCTTCATGAGACACCAGCATCAGGTTGTTTGTTGTGATTATAATCGTCTGCAGTGAGTCTCTCAGTCTAGGAGGGGTTTGAAGAAGTTAAGACTGGCTTGGGCTGATGATTCCATACCCCAGCAAAACACAGGGACCCCACATCTGTATCCAGGTCCTAGGTTCCCAGAGTCTGTGTGTTTTGGGGAGACATGGACCCAATCAGAAGCAAAACCACTCCAAATGAGCCCCAGGCACACACCTCCCAAAGAATAGATCCCCTCAAAAGCCAGGGCCCATAGTCAGTAGGCAAGAGGCTACCCTGAAGCCAGGGTCCATAGTTTTTAGGACAAAAACCTACCCTGCAGTCGCCTCCAAAAGCCCCTGCCCTGGTTGGGTCTGTCACACCACCCCTCTCAAAGCTCTAAAGTACAGGTGATTACAACAGGCTAAAACCAAGGTGAATTCTATTACTTACGGTAACTGCATTGAAGAACGCATTTGATTATTTTTGTATTGAATAAATAACTGCATTTCTTGGAGTTTTCATTGCATCTTTCTGGAGTTCAGCTCTAATGAATTTCTTTTTGTCTGGAGTTCTTCTTTGGGCTCTAACAACTATTAATCCTCTGCTGTGATTTTCTGCCTATATTTTGTAAAGTCTCAGTAACAATTGATATAGTAACGTCACTGCTTGTTTCATTCCAAGTTATTGAGATTCAGACCAAGATATGTGTTAGAAAAATAAATGATGTATACCCCTGAAGAATGGTTTAGTTTCTTTCAGGTTCTCCAGTGGACAAAGTTCAAAAGTTTTTGGGTGAGGTATTTCTGTAGTCATATTCCATCAGAAACAGATTTCCTGTATGCAGTATGCACAAGATGGCTCTTACATATCTGATTAGATGAAAAGATACAGTGTACTTAACAATAACTGAATGTGGCAGAATCCAAAGGGGTGATAAATACTACACTAGACATACGGATGCTTTTCTTGCCAATAATGAATGAGGAAATTCGCTTTATGGAGAATCTGTTTACATAGGGACATCTGGAGAGCCTCACAAGTTTGGACTTCCTCCAGTGTCTCGGATTTATGAGCTACTCTTGACTTAAGTAAATAGCTCACTTTTCTGCATGATACAGTTTGTACCACTAATTATTTGCTGATATGCTGATGCTACCAGAACTTTTAACTGGATCCCATTTTGAATGAGTTGAAAGCCAAAATTCTCTGGCTATTGTGTAAGAACCTAATGAGTATCTTTAGATCCATTTTCAGGATTTTTGTTTTGATATATCAACTATGCTCTGCTGTTGACATTTTACCTAAGGTGGAAACATTTTGATATTTTAGGATTGCAGCTTACCTGTGGGTAAACTTAAGGGAATCTATTACATTTTTCAATAGTTAGGTTTCAAGTTAAAGCAAACCTGTGCTCCTTTTTAAACTTTTAAAAGTGTTGGTCTAGCCAAAATTTTACTGTTTCAGAACAACATTATCACTGGAAGAAAAAGTTGGGGAAATCTCTCTAATAGAGCGTTGGATTGCTTGCCTATTAGTGCAGGAAATGGCCATTAGTGAATTTTAAGATTCAGCTTTATTAGCTTCAATGGTATTTGGATTTGACAACTGAACTTTAATTAAGAACTCCAGGATGGCAACTGGCAGGACTTATTCATGAAGTCATAGAAAATAGTGCCCCAGTAGCAAATACAATTAATGGCAGTTGTTTTGTGTTCTCTAATGCTGATTCTCCTCTTTAGTAGATCATGGACCTAAAGATATACAGTATCTCACAAAAGTGAGTACACCCCTCATATTTTTGTAAATATTCTATTATATCTTTTCATGTCAGAAAAGGTGCAAAAAAATAGGCCTATATTGCAGTTCTCGGCACCAATGAAAAAATTAAAAGCTCTGAGACTCCTCTTATAACTGAAATAAATCAGCTGAAGGGTAAGTAAAATAAATAAACAGAATATAGCTAGTACCAAGGTGAATTAAAACAATGAAAAAAGCAAGGCAGCAGCTATTTAAAGTATAAAATGAACAATCTCATAAAATACACAGATAAAACCATATAGATATCACATTTTGGAACCATAGATAGTCCAAATGATAAAACAGCACTAAAATTGGATACTTTTCCAAAAAATCACATAAAGCATTTGTAGATGACGTGGCAACAGTAGATCATAAAGTGATGAGTGCTTCTAGGGGTTCAGTCTATAGTGCAGCCTACACCAGCTCCCAATCTTCAGCACAAGTGAGGCACTCTCCCCCTCCGGGGTACAAACTCACCGGAAAGATGAATAATATAAGCCTTATTTAGAAAATTCTCACACTTGAACTTCCGTCATCACCACCAGGGGCAGCATGGGTTAGTTTCCAGTTGAATTCATATAAAGACACAAAAGCACTTTTCTCCTCAATGCCACATTCAGGACGACCGAGAACTTCCGGTCACACGGTTTCCTCTTCCCAATATATTTTCATGTGTCAACACTGAAGACCTCTTGTGGCCACCAGTGCATAGGAGGAATCCCTTCAGTTCTCCCACATAGAGGAGTTTGTCTCCCATGGTTGAGACACAGGTTCTTTAATTCTATTACTAGGGTAGGACCCACTAATTGGGGTACTTTGTCGCAGTAAGTGGGCTTAGCACTATATGACCATATAGTGTGACCAAACCCCCGTATTTTTCAATATGATCAGGTGTTTTTAACTAGCCTTGCAGGATAAATGTAATTTTTGCATGTGTGCGCTGTAATCTGTTTTGTAACACTGAAGAAATGACACTTTGCTACAATGTAAAGTAGTGAGTGTACAGCTTATATAACAGTGCAAATTTTGCTTTCCCCTCAAAATAACTCAACACACAGCCATTAACGTCTAAACCGTTGGCAACAAAAGTGAGTACACCCCTAAGTGAAATGTCTAAATTGGGCGCAATTAGCCATTTTCCCTCCTCTGTGTCATGTGACTAGTTAGTGTTACAAGGTCTCAGGTGTGAATGGGGAGCAGGTGTGTTAAATTTGGTGTTATCACTCTCACTCTCTCATACTGGTCACTGGAAGTTTAACATGGCACCTCATGGCAAAGAACTCTCTGAGGATTTGAAAAAAAGAATGGTTGCTCTACATAAAGATGACCTAGGCCAGTGATGGCGAACCTTGGCACCCCAAATGTTCTGACTCTACATTTCCCCTGATGCTCAACTACACTGCAGAGTGCATGAGCATCATGGGAAATTATAGTTCCAAAACATATGGGGTGCCAAGATTTGTCATCACTGGCCTAGGCTTTAAGAATTTTGCCAAGACCCTGAAACTGAGCTGCAGGACAGTGGCCAAGACCATACAGCGGTTTAACAGGACAAGTTCCAATCAGAACATGCTTCGCCATGGTCGATCAAAGAAGATGAGCGCACGTGCTCAGCATCATATCCAGAGGTTGTCTTTGGGAAAACGACATATGAGCTATATGCCAGCATTGCTGCAGAGGTTGAAGGGGTGGGGAGTCAGCCTGTCAGTGCTCAGACCATACGCCGCACACTGCATCAAATTGGTCTGCATGGCTGTCGTCCCAGAAGGAAACCTCTTCTAAAGATGATGCACAAAAGCCCACAAACAGTTTGCTGAAGACAAGCAGATTAAGGACATGGATTACTGGAACCATGTCCTGTGGTCTGATGAAACCAAGACAAACTTATTTGGTTCAGATGGTGTCACGCGTGTGTGGCGGCAATCAGGTGATGAGTACAAAGACAAGTGTGTCTTGCCTACGGTCAAGCATGGTGGTGGGAGTGTCATGGTCTGGGGCTGCATGAGTGCTGCTGGCATGGGGGAGCTACAGTTCATTGAGGGAAACGTGAATTCCAATATGTACTGTGACATACTGAAGCAGAGCATGATCCCCCCCTTCGGATACTGGGTCTCAGGGCAGTATTCCAAAATGATAACGACCCCAAAAATACCTCCAAGAGGACCACTGCCTTGCTAAATAAGCTGTGGGTAAAGGTGATGGACTGGCCAAGCATGTCTCCAGACTTAAACCCTATTGAGCATCTGTGGGGCATCGTCAAATAGAAGGTGGAGGAGCGCAAGGTCTCTAACATCCACAAGCTCCATGATGTCGTCATGGAGGAGTGGTAGGACGACTCCGGTGGCAACCTGTGAAGCTCTGGTGAATTCCATGCCTACGAGGGTTAAGGCAGTGCTGGAAAATAATGGTGGCCACACAAAATATTGACACTTTGGGCCCAATTTGGACATTTTTACTTAGGGGTGTACTCACTTTTGTTGCCAGGGGTTTAGACATAAATGGCTTTGTATTGAGTTATTTTGAGGGAACAGCAAATTTACACTGTTATACAAGCTGTACGCTCACTACTTTACATTGTAGCGAAGTGTAATTTCTTCAGTGTTGTCACGTGAAAAGATATAATAAAATATTTACAAAAATGTGGGGGTGTACTCACTTTTGTGAGATACTGTAACTCTAGGATTTCAGTCACATCTTCAGAACTGAAAAATGCATGGAGCAGCATTTTATACAGAAAGTGTAAGTATTTCAGCCCTTCTGTTAATCTTTATTTTACCATCCCAAAAAAACTTCTAGCATAGCTTTCACATAAAATTCTGCTTAATTTAAGCAGTACCTGAAATAAAGCAGTGTTCCTCTATTTGTATGAGGCAGTCTGTTTGGATTAATTTAGTTTTTGGGCTTATTAATTTAAAATGATTAATTATTAATTTTAACTATTTTACTGTTTCATATCTCATTTCCATAACAACCATGTTTATCCTTTAACTAGCTTTGAACATCAGGCATGCTTCACACACCCAAAAAACCTGCATCAAAGGGCGTACATAGCATGATCAATCCCTCTTCACTCCAGCTTGTGCCACCACTGCTGTGTTTACCATCAGTTCCTGGCTTCCAAAATGAGATCCTTGACTTGCCAGGTAATACAGCAGCCAAATGCTGCCGCTTTCGAAATTGAGCCTTTGAACAGGGTTTGTAAACACCATTTAGAAGTGAGATTCAGAAATACAAACTAACATTAGTGTTACTTTAATGCAACCTTACAAATAAATGAAAGTAATATATATATATATATATATATATATATATATACACACTGCCTTGAAAAAGCATTCATACCCCTTGAAATTTTCCATGTTTTGTCATGTTTCAACCATAAACGTAAATGTATTTTATTGAGATTTTATGTGATAGATGAACACAAAGTGGTGGAAAACTAACACTGCATATCACCCTGAACACAGCATCCCCACCGTGAAACATGGTGGTTGCAGCTTAGTATTGTAGGGGTGCTTTTCTTTAGCAGAGACAGAGAAGCTGGTCAGAGTTGATGGGAAGATGGATGGAGCCAAATACAGGGCAATATTAGAAAAAAACCTGTTGGAGTCTGCAAAAGACTTGAGACTGGGGCAGAGGTTCACCTTCCGACCCTAAACATACAACCAGAGCTACAATGGAATGGTTTAGATCAAAGCATATTTATGTGTTATAATGGCCCAGTCAAAGCCCAGACCTGAATTTAATTGAGAATTTGTGGCAAGACTTAAAAATTGCTGTTCACAGATGCTCTCCATCCAATCTGACAGAGCTTGAGCTATTTTGCAAAAAAGAATGGGAAACATTTTACTTTTTAGATGTGCAAAGTTATTACATACCCAAAAAGACTTGCAGCTGTAATTCAGTGAAAGGTGGTTATACAAAGTATTGACTCGGGGGGCTGAATACAAATGCACACTGCAATTATCACATATTTATTTGTAAAAAATGTTGAAAACCATTTATTATGTTCCTTCCACTTCACAATTATGTGCCACTTTGTGTTTGTCTATCACATAAAATCTGAATAAAATATTTTACGTTTTTAGTTGTATCATGACAAAATGTGTACAAATTTCAAGGGGTATGAGTACTTTTTCAAGGCACTGTGTATATATATATATATATCTATATATAGATATATATATATATCTATATATAAATATATATATTACATTTATATTGTATTATTATAATATATTATATAAATTGAGGAAAGAGTACTAATATATTGTCTTTCTACCTTTTCACATTTAAGAATTCAGTTACATGGCAAGAGATGCAAGTGCATGAACAGTAGGTAAAAAAATATGTTTTGTGTTGCCATTTATTACAGGCTGACTGCAATTCATAGACAGGTTTTGCTAAATTATACGTTGGAAGAAGCATGTGCAGGAT
Source organism: Rana muscosa (assembly GCA_029206835.1). Classification (NCBI taxonomy): domain Eukaryota; kingdom Metazoa; phylum Chordata; class Amphibia; order Anura; family Ranidae; genus Rana; species Rana muscosa. The sequence goes on along the minus strand of CM055122.1, from coordinate 86,304,418 downwards.
TCTGAAGAGAGCAGTGAACTGAAGTGGAAATATATGGTCCTATTACTTTTCATATATTTTCTTTTGTAGCATTCAGCTAAACTGATAATGCATATTAACTGGCACTTTCCCTGACGAATTTAGATAAACTATACATAAATATAGTGCTGTCTGAGATACAAACCAGTAACTGTCAAAATGTATATTCTGAAATAGTGATACAACATCAGCAACGCTATAATAAAACCATTGGTCTGCTCTGTAAAACAACAGAAATCAATTCTTCCTCTTCCTACTTTTGTTTTAGCAAACATGAACTGCCCATAGCAGAGTGGAGTGATTTTGCCAAAATGTATTACTGCTTTTGTTGTGTGGAAAAACTTTCAGTTTTCACTCAGTAAGCTGCAAAGGTAAAAATTATTTGCAATTTTTTTTTTCTTTTATTCAAAGTTTACTTTTTTCATAGCGTTCTTCCATTTGTGTTTTTCCCTTGTTTTTTTTTGTATTTGATTGGTACCTGTGCATTGACACTTTTTTTATTTATTTTTCTTTTTCTTTTTTCACTTTTTTTTTTCTTTTTGTAAAAATAAAAATAATGAGGCAGATGAGGGGCCTTGCCCACCAGACAGATTAAGGATAGTTAAAAGGAGCTTTCACAACCCTTAGAAGCAATTTAAAGCCCATTGAACCTTTGAAAACAACATTTGACTTTTCTAGTAACAATTGACTACACATAAAATGATAAAAATGATAAAATGGCAAAACTACCCTTGCACAATATTTCCTGATTTTTGCTGAAATTTTGGGGGAATGAAAATTTCCATTTAGTCAATCCCTAGCTAATAAATAATTCTAGTCTAGGCTGATTAACCAAATTCATAAATAGTGATATTATTCATACCGATAGCTGCTTTTTCTTGGAATCTTTCTGATCTTGTTTCCTTGGCGTCCTCCTCCTCCCATGACCACTATCTGCTTCTTCCCACTTCCCAGGCTGCAAGTAAGTTTAAAGGGGATAGTAGCTTGGGCCATATAGTGGAATTCTTTGTGATCTCACCCGATATTCCCCTTTGAGGTAGAAATCTTCCTCATCCTGTCAATGCTGGAAAGGGAGAGCATTGATATGAAAGGAAGGGATGGGCAATTTAAATCTTTGCTGTTCCTATCCTTTGAAGTGAGGAGGATCTAATCACTCGCACCTATAATGGAAAGTTAATTTAGTCTGCATTTACACTTGTGCTGAGCATCGTTGGTAATTTTGCAGGTTTTCTTTTTGAGAATATTTGTCAGAAATAGGTAAAAAACCAACCAACCAATATAAAAGCAAATAAAAGTGCAAGTAAAACGTTATTGACCTAAAGACAGTTCAATATAACTAATGCCAAGGAAACTGCAACAATGTCCCAAACAAAGACAGCTGATAATGGCTTGCTGTAATCAGGGGAAAAAAATCTTCATCCAATATTTCAGCCAGACAGATGGAAAATAATATTCAGAGGAGCTGCTTACCGGATCAGATGGATCTTTATCATGGAGATCATAAGAGCTCAGCACACCAGGGTTCACTCAAGGAAATCCACGGCAAGCAAGCATCAATCCAGCAGCAGATCCGCTCTTCCACCAGACATCCAGGGGCTGGAACTAGTCACTCCCAATGGAATAACGTGGTGAGCAGGGATATTTAGAGAGGAAACATAAAAAGCTTCATGGTGCAGTATTTTTAAAAAGCAAAGTCCCTTTATTTGAAAAGGCAGGGTTACTGACATCAAAACTTTTCAGCAGAACAGTTTAAAAGCAAACATCCAGCCGCGGCTCAATCCAGTCAGCTGGGGCGTGGTGACGTCAGATGCTATTGCTCCGCCCGACGCTGCGTTTCTCCATACGAGGCATCAACAGGGATAGAAGGCAATATTTACAGGCATTTTTGCATGCATCTGAGGCTTGAGAATCTTTTCTAATTCCCTTTAGCAGATAGAAAGCTAGGGAGAAAATGTGTGATATGTGGTCGCTTCAGAAGGGCTCACTGAAGTCTATTGGGGCCAAAAATGCTTGAAGCCTGAAACTTGTAGCTCAGAAGAAGTTCATGCACTTTTGGAGCTACAAACTTCAAGCCACCCTATCCTTAAGTGTGAACAGGTAGAGTTGAAAACCATGGGATTTTGGATGTTGAGCAAGCTACAAAACTCTTTAAATTGTTAAGAAAAAGGACTGTTTCATTTCTGTAGATCGTTATCAATTATTAAACGTAAAAATACCAGGAAGAATAACCTGTTTGGATATATATCTAGTTTGCTTCTTCTAGCTATTGTGTTTTCAATTACACAGTTCCTCGTGTAAACACAACTCTAGAGCATTTTTTGTTTCTTAATGCCCTTAATGATATAGAGATTTGAGCTTCCCCAGCAATTCTTTTTTATAAACAGTCCTATGCAAATGTGTTCATTTGATATCCATGATCATAACTCTCATGATATTCGAAGCTGTAAATTGTTTAAAGTTCTAAAGGAGAAATGCTAATCTTGTACATTGGAGACTCCACTTTTGCTTTTTTTCTAATATGACATTGTTACTTGCAGCCTTTGTAAAGTACTTGTTAGGCCACACATACTGTGTCTAGCTGTCATATTTTATTATTTTAAAAGTGCTTGTTTCATATTAAATTCCACCACACAATATATGTTTTATGATATAAATATGTAAAAACACAGAAGCAATTCATGATTAACTTATGTATATTTACTTTTGCTTTATTCTTAAGGTGTGTGTGTGTGTTGGGGGGGGGGGTTTGGGATGAAGCAAACAATCTCCACTGTAAAACAAGGATTTATGGAACAATGTTTTGGATCCTGTGATCCTCTTCGGCTTTATAGGTCCTAATTACTGTGCCTATACTGTATAGAATGCAAAAATAAGTTTGTCTATTGAAATCAGTAGAATGTTGGATGTTTTTTGTTGCTCTGGACAAAGAGCATTCTAAATACACTGACTGGACTCCAGATGGGTCATCAGTACAAATCTGAGGTAGGAGTGCCTAAAAATTGACTGGTTCCCTTTGAAAATAAAAGAGAAATACAAGTCAAAATGAAGGATCATCCTCATTTACAGACATTCAGCCAGTAGAGTTTTGATTGGGGTGGCAGAAATCACATCATCACTGCTCATTGTAAAACCCTAAAATAAAACAGTGGGCCCAATAAAATTGTTAAACCGACAGCAATAGCAAGCTGACAGTATAATCTGTCAACAGGTACCTCTACATCTGAGCTCTTTCCCACAGAGATACTAAGATCCCTGCTGTTTCAGCAATGCAGGCAAGGACTCTCTCAAAACCACTGATTACATAGGCATGCTTCTAATTTGACAATAGTAGGACCGGGTGTTAAGTTGCTTAGGTACTGGGGATTGTATCTAGGAATAAGGGCATGTCTAACCTTCATATCAAGAAGTGGAGAGAAATAAGGTCAGCTCTGGGCAGGTAGAAAAAGCTGATAATAAATATTGACAGCTCTTTGCTAGTATTGATAGTTTAAGCATTTTCATAGGCTCACAGGCTTTCTTTAATGCATAAAAGAGAAAAATAAAATTATTTTTGCATTCTCATTACACTTGCCAGTTGAAATGACAGTGGTTCTAATGGTAAAATGTTTTTTACTTTAATGCATTCTCTGCATTAAGGTAAAAAACTTTTTCTGTGCCTCTTATCTCGATCCAGCGCTCTGCACGAGAGCAGCAGCTCGCTCGGCTCTCTCCTTCCTCATTGGGGAAAATTATAGCAGTGGGAGCCATTGAGAAGGAAGGCAGTGGGGCTCAGGAGCAAGCCCGCATGAGTGCCCCCATAGGAAGCAGCTTCCTATGGGGGCACTCTCCAAAAAGGAGGAGCCAGGTGTACCAGTGGGGGACCCCAGAAGAGGAGGATTGGGCTGCTCTGTGCAAAACCATTGCACAGGGCAGGTGAATACAAAATGGTTAACCTAGACAGGATTTGACCAGGTTGATTGGGCTTAGATGCAGGGGAGGACTAGGGTGGGTTTAGAGGGGCATTCGACCCCTGGGCCAGACTAACAGTGGAAGTTCAGCCTAAAACTAACTATCTCTAAATCTATTCACAGCCAAATTCTAAGACTAACCTACCTAACCCTGTAAAGCAAAAATCGCTATAATTCCTTTTCTGAAGTGAAGTGACATTGCCCATAGAGTTACTATTGGGCTTCCGTTGTCAGTTCTGTCATTGGAACACACCTACACACAGAAGCCGCCGCTGACAGCTCAGCGTGGGACCGGATAGGAACGGCTTCAGAATAGAGATGTCTTCTTTACACAGCTAGATAGGTTAGTCCTAGAATGTAGAAAAAATATAAATAGTTGCGCTAAACCTGGAAATGTGACCAGGGATCAAAGAAAATAAACACTGAGTGGCATGAACCAATATAAAAGTGCATCAGTGATAAATATTGCGTGGATGCTTATTGATTATAAGCAATAAACAAAAAGTAACGTGAACACTAAACAATAATGTGTAAATAGTCCACTTGTTTAAAGAAACAAAATGAAACAAAGTCCATGTAATAAAATCCAAGAAAACACCCGTGAAGATATCCAAAAAAAGGGGGGCTCTCCCATCTTCATTAGAGGTTAGTGACCAAACGTGAGTTCCACCACCACCAGTAAATAGTCCTGCTTACCAGATGGAGTTGGTCCCCTATGACGGAGGACCTCAACAGGCATAAAATTAATCCCAGTTGGTTTAGCCAAACAGACCATGTGTCATCAGTTGGATGTCAGCACTTTCAACACTCAATTTGGAGCACGTAGAGAGGAAAAGAGGAAGCTGGATAGTGTAAAATCTTCTGGATATTTATTAATACATAAAACATAAAAACATACTCACATTGAGCAAGAAAAAAAACAGCCTTAAGTACATCAGCGCCGACCGGTCAGACGCTAACACACAGATCCGTCCGTATAGACCGAGCAGTGGAGGGTGACAACAGCAATCCGCTTGTTCCGCCCTACGCGTTTCATGAAAATTCACGCCATCTCGGGGCACCAGAATTAGTCCTAGAATGTGGCTGCGAGTAGATTTAGAGATAGTTAGTTTTAAGCTGAACTTCTACTTTAATAAATCAATTGTGAATCACCCACACCTACTACACACTCATATGTATGTGTTTTAAATTAAATATAATTATCACATGAAGTGTTTTTGGCACTGAATGGTGGATTAGTAGAAGAATTATAAGAACTTTTATCACTATTACTATTACTTCTTAAATCACATTTAGCAGTGATTTAATTTATTTTATCACATGCAGCAGTGATTTATGGGACTAATTTGTAGTTCTTTATGTGTTATGATTTATATATTTTTTTGTTTTTGAGTTATATTATCACAGTGTATAATTTAATGAGGTAATATTGTTGTGTAGCACGGCACCAAGCTTCACTGTTGCCTGCAGACACTCCTTATTCTACCGCTCTCTAGCTCTTCGCAAACAAACTGCCTCCTGCTACAGCCAAATATTAAAATTTTTGACTTCTCAGTCTAGAGCACCTGCTGCAATTTTTCTGCACCCCAGTTCCTATGTTTTTGTGCATAGTTGAGTTGCCTAACCTTGTTTCCACATTCTATGCATGAAAACAAAGGAACTGGATGAAGGATTTCTTTACTTTCCAGTTTGTTAATTAATAAAAAATAAACGATTAACACTTCTATTATTTCTGAAATCATTCCTAATTTATAGCATTTTTTCACACCTGCCTAAAACCTTTGCACAGTTATTTATATATATATATATATATTGTGAGGGGGTTAGCTCGGCAGCGGGTGTGTGTGACCCCCGGGATGGGCTCCCCAGACAAAAACAGGCCCAGCAAACGGAGGTTGTGGTTTTCAAAATCAAAAAGGTGCGGTTTATTTTCTATTTACAGTGACAAACACAGCAAAGCAAAAGAAACATAAATAAAATAAATCCTGGTCAACTTGACCTCTGACTAAACATACAGGTTTCCTAACTAACAACTGGGATCAGCCTAGTGCTGTCCTAGTCCCTAAGTCCCTGGTTTTAAATGTCCAAGCAAATAGCCACACAGGCTTTGTCTCACCGCACAGGGGTTCACTCTCCCTAGACAGTCCACACAGGTCTGGTTCCAGGCATGAGCAAACACCTAATGAAGCTGGGAGTTCTTATAGAGGCCTAAATGAGCTGACAAGCTTCAGCTGGTCTCATCAACTCCCTGTCTGCACGACGCCCCACACTCTCCCTAGGGGTATGAGTCATCCATGAGCCCACTAGCCTCAGCTGGGCTTATACAACTCTCCACCTAGTTGTATAAGTCGGCGTAAAGCCTGAATCTGGGCGAAATATATCTACCCCCCTGGATGCAACCAGGTGACTTTACCTTCCTGCTGTCACATACCCCCCCCTCTTGTTTTAACCTCGGGGTTGGAACACCAGCAATCAGGCATTCATGTACTCGAGACAAAGCATCCACATTCCCCATTTGAACGCCAGGGCGATGCTTTACTGTGAAGTTGAATTCCTGGAGGGCCAGGAACCACCTATTCACTCTTCTATTTGTTTCCTTGTTTTGAGCCATCCACTTTAACGGAGCGTGATCCGTAACCATGTCAAAGTGCCTACCTAGCAGGTAGTACCGAAGGGAATCTAGAGCCCACTTCACCGCTAAACACTCCTTTTCAACGGTGGCGTAATTTACCTCATGGGACTTCAACTTCCTGCTGAGGTAAATGACTGGGTGCTCTTCCCCGTTCCAGACCTGGGACAATACTGCTCCTAACCACACATCTGATGCATCACTTTGTACGACAAAGTCTTTAGAGAAGTCGGGTGAGTACAACACTGGCTGGCTACATAAGGCTTGTTTCAAGAATTGGAATGCTGCCTCAGCCTCGGGGGTCCATTTAATCATGACCGACCCTTTCCCCTTCGTCAGGTTGGTTAGGGGCACAGCCTTAGAAGCAAAGTGGGGAATGAATCGCCGATAATACCCAGCGATTCCCAGAAAGGCTCGTACCTGCTTCTTGCTGTTGGGACGTGGCCAACTCTGGATGGCCTCGACTTTGTTGAGTTGGGGTTTTATTACTCCCCTCCCAATGGTGTACCCAAGATATTTGGCCTCCTCCTGCCCAATGGTACACTTCTTGGGGTTAGCCGTAAACCCCGCTTCCCGAACAGAGTCCAGGACTGCTTGCACTTTTGGCAGATGTGAGGCCCAATCTGTGCTATGGACAATTACGTCATCCAGGTAAGCCGCAGCATACTTCCGATGGGGCCTCAGCATCTGGTCCATTTTCCGCTGGAATGTGGCCGGCGCATTCTGTAACCCGAACGGCATTCTTTTATATTGGAACGCCCCGTCTGGGGTTACAAATGCGGTTTTCTCTTTGGCCGACTTGGCCAGGGGGATTTGCCAATACCCTTTTGTGAGGTCAAGAGTCGTCATGTATCGGGCTGTTCCCAGCCGGTCGATCAACTCATCTATACGTGGCATGGGGTAGGTGTCAAATTTTGTAACTTTGTTCAACTGACGAAAATCGTTACAAAATCGCCAGCTCCCATCCGGTTTAGGCACCAACACAATGGGACTAGACCAATCACTTTGGGACTCCTCTATCACCCCTAAGTTCAGCATTTTCTGTACTTCCTCCCGTATTGCCTCCCGTCGGGCCTCTGGGATCCGATAGGGTTTTAACTTCACCCTTTCACCGGGCGGGGTAATGATGTCATGCTCTACCCCAGATGTTTGTCCCGGCAGCTCAGAGAATACCTCCTTGATGCGAAGCACAAACTCCTTAACCTCCTGTTGTTGGGGTTGTGACAAGGTGGCTGCTATTCCAACCTCAGGAATCACGCAACCAGTTTGAGCTGGTGACCAAGTGTCTGCGACTAGGGACTCTCTATCCCTCCAGGCTTTCAACAGATTAACGTGATAGATCTGTTCGGGCTTTCGCCTTCCTGGTTGTCTGACCTTGTAATTCACTTCGCTCACTTTTACCATTATCTCATAGGGGCCTTGCCATTTGGCAAGGAATTTACTTTCAACCGTAGGGACAAGTACCAGTATCCTATCCCCCGGGGAAAAGGTACGGGTCTTGGCTCCACGGTTGTACACTCTCTGCTGTGCTAACTGCGCTTGGGCCAAATGTTCCTTCACGATGGGCATTACCTGTGCAATTCGGTCTTGCATCAGGGCGACATGCTCAATCACACTCCTGTGGGGAGAACTCTCACTTTCCCAAGTTTCCTTGGCAATATCCAACAGCCCTCTTGGGTGTCTCCCATACAGTAACTCAAAGGGGGAGAATCCCGTAGAGGATTGGGGCACCTCCCTAATAGCAAACATCAGATAAGGAAGTAGACAGTCCCAATCCTTTCCATCTCTATCCACCACTTTCTTCAACATTTGTTTTAGGGTTTTGTTGAATCTTTCAACCAGCCCATCGGTTTGGGGGTGATACACAGATGTACGTAATTGCGTCACTTTGAACAATTTACACAGCTCCTTCATAACCCGGGACATAAAGGGTGTACCTTGGTCCGTAAGCAGTTCTTTACAAATACCCACCCGGCTAAACACAAGAGATAGCTCTTTGGCTATGGTTTTGGCCGAGGTATTTCGGAGAGGGATCGCTTCTGGATAACGGGTGGCATAGTCCATTATAACTAATATGTACTGGTGCCCCCTAGCGGACTTGATTATAGGCCCTACCAAATCCATGGCGATCCTCTCAAACGGGACCTCAATGATGGGTAGAGGGACCAGCGGGCTACGGAAATGTGGCATCGGGGCCGACCTCTGATACACAGGGCAGGAGGAACAATAATTTTCTATGTCCTTCATCACCCCGGCCAATAGAATCTCTGTAATACCCTCTCTCGGGTTTTCTCTGTCCCCAGATGACCTCCAAGAATGTGCCCATGGGCCAACTCCAACACCAACTTCCTGTAAGGTTTGGGCACCACAAGCTGCTCAACGGTTTCTTCTGCCCTTTTTGCCACCCGATACAGTAGGTCCTTCTCTACGCTGAAGTATGGGTAAGTGCAGGTATTATCTGGGTTCACTAACTCGCCATCTATTTTCACTACGTTTTCCCGTGCCTTTATTAGGGCGGGGTCTTTCAACTGTTCTGTGGCAAAGTTTTCCCTGTGAACCTCAAGATCAGAAAACTCCACAGACGGTAGGTTTTCGTCTGAGGAGGTGGGCTCCTCTCCAGTTTCTTGAGTCTCCCCTGCCAATACTGATAAGGGAAATTCCGGAGAGTCCTCACCACTCTCAGGGGAGTTCTGGCTATCACATTCCTGGTACATAGGGGCACCAGTGGGGGGCTCAGGATCATCCCACAGTTCCCAGAACTTCGGAAAATCCCTTCCCACAATGGCGTCATGCGGTAACTGAGATACTAAGCCCACTGGATGAGAGAGGGTACCTTTGGGGGTCTCGAAACACACTGTAGTCACTGGATACTCTCGGGTGTCCCCATGCACACAAATAACAGCTACCTTGCTATTCCCAAAGACCTCTGTTTTAACTAACTCAGCCTTTATCAGGGTCACAAGGCTACCTGAATCCAGCAATACCACAACATTTCTACCATTAACACACATTTTGCATAAATGTTTCTCAGTTCCTCGAATGGCAGTGCATGCGACTGTCGCACACAGCGACTGACGTCTGCCCGTCAGAAAGTCACACTGCATGGGTTACTCCACAACCGGGCAATTGGCTGCAATATGTCCCGCTTGCCGGCAGCGGTAGCAAACGATCCTTCTTGCCGCCTCTTGAGCCGCTGATTTCCCAGGCTGTTCTCGCCAAACTTGGGGTAGAGCTCCCACCCTCTCACTCTCTCCACCCTCACCCCTTGGAATCCTCTTATCCGCCCCTGGGGATGGTCTGGTCTTAGGGTGGAAAGTCCGAGTGTCTCTGGAAGAGGCCGTCAGGTTCTCTGTAGCCAAGTATTTCTCCACACGATCCACAAGACCATCGGCCGTCTCTGGGTCTCCATGGCTTACCCACTTTTGGATGGCAGTAGGAAGAGCTCTCAAAAACCGATCCATTACAACACGTTCCACAATCTTTGGTGCGGACAAAGTCTCTGGCTGTAGCCACTTTCTGCTCAGGTGAATGAGATCATACATTTGAGACCTGGGGGGTTTTCCAAGCTGGAAAGTCCAGTTATGCACACGCTGAGCCCGGACAGCCTGGGTGACACCCAGCCTTGCCAAAATTTCAGCTTTTAGCATCACATAGTCTTTTGCTTGGTTAGGCTCTAGGTCATAGTAAGCTTTCTGCGATTCACCAGTTAACAGAGGAGCCACCAGTCCAGCCCACTGCTCCTCAGGCCACTTTTCTCTTTCAGCGGTCCTTTCAAATGTGGTCAAAAATACCTCTGGATCATCCTCTCCAGTCATTTTTGTCAATAAATGACTCACCCCAAAGGACGCGGTATTAGTGGGACGGCTTTCCTCACTGGTCTGCGGACGTTGCTGCATTACTGCTTCCATTTGTTGTAGTCTCTGCTCTTGCTTCTGTAACAGGTCTATGAAGCGGGCCTCAGATTGCTGCTGGGCTTGTTGCTGAGCTTCCAGACTCTGTTGGTGAGCTTGCTGCTGGGCTGCAAGGCTCTGTTGATGAGCTTGCTGCTGGGCTGCAAGGCTCCTTTGCAAACCTGCATTTGTCTGCTGTTGATTGGCATTTGCTAGAGCCAGCTGTTTCAGTATCTCCTCCATGCTGGCTTAAAAAAAAACTGCTACCTGCATTCTCCACCAACTGTGAGGGGGTTAGCTCGGCAGCGGGTGTGTGTGACCCCCGGGATGGGCTCCCCAGACAAAAACAGGCCCAGCAAACGGAGGTTGTGGTTTTCAAAATCAAAAAGGTGCGGTTTATTTTCTATTTACAGTGACAAACACAGCAAAGCAAAAGAAACATAAATAAAATAAATCCTGGTCAACTTGACCTCTGACTAAACATACAGGTTTCCTAACTAACAACTGGGATCAGCCTAGTGCTGTCCTAGTCCCTAAGTCCCTGGTTTTAAATGTCCAAGCAAATAGCCACACAGGCTTTGTCTCACCGCACAGGGGTTCACTCTCCCTAGACAGTCCACACAGGTCTGGTTCCAGGCATGAGCAAACACCTAATGAAGCTGGGAGTTCTTATAGAGGCCTAAATGAGCTGACAAGCTTCAGCTGGTCTCATCAACTCCCTGTCTGCACGACGCCCCACACTCTCCCTAGGGGTATGAGTCATCCATGAGCCCACTAGCCTCAGCTGGGCTTATACAACTCTCCACCTAGTTGTATAAGTCGGCGTAAAGCCTGAATCTGGGCGAAATATATCTACCCCCCTGGATGCAACCAGGTGACTTTACCTTCCTGCTGTCACATACCCCCCCCTCTTGTTTTAACCTCGGGGTTGGAACACCAGCAATCAGGCATTCATGTACTCGAGACAAAGCATCCACATTCCCCATTTGAACGCCAGGGCGATGCTTTACTGTGAAGTTGAATTCCTGGAGGGCCAGGAACCACCTATTCACTCTTCTATTTGTTTCCTTGTTTTGAGCCATCCACTTTAACGGAGCGTGATCCGTAACCATGTCAAAGTGCCTACCTAGCAGGTAGTACCGAAGGGAATCTAGAGCCCACTTCACCGCTAAACACTCCTTTTCAACGGTGGCGTAATTTACCTCATGGGACTTCAACTTCCTGCTGAGGTAAATGACTGGGTGCTCTTCCCCGTTCCAGACCTGGGACAATACTGCTCCTAACCACACATCTGATGCATCACTTTGTACGACAAAGTCTTTAGAGAAGTCGGGTGAGTACAACACTGGCTGGCTACATAAGGCTTGTTTCAAGAATTGGAATGCTGCCTCAGCCTCGGGGGTCCATTTAATCATGACCGACCCTTTCCCCTTCGTCAGGTTGGTTAGGGGCACAGCCTTAGAAGCAAAGTGGGGAATGAATCGCCGATAATACCCAGCGATTCCCAGAAAGGCTCGTACCTGCTTCTTGCTGTTGGGACGTGGCCAACTCTGGATGGCCTCGACTTTGTTGAGTTGGGGTTTTATTACTCCCCTCCCAATGGTGTACCCAAGATATTTGGCCTCCTCCTGCCCAATGGTACACTTCTTGGGGTTAGCCGTAAACCCCGCTTCCCGAACAGAGTCCAGGACTGCTTGCACTTTTGGCAGATGTGAGGCCCAATCTGTGCTATGGACAATTACGTCATCCAGGTAAGCCGCAGCATACTTCCGATGGGGCCTCAGCATCTGGTCCATTTTCCGCTGGAATGTGGCCGGCGCATTCTGTAACCCGAACGGCATTCTTTTATATTGGAACGCCCCGTCTGGGGTTACAAATGCGGTTTTCTCTTTGGCCGACTTGGCCAGGGGGATTTGCCAATACCCTTTTGTGAGGTCAAGAGTCGTCATGTATCGGGCTGTTCCCAGCCGGTCGATCAACTCATCTATACGTGGCATGGGGTAGGTGTCAAATTTTGTAACTTTGTTCAACTGACGAAAATCGTTACAAAATCGCCAGCTCCCATCCGGTTTAGGCACCAACACAATGGGACTAGACCAATCACTTTGGGACTCCTCTATCACCCCTAAGTTCAGCATTTTCTGTACTTCCTCCCGTATTGCCTCCCGTCGGGCCTCTGGGATCCGATAGGGTTTTAACTTCACCCTTTCACCGGGCGGGGTAATGATGTCATGCTCTACCCCAGATGTTTGTCCCGGCAGCTCAGAGAATACCTCCTTGATGCGAAGCACAAACTCCTTAACCTCCTGTTGTTGGGGTTGTGACAAGGTGGCTGCTATTCCAACCTCAGGAATCACGCAACCAGTTTGAGCTGGTGACCAAGTGTCTGCGACTAGGGACTCTCTATCCCTCCAGGCTTTCAACAGATTAACGTGATAGATCTGTTCGGGCTTTCGCCTTCCTGGTTGTCTGACCTTGTAATTCACTTCGCTCACTTTTACCATTATCTCATAGGGGCCTTGCCATTTGGCAAGGAATTTACTTTCAACCGTAGGGACAAGTACCAGTATCCTATCCCCCGGGGAAAAGGTACGGGTCTTGGCTCCACGGTTGTACACTCTCTGCTGTGCTAACTGCGCTTGGGCCAAATGTTCCTTCACGATGGGCATTACCTGTGCAATTCGGTCTTGCATCAGGGCGACATGCTCAATCACACTCCTGTGGGGAGAACTCTCACTTTCCCAAGTTTCCTTGGCAATATCCAACAGCCCTCTTGGGTGTCTCCCATACAGTAACTCAAAGGGGGAGAATCCCGTAGAGGATTGGGGCACCTCCCTAATAGCAAACATCAGATAAGGAAGTAGACAGTCCCAATCCTTTCCATCTCTATCCACCACTTTCTTCAACATTTGTTTTAGGGTTTTGTTGAATCTTTCAACCAGCCCATCGGTTTGGGGGTGATACACAGATGTACGTAATTGCGTCACTTTGAACAATTTACACAGCTCCTTCATAACCCGGGACATAAAGGGTGTACCTTGGTCCGTAAGCAGTTCTTTACAAATACCCACCCGGCTAAACACAAGAGATAGCTCTTTGGCTATGGTTTTGGCCGAGGTATTTCGGAGAGGGATCGCTTCTGGATAACGGGTGGCATAGTCCATTATAACTAATATGTACTGGTGCCCCCTAGCGGACTTGATTATAGGCCCTACCAAATCCATGGCGATCCTCTCAAACGGGACCTCAATGATGGGTAGAGGGACCAGCGGGCTACGGAAATGTGGCATCGGGGCCGACCTCTGATACACAGGGCAGGAGGAACAATAATTTTCTATGTCCTTCATCACCCCGGCCAATAGAATCTCTGTAATACCCTCTCTCGGGTTTTCTCTGTCCCCAGATGACCTCCAAGAATGTGCCCATGGGCCAACTCCAACACCAACTTCCTGTAAGGTTTGGGCACCACAAGCTGCTCAACGGTTTCTTCTGCCCTTTTTGCCACCCGATACAGTAGGTCCTTCTCTACGCTGAAGTATGGGTAAGTGCAGGTATTATCTGGGTTCACTAACTCGCCATCTATTTTCACTACGTTTTCCCGTGCCTTTATTAGGGCGGGGTCTTTCAACTGTTCTGTGGCAAAGTTTTCCCTGTGAACCTCAAGATCAGAAAACTCCACAGACGGTAGGTTTTCGTCTGAGGAGGTGGGCTCCTCTCCAGTTTCTTGAGTCTCCCCTGCCAATACTGATAAGGGAAATTCCGGAGAGTCCTCACCACTCTCAGGGGAGTTCTGGCTATCACATTCCTGGTACATAGGGGCACCAGTGGGGGGCTCAGGATCATCCCACAGTTCCCAGAACTTCGGAAAATCCCTTCCCACAATGGCGTCATGCGGTAACTGAGATACTAAGCCCACTGGATGAGAGAGGGTACCTTTGGGGGTCTCGAAACACACTGTAGTCACTGGATACTCTCGGGTGTCCCCATGCACACAAATAACAGCTACCTTGCTATTCCCAAAGACCTCTGTTTTAACTAACTCAGCCTTTATCAGGGTCACAAGGCTACCTGAATCCAGCAATACCACAACATTTCTACCATTAACACACATTTTGCATAAATGTTTCTCAGTTCCTCGAATGGCAGTGCATGCGACTGTCGCACACAGCGACTGACGTCTGCCCGTCAGAAAGTCACACTGCATGGGTTACTCCACAACCGGGCAATTGGCTGCAATATGTCCCGCTTGCCGGCAGCGGTAGCAAACGATCCTTCTTGCCGCCTCTTGAGCCGCTGATTTCCCAGGCTGTTCTCGCCAAACTTGGGGTAGAGCTCCCACCCTCTCACTCTCTCCACCCTCACCCCTTGGAATCCTCTTATCCGCCCCTGGGGATGGTCTGGTCTTAGGGTGGAAAGTCCGAGTGTCTCTGGAAGAGGCCGTCAGGTTCTCTGTAGCCAAGTATTTCTCCACACGATCCACAAGACCATCGGCCGTCTCTGGGTCTCCATGGCTTACCCACTTTTGGATGGCAGTAGGAAGAGCTCTCAAAAACCGATCCATTACAACACGTTCCACAATCTTTGGTGCGGACAAAGTCTCTGGCTGTAGCCACTTTCTGCTCAGGTGAATGAGATCATACATTTGAGACCTGGGGGGTTTTCCAAGCTGGAAAGTCCAGTTATGCACACGCTGAGCCCGGACAGCCTGGGTGACACCCAGCCTTGCCAAAATTTCAGCTTTTAGCATCACATAGTCTTTTGCTTGGTTAGGCTCTAGGTCATAGTAAGCTTTCTGCGATTCACCAGTTAACAGAGGAGCCACCAGTCCAGCCCACTGCTCCTCAGGCCACTTTTCTCTTTCAGCGGTCCTTTCAAATGTGGTCAAAAATACCTCTGGATCATCCTCTCCAGTCATTTTTGTCAATAAATGACTCACCCCAAAGGACGCGGTATTAGTGGGACGGCTTTCCTCACTGGTCTGCGGACGTTGCTGCATTACTGCTTCCATTTGTTGTAGTCTCTGCTCTTGCTTCTGTAACAGGTCTATGAAGCGGGCCTCAGATTGCTGCTGGGCTTGTTGCTGAGCTTCCAGACTCTGTTGGTGAGCTTGCTGCTGGGCTGCAAGGCTCTGTTGATGAGCTTGCTGCTGGGCTGCAAGGCTCCTTTGCAAACCTGCATTTGTCTGCTGTTGATTGGCATTTGCTAGAGCCAGCTGTTTCAGTATCTCCTCCATGCTGGCTTAAAAAAAAACTGCTACCTGCATTCTCCACCAACTGTGAGGGGGTTAGCTCGGCAGCGGGTGTGTGTGACCCCCGGGATGGGCTCCCCAGACAAAAACAGGCCCAGCAAACGGAGGTTGTGGTTTTCAAAATCAAAAAGGTGCGGTTTATTTTCTATTTACAGTGACAAACACAGCAAAGCAAAAGAAACATAAATAAAATAAATCCTGGTCAACTTGACCTCTGACTAAACATACAGGTTTCCTAACTAACAACTGGGATCAGCCTAGTGCTGTCCTAGTCCCTAAGTCCCTGGTTTTAAATGTCCAAGCAAATAGCCACACAGGCTTTGTCTCACCGCACAGGGGTTCACTCTCCCTAGACAGTCCACACAGGTCTGGTTCCAGGCATGAGCAAACACCTAATGAAGCTGGGAGTTCTTATAGAGGCCTAAATGAGCTGACAAGCTTCAGCTGGTCTCATCAACTCCCTGTCTGCACGACGCCCCACACTCTCCCTAGGGGTATGAGTCATCCATGAGCCCACTAGCCTCAGCTGGGCTTATACAACTCTCCACCTAGTTGTATAAGTCGGCGTAAAGCCTGAATCTGGGCGAAATATATCTACCCCCCTGGATGCAACCAGGTGACTTTACCTTCCTGCTGTCACAATATATATATATATATATATATATATATATATATATATATTTCTTAAGCAAATGTCTAGAAAGATGGATTTATACCAAATGTAGTCACGGTCTGATGGAAAAAGCAATATTTTTTTTAGCTATTTTACTTTGAAAAATGATTTAAGCTGTAGACTATGCAAATAGGAGTAACATTTTTCATTCCTGTATTTAGTAGCTTTAGAGTAAAAAAATCCAATAATTCCTTTTATGTTGAATGACCTTGGTTTGGTGATGGAAGTGTTTCTAAGCCCTGTTAAATATTTGATATGTTCCTCAAATATTCCTCTCCGTAAGCACGTTGAGAATGATTTAATAACTATTCACAGCTCAGGAAGTAGTGCAAAATGTGATGATAGCAATAATGATTAGAAAGCAGAACACTGGGTGTAATGTGTTTTCATTATGGCATGTTGTCTCTGTTACACTTGATTAATTATTGCATAAACATTGCATCATTATTTATAGATGTATTGTGTATTAAATATCAAAAGGCAAAACGAACACATACAGTATCTCACAAAAGTGAGTACACCCCTCACATTTTTGTAAATATTTTATGATATCTTTTCATGTGACAACACTGAAGAAATGACACTTTGCTACAATGTAAAGTAGTGAGTGTACAGCTTGTATAACAGGGTAAATTTGCTGCCCCCTCAAAATAACTCAACACACAGCCATTAATGTCTAAACCGCTGGCAACAAATGTGAGTAGACCATTAAGTCAAAATGTTAAAATTGGGCCCAATTAGCCATTTTCCCTCCCCGGTGTCATGTGACTCGTTAGTGTTACAAGGTCTCAGGTATGAATGGGGAGCTCAAACTTCACATTTTAGAAAGAAATCTGTCATATGTTGCCTGCTCCAGTTCCACAGAGTTCATCATTTTGCTTAATGGACAAATTAAGCTATAATAAAGGTAGGCTTATACACAAACATTATAGTTCATTTTGTACACCTGATTGACAGCTCAGTTAGCCAGAGAAAAAATAATCTCCCTGCAACTAAATACCTAAGGCACGCAAGAGCATCAGTTGTTCCACCAAAAACTGGAAGAACGCAGATGCATGATCCAAGTGTTATTCATGCAGAGAATGATGACTGCAGTATATGAGCAACTTCTGACTGCCTGGCATTTTTGTGCACTAAAGTCGCTATAGTTTACAGAGAATAAAGTATCCAAACATCTGGAGGGTGGCAGTTCTCTAAGCGAAAAGGTCTTGTTAAAGCCAAACTTTAGCCAAAGATTTTCCAGCTGTGGTTAGAATAGGGAAGGGTAACATTTTTTTTCTCAGATTTTTATTGTTGTCTGTTTCTGCTTGCACCAGTGACATCTGTTCTTCTCATTTTGTGTCTTCATGGCACAGAAACATAAATGGTTTAACAACAGAAGCCCATATAAACTCTTTAGTGCAGGCACACTAACAAATTTATTAACCACCAAATCAGCCAAAACATTGGAAAAATCTCACATATGTGGTATTGCCATACTCAGAAGGAGTAGCAAAATGTGTTTTGGGGTGTAATTCTAAGTATGCCTATGCTGTGTGTAAGAAATATCTTTAAATATATATATATATATATATATATATATACTGTATATATATCTATCTATATATATATATATATATATATATATATATATATATATATATTAAATTAACAACCTTGTGTAAAAAAAAAAAAATCCTTTTTATCTTGCATTTTGAAAAAAATTGTGGCAAAATTAAGTCTTTGCAAGGCTTACTATGCCTCTTAGAAAATACCTTGTGGTGTTTGCTTTCCAAAGTTCCCACTGTCCTTGTTCTGTCTCAACTACAAAGCGATAAAGTTCATCTCCAGGTTTAAGTAGGCCTTACTCAAGCTGGTTTGATATTCATCCCTTGCATCGATACAGGCAGTTTAACTCAATGAATAAACTTACAGTTAGGACAACAGACGATGAATCCTTTCGAATGTTCCGTTTAATGATGGATATTCATAGGTAGAAAAACGTTGCAGTTGTAAGCCACATGTAAGATGTTTAGCATGGAAGATATACAGGAGTAATGACCAGAATCAGGAAGTGGAGGAGACATATAAAGAACTACGGTGAGAGAGAGAGTTCAGCTAGAAAGAAGGGGACAGATCTTAAAGACACAGAGCAAGAATAATCACATAGTGTAACACAACACTCCCCGTCTGAAATCTTTAGATTTCATAACCTTAAACTAAAATATATATTTTCAAAAAGTCCAATACTGACGAATGTCCTGGAACCTGTAATGAAAAACATGCAACAAGCAAATAATAAACGTAAGTTCAACAGGATGAAGAACATAAAGTCACAGTATGATGTCTTCAAATAATTCCAAAGTTCTGAGTAGAACCTGTAGATGGCAGCAATGTACTCGCCGCCGTGCCAACAGCATGGCTAGTCCTTGCACAAGTCACTCACCTGGCAAAAGGAGTACTAACTCTGTAATTGGTCGACTAAAGGTTCGTGTCGCTCCTCCCTTGGTTACCTTGACTTCTACCTTCCGGACTTTGTTATCGTCGCTGGGCATAACTTTAGTAATAAGACCCATAGGCCACTCATTCTGACAAACTTCCTTGTCTTTTAGAAGGATGAGGTTTCCAACCTTAAGATTCGGCTTAGATGCTTGCCATTTGTTACGACCTTGAAGGTGGTGAAGATACGTTTTCTTCCAGCGATGCCAGAACACATTGGCTAGATGCTGCACCTGCTTCCATTGATGCTCGTAATGGTGTGACCGCAGCTTCTGTTTTGTACTTACAGAAGTGTAGAGTAGTGATGAGCCGAACACCCCCGGGTTCGGTTCGCACCAGAACCCGCGAACGGACCGAAAGTTCGAACGAACATTAGAACCCTATTAAATACAATGGATGCGAACGTTCGAATTCTAAAGTGCTAATTATAACAACTATTATGCATGTTATTGTCCTAAAAAGGGTTTGGGAACCCGGGTTCTGCACCAGGGGACATGTATCAATGCAAAAATAAGTTTTAAAAACGGTCGTTTTCCGGGAGCAGTCATTTTAATGATGCATAAAGTGAAAAAAAAAAAGTCAAATATTCCTTTAAATATCGTACCTGGGGGGTGTCTAAAGTATGCCTGTGAAGTGCCACGTGTTTCCCGTGTTTAGAACTGTCCCTGCACAAAATGACACTTCTAAAGGAAAAAAAAGCCATTTAAAACTGCTTGCGGCTTTAATGTAATGTCTGGTCCCGGTAATATGGATGAAAATCTTTAAGAAAAATGGCATAGCTACCCCATGACCCCCCCCCTACCCCAGCCCATTACCAGCCCCTTTGGGTCTTGTATGGATATTAAGGGGAACCCCGCACATAAAATAAAAAAGGCCCTATATACTCTGAACAGCCGTATACAGGCGGTGCATACAAGACAGGGACTGTAGGTTTGTTCTTATGTAGAATCTGTTTGTAATTTTGAACAGGTACATTGTTGAAGTGTAGCTCCAGACCAAAAATCTATTTTTATACTTTTTGGAAAACATAGGTAAGGGTTATCACCCCTGTAACATTTGTTTTGCTGTCTGTGCCCCTGTTCAGAACATTTCACCTCACTTTCCGTCCTAATGACAACTGTTTTTGAAATGTGGTGTTTTTCTTGAAACAAGGATTGCTGATAAAGCATCAGTACAGAGGAGACACCTTTCTCCCATATTTATTCTTACAGGAGAGAATTTTCCTTCCTAGTGGTAGATTTCCTCTCACTTCCTGTTGTCTTCTTGCGTTTGCAAGTAGGAGTCGTTTGTAAGTTGGATGTTTGAAAGTAGGGACCTGCCGTATATACTCTGCAGAAATAGGCCCCTTAGTTGTTGGTGTTGGCACAACACTGTAAGCACTCACAGTTACTCTTGGTTGGTGCTGGAACGCCCTGCTGTCAACTATTATATCAGGAATTTTAATTACATATAATTGTTGAACAGTGGTAGTAAAAATTGGGCCTTTGATGGTGGTGCTGGTGCCACAACACTGTAAGCCCTGACAGTTACTCTTGGTGGGTGCAGCAATGGGCCCTGCTGTGAATTATTAGATCAAGAATTGTAATTACATGCCCCTGTTGAACAGGGGCTGAAAAATTGGGCCTTAGGCACTGGTGGCACAACACTGCAACCCTTCACAGATACTGTACTTGGAGCACAGCAATGAGCCCTGTTGCAAAGTATTGCTTCAAAAATTGTAATGACACGCCCCTGTTAAACAGGGGCTGAAAAATTGGGCCTTAGGCACTGGTGGCACAACACTGCAACTCCTCACAGATACTGTACTTGGAGCACAGCAATGAGCCCTGTTGCAAAGTATTGCTTCAAAAATTGTAATTACACGCCCCTGTTAAACAGGGGCTGAAAAATTGGGCGTTAGGCACTGGTGGCGGCACCCATAAACAAAAATGATCTTCCAAGCTATCATCATCAATCGTATCATTGAGGACTCGGAGGAGGAGGATAGCCAGTCAACATAACAGCACAGGCACTCAGCATCAGCATCAGTCTTGAAGGGATGTGACATTTTAAAATCAATTAGTCTGTTATATCAGCATCAGGTGTGTGGTAGCTGGTGGTGATCCAAGACTGGTTCATCTTGATGAAAGTCAGTCGATCAACCGAGTCGGTGGACAGGCGCACCCTGTGATCCGTGACAAATCCTCCAGCAGCACTGAATGTGCGTTCCGAAAGAACGCTGGATGCAGGACAGGCCAGTAGCTCAATTGCATACTGTGCAAGCTCTGGCCAGTGATCCATCCTCAAGACCCAGTAAGCCAGAGGATTTTCGGTGGGGAAGGTGTCCAAGTCTGACCTTGCCCCTAGATATTCCTGCACCATGTTTATCAGACGCTGGCGATGGTTGCTGGAACCGATCATACTTTGGGGCTGCGGACTAAAGAATTGTCTGAACGCATCGGTCAGACGGCCACCTTCCCCACCGCTCCTTCTTTGACTGGCCGAAGCCTCAGCAACTCGTTGTCCAGGACCAGGAGTTTGCAACCTCCCAGTCTCTGGGAACGCGTTGCACAGACCTTTCTGCAAGGCCTCCCGGAGTTGTCTCATCCTCTGCTCCCTCTGCGACGGTAACATAAGGTCCGCAACCTTACCCTTGTACCGTGGATCAAGGAGAGTGGCCAGCCAGTAATGGTCCCTCTCCTTGATCCGAAGAATACGAGGATCCTTCCGCAGACTTTGCAGGATCAGGGAGGCCATGCAGCGTAGGTTTGCTGAGGCATTCGCTCCGGAGTCCTCTGGGTCACTAAGGACGACATGATCCGCAGCCACCTCCTCCCAGCCACGTACAAGTCCACTGGTTTCTTGGGACTGTAAATCATCCCTAAAAGACTGCTGCTGATGATGCTGAGTGCCAGCCTCCACCTCCATGCTGACACAATCCTCCTCCTCCTCCTCCTCCTCCTCCTCCTCCTCCTCTTCCTGTGCGATGGGTGGGACAGAAGGAACACTGTCTGGGTAAAGGGGGCCTTGAGAGGCAAGGAAGTCCTCCTCTTCCTGCCTCTGTTCTGCCTCAAGTGCCCTGTCCATTATTCCACGCAGCGTGTGCTCCAACAGGTGGACAAGAGGTACAGTGTCACTGATGCATGCACTGTCACTGCTCACCATCCTCGTGGCCTCCTCAAATGGTGCCAGGACAGTGCATGCATCCCTGATCATGCCCCACTGGCGTGGAGAAAAAAAACCAAGCTCCCCTGACCCTGTCCTGGTGCCGTAGTCGCACAGGTACTCATTGATGGCCCTCTGCTGCGTGTGCAGCCGCTGCAGCATGGCCAACGTTGAGTTCCACCTGGTGGGCATGTCACATATAAGGCGGTTCTTGGGCAGGTTCAACTCCTTTTGCAGCTCAGCCAGGCGAGCACTGGCATTATAAGATCTGCGGAAATGCACACAGACTTTCCTGGCCTGCCTCAGGACATCCTGTAAGCCCGGGTACCTGCCCAAGAAGCGCTGCACCACCAGGTTAAGGACGTGAGCCACACAGGGCACATGGGTCAGTTGTCCCTGTCGGAGGGCGGAGAGGAGGTTGGTGCCATTGTCGCAAACCACCATTCCTGGCTTAAGCTGGCGTGGCGTCAACCACCTCTCGGCCTGGCCCTGCAGAGCAGACAGGACCTCTGCCCCAGTGTGGCTTCTGTCCCCCAAACACACCAGCGCAAGCACGGCATGGCATCTTTTTGCCTGCGTACTTGCGTAGCCCCGTGAACGGCTACGGAGCACCGCTGGTTCATAGGACAAACCACAGGAAGAGGCCATGGAGGAAGAAGAAGAGGAGGGGGTGGAGGAGAGAGGTGTGTCACAACCAGTAGTAGCATTTTGGAGGCGTGGCGGTGGGACAACCTCCAACACTACTGCACCTTGTCCTGAATCCTTCCCAGCTGCCAAAAGAGTGACCCAATGGGCCGTGAAAGAAAGGTAACGTCCCTGTCCATGCCTGCTGGACCATGAGTCAGCGGTAATATGCACCTTACCGCTGACCGCCCTGTCCAGCGAGGCCAAGACATTGCCTTCCACATGCCGGTAGAGAGCCGGAATAGCCTTCCGTGAGAAAAAGTGGCGTTTGGGAACCTGCCACTGAGGAACCGCACATTGCACAAACTCACGGAAGGGGGCCGAGTCTACCAACTGAAAAGGCAGCAGTTGAAGCGCTAGCAATTTAGCCAAGCTAGCATTCAACCGCTGGGCATGTGGATGGCTGGGAGTGAACTTCTTTCGACGGTCCAGCAGCTGGGGCAGGGAAATTTGCCTGCTAGAATCGGACGTCGGTGTACTGCTAGCAGAGTGGGCGCAAGTACTTGGCTGTGACACACCTAATTCTACACCTTCATTCCTCTCAGTGCATGTTTCAGAGAGGACTGAAGTTATAGTGGGGTTGGAGATCCCAGCTGATGCGGTGCAAGGAGAGGTCCGCTTTGTTCTTTGGTGTGGGTCTTTGAGGTAGGCTTGCCAACGAGCTGCATGGCAGGTCAACATATGTCTGGTCAGGCATGTGGTACCCAAGCGGCTGATGTTTTGGCCACGCGATATACGCTTGAGACATATGTTGCAAACAGCAGCTGTGCGATCTGATGCACTAGCCTCAAAAAAGGCCCACACCAAAGAACTTTTTGAATGACGGGCAGAGGCAGCGCCCTGCACAGGCGGAGCTCTGCGGTGTGATTCCGTCGGTGTACTGCCCTTACGCTGGCCACCAAAGGGCATCCTGCCTCGTTGGAGATGTGCCTCCTCCTCATCCTCCTCCTCCTCCTCTCTCCTATTAGGCACCCACGTGGAGTCATTGACCTCATCATCCCCTCCCTCCTCATCACTGGAGCCAATCTGGCAGTATGCTGCAGCTGCTGGAACATGACTGCCAGATTGGTGTCCTTCTTGAGCATCCCCTCTGTCTGCTCTCACGCTACTGCCTTCCTCTAGCTGGGTTTCATCATCAGACCCTTCGAAACGCTGGGCATCCTCCTGGAGCATGTACCCAACACTGTGCTGAAACAGTTCGGGGGACTCCTCAGGAGGAGGACATGGTGGGTCTAGGGAAGGAGTGACTGATGATTTGTCTGACATTGATACCAGGGAAGACGACGCTTTGGCAGCTGCTTTTCCAGTACCCTGAGCCTGGGTGAGAGAGGATGAGGAGGAGGAGGAGGGCTTGGTCATCCACTCTACCAAGTCTTCGGCATGATGTGGCTCAACATGTCCAGCTGCCGAAAAGAAGGACAAGCGTGTCCCATGGCCATGTGCTGATGACAATGCACCGCGTCCACGACCAGCACTGTTGCCCCCAGACACAGAGCCTGCTTGCCCTCTTTTATTGCCTCCTGACTGTCTGCCTCTCCTTGTTTGCCTTCCAGACATTCTAATAGATGGCCTGCAGGGAGATGGGAAAAAAGCAATAAGGGCTACCTTCAGGTGTCCTTCTCTGTCCCTTGAAACAAGGACTTTCACAGTGAAAGAAACTGACACTGTCCCTACCTAGAGTTTTCTGTCCCTAGAATAAATGTTTTTTTTAATCACAATATAGCACAAGGACAATTCACTCAATGTCTCTCCAGGTCCCTGGAAACAAGGACTTGCAGAGTGAAAGAAACTGACACTGTCCCTACCTAGAGTTTTCTGTCCCTAGAATAAATGTTTTTTTTAAGCACAATATAGCACAAGGAAAATTAACTCACTGTCCTTACAGGTCCCTGGAAACAAGGACTTGCAGAGTGAAAAAAAAAAAACACTCTCCCTACCTACAGTTTTCTGTCCCTAGAAAAAATGTTTTTTTTAAGCACAATATAGCACAAGGACAATTAACTCACTGTCCTTACAGGTCCCTGGAAACAAGGACTTGCAGAGTGAAAGAAAAAAAACACTCTCCCTACCTACAGTTTTCTGTCCCTAGAAAAAATGTTTTTTTTAATCACAATATAGCACAAGGAAAATTAACTCACTGTCCTTACAGGTCCCTGGAAACAAGGACTTGCAGAGTGAAAGAAACTGACACTGTCCCTACCTAGAGTTTTCTGTCCCTAGAATAAATGTTTTTTTTAATCACAATATAGCACAAGGAAAATTAACTCACTGTCCTTACAGGTCCCTGGAAACAAGGACTTGCAGAGTGAAAGAAACTGACACTGTCCCTACCTAGAGTTTTCTGTCCCTAGAATAAATGTTTTTTTTAAGCACAATATAGCACAAGGACAATTAACTCACTGTCCTTACAGGTCCCTGGAAACAAGGACTTGCAGAGTGAAAGAAACTGACACTGTCCCTACCTAGAGTTTTCTGTCCCTAGAATAAATGTTTTTTTTAAGCACAATATAGCACAAGGAAAATTAACTCACTGTCCTTACAGGTCCCTGGAAACAAGGACTTGCAGAGTGAAAGAAACTGACACTGTCCCTACCTAGAGTTTTCTGTCCCTAGAATAAATGTTTTTTTTAAGCACAATATAGCACAAGGACAATTAACTCACTGTCCTTACAGGTCCCTGGAAACAAGGACTTGCAGAGTGAAAAAAAAAAAACACTCTCCCTACCTAGAGTTTTCTGTCCCTAGAAAAAAAGTTTTTTTTAAGCACAATATAGCACAAGGACAATTAACTCACTGTCCTTACAGGTCCCTGGAAACAAGGACTTGCAGAGTGAAAGAAAAAAAACACTCTCCCTACCTACAGTTTTCTGTCCCTAGAAAAAATGTTTTTTTTAATCACAATATAGCACAAGGAAAATTAACTCACTGTCCTTACAGGTCCCTGGAAACAAGGACTTGCAGAGTGAAAGAAAAAAAACACTCTCCCTACCTACAGTTTTCTGTCCCTAGAAAAAATGTTTTTTTTAATCACAATATAGCACAAGGAAAATTAACTCACTGTCCTTACAGGTCCCTGGAAACAAGGACTTGCAGAGTGAAAGAAACTGACACTGTCCCTACCTAGAGTTTTCTGTCCCTAGAATAAATGTTTTTTTTAAGCACAATATAGCACAAGGACAATTAACTCACTGTCCTTACAGGTCCCTGGAAACAAGGACTTGCAGAGTGAAAGAAAAAAAACACTCTCCCTACCTACAGTTTTCTGTCCCTAGAAAAAATGTTTTTTTTAAGCACAATATAGCACAAGGAAAATTAACTCACTGTCCTTACAGGTCCCTGGAAACAAGGACTTGCAGAGTGAAAGAAAAAAAACACTCTCCCTACCTACAGTTTTCTGTCCCTAGAAAAAATGTTTTTTTTAATCACAATATAGCACAAGGAAAATTAACTCACTGTCCTTACAGGTCCCTGGAAACAAGGACTTGCAGAGTGAAAGAAACTGACACTGTCCCTACCTAGAGTTTTCTGTCCCTAGAATAAATGTTTTTTTTAATCACAATATAGCACAAGGAAAATTAACTCACTGTCCTTACAGGTCCCTGGAAACAAGGACTTGCAGAGTGAAAGAAACTGACACTGTCCCTACCTAGAGTTTTCTGTCCCTAGAATAAATGTTTTTTTTAAGCACAATATAGCACAAGGACAATTAACTCACTGTCCTTACAGGTCCCTGGAAACAAGGACTTGCAGAGTGAAAGAAACTGACACTGTCCCTACCTAGAGTTTTCTGTCCCTAGAATAAATGTTTTTTTTAAGCACAATATAGCACAAGGAAAATTAACTCACTGTCCTTACAGGTCCCTGGAAACAAGGACTTGCAGAGTGAAAGAAACTGACACTGTCCCTACCTAGAGTTTTCTGTCCCTAGAATAAATGTTTTTTTTAAGCACAATATAGCACAAGGAAAATTAACTCACTGTCCTTACAGGTCCCTGGAAACAAGGACTTGCAGAGTGAAAGAAAAAAAACACTCTCCCTACCTACAGTTTTCTGTCCCTAGAAAAAATGTTTTTTTTAATCACAATATAGCACAAGGAAAATTAACTCACTGTCCTTACAGGTCCCTGGAAACAAGGACTTGCAGAGTGAAAGAAACTGACACTGTCCCTACCTAGAGTTTTCTGTCCCTAGAATAAATGTTTTTTTTAATCACAATATAGCACAAGGAAAATTAACTCACTGTCCTTACAGGTCCCTGGAAACAAGGACTTGCAGAGTGAAAGAAACTGACACTGTCCCTACCTAGAGTTTTCTGTCCCTAGAATAAATGTTTTTTTTAAGCACAATATAGCACAAGGACAATTAACTCACTGTCCTTACAGGTCCCTGGAAACAAGGACTTGCAGAGTGAAAGAAAAAAAACACTCTCCCTACCTACAGTTTTCTGTCCCTAGAAAAAATGTTTTTTTTAAGCACAATATAGCACAAGGAAAATTAACTCACTGTCCTTACAGGTCCCTGGAAACAAGGACTTGCAGAGTGAAAGAAACTGACACTGTCCCTACCTAGAGTTTTCTGTCCCTAGAATAAATGTTTTTTTTAATCACAATATAGCACAAGGACAATTAACTCACTGTCCTTACAGGTCCCTGGAAACAAGGACTTGCAGAGTGAAAGAAACTGACACTGTCCCTACCTAGAGTTTTCTGTCCCTAGAATAAATGTTTTTTTTAAGCACAATATAGCACAAGGACAATTAACTCACTGTCCTTACAGGTCCCTGGAAACAAGGACTTGCAGAGTGAAAGAAACTGACACTGTCCCTACCTAGAGTTTTCTGTCCCTAGAATAAATGTTTTTTTTAAGCACACTATAGCAGAAGCACAAAACACACTGACACTCTCCCTACCTATCCTTCTCTTTCCCTAAACTAAAGGAATCCAGGTTAAGCAAGAAAGAAATAACAGTCACTGTCCCTGCCTATGCTACTCTATCCCTGCTCCGGAACACACTACACTAGGCCGCCGTGCTGGCGGCCTTTTATAGTGTGGGGCGTGTACTAAACACCCTCAGCAATAATTGGCCACAGGCATCCTGCCTGTGGCCAATCATTGCTCTCCTCGCTGCCGGCGCTGTGATTGGCCAAGCATGCGGGGTCACAGTGCATGCTTGGCCAATCACAGCGACTGGATGACACTGCGATGGCGTAGTGCATTGTGGGCCGTTCGCGTCACTCGAATTTGGCGCGAACGGCCCAAATCGTTCGATCTTCGTCGAACGATCGAACAGCCAATGTTCGAGTCGAACGTATGTTCGACTCGAACACGAAGCTCATCCCTAGTGTAGAGTGAGGTGTTCACAGTTCTTATTTCCTTATCATCTTCAGGGCTTACTAGTCCATAGGTGGTGTCGATAGTGGGTGAGTGGGAGTCCTCACACAGAAACCTTGGAGGTGACAGCCATAAGCTGTCCTGAAGAGCAGCAGGTGACACGGCTCTGGTCCCACAGTCAGCTGGGTTGAGTTCAGTGGGAATGTGATGCCATTGACTTGGTAGAGAGAATCTCTTGATACATTCAATCCTGTTGCTGACGTACACATAAAATTGTTTTGTTTGGTTGTTTATGTAACCAAGTACTACCTTACTGTCTGTATAGAAGGTGAAAGAATCAATTGTAGTGTCCATTTCACTTTGTATGACCTCTGCAATTTCTACTGCTAGCACGGCTGCACAAAGTTCAAGTCTTGGTATGGTATGTGCAGGCTACACTACAGTGTGATTCTCCATTCAGTTCAGAGGTCTTCAAATAGGCTACTGCAGCAATAGCTTCAACTGATGCATCAGAGAAAATATGAATCTCTCTCCGGTTAGCAGTTGAAATGGAACCTGGAACATAGCAACGGGGAATCTGAAGTTTTTCTAGTGACTTCAAAGAATATCTCCACCTTTCCCACTTGTGTTGATTCTCACTAGGCAAGGGAGTATCCCAGTCTATGTTCTCAGTAGACAACTGTCTTAGTAAAATCTTACCTTGAATGGTAACTGGAGCAAGGAAACCCAATGGGTCATAGATGCTATTCACCACGGACAGGACTCCTCTCTTAGTGAATGGTTTGTCACAAGTT
The DNA here is from genome assembly GCA_029206835.1 of Rana muscosa. Lineage (NCBI taxonomy): Eukaryota > Metazoa > Chordata > Amphibia > Anura > Ranidae > Rana > Rana muscosa. Next base: position 86,275,583 of record CM055122.1, on the reverse strand, counting down.
GACACTTGGAAGGTGAATTTGTCTTGCTTGATGTTCCACAACAAACCCAGACTTCGCTGTACAGGAGGCACATCTGTACCTAAGTCAAGGTTTTTTAGACTAGTGGCATAGTCCTCAGAGTGAAAGACATTCATAAGTTCCTGGCTGTTGGATATAATCTTGTGCAGTCTAAGGTTTGCTACAGACAGCATCTCCTTTGTTCTGGTGAGAAGATCAATTGCTTCTTTAGCAGTTGGAAAGGACTTAAGTGCGTCGTCAACGTAGAAGTTTCTTTCAACAAATTGACGGGCATCAGATCCATATTCAACTTCTCCAGTCTGAGCTGTTTTCCTTAGCCCATAAGTTGCCACTGCTGGGGAAGGACTGTTACCGAAGACATGTACCTTCATGCGATAATCTATAACTTCCTTGTTGAGGTCATTGTCCTTGTGCCATAGAAACCTGAGGTAGTTTCTGTTGTCTTCTCTGACGATGAAGCAGTGAAACATCTGTTGAATGTCGGCTAGGGATGAGCTTGGAGTTCGAGTCGAACTCATGTTCGACTCGAACATTGCCTGTTCGCCCGTTCGCCGAACAGCGAACAAATTGGGGTGTTCGCGGCAAATTCGAAAAATCTATGGGAGAAATCTAAAGTGTTAATTATAAAGGCTAATATGCAAGTTATTGTCCTAAAAAGTGTTTGGGGACCGGGGTCCTGCCCCAGGGGACATGTATCAATGCAAAAAGAAGTTTTAAAAACGTCCGTTTTTTCGGGAGCAGTGATTTTAATAATGCTTAAAATGAAAAAATAAAAGTGAAATATTCCTTTAAATTTCGTACCTGGGGGGTGTGTATGATATGCATGTGAAGTGGCGCATGTTTCCCGTGCTTAGAACTGTCCCTGCAAAAAATGTCATTTTTGATAAATGGAAACACTGGTTCGATGTACCGTAATCCCACTCTAGAATTTTTTCTGTTGGCACCTTTCATAACCACCACATGTAACTACTATTGATTTATCAGTCTTGTGCAGTTTTATGTAATGTCCTCTCTATTATGTACCCCTATCTCTCTCCCATGTCATGCGCCGTTTATTTTCCCTCTGAATTGATTATGCTGTCTGACATTTTCTTTGTATGATGCTGATACTTGAATAAAAACGTTTGTAAACAAAAAAAATTTCATTTTTGAAAGAAAAAAAGTCTTTTAAAACTGACTCGCGGCTATTAATGAATTGTCGGCTCCCGGCAATACATACAAAAGTCATTGATAAAAAAAAAAAAAAAAAAAAGCGTGGGGGTTCCCCAGAATTCAATTAACAGGCCCTTCAGGTCTGGAATGGATATTAAGGGGAACTCCACCCCAAATGTAAAAAAAAAATGGCGTGGAGTCCCCCTAAAAATCCATACCAGACCCCTTATCCGAGCACGCAAATTAAAAAAAAATTGACGTGGGGTTCCCCCAAATATCCATTCCAGGCCCTTCAGATCTGGCATGGATTTTAAGGGGAACTCCACCCCAAATTTTAAAAAAAAATGGCGTGGAGTCCCCCTAAAAATCCATACCAGACCCCTTATCCGAGCACGCAACCTGGCCGGCCGCAGGGGAAAAGGGGGGGACGAGAGAGCGCCCCCCCTCCCTCCTGAACCGTACCAAGCCACATGCCCTCAACATGGGGAGGATGTCCCCATGTTGATGGGGACAAGGGCCTCATCCCCACAACCCTTGCCCGGTGGTTGTGGGGGTCTGCGGGCGGGGGGCTTATCGGAATCTGGAAGACCCCTTTAACAAAGGGGACCCCCAGATCCCGCCCCCCCCCTATGTGAATTGGTAAGGGGTACGTTGTACCCCTACCATTTCACGAAGAAAGCGTAAAAAAATGTTTAAAAAAACACACAAACACCTTGAAAAAGTCCTTTATTAAAAAAAATAAAAAATAAAAAACATTCCAGCGGTGAAATCCAGTGTCCCGCGGCGATCCCGATGTCCAGCGCTGTCCTTCATTGGTTGTGCCTGAGCGGACCTGATGGGGAACTCCCTCTCAGTATTTTAAATGTATAGACCCGCCCCTTCTAAAGTTCCCCATCAGGTCCGCTCCCTCGGTATGTCGGACCCGCCTACGTCATTGGCTTGAGCGGGGAACTTCCTTCACTGTGTAATTTAAATTTACATAGTGAAGGAAGTTCCCCGCTCAAGCCAATGACGTAGGCGGGTCTGACATACCGAGGGGGCGGACCTGATGGGGGACTGCTCTCACTTTGGTAATACATGTATAGACCCGCCCCTTCTCATGTTCCGCATCTGGTCCGCTGAGCGGACCTGATGGGGAACTTTAGAAGGGGCGGGTCTATACATTTAAAATACTGAGAGGGAGTTCCCCATCAGGTCCGCTCAGGCACAACCAATGAAGGACAGCGCTGGACATCGGGATCGCCGCGGGACACTGGATTTCACCGCTGGAATGTTTTTATTTATTTTTTTTAAATAAAGGACTTTTTCAAGGTGTTTGTGTGTTTTTTTAAACATTTTTTTACGCTTTCTTCGTGAAATGGTAGGGGTACAATGTACCCCTTACCAATTCACATAGGGGGGGGCCGGGATCTGGGGGTCCCCTTTGTTAAAGGGGTCTTCCAGATTCCGATAAGCCCCCCGCCCGCAGACCCCCACAACCACCCGGCAAGGGTTGTGGGGATGAGGCCCTTGTCCCCATCAACATGGGGACATCCTCCCCATGTTGAGGGCATGTGGCCTGGTACAGTTCAGGAGGGAGGGGGGCCGCTCTCTCGTCCCCCCCTTTTCCCCTGCGGCCGGCCAGGTTGCGTGCTCGGATAAGGGGTCTGGTATGGATTTTTAGGGGGACTCCACGCCATTTTTTTTAAAAATTTGGGGTGGAGTTCCCCTTAAAATCCATGCCAGATCTGAAGGGCCTGGAATGGATATTTGGGGGAACCCCACGTCAATTTTTTTTTTAAATTTGCGGCAGGGTTCCCCTTAATATCCATTCCAGACCTGAAGGGCCTGGTAATTGAATTCTGGGGAACACCCACGCTTTTTTTTTTTTTTATCAATGACTTTTGTATAATAGCCGCGAGTCAGTTTTAAATGCATTTTTTTCTTTCAAAAATGACATTTTTTGCAGGGACAGTTCTAAGCACAGGAAACATGCGCCACTTCACATGCATATCATACACAGCCCCCAGGTACGAAATTTAAAGGAATATTTCACTTTTATTTTTTCATTTTAAGCATTATTAAAATCACTGCTCCCAAAAAAATGGCCGTTTTTAAAACTTCTTTTTGCATTGATACATGTCCCCTGGGGCAGGACCCGGGTCCCCAAACACTTTTTAGGACAATAACTTGCATATTAGCCTTTATAATTAACACTTTAGATTTCGAACGTTCGAGTCCATTGTATTTAATAGGGTTCTAAAGTTTACACAAACATTTTGTCTGTTCGCAGGTTCTGGTGCGAACCGAACAGGGGGGTGTTCGGCTCATCCCTGATGTCGGCCATTACTGCTACAGGCTCTTGTCTGAAACGAATCAAGACTCCTATTAGACTGTTGTTCAAGTTGGGTCCCGTAAGAAGCATGTTGTTAAGAGAAACACCTTCGTGCTGAGCACTGGAATCAAAGACAACTCTGATTTGGTCTGGTTTGCGTGGGTGATACACGCCAAAGGATGGAAGGTACCAGCATTCTTCTCCCTCCTTTAGTGGGGGAGCAGGCTCTGCAAGATCTCTGTCAAATACATTTTGCATAAAGTCCACAAAGTGCTTTTGCATCTCTGGTTTCCTGCTTAAGTTTCGCTTTAAGGAGGAGAATCTACTGATGGCCTGCTGTAAGTTGTTGGGCAATCTCTCTCTTGGGAGACGAAAGGGTAGGGGTGCTACCCAGTTATTGGAGTCATCTTGAAAGAACTCATTGTCCATTACCTTGATGAATTCCTTGTCTTCCATTGAAGGAGCCAGTATGTCATCTTCACTGGTTGCATTAAACACTGTAGAGCCGAAATCGCCATCATGGCAGGAGAAAGGGCTTGTGTCACCTGAGATACCATGTTGCCATCCGTGGCTGGCTATCTTCTCTTTCACCCAGTAGTGATGTGGGCATGGCTCAAAAGTAAGTGTTTCGGCCATTTGGCAGAACATTTGTCTTGAATGACGAAATGTTGGTAGGTCTTTTCATTTTGCCTATGCAGACATTGCCTATGATGACCCACCCTAGATCCGTGCGCTGGGCAAATGGGGCATCTGGGGGTCCACTGACTTGTCTGTCTACCTTGTGAACTCTTAGAATGTCTCTTCCTAACAGAAGAAGGATCTGAGCATCTTTGTCAAGCGGCGGTATCTCATTTGCTATTACCTTGAGGTGAGGGTGATGGAAAGCAGCAGCTGGAGTAGGGATTTCTTCCCTGTTAGCAGGTATCTGATTGCACTCAACAAGTGTAGGTAAGGGTAATTGCAAGTTACCTTTGAGAGAAGATACCATGAGTCCATGAGCCCTTCTTCCAGAAACCTCTATAGTTCCACTACAGGTACCCAAGGTGTAAGGATGAGCTTCGCCTTTTATTTCAAATAGATTGAACAATTACGATTTTGCAAGTGATCGATTGCTCTGATCGTCTAAGATAGCATATGCCTTTAGAGACTTTTCTGGTTGATCCTTGTGGTATATGTTCACCAAGCATATCTTAGCACAGGACTTACCACAGCGGTCTTCTCCACAAACTTCTGTGCAGGATGAAGAAATGATGGTAGAATTAGGCACTTGGTCTGTATTCTCCCTGCCGTGCGTTAACCTGGGAGGAGTGTTGGCAGGTTGTGCAGAGCTGGGCTCAAGAGGATGGAGGGCTTGCACATGTTCTTCAGAGCCACACTCTATGCACTTGATGGACACATTACAGTCCCTTGCAAAATGTTCTGTAGAAACACAGCACCTGAAACATACCCTAAATGTCTTTAAAAGCTCCTTGTGCTCTTCCAGAGGCTTTTTCCTAAAGCCGATACATTTTTTGAGGGGGTGTGGCTTCTTGTGTATGGGACACTCTCTGTTAGGGTTTTCAATCTTCCTACTCTGTTTGTTCGTGGCCAGAACTGTGTTAGGAGTGGGAAGGATGTCAGTCTTTTTCACGGACACTGGGCCTCTATGGTTTCTATAGTTGCCCTGAAGACTGGTACTCTTAGGAAAGGGTGAGAAGAGGCTGTACTCACCGTAGGAAAAACTTGGATCATTCTTGGTCTCTGCAATTTTCCTGATGAATTCACAGAAGAAAGAGAATGGAGGAAAGGAAACCTTGTTCTCTCTTTTGTATGATGACCCTAGTGCAGTCCATTTCTCTTGCAAACCATATGGGAGCTTGGAGACAATTGGGTTTACCCCTCTTGGAGTGTCAAGGTAACTGAGTCCAGGTAGTTTTGGGTCTGTCTTGGCTAGCTGAAGCTCAAGGAGAAGGTCACTCAGTCTCTGGAACTCCTTGTTGTCCTTACCGGATATCTTTGGGAAAGTTTCCAGACGCATGAACAAAGCATTTTCTATAGCTTCTGGACTGCCATAACTTTGCTCTAGTCGCTCCCATGCAGCTGTGAGGCCTGCAGTAGGATTGTCCATGAAAACCGATCTTAATGGCTTAACACGTGCAGCAGATAGAGGACCAAGCCATTTGATCAGCAGATTCAATTCTTGATCAGCTGTAATGCCAATATTGCTGATTGTAGTTCTGAAGGCACATTTCCAACTTCTGTAGTTCTCAGGTTGGTCATCAAAACTTGTAAGACCAGTCTTTGTGAGCTCTCTGCGAAGCATGTACCTCACAAACTCTTCTGTCTCAGTTGTCTCCGCCTTTATGTGAGATGCTGTTGGCTGTATGGTGCTGATTGCTTTATCTTTGACATTGTTGTTAAAGGACACAGGGAAATATGGTGCAGCAGATGCATCCAGGTGAGTTGCTTGCTTGAAGTCAGTTGTTCCAAAGGTACGTTGATTCAAGGCTGTACCAATGACTGGAGATTGATGACTTGCTTGAAGCTTGCGCTGATGCTCTGTGACGTATGAAGGCAGGCAAGGTAGGCAGGTAGGAAATGCAGTGGAGTGATTTTGTGCGCAGGAAGTTGCTGGAACCTCTTTAACTTGAAGCTGTGAAGGAGTCTCTATGTAGTCGGGAGCACTGGAGACAATGGAGTGTGCACTGCAGTGGCTTAGGACATAGTCTTTAGTGCGTTTGAGGGGGTCTTCCATATCTGCTATGTTTAGGTTAATGCTGTCTTTCTCACTTGCACCTTCATCTGCACTGATAGCTTGCTGTAGGACCCTTAGCTTTGCCATAGCTGCGTCATGTTTACACTGTTCATTTAAGGTTTCCATTGTTGCTCTTTGTCGTGCCGACTGCGCTTCCAACTCTGCCCTTTGACGTGCTGACTGCGCTTCCGACTCTGCTCTCTGAGCTTCCAACTCTGCTCTTTGACGTGCTGACTGCGCTTCCAACTCTGCTCTTTTTTCTGCATATGCCACCTGCACTTTGCTGGCTTCCACTTCAGCGCGGGCATTAATAAGTCGCTCACTGAGTGCTGAGTATCTTGAACTATGGGATCTTGACGAGTTTTTAGAACGTCTGGTGGAAACAGATCTGTGAGATGCAGTGTCCTGTAACAGCTTTATTTTTGCTTCTGCCTTTAATCTGGTTTGCTGGATAAAACTGTCTCTTTCAATATTAAGAATGTTGACACGCTTTAACTGCCTCATCGCATTTTCTGACTTCATGTGTTGTAAGACATTAGTGAATTTGATGCTGGTAAGCTGATAAAGCTCATATGAGGCAGAAAGTTGTTTAATGGCGCCCTCTAGTGTCAGTAGTTCACGTTCAACAGACACTGTATTGGCTTCAGCCAGGATTTTCTCCCAGACTAATTCCAAGCTATTTGACAATTCAGTCCTTGAAGCTTCATAATTCTCCATTACTTTCCAAGTGGGTTTAACTGAGCGTTTGGGTAACTCAGTTTCTTCAGGAACTTGTGGGGAGGTAGATGTGAGTTCACATGCAGAAGCTTGGTCACTCATGATAGCAGACTGACTGTGAAAGCAGGCGGGATCTGTGTGCTGAAATATGACACTGTGCAGATTGTCTCAGGCTATAAGGCTGCCATGTGCTGCTCTGTCCCTTCTGTCTTGCTATGAGGGCAGTAAATCTTGTCTGTTTCAGTACTGACATGCAGAAATCTTGTAATTAGGCTGTGAAACTCCGTTTTTCTACTGTTCTGTCTCAACTACAAAGCGATAAAGTTCATCTCCAGGTTTAAGTAGGCCTTACTCAAGCTGGTTTGATATTCATCCCTTGCATCGATACAGGCAGTTTAACTCAATGAATAAACTCACAGTTAGGACGACAGACGATGAATCCTTTCGAATGTTCCGTTTAATGATGGATATTCATAGGTAGAAAAACGTTGCAGTTGTAAGCCACATGTAAGATGTTTAGCATGGAAGATATACAGGAGTAATGACCAGAATTCAGCTAGAAAGAAGGGGACAGATCTTAAAGACACAGAGCAAGAATAATCACATAGTGTAACACAACAGTCCTGGTGATCCAGGGCCTTCAAAAATGTGATAGGTAGCCAGAAAATTAGATGCATAATTTATGCCCCTAGAAAGCCTGAAGGTGCTCCTTGGATAGGAGTGTGGATAGGCTGTGGAAAAGTCTCACACACGTGGTATCTCCATACTTGGGAGGAGTAGCAGAATGCGTTTTGGGGTGTAATTATGTATGCCTATGGTGTATGTATAGAAATATTTTGTTAACCGGAAACTTTGTGTAAAAAAATAATTTAGTTGTCTTTCCTGCATTTTTCAAGAACTTGTGGCAAAAAATTTAATTTTCAAAAGACTCATGATGCCTCTTAGAAAATACTTTGTGGTGTTTGCTTTCCAAAGTTCCCACTGTCCTGGTGATCCAGGGCCTTCAAAAATGTGATAGGTAGCCAGAAAATTAGATGCATAATTTATGCCCCTAGAAAGCCTGAAGGTGCTCCTTGGATAGGAGTGTGAACAGGCTATGGAAAAGTCTCACACACGTGGTATCTCCATACTTGGGAGGAGTAGCAGAATGCGTTTTGGGGTGTAATTATGTATGCCTATGGTGTATGTATAGAAATATTTTGTTAACCGGAAACTTTGTGTAAAAAAATAATTTCGTTGTCTTTCCTGCATTTTTCAAGAACTTGTGGCAAAAAATTTAATTTTCAAAAGACTCATGATGCCTCATAGAAAATACCTTGTGGTGTTTGTTTTCAAAAATTTTGTCATTTTGTGTGGTGCTCCAGGGCCTCCAAAAATGTGATAGGTAGGAAATTCGATGTGTAATTTATGCTCGTTGAAAGACAAAGGAACTCCCTGGATTTTGAGCCCTTCCATGCATCTAGTCTGTGAAAAAGTCTCACACATGTAGTATCCCCATACTCAGGAGGGATATCTTTCTAAAACACATTTTATTCAATTTCTTCATTTTCCAAAAAATTGTAACAAATTATTACAACTGCAAAAAACGCACCATGCCTATTACGAATTACCTTGGACTGTCTACTTTCCAAAAATAAGTCATTTGGAGGGTATTTCCACTGTCCTACCATTGCAGGGCCTCAAGAAATTATAAATAAGTCAGTATATCAGGATTGATAATTTTTTAAACATATATACCAGTAATAGCCAGTAATACCAGAGTAATTGTCATTCAAGGTGTGATAGCGCTGAAAACGTAAAAATTGGTCTTGGCAGGAAGAGGGTGAAAGTGTCCGGTATTAAGGTGTGTGACAGCAGGAAGGTAAAGTCACCTGGTTGCATCCAGGGGGGTAGATATATTTCGCCCAGATTCAGGCTTTACGCCGATTTATACAGCTAGGTGGAGAGTTGTATAAGCCCAGCTGAGACTAGTGGGCTCATTGATGACTCATACCTCTAGGGAGAGGGCTGGGCGTCGTGCAGACAGGGAGTGGATGAGTCCAGCTGAACCTTGTCAGCTCATTTAGGCCTCTATAAGAAAGCCCAGATTCATTAGATGTTAGCTCATGCCTGGAAGCAGACCTGTGTGGACTGTCTAGGGAGAGTGAACCCCTGTGCGGTGAGAGAAAGCCTGTGTGGCTATATTTTGCTTGGACATTTAAAACCAGGGACTAGGACAGCACTAGGCTGATCCCAGTTGTTAGTTAGGAAACCTGTATGTTTAGTCAGAGGTCAAGTTGACCAGGATTTATTTTGTTTGTTTCTTTTGCTTTGCTGTGTTTTTGTCACTGTAAATAGAAAATAAACGGCACCTTTTTGATTTTGAAAACCACAACCTCCGTCTGCTGGGCCTGTTTTTGTATGGGGAGCCCATCCCGGGGGTCACACACACCCGCTGCCGAGCTAACCCCCTCACAGTTGGTGGAGAACCAGTGGCAGTTTTTTTTAAGCCAGCATGGAGGAGATACTGAAGCAGCTGGCTCTAGCAAATGCCAATCAACAGCAGACAAATGCAGGTTTGCAAAAGAGCCTTGCAGCTCATCAACAGAGCCTTGCAGCTCAACAACAGAACTTCGCAGCCCAGCAGCAAGCTCATCAACAGAGCCTTGCAGCCCAGCAGCAAGCTCACCAACAGAGTCTGGAAGCTCAGCAACAAGCCCAGCAGCAATCTGAGGCCCGCTTCATAGACCTGTTACAGAAGCAAGAGCAGAGACTACAACAAATGGAAGCAGTAATGCAGCAACGTCCGCAGACCAGTGAGGAAAGCCGTCCCACTAATACCGCGTCCTTTGGGGTGAGTCGTTTATTGACAAAAATGACTGGAGAGGATGATCCAGAGGTATTTTTGACCACATTTGAAAGGACTGCTGAAAGAGAAAAGTGGCCTGAGGAGCAGTGGGCTGGACTGGTGGCTCCTCTGTTAACTGGTGAATCGCAGAAGGCTTACTATGACCTGGAGCCTGACCAAGCAAAAGACTATGTGATGCTAAAAGCTGAGATATTGGCAAGGTTGGGTGTCACCCAGGCTGTCCGGGCTCAGCGTGTGCATAACTGGACTTTCCAGCTTGGAAAACCCCCCAGGTCTCAAATGTATGATCTCATTCACCTGAGCAGAAAGTGGCTACAGCCAGAGACTTTGTCCGCACCAAAGATTGTGGAACGTGTTGTAATGGATCGGTTTTTGAGAGCTCTTCCTACTGCCATCCAAAAGTGGGTAAGCCATGGAGACCCAGAGACGGCCGATGGTCTTGTGGATCGTGTGGAGAAATACTTGGCTACAGAGAACCTGACGGCCTCTTCCAGAGACACTCGGACTTTCCACCCTAAGACCAGACCATCCCCAGGGGCGGATAAGAGGATTCCAAGGGGTGAGGGTGGAGAGAGTGAGAGGGTGGGAGCTCTACCCCAAGTTTGGCGAGAACAGCCTGGGAAATCAGCGGCTCAAGAGGCCGCAAGAAGGATCATTTGCTACCGCTGCCGGCAAGCGGGACATATTGCAGCAAATTGCCCGGTTGTGGAGGAACCCATGCAGTGTGACTTTCTGACGGGCAGACGTCAGTCGCTGTGTGCGACAGTCGCATGCACTGCCATTCGGGGAACTGAGAAACATTTATGCAAAATGTGTATTAATGGTAGAAATGTTGTGGTATTGCTGGATTCAGGTAGCCTTGTGACCCTGATAAAGGCTGAGTTAGTTAAAACAGAGGTCTCTGGGAATAGCAAGGTAGCCGTTATTTGTGTGCATGGGGACACCCGAGAGTATCCAGTGACTACGGTGTGTTTCGAGACCCCCAAAGGTACCCTCTCTCATCCAGTGGGCTTAGTATCTCAGTTACCGCATGACGCCATTGTGGGAAGGGATTTTCCGAAGTTCTGGGAACTGTGGGATGATCCTGAGCCCCCCACTGGTGCCCCTATGTACCAGGAATGTGATAGCCAGAACTCCCCTGAGAGTGGTGAGGACTCTCCGGAATTTCCCTTGTCAGTATTGGCAGGGGAGACTCAAGAAACTGGAGAGGAGCCCACCTCCTCAGACGAAAACCTACCGTCTGTGGAGTTTTCTGATCTTGAGGTTCACAGGGAAAACTTTGCCACAGAACAGTTGAAAGACCCCGCCCTAATAAAGGCACGGGAAAACGTAGTGAAAATAGATGGCGAGTTAGTGAACCCAGATAATACTGGCACTTACCCATACTTCAGCGTAGAGAAGGACCTACTGTATCGGGTGGCAAAAAGGGCAGAAGAAACCGTTGAGCAGCTTGTGGTGCCCAAACCTTACAGGAAGTTGGTGTTGGAGTTGGCCCATGGGCACATTCTTGGAGGTCATCTGGGGACAGAGAAAACCCGAGAGAGGGTATTACAGAGATTCTATTGGCCTGGGGTGATGAAGGACATAGAAAATTATTGTTCCTCCTGCCCTGTGTGTCAGAGGTCGGCCCCGATGCCACATTTCCGTAGCCCGCTGGTCCCTCTACCCATCATTGAGGTCCCGTTTGAGAGAATCGCAATGGATTTGGTAGGTCCTATAATCAAGTCCGCTAGGGGGCACCAGTACATATTGGTTATAATGGACTATGCCACCCGTTATCCAGAAGCGATCCCTCTCAGAAATACCTCGGCCAAAACCATAGCCAAAGAGCTATCTCTTGTTTTTAGCCGGGTGGGTATTTGTAAAGAACTGCTTACGGACCAAGGTACACCCTTTATGTCCCGGGTTATGAAAGAGCTGTGTAAATTGTTCAAAGTGACGCAATTGCGTACATCTGTGTATCACCCCCAAACCGATGGGCTGGTTGAAAGATTCAACAAAACCCTAAAACAAATGTTGAAGAAAGTGGTGGATAGAGATGGAAGGGATTGGGACTGTCTACTTCCTTATTTGATGTTTGCTATTAGGGAGGTGCCCCAATCCTCTACGGGATTCTCCCCCTTTGAGTTACTGTATGGGAGACACCCAAGAGGGCTGTTGGATATTGCCAAGGAAACTTGGGAAAGTGAGAGTTCTCCCCACAGGAGTGTGATTGAGCATGTCGCCCTGATGCAAGATCGAATTGCACAGGTAATGCCCATCGTGAAGGAACATTTGGCCCAAGCGCAGTTGGCACAGCAGAGAGTGTACAACCGTGGAGCCAAGACCCGTACCTTTTCCCCGGGGGATAGGATATTGGTACTTGTCCCTACGGTTGAAAGTAAATTCCTTGCCAAATGGCAAGGCCCCTACGAGATAATGGAAAAAGTGAGCGAAGTGAATTACAAGGTCAGACAACCAGGAAGGCGAAAGCCCGAACAGATCTATCACGTTAATCTGTTGAAAGCCTGGAGGGATAGAGAGTCCCTAGTCGCAGACACTTGGTCACCAGCTCAAACTGGTTGCGTGATTCCTGAGGTTGGAATCGCAGCCACCTTGTCACAACCCCAACAACAGGAGGTTAAGGAGTTTGTACTTCGCAACAAGGAGGTATTCTCTGAGCTGCCGGGACAAACATCTGGGGTAGAGCATGACATTATTACCCCGCCCGGTGAAAGGGTGAAGTTAAAACCCTATCGGATCCCAGAGGCCCGACGGGAGGCAATACGGGAGGAAGTACAGAGAATGCTGAACTTAGGGGTGATAGAGGAGTCCCAAAGTGATTGGTCTAGTCCCATTGTGTTGGTGCCTAAACCGGATGGGAGCTGGCGATTTTGTAACGATTTTCGTCAGTTGAACAAAGTTACAAAATTTGACACCTACCCCATGCCACGTATAGATGAGTTGATCGACCGGCTGGGAACAGCCCGATACATGACGACTCTTGACCTCACAAAAGGGTATTGGCAAATCCCCCTGGCCAAGTCGTCCAAAGAGAAAACCGCATTTGTAACCCCAGACGGGGCGTTCCAATATAAAAGAATGCCGTTCGGGTTACAGAATGCGCCGGCCACATTCCAGCGGAAAATGGACCAGATGCTGAGGCCCCATCGGAAGTATGCTGCGGCTTACCTGGATGACATAATTGTCCATAGCACAGATTGGGCCTCACATCTGCCAAAAGTGCAAGCAGTCCTGGACTCTGTTCGGGAAGCAGGGTTTACGGCTAACCCCAAGAAGTGTACCATTGGGCAGGAGGAGGCCAAATATCTTGGGTACACCATTGGGAGGGGAGTAATAAAACCCCAACTCAACAAAGTCGAGGCCATCCAGAGTTGGCCACGTCCCAACAGCAAGAAGCAGGTACGAGCCTTTCTGGGAATCGCTGGGTATTATCGGCGATTCATTCCCCACTTTGCTTCTAAGGCTGTGCCCCTAACCAACCTGACGAAGGGGAAAGGGTCGGTCATGATTAAATGGACCCCCGAGGCTGAGGCAGCATTCCAATTCTTGAAACAAGCCTTATGTAGCCAGCCAGTGTTGTACTCACCCGACTTCTCTAGAGACTTTGTCGTACAAAGTGATGCGTCAGATGTGGGGTTAGGAGCAGTATTGTCCCAGGTCTGGAACGGGGAAGAGCACCCAGTCATTTACCTCAGCAGGAAGTTGAAGTCCCATGAGGTAAATTACGCCACCGTTGAAAAGGAGTGTTTAGCGGTGAAGTGGGCTCTAGATTCCCTTCGGTACTACCTGCTAGGTAGGCACTTTGACATGGTTACGGATCACGCTCCGTTAAAGTGGATGGCTCAAAACAAGGAAACAAATAGAAGAGTGAATAGGTGGTTCCTGGCCCTCCAGGAATTCAACTTCACAGTAAAGCATCGCCCTGGCGTTCAAATGGGGAATGTGGATGCTTTGTCTCGAGTACATGAATGCCTGATTGCTGGTGTTCCAACCCCGAGGTTAAAACAAGAGGGGGGGGTATGTGACAGCAGGAAGGTAAAGTCACCTGGTTGCATCCAGGGGGGTAGATATATTTCGCCCAGATTCAGGCTTTACGCCGATTTATACAGCTAGGTGGAGAGTTGTATAAGCCCAGCTGAGACTAGTGGGCTCATTGATGACTCATACCTCTAGGGAGAGGGCTGGGCGTCGTGCAGACAGGGAGTGGATGAGTCCAGCTGAACCTTGTCAGCTCATTTAGGCCTCTATAAGAAAGCCCAGATTCATTAGATGTTAGCTCATGCCTGGAAGCAGACCTGTGTGGACTGTCTAGGGAGAGTGAACCCCTGTGCGGTGAGAGAAAGCCTGTGTGGCTATATTTTGCTTGGACATTTAAAACCAGGGACTAGGACAGCACTAGGCTGATCCCAGTTGTTAGTTAGGAAACCTGTATGTTTAGTCAGAGGTCAAGTTGACCAGGATTTATTTTGTTTGTTTCTTTTGCTTTGCTGTGTTTTTGTCACTGTAAATAGAAAATAAACGGCACCTTTTTGATTTTGAAAACCACAACCTCCGTCTGCTGGGCCTGTTTTTGTATGGGGAGCCCATCCCGGGGGTCACACACACCCGCTGCCGAGCTAACCCCCTCACAGGTGGTTAAACAATGCACTTAAAGGAGAAGTCCAGCCTGAGCTTTTCCGGCTGGGCTTCTCCTCTGGGTCACAGGAGTGCAATTAGTTTTGCACTCCTGTGACCCGTTTTCAGCGGAGAGCGGTCTGAAGTCCACTCTCCGCTGACGTCACTGCCATCAGTCATCACGACTTCCCAAGTCGGGATCCGCCAGCTGCCCTGATTGATGGCAGTCTCAGTGTCTCAGAGAGCCGCTGAGACAGCCTCTCCCCGCCCCTCCACTGCTCAGTGCTCCAATGAGCGTGGAGAAGCAGAGAGGAAAGAGGCTGACTGACAGTAAGACTCTTTCCTCTCGGAGATCTGTGAGAACCGAGCCAGCGGCGATGTTCGGTGGCTCGGTTCTCAGTGCACAGACGGAGGGGGACAGCTGGAGCATCGGTCTGATGCTCCATCCACCGAGGTAAGTATAAATAGGAAAAAACATGGAATCCCATACTTCTCCTTTAAGACAGTAGACAAAAAGTACCACTTTTCTGGCTGGGTTATGACCATAACATACATACAGTAGCATGTAAAATCCTGGAGAGTTGAATTGCAGGGAATTTCAATCTCATTGACACCAAACAGCTGTGTAGCCAGGTACTGGACTACAGCAGAATGGAGATGGCGACATTGCCCTTTTTTCTTCTCTTACTCTATTGAGATCCTGATGTTATGCTTCACCATCCACCTCCAGCAGTGAACCAGGGGAGAGCTAAAGCCAAGCAAGCTCACAGACCTCTATGCAGAGAGCTGAGAATCCTGGGAGAATCCTGGGGGTGGTAGATTGAGATCGTAGCCTTATGGTGGCTACACTATAATGGTTACACTAGGGATTCCAATAGGCACTGTGCAGTGGGAGGAGTGGGGAGATTACTTTTATTAAAGTGCCCAGGACATGTTCTTCCTGTTGGCACCGAGGGAGTTAGAGAGAGAACACCTCTGACTGAATATTCGCCTGCCAGCTGGAGACCATACTAGTGGAGATCCGAGCCTGAGAGTGGGAGTGAGGACGCTCAGATGCAGGACAGCACTGCCCACATAACAGCATCTGCACCGCTGTCACAGGGAGACTTGAGCATCCACTCACCCTCTGCTTCCCATCGCTTATCCCCAGAGGCTGTAGAAAGTACAGTGATGCCCCATACACACGATCGTTTTTCATGCCATTAAAAATGCCATTTTTAAAAATGGCCATTAAAAATTATCGTGTGTATGCTCCAGAGCATTTTTAACGACGTGAAAAACGGCCATTAAAAATTTCGAACATGCTCTCTTTTTTCACGTCGTTTTTTATATCTTTTTTTTAACGACGTGAAAAACGATAGTGTGTATGCTTTAACGACGTGAAAAAAAACGCGCATGCTCAGAATCAAGTATGAGACGGGAGCGCTCGTTCTGGTAAAACTAGCGTTCGTAATGGAGATAGCACATTCGTCACGCAGTAACGGACTGAAAAGCACGAGGCTGAAAAGCGCGAATCGTTGCTCAACAAACTTTACTAACATGAAGGGTGGCGTCATTTGGACGGAACTTCCCCTTTATAGTCCCGTTGTACGTGTTGTACGTCACTGCGCTTTGCTCGAGCGTTTTTTTTAATGATCGTGTGTACGCAAGACAGGCTTGAGAGGAAACATGAAAAAAAATGACAAGAAAAATGTCGGTTTAAAAAATGGCATGAAAAATGATCGTGTGTATGGGGCATAAGAGGTCATCGCAGCATCCCGGGGGCTTGTGAAAGGAATATTCTCATATTGCTGGTACTGCTAGCTGGTACTGCTAAGCAGGACACCAGGTGTACCCAATCCATTCTGCACCCATACTGCACTCTATACTGCACCTATTACAAACATAGATTGCACCTATACCAAGCTTATACCATATTTTACCAAACGTTTACTGCATCTGAGCCACATCTACCTTGCACCTGTGCCAAGACTTTACTGTACCTATACTGCATGCTGGTTAACTAGGACTGTTGTTAAGGGCACCAACGCTCTTAAAGAGCCCCAATGATAGCTGGCAAAAGAACATTTTAAAGGACCGCTCCTCCTGTAATTTTACTGAATGCTCCCTTTATTCCCCTGCCCCCTCT
Source organism: Rana muscosa (assembly GCA_029206835.1). NCBI lineage: Eukaryota > Metazoa > Chordata > Amphibia > Anura > Ranidae > Rana > Rana muscosa. Next base: position 86,259,055 of record CM055122.1, on the reverse strand, counting down.
GCTGCCATCCTCCTTTTCTTTTGGACAGTGCATACCCAGTAAGTCTAGCACTAGCACTGCTGCCATGAATACGCTCTGGCAGCATAGTTTAAGCACTAGGTAGATTAAACTTTTCTAATGCCCACTGCTGCACTTGAGGTGGCCTTGCTACTGTTTATGCTATTCTTGATGCCAAATGTCATTGTATGCCTAGTTCTTACTGTTAATCGCATTGTATGCTCAATTGTGATATTACCGTTGTAAATGCATAAGGTTTTTTTTACCTTCATGCATTCTATACATGAAGGAAAAAACCTTCTGTGTGCAGCAGCCCCCCTTTATACTTACCTGAGCCCCCTCTTGATCCAGCAATGTTCACGAGAGCCTTGCCTCTCTTGGGACTTGCCCTCCTGATTGGCTTTTGGCAGCAGTACTACTGCTGTCAATCACAGCCAGTGAGCCAATCAGGAGATGGAGGGGCGGGGCTGAGCCACGGCTCTGTGTGTGAATGAACACACAGAGCCGTAGCTTAGGAGCATGCCTGCTTGGGTGCCCCCACAGCAAACTGCTTGCTATGTGGGGGCCCCCTACAGGAGGGAGGAGTCAGGAGCCAGGTGTGCCGGCGTGGGACCTGAGAAAAGGAGGATCCGAGCTGCTTTGTGCAAAACCATTGCACAGAGTAGGTAAGGATAACATGTTTTTTTTTTTTTTTTTTTTTAAAACATATGGTATGTTTGTACCTCAACCTGGTGTGTCAAAGGGGCTGAGGTTCTTGAGAAAGTCTTGAGAAAGTCAAGGCAAAGAACAGAGGACCAATCCTATCCACCGGCTGCTATGAGGGTAGTGCTATAGAAGGAGGGCTTCAGTACAAAGTTAGTGGAATAAGTGAAGTGTTCTGGGTGGATGGAGATCTGGCAATTTGGTGATGTTAAGCCAGTTGGATATGGCAGAAGGAACTGATTACTAGGTTAATATGGAAAAACATCATTGTCATTGATAATGAAACAGGTCAGAAGAGAAAGGCCAGACTTTAGTTTGAGTTGACAGGCAGCCCACAATAGCTTAAACGGCAATGCAGAGAAGGGCATTTCAGAACTTGACAAACCTTGTTGAGCATGCAACAGTAAAAGGGTAATTTGTTTCCACTGCTATTAACTAAGAACAGAAAGATGAGTCTAAAAAAGGTGCAATACTGGTAGTGAAAAGTTGCAAAAATTTATTTTATTCTGGTGAATACTGATTTCTGTTGCGGTAATGATGAGGTCAGAATTTGATGTGCAAAGCATGGATCCATCCTGTCTTTTGTCACCATTTTGATGATAGCGGCAATATAATGCTTTGGAGAAAGCTTTCTTGGTACATGTTAAATCTCTTAATATCAACTTAGCATTGTTTAACTACTTGACCTCCGGAAGGTTTTACCCCCATTCATGACCAGGCCATTTTTTGATATCAGCACTATGCTTCTTTAACCACTTCAGCCCCGGAGGTTTTGGCTGCCAAATGACTGGGCCACTTTTTGCGATTAGGCACTGCTTCGCTTTAACTGATAATTGCGCGGTCGTGCGACGTGGCTCCCAAACAAAATTTACGTCCTTTTTTTTCCACAAATAGAGCTTTCTTTTGGTGGTATTTGATCACCTTTGAGGTTTTTATTTTTTGCGCTATAAACAAAAATAGAGCATCAATTTTGAAAAAAAAGCTATATTTTTTACTTTTTGCTGTAATGAATATTCCCCAAAAATATATAAAAAAACTAATTTTTTCCTCAGTTTAGGCCGATACGTATTCTTCTACATATTTTTGGTAAAAAAAATTGCAATAAGCGTTTTATTGGTTTGCGCAAAAGTTATAGAGTCTACAAAATAGGGAATAGTTTTATGGCATTTTTATAAAAAAATGTTTTAACTAGTAATGTCGGTGATCAGCGATTTTTATCATGACTGTGACATTATAGCGGACACATCGGACACTTTTGATGCTGTTTTGGGACCATTGTCATTTATACAGCGATCAGTGCTATAAAAGTACACTGATTACTGTGTAAATGACACTGGCATGGAAGGGGTTAACCAGTAGGGGGCGGGAAAGGGGTTAAGTGTGTCCTAGGGAGTGATTCTAAGACTCCATTCACACAGGGGCAACACGATTTCCAGCGCGATTTTGGTAGGCAACTTGGACGCGACTTGAGTATGAATCACAGCATGACATAAAGCTACTTACAAGGCAACTTGAAGTTGCTTCCACGACAGGAGACATTCCAGTGGCCAATAAAACAAGAATCAGCTCTGTGGGAGGGAGGGGGGAGGGAGAGGTTTGCCTGAGAAATGTATGTTCTCTTCCTGGAAAGTTGCTTCTGTTAAGACAGTCATCTGACTTCTGAGGCGACTTCCATTGAAATCAATGGGTACAGGTCGCCTAGCAGTCGCCTAGAAGTCAGATTGAAGTAGTACAGGAACCTTTTTTGAAGTCGGAGCGACTGCAGTAGTGTGCATTAAGACGGCTCCATTCACTTTCATTGATTTTCTCATGCAGCGCGACTTGAGGCAACTAGGGGCGACCTGGGGTGACTTGAAGTCAGATCCAAAGTTGCCCCTGTGTGAATGGGCTCTGACTGTGAGGGGGCTGGGCTACCAGTGACATGACAGTGATCACTGCTCCCAATGACAGAGAACAGAAGATCAGTGTCGTGTCACTAGGCAGAACAGGGAGATGCATTCATTCTGCAGCTCCGTGACACGATCGCGGGACACCGGTGGACATCGAGTCCGTGGGCACGGTCACGGAGCTTGCGGCAGGGGCGTGAATGTGCTGCCGGCGGGGCACGGGCGCCTGCACGCCACAAAATTCAAAGCAACGTATATATACGTTGCTTTGCGCAGCCGTGCCATTCTGCCGACGTATATCTACATGACGCGGTCGGCAAGTGGTTAACTGGCATTGAGTGGTCATGCAACACTGTACGCAAATGAAATGTATATAATTTTTTCCCCACACATAGAGCTTTGTTTTGGTGATATCTGATCACCACTGAGTTTTTTTAGTTTTTGCTATATAAATGAAAAAAAAAAAAGAAAATTTTGAAAAAAAATATATTTTCTACTTTCTGTTATAAAACATAACCAATAAAATCTAATTTCTTCATAAATTTAGGCCAAATTGTATTCTGCTACATGCCTTTGGTAAAACAAAATCCCAATGTATATTAAATTGTTTGTGTGAAAGTTATAGCGTCTTCAAATTGATCAATCCTGATGTATTGACGGCCTATCTCATTTTTTGAGTCCCTTAAAATGGGAGGACAGTACAAATACCCACCAAATGACCCTTTTTTTGGAAAGTAAACAGTATTTAGTATTTTGTACGTATTTGGTAAGAGGCATGGCAAGTATTTTAAAGTTGTAATTGAAACATTGTTTCTGTTTTTTTTTTTTTTTTTTTTATATTTTCTTTACTTTATTTTTTTACATAGTGACAATGTACTACTCTGGGGGCTTCTTAAAGTTTTTTTTTTTTTTTACTATTTGATTGCTGTTACAGTGATGATCACTGTAACAGAAATGTTTTGAACTGTAATGAGTGGGTTACACTCATAATAGCTGTGATTACTATTGTGTGATGTGATTGGCCCGCAGATATCACATGGTCCAGGGTGCTGTGATTGGCCCAAGTACCATGTGATAGCTGTGGGCCAATCACAGCATCAAAATACTAAGCACAGCTGTTATGAATGAAACCCATTCATAACAGTTGTGTTTACATTGTGATCACTGTGCAAACATGTTATACCCTAGCCGCTCAAAGCAGCCAGGTACAGCGAGTCGCAATCCACTGTGTCCAGTGGCCCACTTTGCACTCACTAACTGGACATATTGGGGATTCAGATCAGTAGGGGCTGTCTGTGGGGTCTGCATCTCCAGAGCAAGGCACCCATCATTGTTTTCTAGGACACAGCATCCTAACACCAATGACTTAGCACAACCCAATCCAGCACTCAGAGCCTAGAAACACCCAGCATTTAGAAGAGGTTGAAACTTCTGTCATGGAACTAGCTTACCTGAAGTCCATCCCCCTTCAGACCTGCCTTCTGGCTTACTCCATCAGCTACGTTGCTACACTATGGTGAAGAACGGGACATCAGCTTGTGAAGTTGGAAGGTAAAGTATAGGAAAAGAAAAAGGGGTAAAAAGAAGAGTAGGGCGAGAGACAAGACAAAGAAGGGAAACTGTAAAGATGGGATTAGTACACTAGCGACAGTACCTCAGGTCTGGGACCAAAAATGTGGCCCAATAAGACAAACATTTTCTTTTTCTTTACGGAGGTGGTCCAACTTGATCTTGCATGCAGAAATTCTGAAAATGCTCATGCTGAACCCTACCTTCTTTTTCTGACCCTTTGCACCCATTAATAGGTACTAGATGTGCTACTAATAAAGAGCATGTGAAATGAATAAATAGAAGGCATTAACAGCATGTTCTGCTATATAAAGCAACCTTCAGAAGGTTACTAGATAAAATTGTGGAATAATATGTAAAATATTAAATGAAAAGTTAAAGGCATACTTCATTCTGCGCTAAAATCAGCCCCTAACAAACTGAAAATAAAGTAGGGAAGAGAATAGGCTATTGGTAATAGCAGGCAGCCAGTTCCCATTCTGTTCACACGATCTTCTGTTGCACTCTGTTCAGCATCCACCAATTTTGTTTACATTGCCTTTTACCTATTATATCTACCCTGTAGACAGAACTTTCTGTCTAACTTGTGGCCTGTTGGTAGTATTCTCTTACACACTTATAAGTACTTTACGCTTATTCTTTTTCACTTTTATAGAACATCTATATTTTTTCATGCCTAACTCTTTGTAGTTAAAGATCTGTGCCATGATGAGCTTGATGCTTCCAGCATTCTGTAGATAGAAACCTTAAGAGCTGTTTTGATGCAAGAAAATTGTCAGCTTTGGAGGACTCTCTCGTGCTTACACTTTGAAAATACCTTTACTAGGAAAAACAAAGAAAAACAAGAATCTTCTACTTCTAGATGGCACGTAGCTATTATTGTTGTCTGGTTTCATTTGGCATTGTTTCAAAGACTAGCAATATGATACGACACATTAAGAAAGCAAATGCTCAGGCGAATTTGCAAAACAGAAAAAGAGAAACATATTTTGTGGATTCCCCTGTGCAATGTGGTTTTTATGAGTGCTGGAGGTGAAATCATTACAGCTTTCAGTGTGCATAAAGAGAAGCGTAGAGGAATCTGGTACTTGTAATCAATAGCTCAGACAACATCTAATTTTTCTCAGAGCCCGGCCAGGAAGAGGATGTGTTTCAGGACTGTTCCAGCTCTCAGACTGCAGGTGGTTGTTGTCACTCCATTTGTTATATTTATTGCATGCAAACTGCTGCAGGCTATACTTCTGATTCCTAGGCCATGTTATTGCTCATTACTGTAAACCAGGAAACTTACAACAGGCACTGTGTTTTAAGATACACATCCATAATGCTCAGTTTCAACCATGATATCACAGCCACTCTGGGACAGAAGTTTTGAAAACTCTGTAAGCCTTTGAATTAAAGATATATAGAGAAGAAGTGTTGGCTGCACAGGTTTAGAAATTCCCAGGAGACTTTCTGCTTTTATTAATGAGGAATTCCTTCTCCCCCTGTGCTGTTGGATTTCCATACAAATTTTTCACAAGCTAAAGAAAACCGATAACTGTCCACATATCGTTAATCTATTGCTAGACTAGATTGGTGGAGGGCCAAACATGGGCTCTTTCTGTTGGATGCCAGTACAACTTCTTGTTTATTTATATTTATTAATTTATTCTGATGACCGGTCAGTGGAACAGTGGCAGAGTCATTGGGAGAAGAAAGAAAGGCATAGACAGAGATGCAGTCAGTATCAATATATGTGTGTATATATTTAAAGGTTTAAGTGTCATATGTTGGCTTGTCACTTTGAGAAATGGGTTTGATGAGGCCCTGAAATGGAATTGAAGTAGAAATGGAGGTGGAACATGTCTTTTTTGCAAATATTTTGATGTGACCTTAATAAATTGCAGAGGGTAGACATGGAGTAATGACGTTTTCTATATTTTGAGCTATAATATGGTATCACTGATAGCTGTGCACCCCCAACCAGTGGTGTTTTTAGGGTCTGGTACTTGATGGATTTGTTTGCAGTACAACTACTCAGAAAAAAGTTGCCCCTCATCCAACCCCTATGATTTTGCTGAATTATGAAAACAATCAGGCTGTTTTTGAGATATGAATTACCGTACTTCAGCAGACAATCTTCAGGCACCAACATTTAATAAAATTATTATGGCTAGACTGTAATCTTTAGTGTTGACATCAAAGATACACAAATGAGAGATTTCTTTAAACACATTGAAAATAATAAAAAATATTATAATAATATGTTACTTCAAAACACATCACACCAATCAATTAAAAACAACAAACTGAGGCCTCAGCAGTTTCCATAGAAATCTATACAAATAATGCAAACTATTCCAGTAAGATAAATGCACAGTCCTTTATGCTAATTCTGACACTTGTAATGGTAATGCAATTAAGCTAACAAAAGATCTTTCAAAGCTCTGACATATACCAGCCAAAGGTGGATAACCTCATAGGCACTTAGTCCAACAACTTTCCCATTCATTGGGCTAATACCTTATAACTAGGGATGAGCCGAACACCCCCTGGTTCGGTTCGCACCCTATTAAATACAATGGACGCGAACGTTCAAAATCAAAAGTGCTAATTATAATGGCTAATATGCAAGTTATTGTCCTAAAAGGGGTTTGGGGACCCGGGTTCTGCACCAGGGGACATGTCTCAATGGAAAAAGAAATGTTAAAAACTGCAGTTTTTTTCTGGAGCAGTGATTTTAATGATGCATAAAGTGAAAAAAAAAAGTGAAATATTCCTTTAAATATCGTACCTGGGGGGTGTCTATAGTATGCCTGTGAAGTGGCATGTGTTTCCCGTGTTTAGAACTGTCCCTGCACAAAATGACATTTCTAAAGGAAAAAAAGTCATTTAAAACTGCTTGCTCTGAACAGCAGTATACAGGCGGTGCAAACAAGACAGGGACTGTAGGTTTGTTCTTAAGTAGAATCTGTTTGTTATTTGGAACAGGTACATTTTTTAAGTGTAGCTCCAGACAAAAAATCTATATTTAGGCTTTTTGGAAAACATAGGGAAGGGTTATCATCCCTGTAACATTTGTTTTGCTGTCTGTGCACCTGTTCAGAACATTTCCCCTCACTTTCCGTCCCAATGACAAATGTTTTTTGAAAATTTGTTTTTTTTATTGAAACAAGGATTGGTGATAAAGCATCAGTGGAGAGGAGACACCTCTTTCCCATATTAAATCTTACAGGAGAGAATTTCCCTTCCTAGGGGTAGATTTCCTCTCACTTCCTGTTGTCTCCTTCCGTTTGCAAGGAGGAGTCGTTTGTAAGTTGGATGTTTGAAAGTAGGGGCCTGCCGTATATACTCTGCAGAAATTTGGCCCTTAGGTGTTGGTGTTGCCACAACACTGTAAGCCCTCACAGTTACTCTTGGTGGGCGCTGGAACGCCCTGCTGTGAACTATTATATCAAGAATTGTAATTACATGCCATTGTTGAACAGTGGTAGGAAAAATTGGGCCTTTGGTAGTGGTGGTGGTGCTGGTTCCACAACACTGTAAGTCCTCACAGTTATGCTTGGTGGGAGCAGGAATGGGCCCATCTGTGTGAAATATTAGATCAAGAAGTGTAATTACATGCCCCTGTTGAACAGGGGCAGAAAAATTGTGCCTTAGGCACTGGTGCCACAACACTGCAACCCCTCACAGATACTGTAGTTGGAGCGCACCAATGAGCCCTGTTGCAAAGTATTGCATAACAAATTGTTAAACAGGGGCAGAAAAATTGGGCCTTAGGCACTGGTGCTGGTGCCACAACACTGCAACCTCTCACAGATACTGTACTTGGAGCGCAGCAATGAGCCCTGCTGCAAAACATTGCATCAAAAATTGTAAATACACGCCCCTGTTAAACAGGGGCAAATAAATTGGGCCTTAGGCACTGGTGCTGGTGCCACAACACTGCAACCCCTCACATATACTGTAGTTGGGGCACAGCAATGAGCCCTGCTGCAAAGCATTGCATCAAAAATTGTAAATACACGCCCCTGTTAAACAGGGGCTGAAAAATTGGGCCTTAGCCACTGGTGGCAATGCCCAGAACCAAAAATGTTCTTTCAAGCTATCGGCATGATTATTGAGGAGGAAGAGGATAGTCACTCAGCATAACAGGATAGTCACTCAGCATTAGCATAGGCAGTCTTGAAGGGCTAGACTGCATAGGAGTGGTGAAGACCACCCCTAACAGGTAAGGAAAGGTTGCAAACTCACTGTCAGAAAAAAAGACAAAAGAGAAGGGGGACATAGTCAGCACCACAACCGCTATGAGAACAATGAATCAGAGCGGATATGAACTGTCAATGAAGCACCTACCTCTGTATTGGCGGTCTAACGGATAACCCAGCTGGGAAGGATACATCCAGCTCCCTTAGTTTGGGAAGGAATCCTGGCAGAATGTCAGCGGCAAAGCCGCGCTACTTATACCCCCGCCGCGGCAACGTCTGACATCATCGCTGCGACGCGGACGTATTCAGCGGCCTGTGCTGGACGCATGCGAAGCCCAATGATTGGGCTTCCGCATGAGTCACCTGGGCAGCAGACGGAGTGGCGCGTCACACGTCCCAGAACGTGTGCGTCATTGTCCCCCGTACTGCTAAAGTCTGCCGCGCCATCTTGAAAAAGGGAAGGCCCAAGATTGAAAAATAATGGGAAAGCGTAATGACGCTAAAAAGTTGGAAAACAAGGATGGGACTGGAGACTTAGTGGCACAGGCGAGCTAACAATGGGGACCCCAATGGGCAGTCGATTGGCATAGCGACTGGAATCACATTGGGGGCCCCGGGCATCCGTATGGTTGCACTAAGGAGGGTCAGGGGATGGACCTGGAAAGGGAGAATGCCTCGTGGAACAGTTTGATAAGTAAGTGACAGTCAAATAAATGACTGTCTATAGATGTACTCCAAATTTGGTTTTCATCAAAAACTGCCGTTGCTGAAAGAAAAAAAACATGAAGCAAATTACAAAATTTGTTTATATGAGAACTCTATCAGCCTATAATCTTATTATAGGCTGATAGAGTTCTCATATAAACAAATGTTGTAATTTGCTTCATGACCCATTCTGTACTTCTTAAATTCACCAATTTGCACTCATTTTTCTAAAATATGAAAATGGGGTAATGTTTCAAGACTGTTTTCTTATTATTTTTTTACTGTTTTTTTCTTTCAGCAACGGCAGTTTTTTATGAAAAACTAATTTGGAGTACATCTATAGACAGTCATTTATTTGACTGTCACTTACTTATCAAACTGTCCCACGAGGAATTCTCCCTTTCCAGGTCCATCCCCTGACCCTCCTTAGTGCAACCATACGGACGCCCGGTGCCCCCAATGTGATTCCAGTCGCTATGCCAATCGACTGGCCATTGGGGTCCCCATTGTTAGCTCGCCTGTGCCACTCAGTCTCCAGTCCCATCCTTGTTTTCCAACTTTTTAGCGTCATTACACTTTCCCATTATTTTTCAATCTTGGGCCTTCCCTTTTTCAAGATGGCGTGGCAGACTTCAGCAGTACGGGGGACGGTGACGCACACGTTCTGGGATGTGTGACGCGCCACGCCGTCTGCTGCCCAGGTGACTCATGCAGAAGCCCAATCATTGGGCTTTGCATGCGTCCAGCACAGGCCATTGAATACGTCCGCGTCGCGGCGATGATGTCAGACGTCGCCGCGGCGGGGGTATAAGTAGCGCGGCTTTGCCGCTGACATTCTGCCAGGATTCCTTCCCAAACTAAGGAAGTGAGTTTGCAACCTGTTAGGGGTGGTCTTCACCACTCCTATGCAGTCTACTCTACCTGCACTAAATCTAAACAGGAGTGTCATCTCCTTTGGTGTAACCTATCAACACTAAATGAAACTACTACTACATTGGCATATTGGTTATGACTTCAGTCACCTATGCATCCAGGTAGGATTTCTATCCTTTCCCTTCTCTTGTCTATTGTATTTTACTCCGCTCATAATTTTGATTATTGGAACTATAGCCCCCTGTCCCCTGTATCATTATTATTATTATTTTTACAGGTTGAGCTTTACTATGCTTCCTACCCCTGTGGTTGCAATACTATTGGTGGGTAACTGGATGTGGATAAGTGGTTGAATGACCCGTGGGAAATGTCGTTTTCTTTAATCCGTGGGTTTTGAAAGAATTTTTCATTTTTGTTCTTATGATGATTCAATAATCCAGAAAATAGGTGAGTGCATGTATATATATATATACATATTCTTGTTGTTCAGTATGGGTCATGATATACCATGCATGTCAATACTTTCCCTTTAAAAATTGTGTTATTATAACTAGGTTATGCCTGTAGTGCATTCCCTAATATATTTCTCAACAAATCTATTGCAAATGCATTGAGTATCTAACCAATCCTTATGCTAATTTTGTGTATTATGTGCTTTCAGTGTAATCTGCTATAGTTTCAATCACTCCCGAAGAAGCTCTGTGTAGCGAAACTAGTCGAGTGGCAACCTAGCAGTGAACCGCACTTTTTGGCCATCTAGCCATGCATCTGCAAGGATGGTTATTTTATGTATTTTTGTACTTGTATTGTAATAAAATGTAATCTTTTAAGATTTGATCTTTGTGTTCTCTCTACCAAGCACCGTAGTTTTAAAAGTCCCAGGGTACTTAGCGTACCCACTGTTCTCGCCCCCTTCTTCATGTATATATTACACATAAAAAAATGAATACATCACAGCAGAAGGAATGATTTGTTTTTAATCAAAATCACCACTGTGCACTTGGAGATAGTTTAGATAAGATGTTACTGCCATAAAATCCAATGTATCGGTACCCCTGTACCACTGGATATTGTGGTCCCACCTGTCCCATTCACCTTAGAGACAATGAACTGTCCATGTGTTTGTTTTGTATTTTATTGAGGGATTTTGAACTTGGATAGGGTAAGAAAAATTATGGGATGCCCGGAATCAATACTAGAATCAATAAGATGATCAGTTGGAACCTCTATTTACACTTCTAGAGCTCCAGTCTCCTCCAGCACAATGCTTGTTTTCACACTATTTCACTCTCTCCTGTACAATACTTGGTTCCAGGCACAGCTAGCACATGGTAGGCCCAACTCTGACTCTGTCAGGCCTTAGCAACTGCCATTTGCAGGCAGGGACTACAGGCCCCTTTAGTGTAGCAACAAATAGTGAAAGAACAAGTATTTTAATGCTAGCTGTCCTATGGTGGACTACTGCTCCCAGTCAGTCCTCTTCAGGACTTTGAGAAAGTCCCCTACCCTGGGTGGGGTGACCTTGGGCCAGGAACTGAACAGGAACCCCACACAACCTAAGGGGTGTCCTGAACAGGAGCAGGAGAGGACAGCGGGGAAAACTGCCAGGCAAGTCTCCAGGAGGGATCCATCAGGTGTCGGTGAGTGACAGGCACAGTCGGGAGAGCTGGGAGAGGCATTTTTAGAGTGGAATGAGAGTGTGCAGTCTGAGATGAATGTAGAGGCAGCGGGAAAGACTGCGATGTTACTGGCAGTGAAGTCGGGCCGCTGCAGTGGGGAGGACTGTCAGGGTCTGCAAAGGGCTGACTGGGATCAGTAGTTCACCAAAGAGGGCAGCTAGCACCAGCAATTTCTTTACTACACCATAGGGGCTCACGGTCCCTGCCTGGCTGGAACCAGTGTCAGGCTTAACCATGTGCTAGCTGTGCCTAAAGAATTGTGCTGGAGGGAGAAGGAGAGATAGTCTGCAGCAAGTGTTGTGCAGGAGGAGAGTGTCTAAATCATCCCAAACCATGCAAGAATCTTTGTCCTGGGCATCCCACGAATTCCTTAACCCCATCCCAGTTCTAATCCCTCAATAAAATACAAAAAAAAAAAAGCTAACAGACTTGTCCATTGTCTTGGAGTGTCTGGAAGTGAATGCTGGGCTGGGCAGGGTGACAGGAGGGCCACATCACACAATTATATAAAATTCATGTGGGTATAGTGTTGCTTGACTGAGTAATTGTCATTGTGACAGTGAAAATGGCAAAAAATGGGCTTGCACGATATTCAAGTGGTAAACAAGTGTTTAAACAATCTTATCCTTACAGTAAATTGTACAATATGGTATTGACTAAAGGTTTTGGTTTTCATTTTGATTTTGGAGTTTAGTCAAATGTTTATGGTTGAATTTTTGCAAAAAATTTAAATGTGATGCCGCATATTGTACCTTATTAAGAGAAAACCTAGGGTATAGAGACATTAAGGGGTCTAATTATAAAAAAAAGTTGCTGTGGAAATGTCTGGAGCATTCACAAACATGTTGCTATTAATATGCATGAATATACTTTTATCTCAATAATACACCCCTGTCAGAACAATAACTGAAGAATGAAAGTGGCAGCTCTACAAACTGTATATAAACAAGTGTAGCTGACAGACCCCACTTTTCTTCGCCAATAGCGGGGCACACCTGCTACTTGCCCGGTATCCCCTCCCTGTGTATAGAGAGGAGCGAGCTGTGTTATTGTGCTGTGCACGGCTGCCGAGAGAGGACACCCATGGTGCTGTGATACCCCCTGTAGTTCAACCTATGCCGGCGGTGACAGTGCCACCTACAGGCAACAGAGAACACTACAGCCAGGCAGTATCACACCCAGAGCAGAAACAATAATGAATCAGTGATTGGTCTGAGCCCAACTACCGGCTCAGACTACCCCTAAATTTCCACATAGCGCCCCCAAATATTGGGGGGGGGCGCTAGACAAGGAAAGGGGTGCCCCTTAGTATATATCATAAAAACATTTATTAAGAGAACAATATCCACTCACATGGAGAGAAGTTGAGTTCAGATACATTTCTGGGCTGGAGAGATGGGACTACAGGTCACAGCGAGTCCGTTTGTAGCTGGCAGCACATCAGATCCAAGGAGGATATGGTGGGATGGCTGAGCACAGCACATTCTCCTTCAGCTGTCCAGGTGTAGCACATCAAGGTCAGATGGTGTCAGTAGAGAGACCATCAAGCAAGATGTGGGTTCCGGGAGTGGTTATTGGGGGAAGTCTGACGCCAGAGCCTGTAGCTGGCCGTGCTGTGGTTCCACAATGTTCATCCGGCGTCCGCAGTGTAGTAAAGACACGGTTGTGTAATCGGAGCCAAAACGAGGCTTGAGAAGCAAACACAGCGTGGATATTGTTCTCTTAATAAATATTTTTATGATATATACTCAGAGGCACCCCTTTCCGTGTTTTTCTCCTAGCTTACTGGAACACGCTTCTGGTCTTTTTGGTGGCAGCCCTGACAGACTCATATATATATATACTGTATATATTTCTATATCCCTGCCCTTTGGACTATTGGGAACTACACACTATCATATTGAGGTATCTTAGCATTGCGCCTTCTTACTTGTAAAAAAACTACAAACTGAGCAGCGCTAATATTCAACACTTAAAATAAGTGCTAATCAAATATCTAGTAAGAAAATATTATATATAGCAATATACAAAATGTGACATCCTGTAAAGAAACTAAATAAATAAAGTGCTTGTGCTCTGTGGATCTAACTCAGTCCTTGATAAGGTGTTAAAATGAACAACGAAAGTCTATAATAAAATGAATCATGTGATGATTGTGTCTTCATGCGGTGTGCACACATCCCCCACCAGGTGTACCCTCACCTTAAGGGCTTAAACAATGAGCCTGTAATTAATAGCATTAGCCTGCAGAGATCCTCCTATATTTGCTTTGTCCTATGTAGGTTATGGAACGCTGATATGGAACACAGGTCTCTTGCTCCTCCTGATAGTAGCCCAGCTCAAAAGCCACTATTTTCTCCTGGTTTGTTCAAAGACTCGCCTAATATACATCACATGCAAGAAATGACAGAGGCATGCAATAGCGTGATAACGTTGAAAAAGGTTTAATTGCAAACAAAACTCCACATACATACATCTCACATTTCAAATGAATAAAAATGGCCTTTAAAGTCCTGGAGTGCTGAGGGGTGATAGAGTCGCCTATGGTCCGGTTCTGCAGCTCCAGTTTCACAGTGTTCCCCCTGTCCTATGCCTGCTCTACAACACTTCCTGGTACCTCCACGTCAGCCGATCAAGCTCCTCCTACTGGGTTAGTCACAATCTCGTGACTTCCTCTGGGAGATCTACAAACTATTTAGTCTCATAATTTGTCATGGCTTTCATCCACTCATATACAAGGACAAGGATACTTGGGGGTCTATTCATAAAACATCCTCTGTGCGAATATTTCAAGCATTTACACAACCACCACAAATAATTAGCCTAATATGTTTATTTTCTATGATTGTCAGCTGAAATTGCTTAAAAAAGTGTTAGCTGGAATTCAATTTTACTTTGATAGTTAAGCCCTTTTAAATCTGTTATTGCACTCAACAATAGCCCATCCCCAGACTGACAATGTCACAGCTGCTCCTACATCCAGTCTGGAGACACTGGCCGGATCACTAGATGAAGGTTAAGGGGAAAAAAAGAATAAAAAAAAGATACAGTTGTGCTCAAAAGTTTGCATACCCTGGAAGAAATTGTGACATTTTGGCAATAATATTGAAAATATGACTGATCATGCCAAAAAAACGTCTTTTATTTAACCACTTGACAACTGGGCACTTAAACCCCCTTAATAACCAGACCCATTTCAGCTTTCAGTGCTCTCACATTTTGAATGACAATTACTCAGTCATACAACACTGTACCCATATGAATTCTTTGTAGTTTTTTTCCACACAAATAGAGCTTTCTTTTGGTGGTATTTAATCACCGTTGGGTTTTTTATTTTTTGCGTTATTAACCACTTCAATACCATGCACTTATGCACCTTCCCGCCCAGACCAATTTTCAGCTTTCAGTACTCTCACACTTTGAATGACAATTACTTAGTCATGCTACACTGTATCCAAACAAATTTTTTATCATTTTCTTCTCACAAATAGAGCTTTCTTTTGGTGGTATTTAATCGCCACTGGGTTTTTTATTTTTTGCGATATAAGCAAAAAAACAGCAATTTTTAAAAAAAAAAACACTTTTTTTTAGTTTCTATTGTAAAATTTTGCAAAAAAGTAATTTTTCTTCATAAACTTGTGCCAAAATGTATACGGCTACATATCTTTGGTAAAATGAACCCAAATTAGTGTATATTATTTGGTCTTTGTGAAAGTTATAGAGTCTACAAACTATGGTGGCAATCACTGAAAATTTATCACATCTGATCACGCCTGATGTACTGAAGGGATATCTCATTTCTTGAGACACTAACAAGCGAGGAAAGTACAAATACCCCAAAATTACCCCTTTTTGGAAAGTAGACAGTCCAAGGTATTTACTAAGAGGCGTGGTGAGTTTTTTGAAGTTGTATTTTTTTCCCACAATTCTTGGGAAAATTAATTTTTTTATTTTTATTTTTTTTTTTACACAAACTGGTCATATTAACAGTTTTTTTTCTCTCACACAGCATATGCATAATTGCAACTACACCCCAAAATACATTCTGCTACTCCTCCTGAGTGTAGCGATACCACATGTGTGAGACTTTTACACAGCCTGGCCATATACAGAGGCCCAACATTGAAGTAGCACTTTCAGGCGTTCTACAAGCATAAATCGCACATATCCTTTCTCAACCACCTATTACACTTTTGAAGGCCCTGGAGCACCAGGACAATGGAATTTTCCACAAAATGACCCCATTTTGGAAAGCACACACCCCAACGTATAATCTATGAAGCATTATGAGTCTTTTGAACGGTTCATTTTTTTCCAGAAGGTTTTGGAAAATGTGGAGAAAAAATGAAAATGCATTTTTTTTACACAAAGTTGTCCATTTATAAGATATTTCTAACGCATAGCATATACATAGCAAAAATGACACCCCAAAATGCATTCTGCTACTCCTACTGAGTATAGCGATACCACATGTGTGAGACTTTTACACAGCCTGGCCATATACAGAGGCCCAACATTGAAGTAGCACTTTCAGGCGTTCTACAAGCATAAATCGCACATATCCTTTCTCAACCACCTATTACACTTTTGAAGGCCCTGGAGCACCAGGACAATGGAATTTTCCACAAAATGACCACATTTTGGAAAGCACACACCCCAACGTATAATCTATGAAGCATTATGAGTCTTTTGAACGGTTCATTTTTTTCCAGAAGGTTTTGGAAAATGTGGAGAAAAAATGAAAATGCATTTTTTTTACACAAAGTTGTCCATTTATAAGATATTTCTAACGCATAGCATATACATAGCAAAAATGACACCCCAAAATGCATTCTGCTACTCCTCCTGAGTATAGTGATACCACATGTGTGAGACTTTTACACAGCCTGGCCATATACAGAGGCCCAACATTGAAGTAGCACTTTCAGGCGTTCTACAAGCATAAATCACACATATCCTTTCTCAACCACCTATTACACTTTTGAAGGCCCTGGAGCACCAGGACAATGGAATTTTCCACAAAATGACCCCATTTTGGAAAGCACACACCCCAACGTATAATCTATGAAGCATTATGAGTCTTTTGAACGGTTCATTTTTTTCCAGAAGGTTTTGGAAAATGTGGAGAAAAAATGAAAATGCATTTTTTTTACACAAAGTTGTCCATTTATAAGATATTTCTAACGCATAGCATATACATAGCAAAAATGACACCCCAAAATGCATTCTGCTACTCCTCCTGAGTATAGCGATACCACATGTGTGAGACTTTTACACAGCCTGGCCATATACAGAGGCCCAACATTGAAGTAGCACTTTCAGGCGTTCTACAAGCATAAATCGCACATATCCTTTCTCAACCACCTATTACACTTTTGAAGGCCCTGGAGCACCAGGACAATGGAATTTTCCACAAAATGACCCCATTTTGGAAAGCACACACCCCAACGTATAATCTATGAAGCATTATGAGTCTTTTGAACGGTTAATTTTTTTCCAGAAGGTTTTGGAAAATGTGTAGAAAAAATGAAAATGCATTTTTTTTACACAAAGTTGTCAATTTATAAGATATTTCTAACACATAATATGTACATAGCAAAAATTACACCCAAAAATGCATTCTGCTACTCCTCCTGAGTATGGCGATACCACATGTTTGAGACTTTTACACAGCCTGGCCACATACAGAGGCCCAACATCCAAGTAGCACCTCCAGGCATTCTAGCAGCATTAATTGCACATATCATTTTCTGACTACCGATCACATTTTTGAAGGCCCTTCATATATCTAACACATAGCAGGTACATACCAAATAACAAAAGATTACCTGTGGTTTTAGAAGTGCAGTGGTCCACAGAGGAGAGCATCGGTCCAGGCAGCAGGCAGGGATGAGGTCAGCGACAGCAAAAGCAATCATCCAGGCAGCAGGCAGGAATACTGTCCATAGTTCGCACAGGCAGAGATACTGTCAGCACAGCCAGAGCACAGCCAAAGCACAGGTCCAGGTAGCAGGCAGAGGTGTCCTATCCTATCCTATCGATGATATCTTCGATATATTGGAGGTAGTGGAGTCGGTGATTTTGAGTTGCTTTTTGGTAGCAGACAAACGAATTAAAAAGGGCCATGTGAAACAGGTGAAACGCAACTTTTTTGTGCCAATAATGGGACTTTCTGGTTGATAAGTAGGGCTGTAGCATCTGGTCGTTTAAATCCACCCCCCCATGTACAAATTGTAGTCGTGGATACATTCAGGCTTTACAATGGAGCTGCGTCTTCTTGGGATCTCCACCATGGTGTCATTGTGGATCGTAGAGAGGATGTGGACATCTTTCTTGTCCCTCCACTTCATGGCCAACACCTCCTCGTTCCTCATGGATGCCGATTCTCCAGGTCGCAATTTTTTTGTCAATAAATTTTGTGGGAATCCCTTCCGGTTTTTTTTTAAGGTACCGCAGGCCGGGGTTTGTTTACTGTAAAGGTGGCGAAAAAGGGGCAGGCTGGTATAATAATAATCAACATATAAATGGTAACCTTTTCCGAACAGGGGGTATGCCAACTCCCAGACAATTTTCCCACTGGTTCCAATATATGTGGGGCAATCACGGGGCTGGAGCTGGGAGTCTTTGCCTTCGTAGATCCTGAATTTGCAGACGTATCCAGTGGCTCAATCACATAATTTATTTAATTTTAACCCATACCTGGCTCTCTTGCTTGGTATGTACTGCTTGAACTGCAGTCGGCCGGTGAAATGTACGAGGGACTCGTCCACACAAATTTTTTGGTCTGGGATGAAAACGTCTTCAAATCGCTGGGAAAAGGCATTGATTAGGGGGCGTATCTTGTACAATTTGTCGTAGTTGGGATGATCTCGGTGAGGGCACTGTGAATTGTCATTGAAGTGGAGAAAGCGCATAATCATGTCGTATCTTTTCCTGGACATGACAGTGGAATATATGGGCATGTGTTGGATGGGGCGTTTGGACCAATATGAATGGACTTCGTTCTTTTTTGTAAGCCCCATATTGAACATAAGGCCCAAAAATAATTTAAATTCCTCCAATGTTAGACGCCGCCACTGGAACATGCGGGCGTAGGAAGAATTGGGGTTGGCAGCAATAAATTGGGATGCATACAGATTCGTTTGATCCACTATATTCTGCAGCAAATCTTGTGGGAAAAATAAACAAAAATAATCAAATTTAGAAAAATTTGTAGTGTCGGGCTGCACACCTGGCTGTGCGGTGAAAGGGGGGATGATAGCGGATCCTGAGTTGGCAGGCAACCATAAGGGGTTTGCCAGGGCATCGGGAAGGTAGGATTGGGGCTGGATTCTTCGGGTTGGGCGTGCATTTCCATTGCTTGTACTGGGCTCCTCTTCCTGGGGTATGGCGCTGCTGGTGGTGGGCAGTTCTCCTGATCTTGGTGCTGATCTTGGTGCTGATCTTGGTGCCGATCGCATTCTTTTGGGAGGGACGGTTTCCTCCGGGGACTCGGACTCTGAGCCACTATCCTCCACTGGCTCGTATTCCGAACCAGAATCGGATAATGGGAGCTCCCCGCTGCTCTCATCATCCGACATGGCAAGAATGGCATATGCCTCCTCAGGTGTGTAAACCCTTTGGGACATTATGGCAGTGCTTATTGGTGGGCCTGTGTAATGGTACTGCTGGTGGTAGTGGTGGCGGTCTGTGTGGTAGTACCGATGGAGGTATTAGTGGTGGGCCTGTGTGGTGGTACCGATGGCGGTATGGGTGGTGGTGGTACCAATGGCGGTACAGGTGGTGGTGGTACCGATGGCGGTACGGGTGGTGGTGGTGGCGGCGGTACCGGTGGCGGTACGGGTGGTGGTGGTAGCGATGGCGGTATGGGTGGTGGTGGTACCGATGGCGGTACAGGTGGTGGTGGTACCGATGGCGGTACAGGTGGTGGCGGTACGGGTGGTGATGGTACCGATGGCGGTACAGGTGGTGGTGGCACTACCGACGGTGGTACGGGTGGTGGTACTGGTGGTGGTACCGATGGCGGCACTAGTGGTGATACTGGTAGCGGGCCTGTGTGGCAGTATAGATGCTGGGCCTGGTGGCGGTACTGGTGGTGGTACTGGTACCGATGGCGGTACTGGTAGCCTGTGTGGCAGTGCCAATGGCGGTACCGATGGAGGTGGGCCTGTGACAGATGATTGACAGATGGGCTGATTGATTGATTGACAGATGGGTTGATTGATTGACAGATGGGGTGATTGATTGACAGGTGGGGTGATTGATTGACAGGTGGGGTGATTGATTGACAGGTGGGGTGATCGATTGACAGGTGGGCTGATTGATTGACAGATGGGCTGATTGATTGACAGATGGGCTGATTGACAGATGGGCTGATTGACAGATGGGCTGATTGGCTGGGCTGATTGATGTGCTGGGCTGTGTGACAGGTCCTCTTTATGGGGGGGGGGGCGTGTTGTGCACTGTAAACTTATGTAGACAAACTACACTGAGCTAACTTACTGATCTCTTCTCTCTCCTCACAGATCGGTGTGTGAGGAGAGAGCAGGGATCAGGTAGTAACTCCTGTGGAGTTTGTTTACATTTGTGACCGGCTGTGATTGGACACAGCCGGTCACGTGGTAAACAGCCAATTCATTGGCTGTTTACTCTGATCGGGGACGCGCTGTGTCCAAGGGACACTCGCCTTCCCCGATCCCTGCTCTGCAAGCCTGTGGCCGAGTTTGTTTTGACAGGTGATCGGCTGTGACTTTGACACAGCCGATCACATGGTAAACAGCCAATGAAATTGGCTGTTTACCGTGATCGGGGTAGCGCTGTGTCCGAGGGACACATGCCGTCCCCGATCACCGCGCTGCGCGCCCCCGCGGGCGCGCGCAAGGCAATATCCTGCAGGACGTCATATGACGTCCAGTATCGATATTGCAACCACTTCCCGGACGTCAATTCGCTATTGACTGGGCGGGAAGTGGTTAAAGAA
Source organism: Rana muscosa (assembly GCA_029206835.1). NCBI lineage: Eukaryota > Metazoa > Chordata > Amphibia > Anura > Ranidae > Rana > Rana muscosa. The sequence continues at coordinate 86,238,474 of CM055122.1, read as the reverse complement.
AAAAGACTGAAAATTCTGTAAAAATAAAAAATAATTTTTCGTCGTTTCTGTTATAAAATTTAGCAAATTAGTAATTTTTCTTCATAAATTTTGGCCAAAATTTATACTGCTACATATCTTTGGTAAAAAATAAGTACAACTTGGTGTATATTATTTGGTCTTTGTGAAAGTTATAGAGTCCACAATCTATGGTGCCAATATCTGAAAATTGATCACACCTGAAGTACTGACGGCCCATCTCATTTCTTGAGACCCTAACATGCCAGAAAAGTAAAAATACCCCCCCAATGACCCCTTTTTGGAAAGAAGACATTCCAACGTATTTAGAAAGAGGCATGGTGAGTTTTTTTAAGTTGTCATTTTTTCCCACAATTCTTTGCAAAATCAAGTTTTTTTTTTTTTTTTTAACAAAATTGTCATATTAGCAGGTTATTTCTCACACACAGCATATGCATACCACAAATTACACCCCAAAACACATTTTGCTATTACTCCTGAGTATGGCGATACAACATGTGTGAGACTTTTACACAGCGTGGCCACATACAGAGGCCCAACATGCAGGGATCACCTTCAGGCGTTCTGGAGCACCCAGGCCAATTCTGACATTGCTCTTCTACATGTAAAAATCATCATTTATTTGCTAGAAAATTACATAGAACCCCAAAACATTATATATGTTTTTCTAGCAAAGACCCTAGAGAATACAATGGCGGTTGTTGCAACTTTTTATCTTGCACAGTATTTGCGCAGCAATTTTTTGAACGTGTTTAAAAAAAAAAACAGTTTTGTGCTTTAAAAAAAAAAAAAAAAAACAGTAAAGTTAGCCCAATGTTTTTGCATAATGTGAAAGATGAAGTTACGCTGAGTAAATGGATACTAGACATGTGCATTCATTTTCGTCCGAATGCATTTTCGTCCGAATTTCAGGTATTTTCGTTATCGTTTTAACAAACGAAAACGAAAGCACAGAATCCGAAAACCGAAAGATCCGACATAAACAAATGCTTTTTTTTTCGTTTTCGTTGTGACAACAGTTCGATATAGATAGGAGATTCGACGTGACGCTGACAATAACAATCTGTGTCTATCGAACCTGTGGTCGAATGTGCCTAACCTTAACTCTATTAGTCCAAGATTATTCTACATAGAGAGAAAAGATTCGACATTATAGAGAGAAAAGATTCGACATTATAGAGAGAAAAGATTCGACATAGAGAGAAAGATTCGACATTATAGAGAGAAAAGATTTGACATAGAGAGAAAAGATCGCTGCTGGAATTGGGTGGGGGAAGTAAAATAAAAATAATGATGATGATGAATGTTATTGGCTGATTGTAACCAAAGAGGAGGAGTAGTAAAATAGCTAGTACTAACTTGACAATTCAACATGAATGACGAAGATTCGACAAAGCATCAAAAAACATACAAACGTCGAATCTTTCATTGAAGGCTTATGATGTCTGTCGAAAGTTAGAAGATTCGACGGTGCAGCTAAACTGTACGACGCTGCAATCGTACATTTCCGGTCAAATGCATCCTTCCATAGGCTATAGAAGAATTCTAATGTTAGTTGACTAGTAATAGTAATTAATAAATATAATTATTACTAGTCATACAACATTAGAATTCTACTATAGCTTGTAGGCGGAACATTCGACCGGAAATGTATGATTGCAGCGTCGTACAGTTTCGCTGCTCCGTCAAATCTTCTTTGAACATTCGACAGACACCATAAGCCTTCAATGACAGATTCGACCTTAATTAATTCAGATTTTCGGACGAATGCAATTTCTAACGAAAAACTAAATAAATAAAAACGAATTTCGGGAGTAACTAAATAAATTTATTTTTCGGACGAAAACGAAATTCCGAAACGAAATATTTCAGTGTGCCCATGTCTAATGGATACCTAACATGTCACCCTTCAAAATTGCACACGCTCGTGGAATGATACCAAAGTTCGCTACTTAAAAATCCCCATAGGCGACACTTTAAATATTTTTCCTGGTTACATGTTTTTAGTTACAGAGGAGGTCTAGGGCCAAAATTATTAGACATGTTCACACTGAAATATTTCGTTTTGGAATTTCATTTTCGTCCGAAAAATACATTTATTTAGTTACTCTCGAAATGGTGTCTGTCGAATGTTCATACATTTCCGGTCGAATGTTCCGCCTACAAGCTATAGTAGAATTCTAATGTTGTATGACTAGTAATAATTATATTCATTAATTACTATTACTAGTCAACCAACATTAGAATTCTTCTATAGCCTATGGGCGAATGCATTTGACCGGAAATGTACGATTGCAGCATCGTACAGTTTAGCTGCACCGTTGAATCTTCTAACTTTCTACAGACACCATAAGCCTTCAATGACAGATTCAACGTTTGTATGTTTTCCGATGCTTTGTTGAATCTTCGTCGTTCATGTTGAATTGTCAAGTTAGTTCTAGCTATTTTACTGCTCCTCCTCTTTGGTTACAATCAGCCAATAACATTCATCATCATCATTATTTTTATTTTACTTCCCCCACCCAATTCCAGCAGCGATCTTTTCTCTCTATGTCGAATATTTTCTCTCTATAATGTCGAATCTTCTCTCTCTATGTCGAATCTTTTCTCTCTATGTAGAATAATCTTGGACTAATAGAGTTAAGGTTAGGCACATTCGACCACAGGTTCGATAGACACAGATTGTTATTGTCAGCGTCATGTCGAATCTCCTATCTATATCGAGCTGTTGTCACAACGAAAACGAAAATAAAGCATTTGTTTATGTCGGATCTTTCGGTTTTCGGATTCTGTGCTTTCGTTTTCGTTTGTACTGTGGGTGTGTTGTGGTCTTCCAAAAAACGCCATTTAGGGCCACAAAAAATATTTTGCAGTGTGTTATACATATGTGGAGGTGTGTGAAATAAACAATTTCTATATAGTTTTCTTCTACTGTGCTATACTAAAAAAAACACATTTTTTTTAATAGCATGTTCTGCAGTTCTGTAGCTGTGCGATTCAGCGGTTACATACTGTGGGTGTGTTCTGCTCTTCCAAAAACACCCATTTAAGGCAAGATCCTAAATTTAGAAAATATGAGGAGAAGGTCAAAGGGACGTGGTGGGCCCGGTCGTGGTGCTGCTGGTGGAGCTCCTGTTGCAGGGAGAGGACGTGGTGGATCTGTGCCAGATACACGCACAAGTGAAACAGCTTCCTCAGGTGCGAGTAGGCGACCGAGCCTGCGGCGGTATTTTGTCACGCCTAATGAGGCTGTACGAATGTTTAGGCCAGGACAAGTACAGGCGATAGTAGATTGGGTTGCTGACAGTGCCTCGGGTTCCTTCACATTGTCTCCCACTCACTCTTCTGATGAAAGATCAGAGTTGGCACCTGAAACCCATGTCCATCAGTCTTTGACCTCACCCCCTTGCAAATCAGCCAAGCAGTCTGAGCCCCAAATCATGCAGCAGTCTCTTCTGCTTTTCGATGACTCTGTTAGCAGGGTTTCCCAGGGCCATCCACCTAGCCCTGCCCCAGAATTGGAAGAGATTGAGTGCACCGATGCCCAACCACTTATGTTTCATGATGAGTACATGGGAGGACCATCGCAGCACGTCTCGGATGATGACGAAACACAGGTGCCAACTGCTGCTGCTTTCGCAATTGTGCAGACAGACAAGGAGGGCAGGGGTGAAGACTGGGTGGAAGATGATGTGGAGGACGATGAGGTCCTCGACCCCACATGGAATCAACGTTATGCAGGTGACCAGTGTAGTTTGGAGGAAGAGGCGGTGGTCGCACAGTGCCACCAGCACAGCAGAAGAGGGAGCAGGGTGCAAAAGCGGAGCGTCCGTCCCCTAGACAGTATATCTGCTACTGCCCAACACAGCAAGGGACAGAGCACACCAAAGCCAGGTCCAAGGAGTTCCCTAGCATGGCAGTTCTTCACACAATGTGCTGATGACAAGACACGAGTGGTTTGCACGCTGTGCAATCAGAGCCTGAAGCGAGGCATAAACGTTCTCAACCTGAGCACAACCTGCATGACCAGGCATCTAAGTGCAAAGCACGAGCTGCAGTGGAGTAGACACCTCAAAAACCAAGAAAGGTCTCTGGCTCCTCCTGCTTCCTCTTCTTCTGCAGTCTCGGCCTCTTCATCCACCTCTGTAGTGACAGTGGCACCTGCCACCCTGCAAACAGAGGATCTGCCAGCAACACTACCACCTGGGTCACCAACCATCTCCACAATGTCCCATGGAAGCGTTCAGCTCTCTATCTCCCAAACATTGGAGCGGAAGAGGAAGTACCCCCCTAGCCACCCGCGATCCCTGGCCCTGAATGCCAGCATTTCAAAACTCCTGGCCTTTGAAATGCAGTCATTCCGTCTGGTGGAGACGCAGAGTTTTAAAAGCCTGATGGCATTGGCTGTCCCACAGTACGTCGTGCCCAGCCGCCACTACTTTTCCAGGCGAGCCATCCCTTCCCTGCACTACCAAGTGGGGGACAAAATCAGGTGTGCACTGCGCAACGCCATCTGTGGCAAGGTCCACCTAACTACGGATGCGTGGACCAGTAAGCACGGTCAGGGACGTTATATCTCCCTAACAGCACACTGGGTAAATGCAGTGGCGGCTGGGCCTGAGGCAGATAGCAGTTTGGCGCATGTCCTTCCACCACCGAGGATTGCAGGGCGCTTCAGTTTGCCTCCTGTTGCTAACTCCTCCTACTCCACTTCCTCATCCTCTACCGCCTCCTCATCCGGTCAGCGTAACACCTTCACCACCAACTTCAGCACAGCCAGGGGTAAACGACAGCAGGCAGTTTTAAAACTTTCCTGTTTAGGGGAAAAACCCCACACCGCGCAGGAGTTGTGGAGGGACATGGAAGAACAGACCAATGAGTGGTTGCTGTCAGTGAGCCTCAAGCCCGGCCTGGTGGTGTGCGATAATGGGCGAAATCTCGTAGCAGCTCTGGGCCTAGCCGGTTTGACGCACATCCCTTGCCTGGCGCATGTGCTGAACTTGGTGGTCCAGAGGTTACTTAAAAATTACCCCAATATGCCAGAGCTGCTGCAGAAAGTGCGGGCTGTGTGTGCGCACTTTTGGCGTTCTCACCCTGCTGCTGCTCGCCTGTCAGCGCTGCAGCATAACTTCGGCCTTCCCGCTCACCGCCTCATATGTGACGTGCCCACAAGGTGGAACTCCACCTTGCACATGCTGACCAGACTGTGCGAGCAGCAGCAGGCGATAGTGGAGTTTCAGCTGCAGCAATCACGCGTGAGTCACTCTGCGGAACAGCACCACTTCACCACCAATAACTGGGCCTCCATGCGAGACCTGTGTGCCTTGTTGCGCTGTTTCGAGTACTCCACCAACATGTCCAGTGCCAATGACGCCGTTCTCAGTGTTACTATCCCAGTTCTATGCCTCCTTGAAAAAACGCTTCGGGCGATGATGGAAGAGGATGTGGCACAGGAGGATGAGGAGGAGGAAGCGGGATCATTTCAAAGGCTTTCAGGGCAGTCTTTCACAAGTGGCTACGAGGGTGGGTTCCTGCACCAACAAACGGCAGGTACACAATTGTCCGGCAGAAAGGGCACAGTTCTGGAGGATGACGAGGTTGAGGAGGAGATGGAGGAGGAGGAGGAGCCATTTTCACAGCAGGGTGGCACCCAGACCAGCTCGTGGCCATCACTGGTGCGTGGCTGGGGGGATACAGAGGACACAGATGATACACCTCCCACAGAGGACAGCTTTTCTTTGCCTCTGGGCAGCCTGGCACACATGAGCGATTACATGCTGCAGTGTTTCCGCAATGACCGCCGAGTTACCCACATTTTAACTGGTGCTGATTACTGGGTGGCCACCCTGCTGGATCCCCGTTACAAGGATAACATACCGTTCTTAATTCCCTCACTGGAGCGGGATCGTAAGATGCGCGAGTACAAGCGCACGCTGGTAGACGCGCTGCTGGTGGCATTCCCACCTGACAGTGGGCGTACGGTGGAAGCACAAGGTGAAGGCAGAGGAGGAGGAAGAGGTCGCCAACGCAGCCGGGGCACCGGCAGCACCTCAGAAGGCAGGGTTAGCATGGCTGAAATGTGGAAAAGCTTTGTCAGCACGCCACAACAACCAGCACCACCAGCTGAGATGGAACGTCTTAGCAGGAGGCAGCATTTCACCAACATGGTTGAGCAGTATGTGTCCACAGGCCTACACGTACTGGATGACGGGTCTGCCCCCTTTAACTTCTGGGTCTCCAAATTGGGCACATGGCCTGAGCTTGCCCTTTATGCCTTGGAGGTGCTGGCCTGCCCTGCAGCCAGTGTATTATCTGAACGTGTATTTAGCACGGCAGGGGGCGTTATCACAGACAATCGCAGCCGCCTGTCCAGAGCCAATGTGGACAAGCTCACGTTCATTAAAATGAACCAGGCATGGATCCCACAGGACTTGTCCGCACCTTCTGCAGAATAGACATGTATACCGGTGTTGTGACAAAAACTGTCTGGCCATCGGATTGTGTCCGGCCCATACTGCGAAGGCGCAGCGCTTGCGCAGTACAGAGGACAAGGAGATTCACAAAATCTCCGAAGATGAACGGCGCCTGCGCAGTGAGTGCAGGTTCAAGCCCCACCATCCAAGTGGACATACGGTAGCACATAGTAACAGGGCCCCTCACGGGCTCAGTTCGATCGCCACGCTTCGGGCACGGCCTCACTTGGCTCGGCTTGAACCACGGATGGTGTTGCCTTCACCTGAACTCACCACGCAGGCACCGTTCGTCTTGGGAGATTTTCAAAATCCCCTTGTCCTACATACTGAGCAAGCACAGTACAGGGTGGACACTATTTGACGGGGGACAGAATTCGACACATCACCGGCCTGTCAGGTCACCTATGGCCAGGTGACAGATGCACACCGTAGGGGGACAGGAGTGCACCGCAAGGTAGTGAACCCTGTGGCTGACTGCTGCGGATAGGAAACTGGGTGGTTGTGGAAAGCGGGACCAGAGGAGCACAACCGGGATCCTATAGGAAGCTAGAGCCAAGATTCCCCAGGGCGCGGAGTCTAAGACCCAGCAGGTCTTCTCCAGAGCCTCTAGTGGTGAGGATGTTATGCTGCAGGCTGGGTCCAGGTCGCGGCCCCTAGAGTCTCCTAGCTCACGCCCCGTAGGATAAGGGGAAAAGAGGGGAAGCAGCAGCACAAGATATAAGAGTAACGAATAACAAGCTGAAGGTCAAGGGCCACAAGCAGACAAGGAAAACGAAGGACAAGCCGAAGGTCAAGGGTCACGAGCAGACAGGGATAGTCGGGGACAAGCCAAATGTATAACAGAGAGACAGACGTAGCACACGGCAGGCAGGAACCCAAACACACAATGCCTAACAAACACGTTGATCAGCAAAGCAGGCTTGCAGTGCACAGGTTAATATAGTGTTCTGTGATAGGGCCTGGGGTGGAGTCTGGTTGGGAGGAGATTATAAAGGAAGCCAGGTGAAGGAGGTCTGGTCTCTAAGATGAACACATGAGGAGGAAAGGTAAGATGGCAGACAGACATTAATGCATATCCATGACACGGCCTTACCCAGCCATTGTTGTATTTTTGAACCAGTGTTGGCTACCTCGTCCTCCTCCACCGCCGCCACCTCAACCTCCTACTCCATATGGACCTCGTCCTCCTAGGTCAAGATTATAATTTTTATTTTATTTTTTTGTAGCGCACAGATCCTTTCCCCCTTACCTGCCTTTATGTTGTTGGCTCCTCGCAGGAGGGAGAAAGGCACACCGCACTACCAGCCCGTACCCTCCTATATAAAGAGGTTGAGCGGTGTACTTGACGGGCCGTGTCCACAGCCAGAGTCAAAACTCCTCCAGAGGATGATTCTCACCTCTACTGTAGGTAGAGGCAAGTCCTTTAATTCCCAGTAAAGTCAATGTCCACACCAGCTGAAATTACAACTCTTATTCTCTCATGGCAAAATAAACTCTACTCTGATAGAAAAGGTTAGAGCAAAGAAACAGGACAGCTTAAGGTGTGGAGGAGGTCCAGGCACAAACGTAGCACATTCACTTCACTGCTTAGGTTTCTCAAACAGTTTTAGGTGCACGGTCTCTGCCACAGACCTTGAGGTTGGTCTCTGCCACAGACCGGGTGTACAAGGCCCCTGCCACGGACCTGGAGAACTTTGGTCTCTGCCAAAGACCAGGGTGTATAAGGCCCCTGCCACGGGCCGGGTGAAGAAGACCTCTGATACAGTCAAGATGACCTTGAGCTTCTCCTACGAACCTAGCCCATATAAAGGGGAAGACATCTCTCCAGGGAGTCAACAGACCCTTCCTTCACCGTGACTCCTGCATCGGTCCATCAGAATGATCCTCCCTTCCCTGGAACATGGTCCCCTACACGAGGCGGCACCCTAAGACTCCTCGACCCTTAGAAGACTCCAGATGAAGGCTCTGGACTCCAGGCTTTACTCCCGCACCTAGGCTTCCATACCCAGGGCAACAGGAACTCCAGGATAGTACCTCACCCCGGGCTAAAGGTACCCGAGATGGAACAGGAACACATGCACCCAGGCCGAAGGCACCTGGGCGTGGACCCCACTGGACATCAGCCCCCAGGCCAAAGGTCTGCCCCTTTTATATGCTCTCCCGGCATGCACAGCAGGTTCCCTGCCCCGCTGTACTACTGCCAAGAGGGGACACAAAAGGCACAGCACTGTATCGGCAGTTCAACCCTAGCCTACCATGGCAGCGCCACCTGTAGGCCGCAGGGAACTGCACACCAATACTGTCCCCCGAGGACAAAATGGTCCATGAATCCTACAGAATTAGCGTGTTTGAGCCTATTTACCACTCAAACACTTCCCTTAAATTTAGCACCCCGCTACATTTTTATTTCAAAGTATTTTATTTTCCCACTAGCTTATCCATTAAATTGAATCATTTATTCCAGAAAGGGCGTATTCTGGGGCATTCCCACCATATGTGTGGCATCGTGCCGTTGAGTTTCTGAGGTTCTTAATGACTTCCCGTACCTCTTCTGCTGAAAAGGGGGCCTCCAGCATATTTTTTTTTAATGTTATTTTAAGTTATTTCCCTATCCACATTTGTTTGCAGAGCACTTGCCATGCTCTTAACAACATTTTGCTGCCATTTGCAGCCCTCTAGCCCTTTCCATTACTTTTTTAGAGCCTTTTTAGTCCTTAGAAGTCCGGGTCCCCATTGACTTCAATGGGGTTCGGGTTCGGGTTCGGGTTAAAGTTCGGTCCCGAACCCAAACTTTTTTCCGAAGTTCGGCTGAACCCGTCAAACCCGAACATCCAGGTGTCCGCTCAACTCTAGATATGGGGTCAATAAGACCCCACATCTCACCTCTAGGCTGGGAAGCCTGAAATAGAAAAATAAAAAAATTATCCTGGCTTTGATCGTATCGGTGAGTCGGTAGAAGCGGGAGGGGGGACGTCCTCTCTCATCTCCCGTGAGAACGATCAAGCGGCAGAACAGCCACTATGATCATTCTTATGGTGTAGGGAATCGCTGGCTGAAAAAGCTGATATCTGAATGATGCCTGTAGCTGCAGGCATCATTCAGATATCCCCGCACAAAGTCAAGGACGTCATATGACCGCCGGCGGGCGGGAAGTGGTTAATACGTTTTTTTTTAACTCAAAGCTGTCCATTTATACAATATTTCTAACACATAGCATGTACATATCAAAAATGACACCCCAAAATAGATTCTCCTACTCCTCCTGAGTACGGCGATACCACATGTGTGAGACTTCCACAGCCTGGCCACATACAGAGGCTGAGTACAGCCGAGTACAGCCGAGTATGGCAGAGCGTGGCTGAGCATGGCTGTGTATGGCTGGGTATCACAGAGTATGGCTGGGTATCGCAGAGCATGGCTGGGTATTGCAGAGTATGGCAGAGTATTGCAGGGTATTGCAGGGTATTGCATAGTATTTCAGAGTATTGCAGGGTATTTCAGAGTATTGCAGGGTATTTCAGAGTATTGCAGGGTATTGCAGAGTATTGCATTGTATTGCAGGCTATTGCAGGGTATTGCAGGCTATTGCAGGGTATTTCAGAGTATTGCAGGGTATTGCAGGGCATTGCAGAGTATTGCAGGGTGTTGCAGAGTATTGCAGAGTATTACAGGGTATTGCAGAGTATTGCAGGGTATTGCAGAGAATTGCAGGGTATTGCAGAGTATTGCAGAGTATTACAGAGTATTGCCGGGTATTTCAGGGTATTGCAGAGTATTGCAGGGTATTGCAGAGTATTTTAGGGTATTGCAGAGTATTGCAGGGTATTGCAGAATATTGCAGGGTATTGCATAGTGTTGCAGAGTATTGCAGAATATTGCAGGGTATTGCAAAGTATTACAGGATATTGCATAGTGTTGCAGGGTATTGCAGGGTATTGCAGAGTATTGCAGGGTATTTCAGGGTATTGCAGAGTATTGCAGGGTAGGGCAGGGATGGCTGAGCAGGGATGGATGGATCTCTCCCCCTCTCACACTGTACCGATCGGTACAGAGAGGGGAGAGAGGAACCGGCGTCAGGATATGTTTGTTTACAAGTGATCGCTTCGTCATTTGATGGAGCGATCACGTGGTAAACGGCCGCTATCAACGGCTATTTACACACAATCAGAGATGCGCCGGGTCCTCTGGCGTGGGAGCGCGATTCTGGGAGGACGTCCATGGACGTTAAGAAAGCGCCCTGTAGCCGTCTTTTGGCTATGGGCCGGTTATTAAGTGGTTAAGGATAGCAATCACATAAAGTCATTTATTATCACATAGTTTTTGGATCCTTTTTAAATCATAATGATAACAAAAATCACCCAAATGGCCCTGATAAAAAGTTTACATACCCTGGAATCTTTTGCCTTGGTACAGACACAGAAGTTGGCACACCCAGGTAAAAATTGCAATCAAAGGTCAATTTCCCACGTTTGTTGCTTCTTAAATTACAATTAGTGTCTGTGTATAAATAGTCAATACGTTTGTTAGCTCTCACATGGATGCATTAAACAGGCTAGACACTGAGCCATGAGGAGGTAGAAAAGAACTGTTAAAAGACCCGCGTAACAAGGTAATGAAAATTTACAAAGATTGAAAAGGATATAAAAAGATATCCAAAGCATTGAATATGCTAGTCAGTACTGTTCAATCACTTAATAAGAAGTTTGAAAATTTGGGGATCTCTTGATACCAAGCCAAGGTCAGGTAGATCAAGAAAGATCTCAGCCACAACTGCCAGGGATACAAAGAAAAACCCACAGGTAACCTCTGGAAAAAGATGATGTGGTTGTTTTTAGGGAGCACAATACGATGTTACTTGAACAAAAAAGAGCTGCATGGTCAAGTTGCCAGAAAGAAGCCTTTACTGTATAAGTTCCACTGAAAAGCCTGGTTACAATATGCCCAACAACACCTTGACATGCCTAATTGGCTTTTTTGTGGCATTGACGCAGTAAAGGCTTCCATCTGGCACCTCAACCTTGCAGCTCTTTGTGTTTAAGTATCGTTTAAGTATCGTTGAATAGTGCTCCTTAAAAACAACCACCCCGTCTTTTTGGGGAGCAGCCTGTATTTCTCCTATGGTTACCTGTATGTCTTTCTTTGTATCCTGAGCAATTTTTACGCCAGTTGTGGCTGCAATATTTCTTGGTCTATCTGACCTTGGCTTGGTATCAAAAGAGCCCCTAATTTTTCCACTTCTTAATAAGTGATTAAACAGTACTGACTGGGATAGTCAAGGCTTTGGATATCTTTTTATATACTTTTCCATCTAAAGTCCATCTGTAAAGTTTCATTACCTTGTTACACAGGTCTTTTGACAGTTCTTTTCTACCTCCTCATGGCTCAGTGTCTAGCCTACCTAGTACATCCATGTAAGAGCTAACAAACTCATTGACTATTTATACACAGACACTAATTGTGATTTAAAAAGCCACACATGTGGAAAATTAACCTTTAACTGCCATTTTAACCTGTGTGTGCCACTTTCTGTGTCTGTACCAAGGCCAAACATTCCAGGGTATGTAAACTTTTTACCAGGGCCATTTGGATGATTTTTTTTTATCATTATGATTTTAAAAGGATCAAAAAAACTATGTGATAATGAATGGCTTCATATGATTGCTATCCTTATATAAAAGACAGTTTTTTGGCATGATTAGTATTAATGCCAAAATTTCACAATTTCTGCTAGGGTATGCAAACTTTTGAGCATGACTGTAACTATTACAGCCACCACATTTAAAGATCAGTAATCTGGAATATATTCCATTTTTGTTTTTGGGTTTAATACCGCTTTAAGTTGTTCGTGCAGATGTAATTTTCCATGGCAATTTTCTTCCCCTTTTGCACCTCTTTCACTAAATATGAGTTGTCATACAAATATGAGCTTGTCATAGGATTATCGCAAATATGATGCTTGCAGGTTTATTTAATCCATTTAGAAAAAAATTGCATGAGAACTCACCAGCCAACAGACACTAATGCTGAGATCATTGAAATTTGGCTACCAGGGTAGACTCTGCGTAGGAGGTATGGAAAATCCAGTCATTTGTCCAGAAGGAATTCTGAAATAATCCTAGTTGTGAATTATGTAACTGATCTTTTCAATTCTGTGAGAATTTATGCTGTGTTTAAACAATAACATTCTTAAAAGGTTAGAATATTTCTTTCATTAACTGTGTTTTGTCTGCACTACATTAATCGCTTTATACGTCTGATCTTACAATTCAACTATCTAAAAGTTGGCCATGGGAATTAAAGGGTGGTTGGATAAGCAGATGTCTGGGCATTAATAAAACTGAAAGTTTTCATATCATTGAAATTCCAGTAAAAATAGGGAGATTTTGGTGAAAGTTTACCATTTACATGAAATATCTTGAAGTCAGAGGGGAAGGCAAAACTTTTTTGGGTGGTTTTTAAGGGTGCAATTGCCTTTAAATGGCTTCTTCTGCTGTAGAAGTATGGGGCTACATGTCAGTATGCTGTGCTTTAGTATAGTTTTACTGAGGCCAAACCATGGATTCTATGTGTTACACTGGTCTGTAGCATGGCTGCATGCTTAGGTATAGGGATGAGCCGAACACCCCCCGGTTCGGTTCGCACCAGAACTTGCGAACGGACCGAAAGTTTACGCAAACTTTGGAATCCTATTAAATACAATGGTTATGAACTTTCGAAATCAAAAGTGCTAATTATAACGGCTAATATGCAAGTCATTGCCCTAAAAAGGGTTTGGGGACCCAGGTTCTGCCCCAGGGGACATGTATCAATGCAAAAAAAAGTTTTAAAAACAGACGTTTTTTTGGGAGCAGTCATTTTAATGATGCATAAAGTGAAAAAAAAAAAAAGTGAAATATTCCTTTAAATATCGTACCTGGGGAGTGTCTAAAGTATGCCTGTGAAGTGCCACGTGTTTCCCGTGTCTAGAACTGTCCCTGCACAAAATTACATTTCTATAGGAAAAAAATGGTCATTTAAAACTGCTTGCGGCTTTAATGTAATGCCGGCAATATGGATGAAAATCATTGAGAAAAATGACATGGGTACCCCCCCACCCCACTTGTATGGATATTAAGGGGAACCCCACACCCAAAATTAAAAAAAGGCCCTATATACTCTGAACAGCAGTATACAGGCGGTGCAAACAAGACAGGGACTGTAGGTTTGTTCTTAAGTAGAATCTTTTTCTAATTTGGAACAGGTACATTTTTAAGTGTAGCTCTAGACAAAGGGGTTATCACCTCTGTAACATTTGTTTTGCTGTCTGTGCACCTGTTCAGAACATTTCACCTCACTTTTCGTCCCAATGACAAATGTTTTTGGAAAAGTGGAGTTTTTATTGAAACAAGGATTGGTGATAAAGCATCAGTAGAGAGGAGACACCTCTTTCCCATATTAACTTTTAAAGGAGAGAATTTGCCTTCCTAGGGGTAGATTTCCTCTCACTTCCTGTCTTCTCCTTCCGTTTGCAAGTAGGAGTCGTTTGTAAGTTGGATGTTTGAAAGTAGGGGCCTGCCGTATGTACTCTGCAGAAATTTGCCCCTTAGGTTTCGGTGTTGCCACAACACTGTAAGCCCTCACAGTTACTCTTGGTGGGCACTGGAACACCCTGCTGTGAACTATTATATCAGGAATTGTAATTACATGCCATTGTTGAACAGTGGTAGGACAAATTGGGCCTTTGGTGGTGGTGCTGGTGCTACAACACTGTCAGACCTCACAGTTACTCTTGGTGGGCGCATGAATGGGCCCTACTGTAAATTATTAGATCAAGAATTGTAATTGCATGCCCCTGTTGAAGAGGGGCAGAAAAATTGGGCCTTTGGTGGTGGTGGTGGTGTTGCCACAACACTGTAAGCCCTCACAGTTACTCTTGGTGGGCGCAGGAATGGGCCCTACTGTAAATTATTAGATCAAGAATTGTAATTACATGGCCTTGTTGAACAGGGGCTGAAAAATTGGGCCTTGGGCACTGGTGCCACAACACTGCAACCCCTCACAGATACTGTACTTGGAGCACAGCAATGAGCCCTGTTGCAAAGTATTGCATCACAAATTGTAATTACATGCCCCTGTTAAACAGGGGCTGAAAAATTGGGCCTTATGCACTGGTGCTGGTGCCACGACACTGCAACCTCTCCCAGATACTCTAGTTGGAGTGCAGGAATGAGCCCTGCTGCAAAGCATTGCATAAAAATTTTTAATTACATGCCCCTGTTAAACAGGGGCTGAAAAATTGGGCCTTAGCCACTGGTGGCGGCACCCAGAAACAAAAATGTTCTTCCAAGCTATCATCATGAATCGGATCATTGAGGAGGAGGAGGATAGTCAGTCAACATAACAGGACAGTCACTCAGCATCAGCATACGCAGTCTTGAAGGGATGTGACATTTCAAAATAAATTATTCTGTTATATCAGCTTCAGGTGCTTGGTAGCTGGTGGTGATCCAAGACTGGTTCATCTTTATGAAGGTCAGTCGATCAACCGAGTCGGTGGACAGGTGCACCCTGTGATCCGTGACAAAGCCTCCAGCAGCACTGAATGTGCGTTCCGAAAGAACGCTGGATGCAGGACAGACCAGTAGCTCAATTGCATACTGTGCAAGCTCTGGCCAGTGATCCATCCTCAAGACCCAGTAAGCCAGAGGATTTTCGGTGGGAAAGGTGTCCAAGCCTGACCTTGCCAATAGGTATTCCTGCACCATGTATATCAGACGCTGGCGATGGTTGCTGGAACCGATCATACCTTGGGGCTGCGGACTAAAAAATTGTCTGAACGCATCGGTCAGACGGCCACCTTCTCCACCTCTCCTTCTGCTACTGACCGAAGCCTCAGCAACTCATTGTCCAGGACCAGGAGCTTGTAACCTCCCAGTCTCTGGGAACGCATTGCACAGACCTTTCTGCAAGGTCTTCCAGAGTTGTCTCATCCTCTGCTCCCTCTGCGACGGCAAGATAAGGTCCGCAACCTTACCCTTGTACCGTGGATCAAGGAGTGTGGCCAGCCAGTAATGGTCTCTCTTCTTGATCCGAAGAATACGAGGATCCTTCCACAGACTTTGCAGGATCAGGGAGGCCATGCAGCGTAGGTTAGCTGAGGCATTCGGTCCGGAGTCCTCTGGGTCACTAAGGACGACATGATCTGCAGCCACCTCCTCCCAGCCACGTACAAGTCCACGGGTTTGTTGGGATTGTAAATCATCCCTAAAAGACTGCTTCTGTTGATGCTGAGAGCCATGCTCCACCTCCATGCTGACACAATCCTCCTCCTCCTCCTCCTGATGGGTGGGACACAAGGAACACTGTCTGAGTAAAGGGGGCCTTGAGAGGCAAGGAAGTCCTCCTCTTCCTGCCTCTGTTCTGCCTCAAGTGCCCTGTCCATTATTCCATGCAGCGTATGCTCAAACAGGTGGACAAGAGGTACAGTGTCACTGATGCATGCACTGTCACTGCTCACCATCCTCGTGGCCTCCTCAAATGGTGCCAGGACAGTGCATGCATCCCTGATCATGCCCCACTGGCGTGGTGAAAAAAACCTGAGCTCCCCTGACCCTGTCCTGTTGCCGTAGTCGCACATGTACTCATTGATGGCCCTCTGCTGCGTGTGCAGCCGCTGCAGCATGGCCAACGTTGAGTTCCACCTGGTGGGCATGTCACATATAAGGCGGTTCTTGGGCAGGTTCAACTCCTTTTGTAGCTCAGCCAGCCGAGCACTGGCATTATATGATCGCCCTGTCCATCGAGGCATGGACATTGCCTTCCACATGCCGGTAGAGAGCCGGAATCGCCTTCCGTGAGAAAAAGTAGCGTTTGGGAACCTGCCACTGAGGAACCGCACATTGCATAAACTCACGGAAGGGGGCCGAGTCTACCAACTGAAAAGGCAGCAGTTGAATTGCTAGCAATTTAGCCAAGCTAGCATTCAACCGCTGGGCATGTGGATGGCTGGGAGTGAACTTCTTTCGACGGTCCAGCAGCTGGGGCAGGGAAATTTGCCTGCTACAATCGGACGTCGGTGTACTGCTAGCAGAGTACCCGCAAGTACTTGGCTGTGACACACCTAATTCTACACCTTCATTCCTCTCAGTGCAGGTTTCAGAGAGGACTGAAGGTATAGTGGGGTTGGAGATCCCAGCTGAAGAGGAGCAAGGAGAGGTCCGCTTTGTTCTTTGGTGTGGGTCTTTAAGGTACGCTTGTCAACGAGCTGCATGGCAGGTCAACATATGTCTAGTCAAGCAAGTGGTGCCCAAGCGGCTGATGTTTTGGCCACGCGAGATACGCTTGAGACATATGTTGCAAATATCAGCGGTGCGATCTAATGCACTCGACTCAAAAAAAGACCCACACCAAAGAACTTTTGGAATAACGGGCAAAGGCAGCGCCCTGCACAGGCGTAGCTCTGCGGTGTGATTCAGTCTGTGTGCTGCCCTTACGCTGGCCCCCGGAGGGCATCCTGCCTCATTGGAGATGTGCCTCCTCCCCATCCTCCTCCTCTCTCCTATCAGGCACCCACGTGGAGTCAGTGTCCTCATCATCCCCTCCCTCCTCATCACTGGAGCCAATCTGGCAGTATGCTGCAGCTGCTGGAACATGACTGCCAGATTGCTGTCCTTCTTGAGCATCCCCTCTCTCTGCGCTCACGCTACTGCCTTCCTCTAGCTGGGTATCATCATCAGACCCTTCGAAACGCTGGGCATCCTCCTGGAGCATGTACCCAACACTGTGCTCAAACAGTTCAGGGGACTCCTCAGGAGGACATGGTGGGTCTAGGGAAGGAGTGACTGATGATGACATTGATACGAGGGAAGAGGACAATTTGGCAGCTGCTTTGCCAGTACCCTGAGCCTGGGTGAGAGAGGATGAGGAGGATGAGGAGGGCTTGGTCATCCACTCTACCAAGTCTTCGGCATGATGCAGCTCAACACGTCCAGCTGCTGAAAATAAGGACAAGCGTGTCCCATGGCCACGTGCTGATGACAATGCACCGCATCCACGACCAGCACTGTTGCCCCCAGACACAGAGCCTGCTTGCCCTCTTTTATTGGCTTGTGACTGTCTGCCTCTTTGTTGGCCTTCCAGACATAGTAATGGCCTGCAGGGAGATGGGAAAACCAGCAATTGGGTAGTGTATATTGTGCTGGAGGCACACAACACCCACTAACTCCAGCAGATGCCTTTATTTGAGAACAGCAATGACGGGTATATACAGGTGTATACTGTGCCACTAACTCCTGCAGATGCCTGTATTAGAGAACAGCAATGACGGGTATATACAAGTGTATACTGTGCCACTAACTCCTGCAGATGCCTGTATTAGAGAACAGCAATGATGGGTATATACAGGTGTACACTGCGCCACTAACTCCTGCAGATGCCTTTATTAGAGAACAGCAATGACGGGTATATACAGGTGTATGCTGTGCCACTAACTCCTGCAGATGCCTGCATAAGAGAACAGCAATGACGGGTATATACAGGTGTACACTGTGCCCAGTGCCGGCCCAAGACATTGTGCTGCCTGGTACCAAGAATTAAATGCTGCCCCCCACCCCCCCAAAAAAATCACGCCCACCAAATACCCCACATTCATTATTTTATATCATGATAACTAAAGTGGACCTGTCATGGCTCTATACATGTAAAGGAGTATAAAAGGACCTGTGCGTGGCTGGTGGCCGCGATCGCTCCAGAGAGCCAGAACGGGGATCTGTTAATGTAAACAGACAGATCCCTATTCTGACAGGGGAGGAGAGACAGATCTTCTCTTCCTAGTGATTAGGAACAGAGATCTCTCTCCTCCTACAATCAGTCCCACCCCCCCCAGTTAGAAATACCTCCCAGGGAACACATTTAACCCCTTTCCTGCCAGTGACATTTACACAGTAATCAGTGCATTTTTATAGCACAGATCGCTGTATAAATGTCACTGATCCCAAAAAAGTGTCAAAAGTGTCTGATCTCTCCACCGCAATGTCACAGTCTAGCTAAAAATCGCAGATCACCAGATCCCGCTACACTAGTAAAAAAATAATAATAATAATAAAAATGCCATAAATCTATCCTCTATTTTGTAGACGGTATAACTTTTACGCAAACTAATCAATATACACATTGCATTTTTTTTACCAAACATATGTAGAAGAATACATATCGACCTAAACTGATCAAGAAATGTTTATTTTTATTTTATTATTCTCCACTAGACCCTAGTCTCTTTATTGGTTACAGCCCTTAACCCTTCACGGATTTGCTTTTGGAATTAACTCTTCACGGACTATGTTGTGTTCTTTTTGGACTCTGCATTAGTTTTCTTTTTAATTAATTTTTCATGTATTAATTTTTCACATTTCAAGGTTTAACATTTATTTCACACATGGTTTTAACCACATAGCGCTGCACATTTTTTGAACACATGTGACCTATCTGACCCCTACACTGACCCCCTGACACACCTACGTGACACATGCACTGATCCACCTGACTCCTACTTCCTGCACTACTCACATAACACTGACCTACCTGACCTACATGACCATTACCCTGACCCCTACACTGACCCCTACCTCACTCCTACTTCCTGCACTACTCACATTACACTGGCCTACATGACCATTACCCTGACCCCTACACTGACCCCTACACTGACCCTTACACTGACCTACCTGACACCTACCTGACACCTACACTGACCTACCTGACACCTACCTCACTCCTACTTCCTGCACTACTCACATTACACTGACCTGACAGCAACACTGACTATTACACTGACTGACACATACACTGACCCACCGACCTTACACCTACACTGACCTACTACACAGACCCACCTGACTCCTACAGTAGGAGTCCTACTTCCTGCACTACTCACACCCGACCCCCGACCCACAGCTCGGTGCGAATCCATCCTTTGAGTCCTCCTTACCTTTGTCTGCTCTTCACCAGGACTCTCCTCAGGACCTCAGCACTGGATGTGCAGAACTGCTTCGGCGTCCCAACTTCCCGCCAGCGCCATCCACCCGCAGCCCGCTCCATGGTGTCAGACGCTGCACGCCTGCACCTCCATGATCCCATCTCCACCGCGCCGTAACAAAGCAGAGGAACAGGCGGAGGGGAAGACAGCTCACACTTCCAGTGCTTATCTGCCGCCACCATGTTCGTGTTTCCCGGCGCACTGTGATTGGGCGTATGGCGGTCATGTGCGGAGGCGGGACTTCTAGAGCGATCGCTGACAGGCCAGCCCCACGCCGCACATGACCCCCATTCGTCCAATCACAGGGCGCCGGACACTAAACATGGTGGGGACACAGGAAAGGAAAATTAGTAGGAGACACGGAATGTCGCTGGCTGACGGGCGGCAATTTGCCGCCCCCCTTAAAGTGCCGCCTGGGACCGGGGTACCATCGGGTCCCATGGTAGGGCCGGCCCTGACTGTGCCACTAACGCCTGCAGATGCCTGTATTATAGAACAGCAATGACGGGTATATACAGGTGTACACTGTGCCACTAACTCCTGCAGATGCCTGTATTAGAGAACAGCAATGACGATTATATACAGGTATATACTGTGCCGCTAACTCCTGCAGATGCCTGTATTAGAGAACAGCAATGACGGGTATATACAGGTGTACACTGTGCCACTAACTCCTGCAGATGCCTGTATTAGAGAACAGCAATGACGGGTATATACAGGTGTATACTGTGCCACTAACTCCTGCAGATGCCTGTATTATAGAACAGCAATGACGGGTATATACAGGTGTACACTGTGCCACTAACTCCTGCAGATGCCTGTATTAGAGAACAGCAATGACGGGTATATACAGGTGTACACTGTGCCACTAACTCCTGCAGATGCCTGTATTAGAGAACAGCAATGACGGCTATATACAGGTGTATACTGTGCCACTAACTCCTGCAGATGCCTGTATTAGAGAACAGCAATGACGGGTATATACAGGTGTATACTGTGCCACTAACTCCTGCAGATGCCTGTATTAGAGAACAGCAATGACGGGTTTATACAGGTGTACACTGTGCCACTAACTCCTGCAGATGCCTGTATTAGAGAACAGCAATGACGGGTTTATACAGGTGTACACTGTGCCACTAACTCCTGCAGATGCCTGTATTAGAGAACAGCAATGACGGGTATATACAGGTGTATACTGTGCCACTAACTCCTGCAGATGCCTGTATTATAGAACAGCAATGACGGGTATATACAGGTGTACACTGTGCCACTAACTCCTGCAGATGCCTGTATTAGAGAACAGCAATGACGGGTATATACAGGTGTATACTGTGCCACTAACTCCTGCAGATGCCTGTATTAGAGAACAGCAATGACGGGTATATACAGGTGTATACTGTGCCACTAACTCCTGCAGATGCCTGTATTAGAGAACAGCAATGACGAGTATATACAGGTGTATACTGTGCCACTAACTCCTGCAGATGCCTGTATTAGAGAACAGCAATGATCGGTTTATACAGGTGTATACTGTGCCACTAACTCCTGCAGATGCCTGTATTAGAGAACAGCAATGACGGGTATATACAGGTGTACACTGTGCCACTAACTCCTGCAGATGCCTGTATTAGAGAACAGCAATGACGGGTATATACAGGTGTACACTGTGCCACTAACTCCTGCAGATGCCTGTATTAGAGAACAGCAATGACGGGTATATACAGGTGTACACTGTGCCACTAACTCCTGCAGATGCCTGTATTAGAGAACAGCAATGACGGGTATATACAGGTGTACACTGTGCCACTAACTCCTGCAGATGCCTGTATTAGAGAACAGCAATGACGGGTATATACAGGTGTACACTGTGCCACTAACTCCTGCAGATGCCTGTATTAGAGAACAGCAATGACGGGTATATACAGGTGTATACTGTGCCACTAACTCCTGCAGATGCCTGTATTAGAGAACAGCAATGACGGGTATTGTAACGGCACCCCAAATACCAAAGGGGGTAACGCCGTTTAAAGATCTTCCCTCTCCTGGACACGAATTCCCTGTTGCTCCTCCACAGCCAGGCGATCACTTCCCATAAGATTAATCCTTCCAGAAGAAACGAGACATACTCTGTCTCTTCCAGGATAGAGACTCTTTATTGAAGAAGATATTGTAACTTTTATACACATCTACTACTGCATTAGTTTAACATGAACAATGGCCCAGCTCCACCCACACATAACAAGGCCCAATACACATTATTTTGACGTCTGTAAGGCTTCAAAAGACTTTACACAATAGAACATAACGACCTTCAACACACATCTTATAATGAAAGGGTTGGTAGACGGTCCGTCTGCCGAGTACAATGCACACAGGCATAGAGTTAACTATCCCTTTCACACCAAAAGGGTCTCCAGACCCTCCTAGACTCATTTACAACACAAGCAGGCAGGTGATTAACCTGTCTGCTGCTAGTTCCACAACCTATAATTATAGGCTTAATTCCCACAAGCCACAATAGACAATAGGATGCAAATCACCTTAACTCCTCACAGCAATGATTACACAACCCCCCCCCCCCTCACAGTACACATCCAATCTAGATACAATGTATGTGCAGCATTGAATATGGCTATCATAGACCATATTGGGGTTTTCATTCACCCTGTGCCCCTAATAGAGACACAGGGTGGTTGACACATAAGAGGCATTGGGGGAGCTGAAGCAAGGGTATCTCATACTTTCTAAGCGATTCTGAGTTCCCCGGCCTTCCCGTTACATCTCTCCCCTTTCGGCAGGAGACTAACAGAGGAGGGGACCCCAGACGGGTTGACTCCGAAGTTAGTCCATAGGTCCCTTCTTCTAATGCCGGTATCCACACAGTACCCCAAATAAATTGCTCCAAACAGAGTATTACTTACCCAGCCAACCTCTGCCTCTTTTAGAGAACATACCCGCCGCTGGGGAGAGGCCTGGACTGGCCCTTCTCCCTGGAGTCCTTTCAGCCGCTGGAGAGAAGACAGGGTGACTGGGCTCAGTCCGTCATGCTGTTGGGGATCTGGGCCGACTGCCCAGCATCCCTGGGGTATACAAGTGGAGACTGAAGTCCCATCCACTTGTGGTAGGTGAAAATCCCCCAGTGCTTGCAAAGCAATGCTGACATCCTCCTGTCTCAGTGTCACACCATTTTCTGGGGTTGTGTCAGTGAGGACTGAAGTCCCATCCAATACCACAGGAACTCCCTCTTCTGTTAGTTGAGAGCAGAGGCCCGTGGCACTCTGCTCTGTTGCCAGCTCTTCTGCTGGGTTGCTGTGAGTGGAGACCGCAGTCCCATCCACCGATATCAGCTCAAGTTGCCATTGTGTGCAGAGGCCAGTAGCCTTCTGCCCTGCTGCCAGTGATTCAGCTGGGGGTAAAAGCTTTACTACCGCAGCTTGTTGCTGGGGAGAGGGGCCAACTGCCCCGGCTCCCTGAAACTCCACAGTTGTTTCCGGTGCTGGGCAGAGGTTGCTAGCACTCTGCCCTGTTGCCAGCACTTCTGCTGGGGACTCCACACCATCTGCTCTGGCTACCTGTTGGGGAGGGAAAATGGCTGCTTCTCCTCCCTGCATCTCTGAAATCCACTGGGAAGGGGGAACCATCACCTTCTCACCTCGGGCCTCCAAAACTGCCACGGGTGTAGAGCAGGGGTCTGCAGTACCCTGTCCTGCTGCCAGTACTTGAGCGGGCGACGCATAATCCATAACATCCTCTGAACAGTCCATTAAGTCCATACCTTCTGTAATCTGTGGCCAGGGAGATGAGCCAACTGCCCTAGCTCCCTGGAACTCCACATCATCCACTTCGGCTTTAGGGATGGCAATCTCCAGATTTTCCACTGCTGATTCTTCAGCCAGGATTTCAGAGTGGTCAACTGGTATTTCCTGATAGTCCCAGGCAAAGGTAGCACCACCCTGCTGCTGAGCAGATTCTAGCAGCTGTCTGTAGGCTATCTCCAGCTCCCATTCCTGAACGGCCAGAAATTCCAAATCTTCCTCTGCCCAGTGCCCTTCCGAGACATTCAGTTTTCGCTCTCTGTGCTCCATTATTTCCTCCAAACGCCACTCCCGATCACTCCCAAAGTCAGGGTCACTGGACAGCCCCCAATACAACAATCCCAGGCCATCATAGTCAAAGCCTTCCGTGGGGCTGTCATCCGCTGACCATGGGCACTCTTGGGCTACATACCACCGGAGGGCTCTGTAGCTCTCGTCCAACCGCATCTCTGCCTGGATCAGCCTGCTTAACTCAGCTGTCCACTCCTGCTTTGGTTGTTCCCCCAATAACGGCATTCGTACTTCATACTGCGACCAGTACCTTACATAGATGGAGGGGAGAGTCTTTCCCTGGTGTTGCTGCTCGAGAGCTAGCACTTTCTTCCAGAGTTCGCAGCGGATCGAATCCGACCATCCCAGCAGGACCTCTTCTGATACTGGTCCTCTATGCTGTATCTGCATCTCTCGCAACCTCCTTCCGAATTCCTCTTCCATGGCGGCTGGTTCTTTAGGCGTTGTCTCCGATTGCCGTATTTCCGCCATTCTCCGCTCATGTTGCCGCTCTAGTTCTCTCTTTTGTCGCTCTCGTTCTCTCTCTTGTCGGGCATCCTGCAGCTGGATGCCTTTAATGGCTTCCTGTATGGCAGCCTCTGATGGGTTAGCACCATATAATGCCAACCGCTGTTGAACTCGTTGCTGAAACAAGTCTTCAACTGACCGGGGTCCTGCATCACCATCCTTCTGATCCATCTCTGCTAGCTATCTGATCAAGGTGACTTTGTTCTTTGTCCCACCGGTCCCTCCACGGCTCTCAAGTAAGTCTTTCAGCGTGGCTCTCCTGCAGGCTGCATAGCTGGTCATTCACTGTGGTGGTTTGAAGTGTCCCAGGAACTGGAGGGAAAAATCCCACCCCTGCCAACCAATGTAACGGCACCCCGAATACCAAAGGGGGTAACACCGTTTAAAGATCTTCCCTCTCCTGGACACAAATTCCCTGTTGCTCCTCCACAGCCAGGCGATCACTTCCCATAAGATTAATCCTTCCAGAAGAAATGAGAGGTACTCTGTCTCTTCCAGGATAGAGAATCTTTATTGAAGAAGATATTGTAACTTTTATACACATCTACTACTGCATTAGTTTAACATGAACAATGGCCCAGCTCCACCCACACATAACAAGGCCCAATACACATTATTTTGACGTCTGTAAGGCTTCAAAAGACTTTACACAATAGAACATAACGACCTTCAATACACATCTTATAATGAAAGGGTTGGTAGACGGTTCGTCTGCCGAGTACAATGCACACAGGCATAGAGTTAACTATCCCTTTCACACCAAAAGGGTCTTCAGACCCTCCTAGACTCATTTACAACACAAGCAGGCAGGTGATTAACCTGTCTGCTGCTAGTTCCACAACCTATAATTATAGGCTTAATTCCCACAAGCCACAATAGACAATAGAATGCAAATCACCTTAACTCCTCACAGCAATGATTACACAACCCCCCGCCCCCCCTCACAGTACACATCCAATCTAGATACAATGTATGTGCAGCATTGAATATGGCTATCATAGACCATATTGGGGTTTTCATTCACCCTGTGCCCCTAATAGAGACACAGGGTGGTTGACACATAAGAGGCATTGGGGGAGCTGAAGCAAGGGTATCTCATACTTTCTAAGCGATTCTGAGTTCCCCGGGCCTTCCCGTTACAGGTATATACAGGTGTATACTGTGCCACTAACTCCTGCCGATGCCTGTATTAGAGAACAGCAATGACGGGTATATACAGGTGTATACTGTGCCACTAACTCCTGCAGATGCCTGTATTAGAGAACAGCAATGACGGATATATACAGGTGTATACTGTTCTGGGGGCATACAACACCCACTAACTCCTGCAGATGCCTGAGAAACAAATAGAACATAGAACACACTGTCCCTGCCTATGTATCTCTTTCCCTGCACGCCGGAACACACTGCACGAGGCCGCCACGCTGGCGGCCTTTTATAGTGTGGGGCGTGTACTAAACCCCCCTGAGCTATGATTGGCCACAGGCATCCTGCCTGTGGCCAATTATGGCTCTCCTCGCTGCCGGCGCTGTGATTGGCCAGGCATGCGGGGTCACAGTGCATGCTTGGCCAATCACAGCGCCGGAAATGCAGAGCGATGGCGCAGTGCATTGTGGGCCGTTTGCGTCACACGAATTTGGCGCGAATGGCCCATAATGTTCGCAATTCGGCGAACAGACGAACAGGCAATGTTCGAGTCGAACATGCGTTTGACTCGAACACTGAGCTCATCCCTACTTCGGTATAATGTTCCTCTCTACTGAATAGCTAGACTGCATTTTCAGCAATAACATTGATGTCCATTAAATGGATAGGCTGTATTGTTAGAGCTGTTACCAGTCTCTAGTGAGGTTGCATGATTTGTGTTGTTATCAGTATCTAATGAATATATACAGTATCTAGAAAAAGTGAAGACACCCCTCACATTTTTGTAAATATTTTTTTTTTTAAATCAAAGATGTTTATTGAAAAAAAACAGAAAGAAAAACACAGCATAACAAATAAGAAAACTTCACAGCTCACATGTAAGACACTAAGTTAGTCATATTGTGCTATTATCAGTGCAAGAGGTACAGTCAGACAATATGCCTAGCATCCTCCACCATCACAAGCCACCCAAGTCAGGCAACGCTTCTAAAGGGACTGCACAATCTGATATGCATACTGTAAGATTGGGGGTTGTTAGCTCTTGTGGTGGATGTGTATTTCCAGTGATGCAAGCCAGACATTGCTTCCTTTTCACACAGGAAAATTTTAAAGTACTGTCTCCAAGACTTTGCAAACAGCACGCTTTCACATGTAGACTTTACTCTCTGCTTGAGCTCACTTCCACAGGCACATCACCTGTATACAACACAGTCCATTAATTGAACTCCTGTGTAATGCAGTTCACCTGGCTGCCACACACAGCTAGCAGCAGTTCACCGCAGAAAACTTGAACTTTTCCTTCAGATAGGCTGTTCATCACAGTATTGCTGTTAAACACACAGTTTCTTTTTACTCACTGTTTTTGGTATGCGAGGATCTGGAACTCTTCCAAAAACTGCCCAAAGCAATATCTCCACTACTTGTAAGATTGGGGGTTGTTAGCTCTTGTGGTGGATGCGTATTTCCAGTGATGCAAGCCAGTCGGCAACTCGGTTTAAGGGCATGGTAGCCCATTTTTATTTAAAAGCACAAAAGTTCACAAACACATCTGTAGTATTCACAGCCGGGTTCCACCATTCCTGTATCTTTCATACTAACAGTAGCCTCGTAGCTTTACCTTCTAGCGATCCAGGCCTTTAGCCTAGGCCTGACGGTCTGTTCCTCAGACCCAAACAGTGTCCAAGAGTTTCAGCTTTCTCCTAGCTTCTCCTGGTCAGCACCTTTGTTGCTGTATCACTAATGGTGTCTGCCTCCTGCAGACATGCACCGCCTTTGACTCCACTCAGAGGATGAGAGCCCACTCGACTCTCATGCACACAGACTTCCTCTCTGTTGGGTGGAGTCCTGTTCCATAATCACCTCTGACTCCACTTCAGAGGATGAGAGCCCACCTGGCTCTCATGCACACAGACTTCCTCTCTGTTGGGTGGAGCCCGATCCACAATCACCTCCGAACTAAATAGCCCAAGACACAGCTGTCCCATCAGCGTGTCTTTCTTTACCAAATCTGGCATAAACCAACCCTCTTGAAGGTCGCACAAAGTCGCACCCTCACATACCCTCCCCCCTTGTTTCGAACCGGAGGGAGGAACACATGATCCCGTCACCATAAACGGGACACCTCTGTGCCAGCCATTGGCTGCGTAGGCCCATTTCTTTTTCGGGGTATGTGTCCACCAGCACTTCACCTTGGCACCTCTGTGCCAACTATCCGTAGCAGTAGTCCTAATCTGCCCAACCTTTTCTCTAAAGGGGCACTCCACCCACATCTTCTTCCAGGTGTACTTCCACCAGCCCTTCTTCCTGAACCATGGGCTCCCACTAATCTCTCTATCCCTTCTACCTTTTGGCCTCAGGACCCTTCTTTTTCCTACCACAGACCTACTCTCCTGGGACTGTTGGGGACCCACTTTCATGACATCTGTCAGAGACTGGCCACTCTCACAACCTGACGCAACATTAACCATCAACATTTGTTTCTCAGGCTCACCAACCCCTGTGTGGTCACTCTTGGCCACCAAACCATCTGTGATTAATACCATATCCTCAATAGCAACGTTCCACAAGGGGTTATTCAACACAATATTGGCATTCGGACCTCTTGTCCTGTTTGCTAGGACAGTGTCTATGGAGGGACCATCTATAGGCAAGCAGTTACGCCCTATGGGACTGTGCCGTAGCTCCACATCGCCAACTGTTGTCCAACACTCCAATAACAATTGTCCTACCAACGCACATGTTCCACCACATTTTCCCACACCAACCTCTTTATCCATTTCTGTGTCCATTGGTACCTCAACCAATAGCTCGGAGTTGTCTGACAGTGCTCCACAGTGCTTCTCATACATATTTCCGTTACAGTTACCATCACTGTTATTTCCTGTCCAAGTGTCTCCGGGCACCCCAAACTGTGCCCCTCTGCGCATAATGGACTGAATTCCCACTACTGCCGCGTCCGTTCTGGGCCCTTCCTTTACATGAGGTGTAGCGGGTGAGACAGTATGCGCGCCACGTACCAACCACTGCTCAGCTGCACCTCAGACCGCACCAGCAGGAATACACCCCATCACACCCGCATACGGAGAGACTTCCACTATGTCTATTATCTCTAAATTCTCAAACAATTCCTCTGATCGCCTTCCGCACATAACCGCCGTTGGAAGCACTCTCGAGGAGAACTGCGAGACAACCTTCCACAAAAGCAACCAACAATGCAGCAACCAATTCTCATCAACCCTGCCTAACAACGCATGTATAACCTGCGTCGACCGATTGGTATTGTGCAGTACCATGTCGCCCTTCTGCTGTGGATACACGCAGGTGTACATTGGAAAGATTCTCACCAATTCCCACAACATCTCAGAAATTTCTAGACATGCCGTATCTAAACACAGAACTCTAGGAACTTTTCCTTTACCAACGATGTGGAGGGACTCATTTGCTAAGGCGTGAGAGGCCGAGACACTTAAATAGACCTCTACCTCAGAGGCAACTAACAAAATTTGCGGCTCCCGCTGAGCACTGCCAATCGCATGTGTCACACTCATCCTCTCACTTTCAGCAACACTGAGCCCTTCCAACTCGCTATCCACTACCTCATCAATCTGACATTCAACAATACTCCTCTCTTTTGCTGTGGACAAAACCTCTGCTATGTATGCGCCCTTTTCAGATCCTTCCAACTGGAGAGGGTTAATTTCTGCAAAAGCCAACGCACCCGTGTCTACTGGCCCTGCAGCCTCTCTATTTAGCATAGCAGAAATTGTGTCCACTCCACTGTTACCCACTAAGCCTTCCTTGTTTAAATGCACTTGTGGCAAAACATTTTCAAACACAACAGGCTGCAATAACATAACTTCACTACTTTGCTCGGGTGGCGCTTCACTAAACCCATGAGGACTGTCAGCAGTGACAGACCGCAACAACTCATTATCAGTACAAGCAATTTCAAACATTTTTTTTTTACCATTTTTCTCATCACCAAGGTCAAGTACCCTCTTATCTATCAGAGCGGCACCACAGTTGTCCCAGGCAACCTCTCGCTCCAACACACAGAGCTCCCTGGAGGTTTCCAAGGACACCTCTGCAGCCTTAGATACTGTTGCCAAGGGGAATCGCATATCCTGCTTAGCGATCACCCCTACCTCACTAAGCATCACATTACCATCAGCACATGTGTCATCAGCATTCATAAACATAGCAGTTTTATAAACTCTATCAAATTGTCCTTTATCAAAACGCATGGCACCCTGCGTGCCACTCAGCACACCACCCTTCCTCTCCAAAGGAATTATTTTGCCCACTAGGGCGTCTTCACAGTTGTCCTGGGAAACCACTTGCCTCACCACTGCAGGCTCCTCGGTGGTTTCCCATGGCAACTGCACAGCACCTGTCACTAGGGAACATGGCATACCAACTGCTTTGGTCACCCCTAGCACATCCTTTCCAGCACTCCGCTGGATTACCTTAGCTGTACCCAGAGTCCATATGTCCCTTTCAATTTTTGACCTCGCTGCAAGCAGGGTTTTAACCTGTGTCTCCCCACTGATCTGGGTAGCACACTGCAGCAAGCTCATTTTTTCACCTTCAGTGGACCTCCGCTCTGGGGTCACTTCCACTTCATTTTGAGCAACCACACAGTCAGCCTTTCCCATGATTTTAACAGGAACAGTCTTACCATTCTCTTTAGCATGGGTTGAAGACTTCAATTGAGGGCGTTGTCCCTTCTTTGCCATGCTCTCACAAGATGACGCCCCCTCCTGGAAACAGGGTAACATTACATCCCTCTTGGATTTTCCATCATCGCCTGCAGGCAAAGCATTAAGCCCAACAACACGATCAGCAGCTGTATTCCACAAGCTTGGACAAGAAAAGATCCCGTGGCCCAGCTGACCACATTCCAGGCACGGCACTTGGCGACTTTCTCCTGTTGCTATGGGAGACCACCTTCTCTCCGCTGATCTCTTGCAGCGCTCTCTAGACTGGACTGCTCCTAGAAAATTATCGTAGTCATCTCGGTTACTATACATCCCACGGTACACCTCCTGGTACTTCTCCATCAGAAAAGGTTGCACCAACTCAACCCAGCGATTTCTGGGCCATCTTCTGTAGGAAGCAATCAACGCAAACTCATCCAAAAAGTCCTCAACACATTCAGAAGGCAACATAGGCCGTATGAAGTCAGCTGTATGGATTTCTGCTTTGTTGCCATGGGCAACCACACCCATCTGCTCACTCTTTACACTCAGAGCAGGCTTCTCATACCTTTGCTTTGGTGAAGCCTGGGACAAAGGGCATTTAGAAACTTCATGCCCCCACTCACTGCACCGCAAACAGCGCACTTGGTTCTTAACCCTTTGCACATTGATAGCTGGCCATCTTGCACCAGCGTTGCCAGGGGCAACAACATGTCCTTCCCTTTTAACTTGGTTCACTGCAGCCAAGTGTCGCCTGCACCAATCCACTGCAGACTCAGACTCTGGTGAACTCTCCATACTTGCAGTCACCTGTGCACTCCTTGCACCAGTGTTGCTAGGACCAACACCCGCTCTGTCTCTCATTCCAGTAAACATTGCTTCCTTTTCACACAGGAAAATTTTAAAGTACTGTCTCCAAGACTTTGCAAACAGCACGCTTTCACATGTAGACTTTACTCTCTGCTTGAGCTCACTTCCACAGGCACATCACCTGTATACAACACAGTCCATTAATTAAACTCCTGTGTAATGCAGTTCGCCTGGCTGC
The DNA here is from genome assembly GCA_029206835.1 of Rana muscosa. Classification (NCBI taxonomy): domain Eukaryota; kingdom Metazoa; phylum Chordata; class Amphibia; order Anura; family Ranidae; genus Rana; species Rana muscosa. The sequence goes on along the minus strand of CM055122.1, from coordinate 86,207,467 downwards.
CACACACAGCTAGCAGCAGTTCACCGCAGAAAACTTGAACTTTTCCTTCAGATAGGCTGTTCATCACAGTATTGCTGTTAAACACACAGTTTCTTTTTACTCACTGTTTTTGGTATGCGAGGATCTGGAACTCTTCCAAAAACTGCCCAAAGCAATATCTCCACTACTTGTAAGATTGGGGGTTGTTAGCTCTTGTGGTGGATGCGTATTTCCAGTGATGCGAGCCAGTCGGCAACTCGGTTTAAGGGCATGGTAGCCCATTTTTATTTAAAAGCACGAAAGTTCACAAACACATCTGTAGTATTCACAGGGGGGTTCCACCATTCCTGTATCTTTCATACTAACAGTAGCCTCGTAGCTTTACCTTCTAGCAATCCCGGCCTTTAGCCTAGGCCTGACGGTCTGTTCCTCAGACCCAAACAGTGTCCAAGAGTTTCAGCTTTCTCCTAGCTTCTCCTGGTCAGCACCTTTGTTGCTGTATCACTAATGGTGTCTGCCTCCTGCAGACATGCACCGGCTTTGACTCCACTCAGAGGATGAGAGCCCACTCGACTCTCATGCACACAGACTTCCTCTTTGTTGGGTGGAGTCCTGTTCCATAATCACCTCTGACTCCACTTCAGAGGATGAGAGCCCACCTGGCTCTCATGCACACAGACTTGCTCTCTGTTGGGTGGAGCCTCCGAACTAAATAGCCCAAGACACAGCTGTTCCATCAGCGTGTCTTTCTTTACCAAATCTGGCATAAACCACAAAGTCGCACCCTAACAATACATTAATTTTTGTAAATATTTTATTATATCTTTTCATGTGACAACACTGAAGAAATTATACGTTGCTACAATGTAAATTAGTGAGTGTACAGCTTGTATAACAGTGTAAATTTGCTGTCGCCATTAATGTTTAAACCGTTGGGAGCAAAAGTGAGTACACCTCTAAGTGAAAATGTCCAAATTGGGCCCAATTAGCCATTTCCCCTCCCCGGTGTCATTTGATTCAGATGGTGTCAAGTGTGTGTGGCAGCATCCAGGTGTGGAGTGCAAAAACAAGTGTGTCTTGCCTACTGTAATAGATTGCCTCTGGTCCAATACCAGAATACTATTCGCTATTCTGCTGCTGATCCTAATCTATAACTATGTGAGGGTGAGGGCATGCATGCTTTAAGAATTGCATACTGAAATCAGACTCATCAATATAGTTTCTTCCTCATCTGTGGCTCAACAGGAAGTTCCTTTTATTCAGTTATAGCTTATATAGACAAAGTGACATAAGCAATCGTCATCACAAATGTGTACATATGATTGGCTGATTCCTTATATGGTGCTTCTCTTGTGACGTCTGTTTCTTCCACGTGTTGAAGCATTCCAGGACATGGGGGCCATTTTAGTTTAGAGTCGATGGGAGGGGGAATCGAAGGAGTGCACAGGACATCTGTTCCTCATTTTCACTTCTGAGATTAATATTTCTGTCATAACTTTAAATCAAAGAAAATAATACTAATGTTCTCTACTTTTGTTATATGAATACTAGAACACACACATGAAAATACTCTTCAGGTTAATAAGTTTCTTATTGTATAAATATATCTTAGTGAGTGTGTGTGCGTGTGTATTTTTCCTTGCAGACACATTTCTCAGAAGGGTGGCTAATTACTCTAGAATTTCTAAGGATGGGGCTGTGAACCATGTGTGCAGCTGAAACAAAACACACCCAACTTGCACCAAATTTCTAAACCAATATACCAAAGCATAATGAAAGAAAGAAATAATAAAAATAATAAAGAATAAAAGAAAGTATCAATATTTGAGTGGATAATAGAGAGATTAATCTTAGACATAAAATAATAATTTTATCAACTCCATCACACCTACAGTCACGCATGGTGGTGAGAGTGTCATGGTCTGGGGTTTCATGACTTCTGCCGGCACTGGGGAGCTACAGTTCATTGAGGGAAGCATGAATGCAAACATGTACTGTGACATACTGAAGCAGAGCATAATCTCCTCCCTTCGGAGACGGGGCCGCAGGGCAGTATTCCAACATGATAACGACCCCAAACACCCCATTAAGATGACCACTGCCTTGCTAAAGAAGCTGAGGATAAAGGTGATGGACTGGCCAAGCATGTCTCCAGATCTAAACTCTATTGAGCATCTGTGGGACATCCTCAAATGGAAGGTGGAGGAGCGCAATGTCTCTTACATCCACTAGCCCCGTGATTTCGTCATGGAGGAGTGGAAGAGGACTCCTGTGGCAACCTGTGAAGCTCTAGTGAACTCCATGATCAAGAGTGTTAATGCAGTGCTGGAAAAAAATTGTGGCCACACAAAATATTGTAATTTTGGGCCCAATTTGGACCTTTTCACTTAGGGGTGTACTCACTTTTGTTGTCAGCGGTTTAGACATGAATGGCTGTGTGTTGAGTTATTTTAAGGGGACAGAAAATGTACACTGTTATGCAAGCTGTACACTCACTACTTTACATTGTAGCAACGTGTCATTTCTTCAGTGTTGAAAAGATATAATAAAACATTTACAAAAATGTGAGGGGTGTACTCACTTTTGTAAGATACTGTAGGTTGTATTATTAGTGCTGTCACCAGTTTCTAGTAAATAGAAAGGCTGTCTTATGAGGGTTGTTACCAGTCTCTAGTTAATAGATAGGCTGTATTGTTAGGGTTGTTACCAGTCTCTAGTGAATTCACTTTAATACAGTATACATTTTTTTAATCCAGAAAATACAGTATACCTTGACAGTAACGCTTCTCCTGAAGAAGTCAATGCTGGTGAAACATGTTGAGAATATGGGTGCAGGCTGCCAATGAAGAGACAATCTTGGATCAAATACTGTAGTATTGATGGAAAAGAAGAAAAAATAATGTTTGCTGATTTTATATGATTTTATGTGGATGTTTCAATAAAAAATATTTTTTTTAACACTTGTCGCATTACTTGGCAAATTGAAAGTCCCGCTTGCTTGGTCTTGTGTAGTGCATGATAAGTATTGACAAATTAATGAGAAGCTATAAAGAGAGCTGGGTAACCAGATAATACCCAAACCTTATAAATATATATGTAAAACAAAACTAATAATTAAATATTTTAGGTTTATACATTTTTTATTTAAAAAAAAAACACAAATTATGAATATCACTTGCAAATTAAGCCATTTTGTATTTAATCCATTAAAATTAAATCTAAGTCCAATTTATATAGACCGTAAAAAATGATGGTCTTTTGTTGCAAGCATAGAATAGAATAAAATGATAGACAACACTCATTTCCAATTGTAGCACTACCCCCGTAGGAGCTGCTGATTATTTTTGGTCCTGCTGCTACCCCACAGTTCAACGTATCAAAACTTGCTTGGCTCTAAATTGGGCAATGTGCCCACAGATGCATGCACCAGTCACTTAGTCTTTTTATTAAACACAACTTGTGGAAGTAGAGGGATGGAGGGTTAGGGGAATTCAGATACCTTGTGCAGATCACTGAGGAACTTAAGATCCTGGAGACAAGTACACTTTCTGTCAACGGATCTTGCTCACCCGGATAGGCCTTTCTCACCGCCCTTGCAGCCGGAATGATGCATGGACAAAAGTCTCTGCCACAGACTTGATGATAATAGTAAATGGTTGAACAATCCTCTGCCACAGGATTTGGCAATCAGTAATTGCTTCAGCGAACACAGCTACATAGTAACAAAGTCCTTTAAGCCATCCGGCAGTACTGTGAGGTAGATTGGTTAGAATGCATCCTCCAGTGGAGTCACCAGGCTCTTTTTGAGATACCAGCCTTTTGCTCGGTCCTCTCCAAGAAGAGTCCTCCCTTGGACCTTCCAATTGCTCGGCTTCTTCCCACAGGCAAGACAGCACAGGACCATCCCCGAACCAGTAGGCCCTAGACAGACTTCTGGGCCTACTTACAGCAACGTAGCCTCGGGCCAGCCGGGCCTCGAGGCAGAAGAGGAGTTATCACATACCTTAGGCCAGGCGGGCCATGAGGTCAGAGAGAGCGAAAAATGGCTTCTGCCCCTTAAGAATCCTCTCCCAGAATGCACAGCGGTAAACACTTCCACTGGGCTGTTTCTGGGGAAGGGACACCCAATACACTCCAACCTGTTGTATTTCCAACACTGGTGACAATGACACCTACCGGCGACAGTGGGAAACGCTCCCAACACAGCCAAAGCTGGAATAGAGGCTAATTTAGCCATAAACATTGCATTCTGAACTATGTACAATTCAGATGACCCACTAAATTTACACAATAGCGCCTGGTCAACAGGAGCAGGGTGCTACACAATTATAACTGAAATCTACCATGTTTTTGCATCCAAAAAACTGTTGAAACACATTTATAGGATATCAGAAATAAGTTTCTTAAAACAGGAAATTAAATCAGTGGCAGCCTTTTTCTGCCTAGACAAAATCTGATAATGAATAAGCTCCTGTATTGGTTCAAATTATTCATTCTAATATCCTCATCTACTAAAAACCACCCCCTAGCAAAATAAGGCACTTACCCCGCTGCCCACCCTGATTACCTAAAATCAAAAGTGACAAAAGAAGAAAGTGTTCTCCAAGTCTCTAAAATGGGCCGTTAGCTAAAGAAAGGATCAGAGTTTAGGCAGTTTTTTCAACTGAGATTATGGGACCAGTGCCTAATCATCTGTATAGTTTTTTTATATTTATATTCTCTTTATTAATTTTCTTGCATATTCAAATTAACATTATACATGCTTTATTTATATTTACTTTTCACAACAATAAATTAGCAAAGTATTATCAATGTAAGTTTCACTCTGTTAACCCTCATCCCTCCCTCCTTCCCCCCTCCCCCTTTACTATTTTCTCATATTAGGTTTTTTCCTATTTTCCTTTCTTCCATTTTTACACATTATTCAAAGTTTATTTCTGTTTTCATTTATTTTCCTTGAGCCATTTTTCTTACTCTCTTTCCCTCTCACTCTCTGCTTTACAGGGGTATCCCTATTTTTTCCAACCACGGGTTCCACACCTTTTCAAACTCTCTTATGTTCCCTCTCTTAATATATACTACCCTCTCCTTCCATATTGTTGCGGTAACTGTGTTAGCCCATTCTCTCACTGAGGGGGGGTCTTCTGCCTGCCATCTTTGCGCTATCAATTTTCTAGCATGAAAAAGGCATCTAAGCACTGCTTTTGTTATGCTGATCGCTCTGTTTGTTCCCTCCTCTAGTCCCAAGACACACATTCTAGGGTCCATTTCTATTGTTGTCATATATGTCCTATTTATACTATCCAGTACCCCTGTCCAATACCTAAATAATTTCGGGCACCTCCATAGCATGTGTATCAGGTCCCCTGTGTCTTGACATCTGGGACACCCTGCATCTGCTCTCCACCCAAAGTCAAACAGCCTTTTTGGTGTATAGTATGTCCTATGTAATAACATTAAGAATGAAAATTTCTGGGCCGGTGAAACAGATACATGGTGTCCACTCTCTAGTACCTTTTTCCATTGCCCCCCGGGTATGGACCCCAGATCTTCCTCCCATTTCCCTCTGCTTTTGAGATGTTCAGGAGCTGTAATACTTCCTTTGCATAAGTGTGGGTATATTTCGGATATATGGCCCCCAGTCTCACTCTGGTTGCCCAATCTCTGAAAGATAGGGGATTTATGCCAGGTTGGTCCCTGTCTATCAAACTGCATATCTAATGCATGTCTAATTTGCAAATATCTGTAAAATGTATGTTTAGGGACATCATATTCCCCTCTGAGTGTAGCAAAGGTTTTTAGGATTTGTCCCTCATACAGCTGGGCCAACCTAGTTATCTCCTTCCCTTCCCATTCCTTAATTTTCCCCATCGGCTCCAACTCCTGAAGATTCCTATTATCCCAAAGCGGTGTATATTCTGCCTCTCCTTCTAATCCCCCTATTGCTTTCACAGCTTTCCACACCTTTATTACCATCTTGACCTTAGGGGATTTGTATATAAATGAATTTGCCTTCAGTGCCTCCATCACCAACTTATGGGGTGACCCCATTGTCATCAGCCGCCCATTTGTATCCCCACCCATCTCTGATCTCATTCCTATCTGCTGCAGCTGTGCTGCCAGGAAATAACACTGTGGGTGTGGTACCGCCATGCCTCCCTCCCTTGTTGACAGTTGCAGGGTCTGTAGTCCTATCCTTGCTTGGCCTCCTTTCCATATTAATTCTGTAAATAGTGTATCTATTTTCTTAAACCATTTCTTATGTATCCATGTTGGTGTATTATGCAATACATATAATAATTGTGGCATCCACAGCATTTTGATCAGGTTACATCTCCCTGCAACTGACAGTGGGAGCCGCCGCCATATTTGAATTTTATTTTTAAATTTAGACAGGAGGGGGACTATGTTGTTATTTATATATTTATTGGGGTCAGTTGTTATATGTATTCCCAGGTATTTCATTGTATCCACCATTTCTAATTGGGGTATTTCTGCTAAGGTTTGATTGGCAATGGGATCCACCGGCATCAAGGCTGATTTTTCCCAATTTATAACCAATCCTGAGAGTCTACCAAATTCTCCAAAGATACTCATAGCCTGCTTAAGTGAATGATCTGTGTCCCCCAAGAAGAGAAGAACATCATCCGCATATAATGCGATTCTCTCTTCTCCTGTCGGTCTCACAAATCCTTTCATTTTTATGTTCGTTCTTATTGCTATGGCCAGTGGCTCCATTGCTAGCGCAAAAAGCAGGGGTGACAATGGGCACCCCTGCCTTGTGCCCCTCTCCAAATTAATCTTACCTGAGTAATCATTGTTAACTCTAATTTTTGCGCTTGGGTCACTATACAGAATTTTTATCCATCTAATCACTGATGGACCAAAACCAAATGCTCCTAGAACATGCCAGATATATCCCCACTCCACACTATCAAACACCTTGACCACATCTAAGGACATAACTGCCCTTGTACCCATATTCTGTGTTGGAATTTGTAGGTTAAGGAATACCCTTCTAATATTAATACTAGTTGATCTACTGGGGATAAACCCAGTTTGATCTTGATGTATTAGTCTTGAAATAATTTTGTTTAATCTAGTTGCCATTATTTTGGCCAATATTTTAGCGTCTGAGCAAAGCAGGGATATGGGCCTATAGGATGAGGTCTCTAGTGGATCTTTCCCTTCCTTATGCAGGACTATAATTATTGCTTCTGACATTGACTTAGGTAATTCCCCCTCCTCCCTTGCCCAATTCAATGTTTTAAGGAGTTCCGGCAATAGCACTTTCCCGTAATGTTTATAAGTTTCTATAGGGAGTCCATCAGGTCCAGGCGATTTCTGATTGGCCATCTCTGCAACTGCTGACTGTACTTCTTCAAGAGTTATTGGAGCCTCCATTCCCTCTTTCTCTGCTTCAGTAAGAATTGGTATTTAAATTTTCCCAAAGAATATTTCCAATTCCTCCTCTCCCGCTGCACCCTGCGATTTATATAATTTATCATAATATTCCCTAAAGGTATCTGTGATCTCTGATACCCGAGTAGAAATTTCTCCTTTCGAGGTCCTAACCGCGGGTACTGCGGATGGGGAGGAATTGGTTCGCACTAAATGTGCCAGCATTCTTCCCACGCTCTCCCCCTCCCCAAATGCGGCTTGTTTCTGAAATAATCTTTTATTCTCAGATTTTTTAATCATTACTATTTTATATTCTTGTTGTTTATTCATCCATATTCCTTGTCGCTCTGATGTTGGGTTTTCAATATATTCCTTTTCTGCATTCACCAATTCCTGCCTTATCCTATTCTCCTCCTCTCTGGATGCCTTTTTAACTTTTGCCACTTGTTGAATACATATTCCCCTTAAAAAAGCCTTCAGCGTATCCCACATCACTCTCTGTGTCACCGTTCCTTCATTAAATTCTATAAACTCTTGTAATTTGTCTAGAATCTCCTCAGGGCCTCCGATAACTTCAAACCATAAAGGGTTCATCCTCCATACTCCCCTGGTTTTATTCCCTTCTAAATTTACCAGAACTGTCACTAACAAGTGATCTGACACCCCTCTCGGCTGATATTCTATGTTTTTTATTATCTGGGATGCTTCCGTATTACCTAGAACTAAGTCTATCCTAGAAAGTGTTGAGTAGGAACTAGAGAAACAGGAATACTGTCGCACATCTGGGTTCCTCATTCTCCATATATCAAACAAACCAGCTTCTTGTAGAATTTGATACAATCGACTCTCTGGAGGATTCGGTTCCCTTCCCCCTGGAAACCTATCCCATTTTCTATTTATGACCTCATTAAAATCCCCCACTGCTATGATTGGCATCCCCATCTTATCCACCATAAATTCCATTAGCTTATATATAACCTCCATTTTAAAGGGCGGGGGTATATAAATATTTGCAAGAACATATTCTCTACTCTCTATTACACAGTGAAGAAAAATATATCGCCCCTCCTCGTCTATGCTGATCTGTCTGCAAGAAAACATCACCCCTCTTTTAACCATTACTGACACACCTCTGGAATAAGAGGTGTGTATTGAGTGGTATTGGTGTTGGAACTTCTTACTTTGAACTTTTTGTATAGTAATTTTAGTCAGGTGAGTCTCTTGGAGACAGATCAGTCCCACCTCATACATTTCCAGCATATCAAATACTGCAGCTCTCTTAGCAGGGGTACCCAACCCACGGACATTCCAAGACCCCATTTTCATTACTCTGGACTGCATAAAACAATCAATTCATTCAAGAAGGTATCAACTAACCGAAACACAAGTTGCCTGAAGTAAATTACCAACAGAATCATAAATCTCTCATAGCGATACATTGTAATTAAAACTTTTGACTTCCCCCTATACCACACCGTGCAGAAATATTCTATCCTTTTCTTTTCCCATTCTTTTTCTTTAAAAAATATAGTTATATGATTTACTCCACCTTTTACCACCAACTTACTTAATTGTTTTATCATTATTTAGTGGCGTCATTGTACTCCCTTCTTTTTACCCCTGCAAAAAGTGGTATATTTCTTTTTTTTTCCAAGGAAAAAAACAAAAAACAAAAAAAAAACAAATGTGCTCCATATATATATTTGTGTACATTTTAGGCATAATTTTAAATTCCAACCTTTTTGTGTTCCTTGTGATAATTCATTTTGGTCCCTCCCTCCCCCCCTACACCTTTCTAGGTATTCCCTAGGGGCTTTTTTTGTGAACGGTCCATACATCTCCCCCCTCCCCCCTTTTATATCTTCCATCCTCCCTTCCTCCCTCCCTCCCCCCCTCACCCCAAATTCTATTTTACTACATTCTCCACCCATCATTTTACTCCTCCCGTGGTGTGTGTCTCCTCTCACCCTCGTCCTCACATCTGTGAACCTTCCCTTCCCCTCCCCCCAAAAAAAAGGGGGAGGGGAAGGGAAACAAGGGAAAATCAACAAATGAGACCTTAAATGTATCACATCATTAAACTAAATGTCACTTCGCTTTGTTGATAGCTGATCCTTTTTATCTTCCAACCACCTCAGCACTCCTTCAGGGGTATCAAAAAATTGTGTCCCGCCTAACGCTACCACCCGTAGTCTTGCTGGGTACAGTAGTGCATACGTGACATCAAGCGTTCTCAATCTACGTTTGGCTTCTGTGAAACCCGCCCTTTGCTTCTGCAGGTAAGGGGAGAAATCAGGATATATTGATACTCTGGTTTCTCCATAGAAAATAGACCCCATCTCTCTACCCTTTCTTAGTAGGGTTACTTTATCCCGGTAATTAAGGAATTTCATTAACATTGACCGTGGGTGCCCTCCTGCGGGGGGGGGGGTTTAGAGGGGACTCTATGCGCTCTTTCTATCGAAAATTGTTGCGAAAAACTTTCTCTTCCAAACAACTTTATGAGCCAATCTTCCAGAAACTCCATAGGGTTAGTCCCTTCACACTTCTCTGGTAGTCCCACCAGTCTTATGTTGTCCCTACGATGTCTGTTCTCCATTTCATCTATTCTTTCCTCGAGCTTAGTCATTTGTCCCAGTAGTTTTCTATGCTCTTGTTTTACCGGGTATAGTTCATCCTCTATCTGTGAGATCCTTCCTTCTGTTTCAGTAATCCTTTCATTTGTTTATTGGAGTTCAGATCGCATTGAGACTAGTTCCTCCTTAATACCTTTCATTTGATCACATACATCCTCCAGTGACTGTTTACACGCATTGACCGCTAGGAACACATCCTGTAGTGTGGGAATCCCTTCTATGGCGATATTTGATCCCAAGTTTATCTCTGTCCCTTGGATGGCCGTAGCCGTGCTTTTATTACTGGTGTTTTTAACTGTGGCTGCTACAGTGTGGCCTTGGCTTCTCCTGTCTGCTGTCCCTTTGGCTTGGGTCTGTGTTCCCCCTCTAACTGGGGTGTGTTCTGGGGCGTGAGCAAATCTCTCCAGTTTGGCAGCTGCTGCCGCAGCCTGATTACTTTTGGCCGATCGTAAAGATTGTGGTCCCACGCTCTCCTGGCCAAGGTTATCATCCCCTTTTTTCTTCCCGGACATAATGCCTTACGCCCAGCTTTCCTTACTGTGTAATAAAATATAATACAGTCCGTTAAAGCCAGTAGGTGGCTAGCTGCAGATCTGGTTTAATATGTGGCTTAGTTCAGTTTTTAAACTGTGTCCGCACACATCCCGCACACATAGAGCCAAACAACAAAAAACAAACAAAAACAAAACAAAAAAAAGGCTCTAGCAGTGTACCACACGCAACAAAACCTGAACTGCGATTCCAAAGCACCCGTACAAGTATATTCAGCGGACATCAGCCAGAGCAGCAATACAGAACAGTGCAGTGATGTAAATGCTATCTATTATAGCCTCCCCCTCCAGTCCATGGGATCTCAGCTATATCACCGCTGCGCTGCGCTGTGCTCAATTAAAGTACACAGTTAAGGTCCCCACCTAGCACAGGGGATAAACTCAGAGCTCCTGGAACACTCCTGTACTCACTTGACCTTTAAGTTTCAGGATACCGGTCTTGCAGCTTGTAGTTTTGTTGTTTTGCTTAAACACAGGGATCAGGGATCAGCTTACTGCAGGCTTTCTGCACTCGCCACCACCACAGCTCCAAACCATCAGCTTGTCGGCTCATCAGCTTGTCAGGTATCCGGTATCCTAGCAGTTCACACCCACTGTGTACGGAGACAGAGGGAGATAGGTAGGCTCATATTGCTCGGCGGGACGGTCAGCGTGTTAACCCGCTCGGAGTGTCGGAGTGCCGCCGTCTATCTTCCCCCTGCGGGGGGGAGGAATGTAGCTCCGGTTCAATGTAGCGGAGCATACGGCAGCATAGGTCAGTCATAGGACGGAGGGGAGTAGAGACACACACACATGCTCTCTCACTCCTCACTCCTCACTGCACTCCATCCGGTCACGCCCCCTAGACTGATCTGTATAGTTTTTATTTAAAAATTATTACCCAAGCCTTGCCCCCTGTATCCTCGTTGAGGCATCCTAACCATGCTCGAAAAAAAGTGTTGTTTGTGTGGCCAACAAATCTACTTGTGACAAATTACATACCGTACTAAGGGGTACTTTGCCAAATATACCCAACTAAGGCTGCAGGTATCATTCAGTCATTCATCTATTCTCATCTAATATAGCTTTTGGCTGTGATAAAGAACTAAGAGTGCATCCAACCAAATGAAGATAACATTGATAATAGGGTATACAAAGTAAGAAAATTTTTGATTGTAAAACTTTTCTGTCACCAAAAGTAGTGTAGTACAGACATAACTAGACATATATATATATGTATATATATATATATATATATACAGTGGGTACGGAAATTATTCAGATCCCCTTAAATTTTTCACTCTTTGTTATATTGCAGCCATTTGCTAAAATCATTTAAGTTCATTTTTTTCCTCATTACACACAGCACCCCATATTGACAGAAAAACACTGAATTGTTGACATTTTTGCAGATTTATTAAAAAAAGAAAAACTGAAATATCACATGGTCCTAAGTATTCAGACCCTTTGCTGTGACACTCATATATTTAACTCAGGTGCTGTCCATTTCTTCTGATCATCCTTGAGATGGTTCTACACCTTCATTTGAGTCCAGCTGTGTTTGATTATACTGATTGGACTTGATTAGGAAAGCCACACACCTGTCTATATAAGACCTTGCAGCTCACAGTGCATGTCAGAGCAAATGAGAATCATGAGGTCAAAGGAACTGCCTGAAAAGCTCAGAGACAGAATTGTGGCAAGGCACAGATCTGGCCATGGTTACAAAAAATGTCTGCTGCACTTAAGGTTCCTAAGAGCACAGTGGCCTCCATAATCCTTAAATGGACGACGTTTGGGACGACCAGAACCCTTCCTAGAGCTGGCCATCTGGCCAAACTGAGCTATCGGGGGAGAAGAGCCTTGGTGAGAGAGGTAAAGAAGAACCCAAAGATCACTGTGGCTGAGCACCAGAGATGCAGTCGGGAGATGGGAGAAAGTTGTAGAAATTCAACCATCACTGCAGCCCTCCACCAGTCGGGGCTTTATGGCAGAGTGGCCCAACAGAAGCCTCTCCTCAGTGCAAGACACATGAAAGCCCGCATGGAGTTTGCTAATAAACACCTGAAGGACTCCAAGATGGTGAGGAAAAAGATTCTCTGGTCTGATGAGACCAAGATAGAACTTTTTGGCCTTAATTCTAAGCGGTATGTGTGGAGAAAACCAGGCACTGCTCATCACCTGTCCAATACAGTCCCAACAGTGAAGCATGGTGGCAGCAGCATCATGCTGTGGGGGTGTTTTTCAGCTGCAGGGACAGGACTTCTGGTTGCAATCGAGGGAAAGATGAATGCGGCCAAGTACAGGGATATCCTGGACAAAAACCTTCTCCAGAGTGCTCAGGACCTCAGACTGGGCCGAAGGTTTACCTTCCAACAAGACAATGACCCTAAGCACACAGCTAAAATAACGAAGGAGTGGCTTCACAACAACTCCGTGACTGTTCTTGAATGGCCCAACCAGAGCCCTGACTTAAACCCAATTGAGCATCTCTGGAGAGACCTACAAATGGCTGTCCACCAACGTTTACCATCCAACCTAACAGAACTGGAGAGGATCTGCAAGGAGGAATGGCAGAGGATCCCCAAATCTAGGTGTGAAAAACTTGTTGCATCTTTCCCAAAAAGACTCATGGCTGTATTAGATCAAAAGGGTGCTCCTACTAAATACTGAGCAAAGGGTCTGAATACTTAAGACCATGTGATATTTCAGTTTTTCTTTTTAAATAAATCTGCAAAAATGTCAACAATTCTGTGTTTTTCTGTCAATATGGAGTGCTGTGTGTACATTAATGAGGAAAAAAATGAACTTAAATGATTTTAGCAAATGGCTGCAATATAACAAAGAGTGAAAAATTTAAGGGGGTCTGAATACTTTCCGTACCCACTGTATATATATATAATTTTATTTTACAACAGACCAATTCCTTCTATTCCCTGTATTTCCAGTTCAAATTGGGCACATTATAGTACATTGCTTGGCTCTGATGAAGAAGCTGTGCGCTTTGAAACACGTCAGCAGGCAGTGTGTCCCACTACGTCCTTCATGATCGGTTGGAGTGTGTTGTGGATTCTACATGTTGCAGCCTTCCATGGCATCATCTGTACATTGCGAACAACTTTAGTACCTTTGTGAGTACCTTTTCATTGATTTTATTCAATAAAATACCCCAACGATATTACACTAGGCTGGTACACCCTTTTTCTTTCTTTTCTCATTTGCTATCAGGATACCCCTATCCATGAAGGGCAGCAAGGCCTGTGTCATCATTGTAAACCATTGAAGGCTTGACGGTCATCTCGTGCGCAGGAGTGTTTGTTGTTTTTCTTGTTACCTTAAATAGTACATTGCGCACCTGGGATACTATTTGAAGCCTGCTGAAGAATGCCAGAGCCAACAGAGGAGTGGTGGTGAATATAAATTAGCAAAGAATTTGAACAGCAACATTCCACCATTGTATTGGAGCATTGGATGGCAAGCATATTTGCATTCATATGCCCCTAAATATTGGCTATAAATTTTCTGACTACAAGAAATATTTCTTCATGGTGCTGATGGCCCTTATGGATAGCATCTATAATTTTGTTTCTATAGACACTGGTGCCCATGGAAGCTCAGCTGACTTCAAGATTTTTAGAAAATCTCGTAGGGGGAGAGGATAATGATAGAAAAGTTAATATTCCTTGAAAATAGTGATATCTTTCCTATTTTCCTGGTCGGTTTTGACTCTATTCTCCGCCTGTGTTGAAGGATTACTAAGAAACGTTACTATTTACTATTTTAAATATTATTGTTTTGAATATACAACTTTAATAAACACATTGAGACAGAAAATAGTGATCTCTTTCCTTAGAGCCGGTTCACACAGGGGCGACTTGGGATCCGACTTGAAGTCGCCCCAAGTCGCCCCAAGTCGCGCGGTTGAGAAAGTCAATGTAAGTGAATGGAGCCATCTTAATGTACACTACTGAAGTTGCTGCGACTTCAGAAAATGTTCCTGTACTACTTCAATCCGACTTCTAGGCGACTTGTACCCATTGATTTCAATGGAAGTCGTCTCCAAGTCGGATCCCCTGTCTTAACTGAAGCAACCATACAGGAAGAGAAAATTGTTTTCCAGGCAAACCCCTCCCTCCCCCTCCCTCCCACAGAGCTGATTGTTGTTTGATTGGCCACTGGAAAGCCTCCTGTCCTGGAGGAGACTTGAAGTCGCCTTGTAAGTTGCTTGGGGTCGCTCTGTGGTGCGCGCTCAGGTCGTGTTTAGGTCGCCTCGGCCAGAGTCGTGTCGCCCCTGTGTGAACAGGCTCTTACGTGATTGCAACTTCTTTGTTTTGCATTTTAATAAACAACTTTGTATATTTCATTGGGCTGTACTATTGTTTTTCTATTTTCTAAGCTGTTTTGGATCTACCTGGGATTTCATGAGAAGCTGCAGTCTATCTGAAAATACAAGCCATACGAGACCATTCCTTGTGATGTGTACCATCATCTAAGCTGATTCTTTGAACTTGGCTCACTGGAAGTTGGCAAGTTGGGACTTGTTGTGCTCTAGTTGCGGTTTGTTTTGTTTTTTTAATTTCTGAACACCAACCAGAACAGATCAAAATCAACACAATGTGGAATGAAGTGATGCAAATGGGCTGACATTTTCACATTGGCACAACATTGCTGTGAATTTAAACTGCAGCCTTATCTTTGCATCGTGTTCAGAAAGTTTTTTTGATGTTGCTCAAATGCCTGTTCTTTACACCTGTTTAAAAGAGGCCTGCAAATGTTCCCTAAACTGATTACATTCCCTACAATTAACAGTGGGAGGCAGCCCCATTGAAAGTAATGGGAGGCTACTGGCTCCTGCAGCTAATCAGGGCTACTTGCATGTAATTGCTCATGCAGGGATCACTTGTGAGTGATTGTCCCAAAATGCAAACTGTCTGCAGGTGATTGCTGCATGAGCGCTTACACACTGGCAGCCTTCATTAGCTGTGGGAGCCAGCAGCCTCCCATTAATTTAAATAGGGCTGCCTCCTGCAGCTAATCGCCTGATACCCCTGCTGGGGTTCTCGCATGTAAACAATGTCTGGTTCATTCACAGGTGTGAATGCAGCTAGAGTTTTGTGTCTTGCTAAATAACATTTGCAGTAATTAGTTTCACCTGTCTTGAAATTGCTCTTTAACAGCGTGATTTGTTTCTTGTTGAGTTCATTTTAGTCCAGATAATCTACAATTGCACTTAACAGTATTTAAAGAAGCACAAAATATGTTCATCTCCAAACTTCATTTGATCTAAATAGCATAGTCCCTGCACAGCTTATCACCATGCATTCATGGCTGGTTTGCAAATAAACATTTTTATGAAAACTCTTAAAAAAAGCCAAACAGTATCACATCCCTTCCTCTTCAATCATTTAGATTAAATGGAGTGCTATTGTTCTGGTGTAAACATTAATACATATGGAGTGATGTAACTTCAGAGTATTTATACATTACCACAAAGAGCTAAAACTGTATTTGTAACAGGACCAATTATTTAGCAAACAAATTACATATTATAGTTGATAAGGATTTTTTGTCAAATATGGGGGGATTTATTAAGACCTGATTCACATCTATGCAGGTTGCAGTTTGCCTATTGCAGGTGCATTTTGTGTTTTTCCATACACATCTTTAACCACTTCGCACCCGCTCTTTAGACAAAAGATGTCTACAGCGCGGCACTCAATTGCCGGGAGGGCATCCCTGGACGTCCTCCTGTCTACTTGTTCCCTGCGCGCCGCAGCAGGTGCGCATAGGGGAAAATCTGTGTTGGCCGTGTCCCTTGGACACGGCCAATCACAGATCGTGCTAAATGGCCAATCACAGCAGCCATTTAGCACTTGATCAGCGTGTCCAATGAGAGATGATCTCAAATGTAAACATATGAGATCATCTCTCATTGCCAACTCTCCCTCCTCACACAGAGACCGCGTGTGAGGAGGGAGAGCAACCTGTGCTGCAGCATAAGTGAACACTACATAAAACACAGTAAATACACTGCCCACAGTACCTATCAGTGCCACCTGTCCCCAGTGCCACCTTTACCCAGTGCCATCTGTCCCCAGTGCCACCTATCAGTGCCATCTGTCCCCAGTGCCACCTATTAGTGCCATCTGTCCCCAGTGCCCCAGTGCCACCTGTCAGTGCCATCTGTCCCCAGTGCCACCTATCAGTGCCATCTGTCTCCAGTGCCACCTAGCAGTGCCATCTGTCCCCAGTGCCACCTGTCAGTGCCACCTGTCATCAGTGTCACCTGTCAGTGTCACGTGCCATCTGTTATCCGTGTCACGTGTCATCAGTGCCACTTATCAGTGCCATCTGTCATCCGTGCCACATCAGTGCCACATATTAGTGCCATCTGTCATCAGTGCCACGTATTAGTGCCATCTGTCATCAGTGCTACGTATTAGTGCCATCTGTCTGAGATAGGCCGCCAGTATATCAGATGTGATCAATTTGTTATGATTTGCACCATAGCTTGTAGACTCCCTATCTTTCACACAGACCAAATAATATCCACTAATTTGGGTTATTTTACCGAAGAAATGTAGCAGTATAAATTGTGGGCAAAATTTATGAAGAAAAATTTATAATTTGCTAAATTTTATCACAGAAACTAAGAAAAATGTGTTTGTTTTTTCGAAATTTTCGGTCTTTTTTCATTTATAGCGCAATAAATAAGAAACCCAGAGGTGATCAAATACCACCAAAAGAAAGCTCTATTTGTATGGAAAACAGGACACCAAATTAATTTGGGTACAGCATTACATGACTGAGTAATTGTCATTCAAAGTGTGAGAGCACTGAAAGCTGAAAATTGGTCTGGGCAGGAGGGGGTTTAAGTGCCCAGTAGGCAAGAGGTTAAACCAAGTCTATGGAACCAAAAACCAGAAAAAAATCCCTGACCCTGCACAGATGTGAACTCCATCCATATGAAACTATGTTAAATGGAGTGTAGTGTGTTTCTGCTAAACTGAAAATGCATTAAAGAATGCATAGGTGTGAACCAGGCCTGAGGCCGGGTTCACACTGGTGCGACACGACAGCTGTCCTACTTTGGATCCGACTTTGCCCTGCGACTTGAAGCCGTCATACGTCCGACTTTCAATGAACGGGGATCCGACTTGGATCCCCACCAAGACCAGGCACTGTGTTTGGTATGAATCTTGAGGGGAAACTCCACGCCAAATTTTAAATAAAAAATCGGCATAGGTTCCCCCTCCAAGAGCATACCAGGCCCTTGGGTCTGGTATGAATTTTAAGGGGAATCCCTACGCCGAAAAAACGGCATGGTTGTTCCCCCAAAATCCATACCAGACTCTTATCCGAGCACGCCCCCCTCCTGAACCATACCAGGCCGCATGCCCTCAACATGGGGGGGTGGGTGCTTTGGGGCAGGGGGGCGCCCTGGCAGTTGGTTGTGGGGATCTGCGGGCGGGGCCCCCCACCCTATGTGAATGAGTATGGGGTACATCGTATCCCTACCCATTCACCTGGAGGAAAAGTGTCAATAAAAAAACCCACACTAGACAGCTTTTTAACTTCTTCTGACCCGGGCCATGTACAAAATACAGCCACAAGGTGGCTCTAGAAATCTGGGAGGCCGTCTTTTTACGGCCTCCGCTCCTCTGGCCACTGGGGGGATAGCGAGCGTGTCACTGACAAGCCGATGCGCGTGCCTGGCGGCCGCGATCTCCGCCAGGTACCCGCGATCGGCCGGTACAGAGAGAAGGGCGTGGATCTCTGTGTGTAAACACAGAGATCCATGTCCTGTCAGGGAGAGGAGACGGATGCTGTGTCCCTTGTACATAGGGACACAGATCGGTCACCTCCCCCAGTCAGTCCCCTTCCCCCACAGTAGTAATCACTAATAGGGCACACATTAACCCCTTCCTCGCACCCTAGTGTTAACCCCTTCCCTGCCAGTCACATTTATACAGTAATCAGTGCATTTTTATAGCACTAATCGCTGTATAAATGTGAATGGTCCCAAAATAGTGTCAAAAGTGTCCGATGTGTCCGCCATAATGTCGCAGTAATGAAAAAAATCACAGATCGCCGACATTACTAGTAAAAAAAAAAAATAATTATAAAAATGCCATAAAACTACCCCCTATTTTGTAAACGCTATAACTTTTGCGCAAACCAATCAATAAACGCCGATTGGGATTTTATTACCAAAAATATGTAGAAGAATACGTATCGGACTAAACTGAGGAAAAAATATTTTTTTTAAAAAAAAATTGGGATATTTATTATAGCAAAAATCAAAAAATATTGTGTTTTTTTTCAAAATTGTCGCTCTTTTTTGTTTATAGCACAAAAGATAAAAACCGCAGAGATGATCAAATAGCACCAAAAGAAAGCTCTATTTGTGGGAAAAAAAGGACATTAATTTTGTTTGGGAGCCAGGTCGCACGACCGCGCAATTTTCATTCAAAGCGTGACAGTGCTGAAAGCTATAATTTCGCCTGGGCAGGAAGGGGGTATATGTGCCCAGTAAGCAAGTGGTTAAAGTAGTTTATTAGGCAGCTCCGGGGGTCTTCTACCGACTTCGGGGGTCTTCTTCCAACTTCGGGGGTCTTCTTCCGACTTCGGGGGTCTCTTCCAACTCTCGTGGTCACCGGGTGATGTCACCCCGCCCCCTTATGAAGTCGCAGTCCCATCATGTCCCGGGACTGCAACGTCATAAGGGGGCGGGGTCACCGGGTGACATCACCCGGTGACCACGCCCCATGCCTATATAAATGATTGCGCGCCGCACACACGGCATTACAGCGGGAGACCTCGTCGTGTCAACATCTCGAGAAGAGAAGAGGGAAAAAGGCGACGGGGAAGACCGGGCCACCGCTAGCAAAAGAGCTGGCAGAAGATAGCAGAGGTGCCTAGCAGAAGGCAGAAAGCACCGGAGAGCGGGAGAAGAACTGGAGACGGCGGAGAAGGCACCGGAGAATCGGAAGAGACCCCCGAAGTTGGAAGAAGACCCCCCGAAGTTGGTAGAAGTCCTAATAAACTACTTTAAAAAGCTGTCTAGTGTGTTTTTTTTTCTTGACACTTTTCCTCCAATTTAGGAGATATTTACTGTACGTGCAGCCAGTGACTTCACTGGATCATGCGCTCTGAAGGAACGGCCACCTGTGCGCGGGAGTGACGTCACCTTGGCTCCGGCCTGTCAAAGAGCCGGAGTCCTTGAACCTGCAAGCAAAACGGGTGAAAATGGGAGCGTCTGCAGCGCTGACATCTCAGCGCTGGAAGAGCTTCGTCTTAAGGTAAGTTTAACATAATGTGCTAGTATGCAATGCATACTAGCACTGTATGCCCTGTATGCACAGTATGCCTTTACCTTGCAGGGTAAGAAAAAAAACAAACAACCGCTTTAAGCCTGACTTGTAAAAGAATGCTGGGCTGTAAAAGAACAGCATGCGTATTTTATACCTTTCCAGCACCCACTTTGATAGTTACTGCTTTGCTTATCCACAGCTGCTGCAGATATATCCACATTTGTGTTGGATACTTGCTCTCCTCACCACAGGCGGTGGTTCCTTCTGCCAGCTCCTACTGTATATCTTGCAGTGACATATGAGCCAGTGAGAGGAACCACAGTGTGAGGTAGAAGAAAGAGGTATCCAACACACCCAGAGGTGTGGAATACTTGCAGCAGCTGAGGAGCTGCAAAGCAGTGAAGTTTGAAGATACAGACCAATGAAAAGGATACATGCTATTCTTTTATAGCCCAGTGTTCTTTTACAAGTGACCCATTTTGGTTCTGTTAGCAGAGTGCTGATTTTTTTTAAACATGTTTCTCTTTTGACAGTATGGAACTAAGGCCCCTTTCACACTGAGGCGTTGAAAAAAACGCAAAAAAATATGATTTTTTTACCGCGATTTTACCGCGTTTTTAAAAATAGCGCTAACACATATGCGTTTTTACAGCGTTTTTGCGGTAAAAAGGATTATTTGGTATCCCACAATCCTCCACTCTACTGCGGTCATGTGACCTTCCCACAGCTTCTGGGTGTTTTTTACTGCGTTTTTACCGCGTTTTTACAGCGGTACTCATTCATTTCAATGGGGATAGGCGTTTTTACAGCGCTATTTTATGCGCCCCAAAGATGCTCCAAAGAAGCTGTTTGCAGGATTTTCTCCAACGCACAGTCAGCAAAACGCCTCAGTGTGAAAGCCCTCAGGGATTTCACATTGAGAATGATGGGGCAGGATTATTTCAGGCATTTTTACAGCGCTGTTTTTACCGCAAAAACGCGGTAAAAACGCCTCAGTGTGAAAGGGGCCTAATAGTGTCTCTGTAGATGCTTATAGTTGTGTCCATCCGTCAAGTTCATAATTTGTGTTTACAGGGACAGTGTTCTCCGCTGGTCCCCAGAGACCTATTCTGCCCCTGGCTACTATAGGTTTATTAGAATAACAAAAAACGAATGGCTAATTTACAGTGGATGACTTCTACAGATAGCGTTTGCCATAAAACAGTTGAACTATTTGATTAATTAAGGCAGACCATTCGGCAGGTTTTCCCAAATGTAGGCAAAATGTGTCAGCATGCAAAGCATTTGCAAGCAAAGAGACAATGGGGGTTATTTACGAAAGGCAAATCCACTTTGCACTACAAGTGCAAACTACAAGTGCAAAGTGCACTTGAAATGGCACTGAACGTGCACTTGGAAGTGCAGTCGCTGTAAATCTGAGGGGTAGATATGAAATGAGGGGAAGCTCTACTGATTTTATTATCCAATCATGTGCAAGCTAAAATGTTCCATGTGCTAACTATAGCATATAGTGAGACAACTTTAAAAGAAAACAATTATAGAGTATTTGCATAGTGTCATGCCTACATGGAATCTGTTCAAAGAATCTCTATTAACCAACGCTGACATTGTAAGCCAGTTTAATAATCTCATATTAAAATATTTGATTAAATTGAGTATGTTTTTGTTTTTCTAGAAAGGATTACTCAATAACAGTCACCATGTCTTGTTACATAAACCTACACTAAGCAAAAACATATAGTCATTTGTGGCAAATCTTACGTGTGTAGCGGCCTCCTCACCCCGTCCTCTTTAGCTAGGGGTATGTCGAGCGACAGAGTGAGGTGCGCTACGGCCCATGTCCTCCCCATGCATGTGGGTGAGGTGAAGGCCAGTACCAATCTTTTCCTCGGGTCAAATGTGTGCTGGTTTGAGGGTCAGTCCTTCCGTGCCAGAATCTCCCTTTGTTCCCATCGACAGAGTCCATACACCCATCAAAGTCCAAACTCAGGTTTATTGCGTATCTCCACATACAGTCAATGCAACGGCATGATACGATGGGGAAAGCAGGTCGAGGCACTGTACAGGTTCCTAGTCCCTACACTCCCTGTGCTATGACCAGGGGTTGCAGGAGTCTTGATGAAAGCTCCTCCGCTGCGCTGTAGCCCCTATCAGGGGAAGATGTCCTCCAAGGGAGTTACCGAAGGCCCATCCGTCACCGGGTTGACACTGCACCGGGTCTTCGGACGGGTGACCTCCCCAGCCTCCTCACCTCAGATGCGGGTCCCCTCGCAAGGGGCGCCCTGGAGCAACTTCACCCTCGCCAGACCCAGTCGGAGTCACCGGGTCCCAGGCCTAAGGTGCCTGGGTGCGTGAAGAGATGATCCCCGAAAACGACCTCGTGGCGAGGGCGTCTCCCCCTTTTATATCCTCCCATCGACACCACGGCGGGTTCCCCGCCCCAGCCGTACCATCGCCAGGAAGGAACCAAAAAAAGGGTAACACTGTGATAGCGATTCTACCTCGAGCCAGCAGGTACACTGACACCCACTGGTCAAGGAGAATATCGCACCACCCAATCCTCCACGAATAAGAAAAGGGGTCTAATCCCTAACATAATTACACACCTGGGTCACACTACCCCCAGGTGTATCCCACTAACTTTTAAGACCCCACTACACACTCCCCCTGGTGATTTGACGCTGGTCCCCAGCGTCAGGTGCACACCCATGTCTCTCATTAACGTGGTGACATGAAGTGGGCCCCAGAGGCTATCCCTCAAATTTTGGATACTGTATGTGCCAAGACCTGCTCAACAGAAAAGGGAACTCTAAAACATTAAAACTTTTGTATAAAACATCTGTCATGTACACATATACAATCCCTCCCGTCACTGTCTAAGAACCACCCCATACTCAGTAGTCTTGACCGACGAATCTCCTGCAGAAGGGAAACAAAAAAAAACCATCCTAACACTCTGTGTTAACTTGGCATGAGTGGGTCCGTCAGCCGAGAGACCCGCTCACTCCAATAAGTAAGTAATGCATGTGTAATATTTTCAAACAACCGTTGCACAACACTGCCACCTGGTGACAGCGCTGCGGTAATGACACTTGGTGAGATCTTCATTCTTCCTGCTTTCCTACTCTAACTCTATCCCCAAATGTCTCTGCCTTTTGGCACATGAAGAAAAGGGAGAACAAAAAAAAACAACAGCTCCCAAATCTCCAGTGAGTGAAAGAAAAGCCCAAATCAAAACAAAAGTAGGGCACAGTTCTAGGCGTCTGGGAATGTCTCTTCCAGAAAGTTTCAACAGCAACAAAATAGGAGTTCACTTCTCCTCCAAGTAAAATCTTGGATCCGGCAAAAACAAGGGCTTCAGCTGTTTGTCAAATACTTCCACCGAATATTCGACGTCTTCTCCTTCTTTCCTGCAGACGAGCACCTTATCAGCATGGATATGGCGTCCCAGTCTCCAATCAGCTTTACAGTCTTTAAACTTTTCAGACACCGGCGGCGAACATGACAGGTATCGCCGGGCATGGGGCACTTTGAGTTTTTCCCACACAAACTCGTCATACCACCGTGGTCGCAAGACCTCGACTTCATACAATAAGTCCCGAGGCAAGTAGGGGTACTCCCACCCATATTCACGGGTGACTCTCTGGGAGAAAAGTCTCTGCAATCGAGCTAGAGGCGGCATCACATCTCGCTCACCTTCTCCTGGCTGTACGATGGCCTCCGGGTGCCGAGGTACCTTTACCATCTCAGGCGGCTTTGCTCTTGGTGCCCGCAATGAAGCACGCTGCATCCCCACTATCAGAGCGGGTGATGTGGTTGAATGTGGAAGGTTATTTGAAGGACTAGGCTTCCTCAATAACTCCGGGGCTTGCACCCGGGGCGTACTGTCATCTATGGACATGGGGGAATCCTGCGGTTTACTCAGCACAGGTAGTGGGCGTCTGTCCCAGCCCTTCCGGTGAAACAGTTCGTCTATCTCTCCGTCATCACCACAGTCTGACAATGACTCTAAGTCGGAGGTGCCATACATCTCAGCGGGAAGGTAGTCTCTAGTAGACGGAAGGCTACCCTCCCTTGCGGGCTCCACCAGATGTGAACTCCCGACACCTCCAATCACACACACAGTCCCAGCCCCTGGCTCACCTGGACCTTTTTCAGCACTGGGATGTCCAGGATTCTTCCGACCGGATCCATCCAGGTCCGGCAAGCAGCGGGGTGAAGCTCGACCACGACCACAGGAGGCCTGCACCAGGCCTATCTTCCTCTTCGGGGGTGGCAGCAGGGAGTCTGTGGTGACCGAAGCAGTGTCCTCTGATTTTTCTCTCTCAGTCTCTGGTTGGGCAGTCACTTCGCCCTGGTCAGCGCGTACGGGAACCTCCGCAGAGGCTTTGATCTCTCCCTCCGGAGTGGCGGTTCCTGTGATGCAGTTGAGGCGTAGGGCCCGGGGCCTTTCCGTGTATGGTTCAACCTCAAAAAGGAACTCCTTGCATGCTTCGCATCGCCCGAATGGCTTTAGTTGGACCATCAGTCCCGAGCATCCGGGACAGATCACACCGAGGGCCTCCATGTCTCTGCATGAATACAGAGCCAACTGTCCTCGGGGCCTAAGTCTTATTCCCGTGTCTGTCAGGGGAGCAGCAAATGCAGTCATCTTGAAAGGATAAGGTACCGACATCCACTGGGAGCCTGAGTTCACTCCGACCACTTGCTGCTCCATCACGCGCTGACCACGCGCCGGAGTCTCCACATGTATCTCCACACGTGGCCAGACTCCTCCCACGACTTGCACACTTTTGCGGGCTTCCGCCAGCCTCCGCCCACGAATTGTACATTCACGGGTTGCCTCGTGGCGCAGTGCAGCATAAGTCCCCACATGTAGTTCGTCACACGGCTGGACTCCTCCCTCTTCCCGCTCTTTCTGCATGGGCCTCTCCCGGTTTTTCAGAGAAATTCCCACGACTTCGAGCACAGGGACGCACTTTGGCCAATCACATGGCCGACCTGCTCGGACCTCCTCCGGGCAGCAAAGTTCAAACACAGCCGTTCCAAACCTCAGGGTCAACACACATTTCATCCCGGACTCACGAGCCCCCACGTGTAGCGGCCTCCTCACCCCGTCCTCTTTAGCTAGGGGTATGTCGAGCGACAGAGTGAGGTGCGCTACGGCCCATGTCCTCCCCATGCATGTGGGTGAGGTGAAGGCCAGTACCAATCTTTTCCTCGGGTCAAATGTGTGCTGGTTATGAGGGTCAGTCCTTCCGTGCCAGAATCTCCCTTTGTTCCCATCGACAGAGTCCATACACCCATCAAAGTCCAAACTCAGGTTTATTGCGTATCTCCATATACAGTCAATGCAACGGCATGATACGATGGGGAAAGCAGGTCGAGGCACTGTACAGGTTCCTAGTCCCTACACTCCCTGTGCTATGACCAGGGGTTGCAGGAGTCTTGATGAAAGCTCCTCCGCTGCGCTGTAGCCCCTATCAGGGGAAGATGTCCTCCAAGGGAGTTACCGAAGGCCCATCCGTCACCGGGTTGACACTGCACCGGGTCTTCGGACGGGTGACCTCCCCAGCCTCCTCACCTCAGATGCGGGTCCCCTCGCAAGGGGCGCCCTGGAGCAACTTCACCCTCGCGGGACCCAGTCGGAGTCACCGGGTCCCAGGCCTAAGGTGCCTGGGTGCGTGAAGAGATGATCCCCGAAAACGACCTCGTGGCGAGGGCGTCTCCCCCTTTTATATCCTCCCATCGACACCACGGCGGGTTCCCCGCCCCAGCCGTACCATCGCCAGGAAGGAACCAAAAAAAGGGTAACACTGTGATAGCGATTCTACCTCGAGCCAGCAGGTACACTGACACCCACTGGTCAAGGAGAATATCGCACCACCCAATCCTCCACGAATAAGAAAAGGGGTCTAATCCCTAACATAATTACACACCTGGGTCACACTACCCCCAGGTGTATCCCACTAACTTTTAAGACCCCGCTACACGTGGCTGTATCACCGAAACTCCATTCTGATTGTGAAGGGACACAGGAGATAATAACTTGCTCAGTTTTTATTATGCCAAACCCATCTCTATCCTCTTTCAGATCCTAATACTTGCTAGGTAAAAAATGCATGTCTTAGGAGGCAGGGAAATTGGAAAGATGAAACCTACAATTTTTTTTTTTAGCAACATATGGGGGCCAAATGCTGTGCAACTGCCTGTCATTTCACAAGGGAGAATTCACATGTATCCAGTTGTTGTCTCTTATGGCTGTGCCAGCACACACAAGGAAAATGGAGTAGCTTCTCGATGGGGGATGGCAAATCTGCTACCTTGAACATGGAATAATAAAAGTTTGGGACTTTGTATGAGGCGCAGGGCAATGGCCGAGCACTTCCATCCCCGATATTTGAAAAAAGAGAGAAGCAAGGGTGGGACTTTAAATGAAGCATGCATCTCAGGAGATAACACGGATCAATTGAATATGGCAGGTATCCCGTCTGATAGAACCAAAGACATTACATGAGAGCATTGCATGACAACAATTGGCAGTCAGTATTTTAATCGCATAAAAAACATAGCAAAAACAATAACGACATAACATACCTAATGTAGTAGGGGGTTGTTTCTCCGGCTGGGCCCGCCCTCCACGCCTATACCCACAGTTATAGGCATACCTGTAAGTTACTCTGGGAATTGCTATTGCTCTATCTATCCCTCCTGCCCCATATAGTTTCAATATACTATATAATTATCTACCCTTAATCTTATTGCTTTGTTATTTATAGACCTCCACCTCATACTTGCTCCTGAAGAGTGGCAGTAGCCACGAAACGTGTTGAGCCAATAAGATGCCCCCTCGTATACATACTGCTACTGCACCACCTACTACCTCATATATCGATTGGTATTTACCAACCTATTACGGTTATAACTACCATGGAGATAGACTTTAAGGAAACTGGTACTGTATAGTAATTTTTACAAAATGTAACAAATATGCCTACTGTGAGCTAATCAGATGACCTTTTGAATATATATGTTAATACCATTACTACCTACCAGTTCCTTTACCTAGTGGACTGTGCCAGCCTAATCAAGTTCTCCTTTTTTACCATGGAGACACATTTCAATGAATTGCCCTCCCCCTTTTTACTTTTTTTATATATGAACCAAATAAGTTATCATATTGTATTACCATTGATTGTTATGTCATTATTGTTTTTGCTATGTTTTTTATGCGATTAAAATACTGCCTGCCAATTGTTGTCATGCAATGCTCTCATGTAATGTCTTTGGTTCTATCAGATGGGATACCTGCCATATTCAATTGATCCGTGTTATCTCCTGAGATGCATGCTTCATTTAAAGTCCCACCCTTGCTTCTCTCTTTTTTCAAATTTGCTACCTTGTCCATTCATCCTTGATCCATCTTTTCACAAATGTCCAATTTTTGAAAAACTCAATTTTCACACTGGTAGGATTCTACTAAATAAGACATTTTCAGTGGTGCTACTATGCAAATGATAATGGCTGCCATATTTGTTTGTGGGTTTTGAAGCAAATATACAGTAGATAAAATTAACCTGCTAAATAGTATGATATATAATTAATGTCCAAGAGTCAGGGACTCCCTCTCCTGATTGGCTCCCACTGCTGTCAATCAAAGTCAGTTAGCCAATCAGGAGATAAAGGGGGCAGGGCTGAATGGCAGCTCCGAGTCTGAATGGACACACGGAGCTGCAGCTCGGCTCGGGTGCCCCCATAGCAAGCTGCTTGCTGTGGGGTCACTCGACGGGAAGGATCTGGGCTGCTCTGTGCAAATCCACTGCACAGAGGAGGTAAGTATAACATGTTTGTTATTTTTAACTAAAAAAAACCAGAGACTTTACAATCACTTTAAGATTATTCAAAACCAACCATATAATAAACTTGTTGGCATCTTCATCATCGTACATACAGCATCTCTTTTGAGTCCCTGACCACTTTATGACCAGCTGCCATCATTATACTGTGGCAGGTTGGCTCTCCTGAGTGAATTGCCGTAGGTGTACGTGGGCCAGTTTAAGAGCAATAGGGGGTGCACGTGCACACCTGCGGCTCGATGCGACACCAATGCTCATGGCTGATGGCCACAATGTCACCCGGCCACACGCGATCTCTCCACAGAGAGCCAGAACAGGGATCTGTCAATATAAACAGACAGATCCCCATTCTGACAGGGGAGGAGAGCCAGATATACTGTTCCTAGTGGTTAGGAACAGCGATCTCTCTCCTCCTCCAGTCATTTTTATAGCACTGATCGCTGTTTAAAGGGGTCCCAAATGCCACTAAAAGAAAGATCTATTTGTAAGGAAAAAGGACAACAATTTTGTTTGGGTACAACGTCGCAGGACCGCACAATTGTCAGTTAAAGCTACGCAGTGCCGTATCACAAAAAATGGAATGGTCATTAAGGGGGCAAATCCTTCCGGTCCTTAAGTGGTTAATAATATTATGAATTGGTTGTTGACAGGGAGAGGAGGTGTTGCATTGCATAAATAGTAGCATACTGTGAATTTGCTAATGAGGCAGGCATTTTAATTTAAAGTGGTTGTAATCCCTCAAATATACCCAGTGAAGTGAATAGCCTCAGATGATACACAGAGATGAAACAAATCCTCCTACATAAGTTTTACTTGTATATCTGCTGTCTTCAGCTTTCTACAGTCTTTGGAATTGCAGATCGTGTTAAAAATCTTTCTTCCTCTTTCAGCCGCACATAGGGGTGGGGAGTCTGGGCTTACACTGTGTGAGAGCTAATTGGAGGAAAAGGACACCCCCCTCCCTTCACATAGGCAGAGGAAACTGCAGAGCTGTGGTCTGAATAGACAAGCTTCCTGCTTATCTTTCTCTAAGCTTCCTCCCCAACACAAATTTTCAGCGACTGTTGTCTCATGTGTCACAACTTGTCAGAAATGACTCATGCTGATAACAGAAGAACAAAGCACCAGAGAGAAACAACACTTAGAGCTTTGGAGAGGGATAAGTAAACACTACAGATATATGTGCTTAGTCAGCTTTCATGAATGGGGTTTACAACCACTTTAATGTAAATAACTCAATCAGTTTATATGTCTAGTTTGTAATTACACATGTGGCAATATTTGATCTTACATATTCACATACTGCATTCTGATTTGTGCTTACAGAACTTTTTATTTCACTGCATGTCTTGCAGCTGATTGCAAACAATAAACTCAAAAACATGTTGTGAGGTAATGCTGACCTACTGCTGTGATTTTTTAAAAGAGGAAAACACAGAATTACCATAGTTAGTATATCCTTATAGTGGTTTTGCACATATTTTCTTTGTTTATATATTTTATTCAGGACTAAAACATAATATAACTTTTTTAGGAAAGGTAGATATGACATATTTCAAATTAATATTTTGTATTTTTCTATTGGAAAAATGTCTGTTGTTCATAGAGGTCAATAGCTCAAGTTGACATTTACTGTACACACAGTACTAAATGACCCATTACATGAATTATCCAAAACCCGATATCTCAGTCTAAGAATCCTTTGGCATCTATGTTTATTTGTAAAACAAACATTTTAAAAATATTTTACAAGAAATATAAAAATTCAAAAAGAGAATTTTCAAAAACCATTAAAGTTTCTCTTTAAGGGGTCTTCAAAGTGGTTGTAACGGCTGAAGGTAGAATGCATTAGGCCCCTTTCACACTTGTACGACTTGTCCTACGACTTGGGACTGAAAAGTCGCATGACAAGTTGTTCCCCATGATTTCCAATGACAACCATTCATATTAGTACGACTTCAAGTTGTGCCGACTTAAAAGTAGTCCCCGCACTACTTTGGTCCGACTTTGATGCAAGTTCAGGTTCATAGACCTCAAGTCTCCCTGAAATTGCGTCAAAATCGCGGCAACAATCACGCGACTTTGAAGTCGCGGTAGTGTGAAAGGCGTCTTAAGGTAACAAACCTTCTGTGTGCTGCTCCCCCACAGCCCCCCTAATACTCATAATACTCACCTGGGCTCCCTCTTGATCCAGTGATGTGCACGGGAGCCTCTCTGGTCTCTCTATCCCCTTTGGCTCCCACTGTTGTCATTCACAGCCAGTGAGCCAATGAGAAGAGAGCAGGGGGTGGGGCCAAGCCATGGCTCTATGTGTCCTACAGACATAAAGCGGGGCTAGGAAGCGGGCACGCACCAGTGCCCCCATAGGATATGGCTTGCTATCGGGGCACTGGTCAAGGGGGAAGAACCAGGAGCAATGGCAGGGGGACCTGGGAAAAAAAGAGGATAGAGGCTGCTCTGTGCAAAACCATTGCACAGAGCAGGTAAGGATGACATGTTTGTTATTTTTTTTTTTTTAAAAGCTTGAAACTTTAATATCACTTTTTACGACTACAGATTGCACAAATAGTTGCCCAGAATATCCCCATATCCCTTTGACCAGAAGTAACAATCAAATTTGTCATCATCATCGGTCCTATTAGGTATGTATGTACTTCAAGTGATGTCAATAGTTTGGTTTTACTTTATATACTGTATATACCTAAAGGGTATTGATATTAATGTTTAAAAAACCCTGTTGCAAGTTGCAAATGCAGAATTTTGGACCTGTGTCAGATGCAGAGGTCCATTTTGTCTACATGGTCCCAAGTAAATTGACAGATTATATTTTTGCTACACTTTTTCATCCACTGGTAAATGATCATATACTTGTTTGATGTTGTATTTGTTACTAAATGCATAGCTAAAAATAGTCCAACCAGGACTTATGATAACTCTCCAATCACTACCATGTGAATCATATTTTGTTTTTAATATCTTGTGTGAGCTTTTGGCTTGGCCTTACCTAAAACAAAGCTGCATGTGGTCATGTTAGTACTGAAGAATCATGTGTTTGCCTCGTACTGAGCTTTGCTATGACATCATCAGTCTGAGCATCACCTCATTATTCTTGCCAATCGAAAGCCTAGGTCATGTTTTTTTCTGATCTTGTTAAACCACTCTCCGGGTGGTTAAAGGTACTGGGCCTTTGACCCAGGTGTCTCACAAATCACCCAAAGCTTATTTAAAAGGCCAAATAAAAAAACACCCTGTCATGTACTTCAGCTTAATGAGCAAGATATACGAGGTGAATCGACAGAATTACAAATTGACATGTATCTATGAATTTATACTAATACCTTAAATCCTATAAAACTTGATGATTTTGGCTTTCTAGTATATGTTGCCATTTATGCTTTGCTAACTAGAAAGTGGAACAAAATGCTGATTGCTCATAACTATTTATGAAGGCTGTAGAATGATGCAACTTATTTTATAACCTAATATTCTATATGCAGCGTGGTATTGTGAAGAATAAAATATGAATTTTATTTTTGAAGTAAAGTTATGGTTTCTCATTAGGTTGTCCCAGACTGAGCAATCACATTCAGAAATAATTCAGTAAAGATGTGCAAAGCATTACAGTGCATTTATTTGTTATTAAATGTTTTAATTATCCTAAACAGCGTATTTGTAATGGGTACATACATTTTTTCTATTATGTGTCATTTAAAAAATAAATAAAAATGTTTATGAAATTGTGTGTCATTTTTGGAATAATGCAATCCAGACAAAGTTTCAAATCTCTACTTTTTACTATTAGTGCCAGAAGTTTTAGCTGTGTTGAGCCAGATCTACTGATCCCCCCTCCCCCAATCTTAAGATGAGATCAGGGGGGATTTTGTTGATCTTCAGTGGAAAGTAGGTCCATTGTCCAATGGGGAAATTACTATGTAACCATCTTTCCTTTCTCTAGGAACAACAGGATGAACTGGCAATAATACTTATAGCTGTTAACTGCAATATGTATGGACAATAGATGTGTACAGTATTGGGTAGGTGCTATCTAAAGACACCCTCTGGCTGGTACTACAAGCCCAGAGACTTGTGAATATTGATGACAACGTTCCCCGATGTTCAGATGATGTAGTGGATAAAATGAACCAAAGAATTGACAAGGTTTTCCGGACATAAATAGTTCTTAAGTTTGGGCGAGAGACATTCTTAGATAATCTAGAGCAGCGGTGTCCTACCTTTGGCTCATAAGCTGCATGTGGCCCAAGATGGCTTTGAATGTGGCACAACGCAGAGCCTGAGGCTCTAATTGACTTGAACAGGTTCAATATTCTCTATTGTCTTCCAGCTTCTCCTCCCGACCATTCAGGACAGGAATCGGGTCTTAAGTCTGGATTGGCCAGGAGGAGAAGCCAGGGAAACCGGGGAAGCCACGACCTGGATGGGGTAAGTACGGACCTAGTGGGGGTGTTTATTTGCTGCCCCCCCCAAAAAATGGAGCACCAGCTGCTACTTCTGAACTTACCTAAAAATTTTGATTTTTATGGGTGAATTTTATGTAAAAATGCTTTTACACTTAGCGAACACATGCAGCCAAAGAAAAAATTGACAGTTTCTCTTTACTGGACTTTTATAGGTTTTATCTTCCCAATGAAAACTATTCTACTTATAGGTCAGGGAGGGTCCACCACTTTGTGGCCCACTTAACAGAGCTGCCCTTTAAATCCTTCCAGAAAGGAAGGCGATTTCACTTTCTGCCTGACACGATCCTGTAGTAGATAGTGTGAGAGGAGTTTGTTTTAGAGAGTAGAGCCTTGGCCATTGGAAGGGTTGCCATGAGGAGTATGGTCACCTGAGAACTGTACTTTATTACTTTATTGAGGGTGTCCCTAGGAGTGGGTTCCCCTTAGCTGAGCCTGACTACACCCCACTTGCCTCAGAGAGAATTTCAGCATCCAATGTTTTTTGGAACTTGCTGTAGGACTGTGCTTGGCCTAAGGTCTGGTAATATATGCTGTGAATATGAAGTAAAAAAGAAAATGTGGCCTCTGTGTAAATTCTTCAGATGGTCTAACACATGAAGTAAGTTCAGTTACAGGATGAAAAACAAACTTGTCCACCGCCCCCATCTATAGCTGGCCATTGCAGTAAGCAGCATTGGAAAGCTGAAACAGGTAACAACAAGGCCTGGGGAATGCCCAGGAAAAAACAAGCCTACTTACCGACCTTCGAGCTATGAGTAAGCATCTATCTTTGATGTGAAACGTGTCAGCCATCCACCCCTGCATGTCAGTTTTCTGTTTTTGTCTGTTTTTGGACTTTTGAATCTATGGATTAACTTTGGATTTTAATTTTGGAATTTTGAAAATAAATCGTTTATACAGAGTGCGGCAGTCCAGGGCTCTTTTCTTTCACATACATTCCGACCAACTCGCAGACAACCAATTAACCTGTCTAACAGTATGCGTTAAAAACAGGGGTTTTGTCCGCACGCATTTACAAACGCATGAGTGAGCCACAGAGCCACGTCAAGGCACCCTGTAATCTGTGGTCCTACACTAACCTATGAGTGTCCCCACAATGGAGGCACATGCATTCTAATGGATAGATGAGGACAGGTGGACTGAAGGGGAGCCACCCCTCCTTAAAGGTACAGAAGCACACCAAACACCCAGCATGTAGCACAATGACTGCAAAGGTGTTGGTGCGTTGCTGGACCAATACAAACACCATGGTGAAAAACAAACTTGTCCACCGCCCCCATCTATAGCTGCCCATTGCAGTAAGCTGCATTGAAAGGCTGAAACAGGTAACAACAAGGCCTAAGGTATTCCCAGGAAAAAACCAAGCCTACTTACCGACCAACTCGCAGACAACCAATTGGTTGTTGCAGTAAACAGCATTGGAAGGCTGAAACAGGTAACAACCAATTGGTTGTCTGCGAGTTGGTAGGTAAGTAGGCTTGGTTTTTTCCTGGGCATTCCCCAGGCCTTGTTGTTACCTGTTTCAGCCTTCCAATGCTGCTTACTGCAATGGGCAGCTATAGATGGGGCGGTGGACAAGTTTGTTTTTCACCTTGGTGTTTGTATTGGTCCAGCAACGCACCAACACCTTTGCAGCCATTGTGCTACATGCTGGGTGTTTGGTGTGCTCCTGTACCTTTAAGGAGAGGTGGCTCCCCTTCAGTCCACCTGTCCTCATCTATCCATCAGAATGCATGTGCCTCCATTGTGGGGACACTCATAGGTTAGTGTAGGACCACAGATTACAGGGTGCCTTGACGTGGCGCTGTGGCTCACGCATGCGTTTGTAAATGCGTGCGGACAAAACCCCTGTTTTTAACGCATACTGTTAGACAGGTTAATTGGTTGTCTGCGAGTTGGTCGGTAAGTAGGCTTGGTTCTTTCTTGGGCATTCCCCAGGCCTTGTTGTTATCAGTTACAGGATGCCACTTAGTTTTCGAGTCCTGAGAGCAGTGGGCCAGCATCCTGGAAGTGAGGGGGTACAACTGTGCAACCAGGAGAACGAGCAGAAGACCTGGTCACCAGCCCCCACCCATGCATGAGGAAGAGAGAGAGAGAAAACTACTGAGCAAGTGTTGTTATGCCCTGAAGGTTGATGCCTTGTGAATACTACAGAGTATGGCTGATGTGCCCAGAAGATGAGTTCGTCTTTTATGTTAGGGGTGCTCCAGCTGTCTCTTTGGACTCGAAAATGTAGGCTGAGCAACTATTTTTCAAGGATGAAGCACACAAAGGGCAAAATTAGAACCAAAATATGTGATGAGCACCTTGAGAATTGCTACAACATCCATCGAACTAGATATTAAATGCGTTATTATCAAAAACAGTATCAAATATCGCACTCAATTTATGTTGCCCTCTTTTATTTTTATAATCAAATATATTACAAAAAAAATAAGTTTTATTACTCAGATAGGTGCAATATCTATATTAGTGATCATTAACTTGTGATTTGCCTGACTTTTTCTACTCATCAGCTATCCTTGTTGTTAGCGTATTTTATGTGTGGCCCAAGAAAATTCCTCTTATTCCAATTTGGCCCAGGACGGTCAAAAGATTGGACACCCCTGAGCTAGAGGATTTCTGCAAAGCCTGTGTAGCACACACCACCCTGTTTCTGCTTTTCTGCCACTTCTGCAGTCAGGGCACACCTGCTACTTTCCCAGTATCCCCCCCTTTTTGTGTAGAGAGAGGGGGCGAGCGGTGTTAATGTTTTTGGGTCTTGCGGCGAGTTACCTCTCCAGAGTGGATCCCTGGCCTTCGTTGTCTGGGGAAGAAAGTCTCTTTGAATAAGGCCAATGTCCACAAATGAGTAAAACCCGAGCAACAAGGTTTTATTCTTTTCTTGAGGTAAAACTTGGAAGAGAGAGAGAATAGAAACGACAGAGTAGGGGAAGGTTCAGGCACACAACACTTAGAGAACACTTTCATCGCCACTCAAGCCAGAGGGGGTATTGCTTACCCGGATAGTCCCTTTGAGAGCGGTCCTAGCAACCGGAGTGGAGCACGGATGTCAGAGATGATGGATCCCCCTTTAGGTAGGCCTCCAGGCCTCTCCCCGAGACAGCAGAACCGTCGCTATCTCCGCCGGGACTGATCTTCCCCTGAAACTCCTTCCCTAAAGATAAGCCCTCTTCAACCGGGCAGCCTGGGATCCTTCTCCGAAGCGTAGGCCCTCGATAGGAGAGCTGGGCCTACTATGCAGCAGCAGAGCCTCGGGCTAAGGGTGCCCAAGACCAAACAACACACCTGCGCACCTCGTGCCATGAGGGCCACGAGACACGCTCACTGGACCAGAGGTCCCCCCGAACGCCTTGGGGTCCCCCTGGAATCGCCTCACGCCAAATGGCGTCTTCCCCTTTTGTACCCTCTCCCAGCATGGACAGTGGGTAGACCACGCCCACTGCACGGCTACCGAGAGAAGACACCCAAGGTGCTGTGATACCCCCGTGATCCAGCCTCTGCCGGCGGTTACAGTGCCACCTGCAGGCAAAGGAGAATAACACTGCCGGGCAGTATCACACCCAGAGCAGAGCAAACAATTTGAACTATAATAGGTCTGAGCCCAACTACTGGCTCAGACTGCCCCTAAATTTACACATATAGCGCCCCAAAATTGGGGTAGGCACTACACCTGTATAGTCCATAGCTTAGGACAGCAGGGCTCCCGGTGACCGCACATTGCCAACTATACATCATGTTACTACCAGTAACACATTCTCCTGCTTAATAAAAGGTTTATGAATGCTGCCAGTTTATGACTACTGGTGGAATAAGGAATTATTTGCATACAGTTCGCTAAGACTGCTTCTGTGTACCTGTAACAAAATCACTATCAGGGTAGTGCACAATTTGCAATGCTCTTTTAGTTATTGGTTCTAGGCACACAAACACGGAGTGGGAAAACAATCTCTCTTCCTATCCCTAACCTTGCTATACCTTGTGTGGCTACACAAAGGTTCCCAGCACACTTTCCAGCTAGCTAGATAAACTATTTCAACTACTCAGGTTAAAAACAGAGGTTTTTGTTGCATACATTTACAAATACATGTAAAGACACACAGTGCTGCATCAAAGTACCTCTGAAAAGTGTGATTCTTATGTTAAAACTATGTAAGCTTTCAGCTAGAGGGCATATACTGTATAGCAATGCATATATTGAGAACTAGCTTAATTCCTCTATCTTGTCAGCCTTGTCCAGAGGAAACTTAGAATTACAATTTCATCGTAAAACTATACTTATGGACTAGTAGTGATTGTTTCTAATTATCAGTGTTGTGTATTACATTGAAAAATTCTTGGTCTTAGTCAAATTCTTAGTCAGAACTGCTCCTGTCTACTAACTGACGACAGATGGGCATGGAACAATAAGAAGGACCAACAGAATATAGGAGCCCTGGGCACAGTGTAACAGGTACAGAGAGCACATGGGAGTCAGGAGCAGTGCATGGTAAGCACTAGGAGGCAGGTCATAGCTCGAACTATAGATACTAATCCAACAAAAACTGGTGTTCCAAATATAACAGTTTTTCGGGAACAAGGACATTTTCAGGAGTAGGCGGCCTGCTGCTCTGTCCTTAACAAATATGACCTGGCAACTCAGCAGTTTCTTTGTTAGAAAACTTTTATTAGAGCAAAACAGCAATGGCAAACTCCATAATTCTAATGCGTTTTGGCTGAAGCCTTCCTCATAGCATGTACAAATAAAATTAAAATCAAGTATATATAAAGATACAACCCCCTGAAATAAGGGGGCGGTATAAACTTAACTAAAAATCATTAAATCAATTGATAACACTTGGGGATGATCTGTCAGGGCTGGGCCAGCCCTTTCTTTCTGTGAGCTGGTTGCTCAGCTGTCGGCTAATTGCCAGCTCCTATCTCTCCACAGTGACTCACCTGTTGATGATATCCTGCTCATCAGTCCTGTCTACTTAAGCCATCCAGCCCAGATGATCTCTACCTTCACCTTGGTCAACATCACAGAGACTATCTCCTGCATTCCTGTTAAAGACTTGCTTGGCTGACATTCCTTCTGGTCCAGATGTTGCTCGTTGCCACTACACTGATCCCTGGCTTCCTGACTTTCTGGCTTGTCTGACTATCCATTCCGGTTACCGAACTTTGGCTATGTTTGACTAGGTTTGTTATAATTACTTTTATTAGTAAACAAGTGTGATTTAACTGTACTTCTGTCTCTGATTCATGGTTTCTGACATGATCACTATTTGAACAAGGATGTTTGTCATGGATATGCATTAATGTCTGTCTGCCATCTTACCTTCCTCCTCATGTGTTCATCTAGAGACCAGACCTCCTTCACCTGGCTTCCTTTATAATCTCCTCCCAGCCTGACTCCACCCCAGGCCCTATCACAGAACACTATATTAACCTGTGCACTGCAAGCCTGCTTTGCTGATCAACGTGTTTGTTAGGCATTGTGTGTTTGGGTTCCTGCCTGCCGTGTGCTACGTCTGTCTCTCTGTTACGTTATTGGCTTGTCCCCGACTATCCCTGTCTGCTCGTGACCCTTGACCTTCGGCTCGTTCTTCGTTATCCTTGTCTGCTTGTGGCCCCTGACCTTCAGCTTGTTATTCGGTTCTCTCTTATCGTGTGCTGCTGCTTCCCCTCTTTTCCCCTTATCCTACGGGGCGTGAGCTAGGAAACTCCAGGGGCCGCGACCTGGTCCCAGCCTGCAGCTAACATCCTCACCACTAGAGGCCCTGGAGAAGACCAGCTGGGTCTTAGACTCCGCGCCCTGGGGAATCTTGGCTCTAGCTTCCGTTTGGATCCCGGTTGTGCTCCTCTGGTCCCGCTTTCCACAACCACCCAGTTTCCTATCCGCAGAAGCCAGCCATAGGGTTCACTACCTCGCGGTGCACTCCTGTCCCCCTACGGTGTGCATCTGTCACCTGGCCACAGGTGACCCTGACAATGTTCAAGGAAAAATACAAAACATTAACCATTTACATAACATATTAAATGGGTTTATTTAAAAAAATTGACATTCATCCTGTGATTCATATGAAGCAGGACCCTGGTGTTAAGCATGTTGATCCACCACACCTCATTCTGGAGAAGGCTGTGTTGTATATCTCCCCCTCTGGTAGCTCTTTTAATCTTTTCAAGACCAGAAAAAAACCGAATCAAGGTTCTCTTCATGCACTGTTCTAAAATGTTTGGATACATTTGATTTTTTCTGATATCCTAGTTTGCAAATGGCGGAGAGTGCAACCTACATATTGCATCTGACAGGCACTACATTCCACAACATATATTACTGATTTGGAATTACAGTCAATATAGTTTTAAAGGGAATACAATTTGCCCATGGAAGAAGAGGTGACCGTTTTGGTCTTTTTGTGCCTTCTGCACTGTGTGCATGTATTTACATGTAGAGTCTGCTGCTCTATAGCTTTCCTGGGTTGAAAAACTTGGGCAGATGGGCTGGGTCTGTTGTAAAGTTTAGGGCCCATTCACACCACAAAACATTCATGTCCACATGTGCATTTACGTATGTTTGCCATGCATTCATAAGTGCATTTCTTCTAAGATTTTTTTTGGCATTGGAAACATCAGGTCGTCAAAGAATTCAAACTTTCTTTTTTTTTCTCAGAGTTTACATATGTTGCATTTATATGTGGTTATGCAAGGTTGCATTGTAAAAAATACAGCTACTGTATTTGTTTTTTTACTGCACTGCATAACAATGCAATCGTGTTAACCACGCTCATTAGCTAACGTGGATATTGGACTGTCTAAACCCTGCATTCACTATATCTGGTCTCCTACAGTACACAGAACATGGAATGGAATTCGTTTAGTAAATATAAACTGCTAAATACCTTTTCTCATCAGCAGTTAGAGCAGTCTTGTGACTTCTATTAGTGTCTGGTTAAAGCTTGTGGGAGGAGTTTTTATTCTCCCCTGATTGTCCTATGAGGCTGGAGGACCCCTGACCCTCCCAAGAAAACAAAAAACTCTCTAGCAATACACACAAAACTGAGCATGTGCAGCTTGTCCCATAGCCTCTGTTCTATCAGCAGACAGATTGGGGATCATTGAAGAAGGGGAAGTTAAGAGAAGACAGGATAAAATGTCTTATTACACATTGCAGAGAATTAACCGCTTAGATTCTACAGTGAGTATAACAAGCATGCCTTACTTTACTGCATATACAGACTGATTTTACTGTTGTGGGTTTAGTAACACTTTAAAGTTTAGTTTTTAAAGAGTACCCCATGCACAATAATATCTCTAGCTGTATTAGTTCTAAAACAGTTAACTACTATTCTGTAACTAGGGTAAAGTGGTTGTAAACCCACTTTGACAACTTGCACCTACAGGTAAGCCTAGATTAAGGCTTACCTGTAGGTGTAAGAAATATCTCCCTAACCTACACGGTTAAGGAGATGTAGCGCCCTCCCCAATATTTGGGGGCGCTATGTTTGAAATTTAAGGGTGGTCTGAGCCAGTAGTTGGGCTCAGGCATGTTGATTGTTCTAAATTTGCTTCTGTTCTGGGTGTGATACTGCCTGGCAATAATGTTCCCTGTTCATCTGTAGGTGGCACTGTCACCACTGGCATAGGTTGAACTACTGGGGGTATCACAACACCTTGGGTGTCCTTTCTCTGCAGCCATGCAGTGGGCGTGGTCTACCTGCTGTGCATGCTGGGAGAGGGTACATAAGAGGCAGACGCCATTAATTGGGGTCCGTTCTGGGGGGTTCATTCTTGGGGGCCGGTCGGGCCTGTCCTATGTGCGCGCCTCGTGGCCCGCATGGCACGGGGTGCGTGTGTGTTCTGGCCCCGGGCACCTTCAGCCCGAGGCTACATCGCTACCTGTTAGGCCCAGCTCTACTGGCTGGGGCCTACACTTCAGGAAAGGATCCCAGGCTACCCACCTGCGGGAAGCCCACGCTTGGGAAAGGAGATCAGGGGAGGACCTGCCTCAGAGGAGACTAGCGACGGTACTGCTGTCTCGAGAGGAGGCCTGGAGCTCGCCTAAGGAGGAATCCATCATCATCATTACAAGCCCTGCAATACGCCAATCCGGCATAAAGGTTCTCTCACTATTGCTTGGCTGGAAGGTTCGGGACAGTTTAATAATCCCGTGGCAGAGGATTCCTGATCATATCCCTAGTTTCTAAAAGAAAGATTGATTTGTGCTTCATCCCGCCCGCTTGGACCACTAAACGGGACTATCCGGGTGAGCAATACCCACTCAGGCATGAGTGGCGACGATTGCAACTTTAGTGCTGCGTACCTGAACCTTCCCTTGTTCTTCTCTCATATCTTACTTTCCTCTCAAGTTTCCCTCAGCAATAGTAAATAAAGCCTGACTGTTTGGGTTTTACATTTGTGTGGACATTGGCCTTTCTGGAGACTTTCTTTCTATACCCTGACAACGGAAGCCTTGGAGGTAGTTCGCAGACCCAACAAAAGCAGCCGGTCCCTTAAATGGGGGTAAGTGCTACAGAGATATTTGCAGAAAACACTGCACCGATGTCTACGGCACATGCGCGCCGTAGACAACGGCGCAGGCGCACTGAGCGTCCCGGCATAATGAATGGGATCAGGCCGGGATTATGTCGGTCCCACGTGCATGCGCGGGAGTGACGTCATCGCCGCTTCGACCAATCACAGCGTGGCGATACCAGGAAGAAGCTCCGAGGGGACATGGCGGCGGGGGCAGAGGGGAACGAGGAGGACTTCGGGGTCTTCGATTTCAGGTAAGTGCCACATAATGAGCTAGTATGCTATGCATTCTAGCTCATTATGCCTTTCTCTTGCAGGGTCTTATTTTATTTCGTTTTTTCGGGGTGGGTTTTCTTCCTCTTTAAATACTAGCCATACAGCAATTCTAAATGTAATGCCGAAACTCACCAATGTTTTATAAAGCAGATGCTATGTATATAAGGCACGGCTTAAGATCCTGACTTAGAAATCACTGCATTTGTTTACTTTGGCTGGGCTTTTATTATACATTAATAATCAGGAAAAGAAAAGAGACTTATGTGGTGTAACTGCTTATATTGGAGGGTTCATTTAGTGACAGCAGTGACAGTCTGGTAAGTCTTATAAAAACAGACTATGTTTACCTTTTCTGATTGAGTGGTTAAGGATGGTGCTTGGGATTTTTTTTCTGGCAGTGGCATAATAACACAGCACACACAAAAACTTTACAAATGTTTTATGTCAGAAGAGCTTATTGTAGAAACTTTCACTTGCGCTTAACATTTTGCCCTTATTAGTCACTTTTGAAACAAACTTGGATTAGGTTTGCAACTGAACAACTGTCTGCAAAAGTCCTTATAAAAAAGAAAACTAGAAGAAATATTAGAATGGAAGTGCATGATTTAGCAGTAACAATAGCTAGAAGTT
Organism: Rana muscosa; assembly: GCA_029206835.1. Taxonomy (NCBI): domain Eukaryota; kingdom Metazoa; phylum Chordata; class Amphibia; order Anura; family Ranidae; genus Rana; species Rana muscosa. The sequence goes on along the minus strand of CM055122.1, from coordinate 86,165,850 downwards.
TACAATTGTAAAGCCATAAATATTCAGATCACTAAGAAATGACTGCATTTTGTTCTTGCCATTGGTTTAAAACAGTGTTTCTCAATGGGGGCACTGTGGCACCCTGGGGTGCCATTCTGTGCCCTGTATTTTTGTACAGCATGATGCTTATGCAGGGCAGATGGTATTAAAGAATGTGTTACCCCAACACTTCATATTCCTGATATGTGCCTGCTGTACCATGTAGAGAATTAAGGCTCATTTAAAGGGCCACCAGGAGGTGCCTTGAATGGGTTAAAGCAGATCTCCAGCCCGATTTTGACAGGTATCTGCTCCTACTGCCTAGGCAAATGATCTTGAAGTTGGTAAACATACTTTGTGAAGATCCCCACACATCAAATTGTGTGACACATATTCACTATGATAGAAAATTATAAAATGCAGCGCTAGCGAATATAAATGTGCTCAATACAAACGTATGTGTGAATGTCAACCATCTAAACCTTTCGGGATGATGGTACACACTATTAGTGAAAAGATTATGCACCAATGATTGGTGTCACCAGAAATGCAGTGGGTGTAATACTAAATGTTACCACTAAAAAGTGATCAACTAAGTAAAACCAGAAAATATACTGTGCAAAACATTAAATGAACTGAACAACCAGGCAAATAGCTCTAGGAGTGATTCACAGTACTACAGATGGTTTTCAACATCAAAGAAATAATGTCCCATTTGCAACAGTGGTTGTAATATAGAAGGAAGGGAAAAAAATAAAATAAAAATAAAAATAAAAATAAAAATGCTTTAAAATAAAATAAAAGTCACCCAACATCCAACTTCTAGGACCAATAATGTTCGGTGAAATTCAACAGTTGGCTCAATAGCAGCAGAGATCAGAGGACCATGTGGGGAATAAAAAGAAAAAGCAACTTGTGAAGTACCGCTTAGGAACAGATTAACAATACGCTGTTATTGGGAAAACTCACAAGCCTTCAATGATAACCGAGCGTCAGTGTGTTCCGGGTTCACAACGGCGTGCGTTCCACAAGAACCGGAAGCAGCGTCACTGGTTCTTAGTGTTGACCGGAAATTTGTCAATGCATTTCGCCCCTCCTCCAGGGCATCATCAAGGACCTTATTCACTATGCCCTGTGATTAGGTACTGCTGTGTCACAGAATTTACCGAACCTGCCTTTTGAACTACAGAGGTACTGAGAGGAGGAGTTTTAGGAAGCGGAGCCAGTACATGAATCACTGTTTGCAAGCAACAGGTACCATGAGGTATGTAGTCATCAAAAAATTTAAATAAACAGCAGAGGAGAAGCTGAATAGCATGCATGGAATCCAGGAAGTTGTGGAAAGAGATGGTCAGCAGACAGACTCTACACAACATTAAATTCGATTTTTTAAAGTAAGCTCACATTGTATTGTCAAAATATTGCAATCTTGTTACCCTTGGTACCTCCTCCCATGAGCGCCTCCAGGACTTCTCCAAAACCTCTCCCATCTTCTGGAACTCGCTGCCACATTATGTCCAGTCAGCTCCTACCCTGTCCGCCTTTAGGCAATCCTTATAAACTCACTTATTAAGGGAAGCCTACCCCATTTCCATTTAAAACTGTACTTGAGTCACCTCCATCAGATCATCTCCTGCAACTATTACCTTTTGTACCACCTCCCCCTCTCATTAGATTGTAAGCTCCATGAGCAGCGCTGGACTGGGACAAAAATTTGGCCCTGGACTTCATCCAGACCAGCCCACTTTATTTTTGCAAACAAACACAAAAACAGTATATAAACTATACGCAATTGCTAAAAAAAAACATAAGTAAAACCCCCTGCCTCAACCTCTCACAAATAAATAAATAAAATTGGCACTGTGTAGCGCTCCTCTTACTTTAACTGGGTACTGTAGCTGTGGCTGGCTCCTGAGTCCTCTGTGGGTGGCTGGCTGGCTCCCACCTGTTGGTGGCTGGCAGGCACCCTGCTGTGGCTGGCTGGCTCTCTGGTGTGGGTGAGTCACCATGGGTGGCTGGCTGGCATCCTGCTGTGGATGGTCACCGTGGCCGGTTAGCTCCTCTGGGTGGCTGGCTGACACCCTGTTGTGGCTGTCTGGTTTCCTGGTGTGGGTGGGTCACCGTGGGTTGCTGGCTGGCACCCTGGCCCCGCTGTGGGTCACTATGGGTGGCTGGCACCCTGGTCCTGCTGTGGGTCACCATGGGTGGCTGGCACCCTGGCCCTGCTGTGGGTGGGTCACCCTGGGTAGCTTGCTTCTGTGGGTGGCTGCCTGGCTCCCTGCTGTGGGCCAGTGGGTGGGTGGCTGGCATGGTGCACTCTGCTGCAGGTGGCTGGCCTGGCTCCCTGCTGTGGGTCAGTGGGTAAGTAGCTGGCATGGTGCACTCTGCTACGGGTGGCTGGCCTGGCTCCCTGCTTTGGGTCAGTGGGTGGCTGGCATGGTGCACCCTGCTGTGGCTGACAGAGATGGGGACTGACAGAGAGGGGTGGGCTGATAGAGGAATGGGTGGACAGAGGGGTGGGCAGACAGAGGGGTGGGCAGACAGAGGGATGGGCAGACAGAGGGATGGGCAGACAGAGGGATGGGCAGACAGAGGGATGGGCAGACAAAGAGGGGGGCTGACAGAGAGGGGTGGACTGACAGAGGGGGAGGGGGGCTGACAGAGGGTGGGCTGACAGAGGGGGAGGGGGGGACAGAGAGGGGGGCTAACAGAGGGGGGTGGGCTGACAGAGAAGGGGTGGGCTGACAGAGGAGGGGTGGGCTGACAGAGGGGGTGGGCTGACAGAGGGGGGCTGACAGAGGGATGGGCAGACAGAGGGATGGGCAGACAAAGAGGGGGGCTGACAGAGAGGGATGGACTGACAGAGGGGGAGGGGGGCTGACAGAGGGTGGGCTGACAGAGGGGGAGGGGGGGGACAGAGAGGGGGGCTAACAGAGGGGGTGGGCTGACAGAGAAGGGGTGGGCTGACAGAGGGGGTGGGCTGACAGAGGGGGTGGGCTGACAGAGGGGGGCTGACAGGGGTGGGCTGACAGAGGGGGTGGGCTGGCAGAGGGGGGGGCTGACAGAGGGAGGTTAACAGAGGGGGTGGGCTGACAGAGGGGGTGGGCTGACAGAGGGAGGCTAACATAGGGGGTGGGCTGACAGAGGGGGGCTGACAGAGGGGGAGCTAAAAGAGGGGGTGGGCTGACAGAGAGGGTTGGGCTGACAGAGGGGGCGGGGCTGACAGAGGGGGTAGATGAAAGAGATCTCGGAAAACACACAGTGCGCCTGACAGAGAGGCGGGACTCCGGCAGCAAGTGGTCACGATCACCCACAGACCAGCCCCGCCTGGCCACATCCACATGTGTTCAGCTCAGAAGAGCCAATTGCAGGGCGCTCCGTGGACTACAAGTCCCAGAATGCCATAGCGTGCGGCCACACACATGCCCCCTTTTGGCCAATCACATACTGTTTGCGTGGACTACAATTCCCAGAATGCCACCGCATGCACCCAGTCCCTGCGGCCGTGCCCCTGCCCGACTTCCTCAGAGAAAAATAAAAATCAGCAGCGGGTGGCCACTGCTGGCCGTTCTGCATATAAGTTGGGACAGCCTGTCGGGAAATTGCCAAAATGACGTCACTCACGGCCGGAGGCGGGAGGGGATTATTATGGGAGGAGGCTGCCTCCTCCCATAATAATGCCCTCCAGCCTCCGGCCGTGAGTGACGTTATGCTGCTGGGACAGGGCGGGGCTGTAAATTTAGGAGGAGGGAAGTGTCGAGCGATGATGGCTATTGGCTGGCGCTGGATGCAGGAGCATTAGCGTAAATGTGACATAGACTCACAGAGACGAGAGAGAAACACTGACAGTGACAGCCGGCCCACTGAGCCATCGGCCCACCGGGAAACTCCCGGTAGTCCCGATGGCCAGTCCATCCCTGTACATGAGCAAGGCCCTCCTACTCCTTCTGTATTGAACTGTATTGTAATTATACTGTCCCTCATTATATTGTAAATCGCTGCGTAAACTGTTGGCGCTATATAAATCCTGTATAATAATAATAATAATATTGGTTGCATTGCTAATACAATTCTAATGCTATAAAATTAAAGTGTATGGTGTGACCAAAGATTTCATAGTTTAATAATCTTTAACAAGAATTAAATACTGTCAGGTACAGTAGACTCTTAAAGCATAGATAGACAATCAAAGGGTGTAGCGCAACCAGATATAAATATTATAAAGTCCTAAAAAGAGAGGAGAAAAAAACTCCAGAATACAAAGTCCATAAAATATAGGGAATTCCCAATAGGTAGTGTGAAAGTGGGAAACGTCAGCCACCTCAGGTGTTAACTTTCACCACTGATAGTAACACAAGCCGCTCACCTCAGGTTGTTGACCCCTAATTAAACAGGATGGTTAAATGCACTTTGCCCAACAAGGGTTAACCACCAGAGGTATCCATAGCAATCAACCTCTAAATTGTGATAAAACACTCACATTTCGTCGACTTGACACATAGCCTGTAGTGATACAGATAATCCGCTCTCATGCGGGCTCAGGATAGCAGCAGGTGACGTCACATGCAAGCCTCCACCTCCTGGACGCAATACGTCCAACGGGACTTGTCAGCGTTGGACTTGTCAGTGGGGTGAGTCTCCCGAATCCTATAAAAATAATCAGTGCCATGGAAACAAGAGATGCCAAACCTTACACTACAAATGCTTTCGGCAATTGAACACACCGCCTATCCCCTTTCGGTAACAACGTGAAACAAACCTGCTGTAAAATAACAGCCCACTTAGGCTTTGCAGAAGTGAGGGAAAGTACTGTTTAATTGTTAAAAAGTTCCAACACTTACTCAAAACATACATATTAAATAAAAAAAGTTTATAAATATAAAAAGATATATATACACAAATATAAAAAAAAAGTATTTCACTTGCAATATAAACCTTTACCTATCAGAAATTAAGCAATTGAGATCAAAGTCCACATTCAATCCTCCAGGGGTGACTCCTGTTGCCTAAGATGCCTAACAACCCCCCCCCCCCCAGTATCTCTATTTCCCGAAACCATAGACCACTTGGATCTCTATCATGGTGATTTCTGAAGTGTTTAGACATGCTATGTGAGGCCTTTCTTAATATTATGAATATGCTCCCCCACTTTCACACTGGGAGGCCTAGATATTCTATGTACTGAAGACCACCATCACATTCAAACATATAAACCACTCCCTGAGTCCTGAAAGTGATGAAATCCTTAATTAAGTCATTTTTGTTTGTGCCTAGGTTCACACTGACAGGAGGAATGAAATTGTGTGAGTTCAGCTGAACTCGCACGATTTCATTCCCGCGTGTCAGTCCCGACTTCGGGGGGGGGGGGGGATTTCAGAGATATCTGTGCGGGTTGCTGCACAGATGTCTATGGAAATCGCACCCCGAAGTCACCAAAGGTAGTACAGAAACAGCTTTCGGGAATTGATTTGGGTGGTGCCATTGCCGGCAATTGCCGCCGATTTGGCATGCGATTTGATATGTCAAATCGCTCCAATGTGAACCTAGGCTGTAACAGAGGAAGAGAACTCCTTTCACTTTTTAGATTTAGCCTGCCTACATGTCGCGCACCACCCACATATCTAAAAACCAGTAAGAAAAGAGAATAGACGATTGTCTTTCAACACAGGGGGGGTCAACCACCCCAGGGGCAATGATGTCCCTAAGAGTGGGCGCCCGACTATAAATAAACTGTGGGCGGCTGGGAAGAACTGTTCCTAATATCCTGTCCTTCAACAAGATGTCCCAGTGTTTGGATGCTATTTTTCAATTTTCTTGTACTGGATATTGTAATCTAGAACTAGTTTATACTCAAGTTTATTACCAGTGAATACTTTCTGGGTGTCAGATATTAAAGCGGTTGTATCCAAACGACTAACTTTCTGAATATCTCCTTCTATATCCTCCTTTAAATAACTTTTTGGTAGAACCTCCCTGCCAACACTTGAGATTGTGTCATAAACTCCTCCTTAATCGGACAAATTGAACCCAGGGAATGTTACAAAGCCAGGTCTTGTGATGACAGCTGTCCAAAGGAATGTTACCATTCCTATCGATAGGCTTGAAGTAACTCCATGTTGTAAACCGGTCACCCTCTTTATATACTTCCAAATCTAAGAAAACCATATGCAATATGTAAGTTGTTTCCATTAAGTTACTCAATTAACAGTTCAAGACTGTCTGAGTCCCTTCCCAGATCATGAAGAGGTCATCTATGTACCTTCTGTAACACATCATCCAAATCTTGGAAACTCTTCCAAAATACTAGTTACTTGCTCCCAGGGTTGTCAACCTTTTTATGGCACACGGGAAGGAAGAAGCAGTATTTAAAAATCACCCTAGACAGTTTATGTGTTACAGAAGGTACATACAGTAGATGACCTCTTCATGATCACATTCCCAAGTCTTCTTCGCCTTCTGACCGCTGTGTCACGGGTGGGGAAGGTCAACTTTTAGTAGAATCGAACATAGTACCCAAACATGAAGCAAAATAAAATCAAACTGGTAGATGGTTGAGACAGCCAGCAGACAAACAAGGTTACAAGAAGTTATAAAGGTCAGGGAAAATGTCAGGAAGAAGCAAATACAATCCCAGTTGTTTGCAGAAGGCAATACAGAGGGGCATCCAGCTAGGTATTAGACAAAACCTTTATCAGGCACAGGCTGAATGTCTTGAAGTTTCACATAACAGGCAATAGGTGGCATTGTGCCTAGATGTGAATGCCCCTATTGAGAATAATATAATTTTTCCACTTGAGCATTGTCACGCTTTGGCAATGGAGAGGCAAAATGCCCAGGTATAAATTGGGTCTCAGCGGAGGAGTTATGAGAATGCAATCAAAGCAGGCTAAACAGAAAACATTTAAAAATAATAAAGGTGTTTGTGTTTTCTGGAAAGTGGTATGGAATCTATTGGTTTTTGAATTCAACTGCATCTTGTAAGACAGGTACTTGGGATAACACTGAATTCAGAGATCAGACGTGATACATTTGGGGAACTATCCAGGACACGCCAGAAAGCTACAGAGCCCAGGTTTGGCATTGTAGCATGAATCCTTATGTCTCCTTAACCACCTAACGACTGCCCCATGTACATATACGTCGGCAAAATGGCACGGACAGGCACAATCACGTACCTGTACGTGACTGCCTTCGTATGGGTGGGGGGTCCGATCGGACCCCCTTCCGGTACATGGAGCAGTCGTTTTCTGTGCGGGAGTGATCCGTGATGAGGGGGCCGCAATTGGTTTCTGGCCACCCCCTCGCGATCGCTCCCGGCAAATGGGATGCTTCCTCTGCCTGTGTAATGTAAACACAGGCAGAGGAAGTGATGTCATCTCTCCCTGCGGCGCTCTATTCGTCCAGAGCGCCCTGGAGAGAAGACATCAGGTTAGTGCACAAACAGTACACTGACATCAGGACACATAGGCACACAAATCGCCGCCCCCCAGTCACCCCCAGATCACCCCCCAGATCACCCCCCAGCCCCCAGTCACAGTGTCACTGATTGCAGTGATCAGTTGTTTACTGATCACTGCAAACAGTGTCATCTGTGATAGTAAAAGTGTCAGGGTAGTTAGTGTTAGGTCCCTTTAGGTCCAGAGTAGCCCCCCAACCCCCCCTAATAATGGTTTAACCCCTTGATCGCCCCCAAGTAACCCTTTCACCCCCTATCACCACTGTCACTAAGCAATCGTTTTTCTGATCGCTGTATTAGTGTCGGTGGTGCCGATAGGTAGTCAGTTATTTTCTTTTTCGTACATCACGGGACACAGAGCGACTTAGTCATTACTAATGGGTTATATAGATTACCTTCAGGTGTTGGCACTGGCCAATTCCAAACCGGAAGTACCCTCCCCTATATAAGCCCCTCCCATCCGGGAGCACCTCAGTTTTTTGCCAGTGTCTAAGGTGTTGGCCAAAGAGTAACATGTGTTTTCACTGGGCTTGCGTACAGGTTCTTTTGGGCCTTAGTAAGCTGTTCCGGATCCCACCAAAAAAGCTTCATAGCTAAACGGTCGGTACCCGGGCCTTGCAGCAGAAGAGCAAGGTTTTGCCTGTAATGCTTCTCTTAGGAGGGCTGGACCCTGGGATCCAGAGCTCTGGTCATACCCACGACCAAGATGTTGTCTGTGCAGGGTGCTATACAGGTCCAGGGGAGTGGAATCCTTGGGAACCCGGTCCCTGAAGGTTTAATTACAATGCCTGCCGTGATAGGTGAAGTTTGGACTTCTGTGGACCAAACAAAGTCCTGCGGCGGGGATCAGGTAAGTGGGGGCCCCCAGGAACTTGGTTCTATTGGGGGACCCCCAAGCCTAATTTGTCTTTCTGTCTGTTACCTAACGGTATTCCCGCTAAATATCTGTGTTTGCCTGTATCTACTGAAAATGTAAAATTTTAATAGTAGTCAAGAAAAAAAAAAAAAAAAAAGGGACCGCGGTACCTGTGTTAAACCACTAGAGGCCGCTGTAGTCCATTTTTCTTGTCATGTGGATCTTTGGTTTTCTCAAATCAAAAGATCCAGGGAGCTGGTAAGTTTCTCTGTGGGAATCCACTTCCTCTGCCCTGTTGCTGCGCTCATCCACCGCACAGGCCCTCCGGCAAAAAGGGCCCTGGCTCCTAGTCCCCTGTTTGATTTCGAAAAGGGCGCCAATGGCGCACGGGCGCGTGCACGCGCCTCCTATGAAAAAAAAGGGGCGGGTGGATGACGCACGATGCGCGCCGCGGCGCTTCTGCGCATGTGCGGGCGTCCCAGCATGGTTAAAAGACACAGTACAAGTGTCAGCTGGATGCAGACAGAGCTAGCAACAAACAGTGGCACACAGAGGCGGTTGATGCAGGCATCCCCATAGAAAGGCACTTTAGTGGACACCAGCTGGTATATAGCAGCAACTTTGTTAGACTATTACCAGCAAAATTGGTGTATGACGACGGGAATACCTCAGCTTTGTGCTTAAAGGATATGTCGTCCAGACGCTCCGGAAATAGATCTTCCAGGAAGCCAAAGGGGTCTCCATCGGGCTCTGAGGATATTGGGCATGCTTGTACTGCACCAATCTCCCCTGAGAATTCAGAGGTCAGTAGCCGTAGAAACCCCGCAGGAATGCCTGGTGCTGCGGCTGTCCCCAGTCCACCTGCTCCTGTATATATAACAGAGGAGGTTTTATCCTCAACTCTGGGAGGATTGGAAGAGAGATTAACAGCATTGATCGCTGCTTCCCTGTCACAGGAAAAGCGCGTCCGATCTCCGTCTCCTCCTTCAGAGTGCCTGTTAGTGGAGGAACAGCCCCACACAGAGATCGACCTACCTGAAGGGGATCAGGATGAGGTTGATTCAGTTATGGAGGAATCAACAGTGGAAGAACCTTTCTCAGCATCTCAGGCTGAAAGATTATGGGTTCAGTCTCTGACTAATATGGTCCGATCAGCATTTAAAATGCCTCTGGCGGAACCACCATCCACTACGGTTTCCTCGCTGGGGTCGCTAAAAGCTCCCCAGGCTGTCTGTTCCTTCCCAATCCACCCTTTATTAGAAGGGCTTATTTACCAGGATTGGGAGCATCCTGATAAAATATTTGCTCCCCCCAAGAGATTTCCGGTGATCTATCCCATGGAGGATAAGTTCATAAAAAAATGGAGGGTCCCTACAGTGGACGCAGCCATCTTTTCTGTTAACAAATCACTGACATGTCCAGTAGATAATGTTCCAATGTGCAAAGACCCAATATATAAAAAATTGGAGTCTTTACTAAAATCTGTTTTCTCTACAGCAAGCATGGTGACACAACCTGCGGTAGCAGCGATTGGAGTCGGCCAGGCAGTGAAAGATCAGTTGAAACAAGTCTTAAGGGACTTACCAGATCAGCAGGCTCTTGCCCTAGCTGACCTGCCTAGAGCCTTGTGTTTTGCGGTGGACGCCATAAAGGATACAATCCAACAGGCCTCCCGCTTTACGCTGTCTATAGTACATATGCGTAGGCTTCTGTGGCTCAAAAACTGGTCTGCTGAAGCTCCCTGTGAAAAACTGCTGGTTAGCTTCCCATTTCATGGAGAACGCTTATTTGGAGAAGATCTGGACAAATATATCCAGAAAATTTCTGCCGGTGAAAGTTCACTCTTACCCTTTAAGAACAAGGGTAGAAGTCCTTCTTCTAAGAGGCCTACTTCTCCAGTCCCGGGCACATCGGCTGTGAAACAGTTCCGACGGCCTCCGCGGTCAAATCCAGGGGGCAGAAATCAGGGACAATCACAGGGTAACAAGAAACCCTGGGTCAAGAGAGGTACAAAACCTCCCCCTAAGTCATGAAGGGTTGCCCCCACTCAGTCGGGTGAGGGGAAGACTTCAGTTGTTCACAGAGACCTGGCGGGACACCATCAGAGATGGGTGATCTCCGCAGTAAGTCTGGGATACAGGCTGGAGTTAAAAGACATTCCTCCTGCCCATTTTATAAGGTCAAACGTGCCAAGCGATCCCCAGAAGAGTGGATCCCTCCTTCTGGCACTAGAGCAACTATTGCCCCAAGGGTAATCATGAAGGTTCCCTTGGAAGAAAACGGGTTCGGGTTTTACTCGAACCTTGTCACAGTCCCCAAGCCAAATGGGGACATGAGGCCCATATTAAATATAAAAGGGCTAAACAAGTTCCTACATATCAGGACTTTTTCGGATGGAGTCGATCCGATCGGTGGTCACCGCCCTACAAGGGCAGGAATGGTTAGCCTCGATCGACATAGGGGATGCTTATTTGCATATTCCCATCTGTCCGGCCCACCAGAAATTTCTACGCCTTGCAGTAGAAGGGCGCCATTTTCAGTTCAGAGCCTTACCTTTCGGTCTGGCCACGGCACCACGAGTGTTCACAAACATTCTGGCCCTACGATTGGCCAAACTAGGAACACAAGGTGTAACGATAATGGCATATCTAGACGACTTGTTGCTGATAGACCACTCAGTGAAAAAAACTAGAAGTGGTCGTTCACAAGATAATCAAGTATCTGGAATCTCACGGTTGCATTATCAACCGAGACAAGTCACCCTAATACCAGTCAAAAGCCTGGAATACTTGGGGGCTAAGACTGGATTCAAATCAGAGAAAGATTTTCTTACCTCCAGAGAAGGTGTCGTCTTTGAAAGATTTGACCCACTTAGTGGGTACAAAAAAGAAAAACCATCCATACGCCTGTGTATAAGGCTGCTGGGAAAAATGGTGGCTTCATTCGAAGCGGTACCCTACGGTCAATTCCGTTCAAGGAACTTGCAGAGGGCCATACTGTCAGCCTGGAACAAAAAAGTTCAGGCTTTAGACTTACCAATGTCCCTGTCCCCTTCCGTTCGCAAGAGCCTCCATTGGTGGTTGGTGCCTCAGAATCTGGAAAAAGGGAAACCCTTCAGTCCGGTTTCTTGGAAGGTGGTCACTACAGTTGCCAGCCTCATAGGCTGGTGGGGGGGCAGTACTGGAGCAATGGTCTCTCCAGGGCAGATGGTCAGAAGCAGAGAAGGCCCTGCCCACCAATCTCTTAGAGATACGAGCAGCCCGGTATGCCCTAGTAGCATGGACATCCAAACTCCAAGGGTCACCTGTCAGAATTCAATCAGACAATGCCACAGCAGTGGCATATATCAATCACCAGGGTGGCACCAGGAGTCGTGCAGCCCAGAGGGAAGCGAATTGCATCCTGGAATGGGCAGAAAGGTATGTCACAGCCATATCCGCGGTTTTCATCCCAGGAGTGGAAAATTGGAGAGCGGACTTTTTAAGTCGCCAGCAATTATGCCCGGGGGAATGGTCTCTTCACCCCGAGGTTTTCCAGGCAATATGCCAGCGGTGGGGAACACCGGATGTAGATCTGCTAGCATCCAGATTCAACGCAAAGGTGGACAGATTTGTGTCTCGCACAAAGGATCCCCTAGCTTGCGGTTCGGATGCCCTAGTGTTCCCTTGGGATCAGTTCAAGCTGATATATGCATTCCCACCGCGATTAATCCGCAGAATCAGGGTAGAATAGAAACCAGTGATTCTGGTGGCTCCAGTGTGGCCCCGAAGGGCATGGTACGCGGAGATTGTAAAAATGTCAGTGGGAAGTCCCTGGACCCTCCCACATCGTCCGGACCTGCTTTCGCAAGGACCGATATACTACCCTTCCTTACCAGCCCTAGGTTGACGGCCTGGCTATTGAAGCCCACATTCTAAAAAAGAGAGGGCTCTCTAATCCTGTGGTATCTACCATGATCAATGCCAGGAAGCCGGTATCCAGGCAGATCTATTATAGGATCTAGAAGGCGTACATCACGTGGTGTGAGGCCAGGAAATGGCATCCACGTAAGTACGTAATAGGTAGGATTCTGGACTTCCTACAGTGGGCTGTACATAGGAAGCTTGCCTTGAGTACTATCAAGAGTCAGACGGCCTTGTCAATATTTTTTTCAAAGGCCCTTGGCTTTGCATTCATTAGTCAAAGCTTTCATACAAGGAGTGATGCGTATTAGCCCTCCGGTTAGTATTCCCATATGTCCATGGGACTAAAACCTGGTTCTGTCGGTTCTACAGAAACAACCGTTTGAACCATTGCGGCACATTTCCTTGGTTCTTTTCACCAGGAAATTGATTTTCTTAGTAGCCATTTGTTCGGCTAAAAGAGTATCGGAATTAGCCGCCTTGTCCTGTAGGGAGCCATATCTGGTTATCCATAAGGACAGAGTAGTATTACGTCCTCATCCAGCCTTCTTCCTAAGGTGGTATCGAGGTTCCATTTGAACCAAGATGTGGTTCTTCCTTCCTTTTTTCCCCAAACCTAGTTCGGTAGAGGAAAAGTTATTGCATTTTTTGGATGTAGTAAGAGCAGTTAAAGCTTATCTTAAAGCCACTGCTCAGATTCGTAGAACGGATACTTTGTTTGTTCTGCCGGAAGGCCCCAGAAAGGGTCAGGCAGCATCAAAAATCTACTTTAGCCAAGTGGATTCGACAGGTCATAATACAAGCCTATGGCTTGAAAAGGAGACCGCCTCCGTTCAAAGTTAGGGCGCACTCCACAAGAGCAGTTGGAACTTCATGGGCAGTGCATCACCAAGCCTCCCTGGCTCAAGTCTGTAAGGCCACAACATGGTCCTTAGTACACACGTTTACTAGATTCTACCAGGTAGACGTCAGAAGTCAGGAGGATGTCGCCTTTGGGCGCAGTGTGTTGCAGGCCGCAAAAGAGCCTCATGCCTGATGGCGCCCAGCTTATGTATAGTGTATCCCTCCCCTCATTTGGCATTGCTTTGGGACGTCCCATTAGTAATGACTAAGTCGCTGTGTCCCGTGATGTACGAAAAAGAAAAAGGGATTTTTATAACAGCTTACCTGTAAAATCCTTTTCTTGGAGTACATCACGGGACACAGAGCTCCCACCCCTCTTTTTGGGACACTTATTGCTTGGCTACAAAACTGAGGTGCTCCCGGATGGGAGGGGCTTATATAGGGGAGGGTACTTCTGGTTTGGAATTGGCCAGTGCCAACACCTGAAGGTAATCTATATAACCCATTAGTAATGACTAAGTCGCTCAGTGTCCCGTGATGTACTCCAAGAAAAGGATTTTACAGGTAAGCTGTTATAAAAATCCCTTTTTTTTAGGTTCGCCGCAAAGGTTTTTATAGCGTCAGGTACCCCCATATATTACCTAATAAAGGTTTAACCCCTTGATCGCCCCCCAGGTAACCCTTTCACCCCCTTTTGCCAGTGTCACTAAGCGATCGTTTTTCTAATCGCTGTATTAGTTATGCTGGTGCCGCTAGGTAGCCAGTTATTTTTTTAGGTTTGCCGCCAGGTTCTTATAGCGTCAGGTACCCCCACATATTACCTAATAAAGGTTTAACCCCTTGATCGCCCCCCAGGTAACCCTTTCACCCCCTTTTGCCAGTGTCACTAAGCGATCGTTTTTCTGATCGCTGTATTAGTTATGCTGGTGCCGCTAGGTAGCCAGTTATTTTTTTAGGTTTGCCGCCAGGTTTTTATAGCGTCAGGTACCCCCATATATTACCTAATAAAGGTTTAACCCCTTGATTGCCCCCCAGGTAACCCTTTCACCCCCTTTTGCCAGTGTCACTAAGCGATCGTTTTTCTGATCACTGTATTAGTTATGCTGGTGCCGCTAGGTAGCCAGTTATTTTTTTAGGTTCGCCGCCAGGTTTTAATAACATCAGGTACCCCCATATATTACCTAATAAAGGTTTGACCCCTTGATCGCCCCCTAGGTAACCCTCTCACCCCCTATCGCCAGTGTCACTAAGCGATCGTTTTTCTGATCGCTGTATTAGTGATGCTGGTTCCGCTAGGTAGTCAGTTATTTTTTTAGGTTCGCCGCCAGGTTTTTATAGCGTCAGGTACCCCCATATATGATCTAATAAAGGTTTTAACCCCCTGATTGCCCCTAGTTAACCCTTTCACCAGTAATCACCGTATAAGTGTTACGGGTGATGCTGGTTAGTTAGTTTGCTTTTTATAGTGTCAGGGCACCCGCCGTATATAACCCAATAAAGGTTTAACCCCCTGATCGCCCGGTGGGTGATCTCAATTAGGTTTTAGCATCAGAGAGGGTCTGCGTCGCCCCAGGCAGCGTCAGGTTAGTGCCGGTAGCGCTAACACCCACACGTGAAGCATACACCTCCCTTAGTGGTATAGTATCTGAACAGATCAATATCTGATCTGATCAGATCTATACTAGCGTCCCCAGCAGTTTAGGGTTCCCAAAAACGCAGTGTTAGAGGGATCAGTCCAGATACCTGCTAGCACCTGCGTTTTGCCCCTCCGTCCAGCCCAGGCCACCCAAGTGCAGTATCAATTGATCACTGTCACTTACAAAACACAACACACATAACTGCAGCGTTCGCAGAGACAGGCCTGATCCCTGCGACTCCAGTGCTGTAGGAGGTGATTTCACCACCACAGTTAAAAAAAAGAGCATATATGCCGAAGCATGGGGGCAGCAGGGGCGAAGAAGCGATTTTGCTCTTAATGCCGCGTACATACGGTCGAAATTCCGACGGAGGCTTGCCCGTGGAAAAGTCTGACCGTGTTTACGAGGCATAACTTTTGCGGGAGGATGCCCCCATGCTTCGGCATATATGAATGGTGCATGTATGTCCATCATTAGAAGTGGGTGAATGAAGGGAGGTATTCTAATGGTGGGCATACCCACCGATCAATCTCTTTTTTTCATTCAGCCAACAGCCAAATACATGTCCAACAAGGACCAGCAACGTACTGGTATGTTGCTGGACTTTGAATGGTTATACCAGAATGATGCCTGTGGGTTTAGGTATTATCTTGGTATCATTCTTTTTAGCCAGCGGCCGGCTTTCGTGTAAAAGCAATCCTAATGGCTAATTAGCCTCTAGACTGCTTTTACAAGCGATCTTGGTGTGGTCAGATGCTTTGAGGGCAGAGGAAAGATCTAGGGTCTAATAGACCCCCGTTTTTTTTTAAAAAGAGTACCTGTCACTACCTATTGCTATCATAGGGGATATTTACATTCCCTGAGATAACAATAAAAATGATAAAAAAAAATATGGAAAGAACAGTTTAAAAATAAAATAAAAAAGCAAAATTAATAATAAAAAAATAAATAAAAAAAATCCCCCCTGTCCCACCCTGCTCTTGCGCAAAGGCGAACGCAAGCGTCGGTCTGGGGTCATATGTATACAGCAATTGCACCATGCATGTGAGGTATCACCGCAAAGGTAAGATCGAGGGCAGTAATTTTAGCAGTAGACCTCCTCTGTAAATCTAATGTGGTAACCTGTAAAGGCTTTTAAAGGCTTTTAAAAATGTATGTAGTTTGTCGCCACTGCGCGTTTGTCCGAAATTTTAAAGCATGTCGTGTTTGGTATCCATGTACTCGGCCTAAGATCATCTTTTTTATTTCATCAAACATTTGGGCAAAATATTGTGTTTTAATGCATTAAAATTTAAAAAAAAGTATTTTTTCCCCAAAAAAATGCATTTGAAAAATCACTGCGCAAATACTGTGTGGAAAAAAAAAATTAACACCCACCGTTTTTAATCTGTAGGACCTTTGCTTTAAAAAAATATATAATGTTTGGGGGTACAACGTAATTTTCTTGCAAAAAAAATATGTTTTCATGTAAACTAAAAGTGTCAAAAAGAGCTTTGTCTTCAACTGGTTAGAAGAGTGGATCATGTGTGACATAAGCTTCCTAATGTCGTGCATAAAATGCCAGGACGGTTTAAAACCCCCCCAAATGACCCCATTTTGGAAAGTAGACACCCCAAGCTATTTGCTGAGAGGCATGTCGAGTTCATGGAATATTTTATATGTTGACACAAGTTTTTATTTTTTTATTTTTTGCACAAAGTTGTCACTAAATGATATATTGCTCAAACATGCCATGGGCATATGTGGAATTACACCCCAAAATACATTCTGTTGCTTCTCCTGAGTACGGGGATACCACATGTGTGGGACTTTTTGGGAGCCTAGCCGCGTACAGGACCCCAAAAACCAAGCACCGCCTTCAGGCTTTCTAAGGGTGTAAATTTTTAATTTCACTCCTCACTGCCTATCACAGTTTTGGCGGCCATGGAATGCCCAGATGGCACAAAACCCCCCCAAATGACCCCATTTTGGAAAGTAGACACCGCAAGCTATTTGCTGAGAGGTATGGTGAGTATTTTGCAGATCTCGCTTTTTGTCACAAAGTTTTGAAAATGGAAAAAATAAAAAAATAAAAAAAAATGTTCTTTCTTCATTTTCAAAAACAAATGAGAGCTGTAAAATACTCACCATGCCTCTCAGCAAATAGCTTGTGGTGTCTACTTTCCAAAATGGGGTCATTTGGGGGGGGGGGGGGTTTGTGCTATTATGGCATTTTATGGCCTTCGAAACTGTGATAGGTAGTGAGGAGTGAAATCAAAAATTTGCGCCCTTAGAAATCCTGAAGGCGGTGCTTGGTTTTCGGGGTACCGTACGCAGTTAGGCTCCTAAAAAGTCCCACACATGTGGTATCCCCGTACTCAGGAGAAGCAGCAAAATGTATTTTGGGGTGCAATTTCACATATAACCATGCCATGTGTGAGCAATATATAATTTAGTGACAATTTTTGCAATTTTTTTTTTTTTGTCATTATTCAATCACTTGGGACAAAAAAAGCAGCGCAGTGCCAAATTGTAAAATCACCTCTGGTCTTTATGCTGCGTATTGGTCCGGGGCTTAAGTGGTTAAAAAAAAAATCTTAGTGTAGCATACACAATTTCCCAACTATCAACTATACACTCTAAAAGTTGATAATAGCTATGCTTTGCATGCCACATATTTAAAGACAATCGGCAATAAGCCTATCATGCTAGCTTGCAGCTAATGAATAAGAGGAAATAACAGTTATTCCTAGGCCACATGACTTAGACATGGGACAGTTGTGATATTCAGTTCTTAATGCAGATATGCTGTAGGAAATGATAGTCATTTTTGACGTTTCCTGTGTCATAGATAGCAAAGAGACCTCTAGTAAGGCCATGTGTCATGCACTGCAGACTGCTGTCCTGGGAATTCACCAGATAGTGTATCTGCTGATTTCCCTTCATCAGTATGAAAAGGAAGGAAGGATTATCTTAAAAATGTGTTGTTTTAAGAATTAGAGGTTTTTTAATATCTGTTTTAATGAGCCACCTTCTGTTGACATTTGTAGTAGCTTTTAAAAATAATTAAGCAAACACTCTCAATCATGTAGTCAGAAATGAGGAAATTCCCAGTCATGGGTTCATTATGTCTCATAAATCAGCCTTTTCATTAGTAAAAAGTGACATTTTGACAGTAAACCAAGATGTTCTTTAAAACCAAGTGGATTTCCTATACATAACTGTAGAGATATGCTGATAGTAAAGAAAATCTATAACAAATTTCTGTTTGTAATTCATCAGGTTTTAAAATAAATCTACAGAACTGCTATAGGTAAACACATTTCATCCTGAAAAAAAAAAGATAAGAAATATATGATGATATTTAGACATAAATATGACCATATTAAGATTCAGGTTAATCTTTGAGCATAAATTTAACCTTTAACATTCTTTTGTGAGGTTGAAATAATTCTGGAATTATTGCCCAAGAATTTTAAAGCAACTTTGCAGATTCTGAAAATATGCAGTAGAAGACTGTGAGTACCTACCCGTTTGATGGAGCAAGCAATTCTTTACTCCTCTTTCTTTCAGACTCCAGCAAACTCTTCAGCATTCATCACTTGCATAATTTTTGAATGTGTGCATCCTCCTCTGCATGCTGTGGTTTCCCCCATTGGCCCCCTATGTCACTGCAGAGTCTTGAAGTTACAAAGTAGTAAGAGAATGGAACCTAAGTGCATGTTGGTTGACACAGACATTTTATACATGTGGGCGGGGTCTACTGCCCCCTTGCACATGGGGTAACACTCGCACAGAGCACACTCATCAATGCCCGGGACCAGGAAGAGACTGCAGTCATGTGAAGAATCTAACATTAAGGCAACTCCCTGACCTAGAGATGAGCCTTCACTGTGTGCAGGAATAAAGTGCAGAGTTCCTGTGAAAGCGACTTGTCCCATGTCACTACACACTGTAACTTGTATGTTTGCATTAGGAGGGACATGCTGAGCCTGCACCCATTCCACCAGTCCAGCGTACCTCTGTTACCTCACCACCAGTAACATAATAGGGTCTTGCTGAGCACCTAGTGCGGACCTTAATGTGTGCTCTCACTTTCTCTGTCCTTCCCGTACCACGTGACCAGGCCATAGATCTCTGTAATGCTAGTTTCTCCTGGTTACTATAGGAGACAAACTGCTAGAGAGGGAGCCAGAACGCTGACCCCCTTGCTACCAGCTACCAGAACTTACCAGGTACCACGCTTAACGACTGCTTGCTGTAGCTGTTCCTTCTCTTGGTTACCCATGGCACCAACACTCCACTTTATTATCTTGCAGAGTTAACCTTTTGTAGCAGTGTTACTCCATACCCCTTAGTGCTATTACAGACCCAGGTTCTTTGGAATATGCCAAAACCAACATGCATCCCTTTAAATAACTTCAGACCTGGCTCAGGATGGTTAACATAATTTTCCTGTTGAAATGCAGAATGATAATACAACATAAACAATGTCCTTTCCCTGAGGGGTGGGACTCTCCCTGTTCACACTGGTCCGCATATTTAACTGGGCAGGATTGAATTCTAATTGTAATCCATTCAATCTTGCCTAGCAGCAGCACAGCTAGCTTTCAGGCTGTGTATTAAGGGGTTTCCTTCTGGAATAATGCTGTGATCTCTGTGAAGTGGGACTTAGGTGATCTGAACTCTTCCTGTAGGTGTGACTGGGCAGGATTGAATGCTAATTAGGATGTATTTAATCCCACCCACGATCAGAGCTGTGAAGAAAGTTACATAATTTGCAGAGTCTGAAACACTACAAAGAGGAGTGTTACAGACTCTAGCTTCTGCAGGAAGTTAATGTGGAAGGGACAGAGTCTATCAACAGGATGTACAGAGTGTCACATGATACAAAGCCACAACTAATCCCAAAATATCAGGGGATCTGCAGACAATAGAGCAACATGGTACAGAGGTATGATCTATGCTGGAATTGATCATTTCATTCAGTTCTAGTTTGAAAGTTTGAGTTCAGCTTTAAGTTCTTAAAAAAAAAAAATCGGTTTTAAAAGCAGCCTCTTTTATAGACATTTATTTTTAATTCTTATGTATTTTTTTTATATATATGTTTGCAATATTTTGTCAAAGGGAAATTTCCTACTGTCATACGGCCACAGGAAACCACTTACTGAATTTGCACAGTAATGACAGTTACTAGAGAGATGAGTTATATGCTTAGTGAAGGAGTAATTGCTTCTGTGATCTCTGTATGCACTGGTAATTACTCCTAATATAGGAGATTAAAGAAATCTCAAGTTCAGGTTGGCTTAATCGACCATCCTATATTAACATGCTTCATTAACTCAAGCTGCTTTTTTTTCCTTCAGCCAAACTTCTGTCTAGTCACAGCCTGCTAAATTAAAACACGGCAGTTCAATTATTCTAAATGTAACATTTAGCTCAGCTTAAAGTTACAACCTAAAGTCATGGCTTACATTGGTTTTCTAGTCTAGCAACACATCATTTCTCTCTGTAATATTATCTATTCACAGTGGATGTAAGTTACGCTTAAAA
This sequence comes from Rana muscosa, assembly GCA_029206835.1. Classification (NCBI taxonomy): domain Eukaryota; kingdom Metazoa; phylum Chordata; class Amphibia; order Anura; family Ranidae; genus Rana; species Rana muscosa. Next base: position 86,145,624 of record CM055122.1, on the reverse strand, counting down.
ACAACTTCCAGGATATGATTTTATAAGCTGATATTGTATTGCTGTGTACTGTATGTACAACGTTTCATCTTTGTAATCACTAGGGAAGTCAGGGTGATGCTGTAGCATGTCTTACACGCTAGCCACAAGAGGAAGAACATTAGAATCTGAGAACATCAAGTTCCACTACCGACAGTTTAATGTCTTCCACTTACATTAGCTACAGGCAATGAAATTAGTACCTGCTAAGGTGGTCCCATCTGCCCGGATTCAAAGATAAGCCCTTACTATAACCCTGACAGGTTACCTCTGCCACACATTTCCTCCCAACTATGCTCAATTATCTTAATGCATGTTGTAATTGACGCTGGTTTATTTGCTTATTGTGGGCAGAAGTTCAAAGGCAGTGGCTGAGAAGCCTAAAGAGAGCCATCCATTGACTCCATAATTAATTTGAATGTAGAAATTATTGGGTACAGAACAAGATTGTGGTGAACAGTGTCTATGCTTTTCAGTCATACCTGTGTCTAACTTTTGTTCTAACTTGCTTTTCATCCCTTTGAATAATCAAGGATGTTTGAACAAGGTGAAATTATAACAACAATGAGACAAAGCAGTCATACAGAGGAACACTATTATTTTATATTCTCATGGAACATATTATTACAGCAGTGTAATGTTTACAAGTTTAACGTGTCTTTAATATAAAAAATGTATTTGTAATAATCCAAATAACGCGGCACCTCAGACAGACAATCGCTATTTAATTAATCAAATTTAAAACATTTTAGTTAAACTCTAGCCTTTTCTAGCTTTGTACATTGGGACTGTACAAAAAAGCTACGTTAAACTAAGAAGTCTATGAACTTGGTATTGGAATTAGTAACAGGGAATAAGGGTGTTAAAACACATTACATTAGCTCAGGGCCGTCTTTAATATTGATTGGACCCTGGGCAAACATTTTCTTTTGCTCACCCAAATTCCGTTATCAACTCTTTGCAGGTAGCGCAGGCTCAAGGGACAGCTGCTTGGGCCCCACAACAATATCTGGGCCCGGGGCAGCTGCTCCTTTTGCCCTGCGTTAAAGATGGCTCTGCATGGGCTTTTAGGTCTCAGATCATTATTATAATAAAAAGACTGCACTCCCAAGATTATCCAACCTTCCATAGACTGGTCTGCTTAATAGCTCACTGCAAAGGGTACATTTTATGAATTTGTGTTAATTTGATTTATTTATTACTTAGATTTATATACACTCACCGGCCACTTTATTAGATACACCTGTTGAATTGCTTGGTAACACAAATTGCTAATCAGCCAATCACACGTCAGCAACTCAATACATATAGGCACCTAGACGTGGCACTGAGTATTTCAAAAACTGCTGATCTACTGGGACTTTCATGCACAGCCTTCTCTAGGGTTTACAGAGAATGGTCCAAATATCCAGTGAATGGCAGTTGTGTGGATAAAAATGTCTTGTTGATGTCAGAGGTCAGAGGAGAATAGGCAGACTGATTCGAGATGATAGAAAAGCAACAGTAACTCAAATAACCACTTGTTACAATCACGGTAGGCAGAATACATCTCTGATGCACAACACATTGAACCTTGAAGCAAATGGGCTAGAGCAGCAGAAGACCACACTGGGTGCCACTCCTGTCAGCTAAGAACAGGAAACTGAGGCTGCAATTCGCACAGGCTCACCAAAATTGGACAATAGAAGTTTGGAAAAACGTTGCCTGGTCTGATAAGTCTCGATTTCAGCTGCAACATTTAGATGGTAGGGTGAGAATTTGACGTAAACAACAAGAAAACATGGATCCATCCTGCTTTGTATCAACAGTTCAAGCTGGTGGTGGTGTTGTAATGGTGTGGGGGATATTTTCTTGGCACACTTTGGGCCCCTTAGTATCAATTGAGCATTGTTTAAATGCTATGGCCTACCTGAGTGTTGTTGCTGTCCATGTCCATCCCTTTATGACTACAGTGTACCAATCTTCTGATGGTTACTTCCAGCAGGATAATGCACCATGTCACAAAGCTCAAATCATCTCAAACTGGTTTCCTGAACATGACAATGAGTTCACTGTATTCCAATGATAATCCAGATAATCCAGATTTTAAACATGATAGAGATGACACCACAAAATAAATATTTGCTAGCAACAGCAGACGTATCATCATTGTATACGATAATAGATCACGAAGATGCAATTCAGTCATCCAGTTGGGCTCTGGATGAATTTAGTAAACTCATCTCCAAACAAAAAAGATTTATTCTAAGATGTCTCGCATATGGACTACAGCACAATTATTTCTGGCACAATTCAGAGTATTACAGACAACTCAATGGGATTGGAATGGGTGCAAAATATGCACCAAGTGTTGCCAACATCTTTATGGCAAAATGGGAAGAGCAAGCCATATTTTCTGAGATCCCAGAGCGATTGATCTTATACAGGAGATTTATTGATGACTGTATTGTAATTTGGAATGGTGATCAAGATGGTGGAGTTTTTTGAAAAACTGAATAATAATGAAATAATCATCAAACTTACGTATGAAATTAGCAACCAAAGTATCAGTTTCCTTGATTTGGCTATACAACAAGATGAAAATGGAATCACCACCAAAACTTTTTTTTAAAACTGTGGACAGAAATAGCTTCATACCAGTGGATAGCTGCCACCATGACCTCTGGCTTATTAACATACCAAGGGCCAATTGATACGTCTTAGAAGGAATTGCATGAACTTAAATGATTATCTGGATCAGGCAAAACTGTTGGGAGAATTTTTTTTTTATATGGGATGCAATGAGGACTTCATAAATAATAAAATACAGGAAGTGTACCTAACACCACGAGATGAACTAATTAAAGATAAAGAGAGGAAACCCACAAAATCCCAAGATATCCCTTTAATAATTATGAATTTTAATGTTCAACATAGGCAGGAACTCTCTACGTTTCAGTCAGAAACTCCAGCTGTTTTTATTAATTTCCAGGTCTCTCGGCCATCAGAAGCTCCCTCTGAGTCTTGAAATGACTTGCTGACTGGAGTGGGGATGTTTTCATCACTACTCCATTTACAACAGTCCTAAAATGGCAAGACAGGACTGTGTAGAAAGAAAGTTTAGAGGAGGTGAAGGCTGTGCTCTCTCCTCCTCCAGCTACTTTTTTGCCCACTGAGGATGTGTATGGTCGGAGGGAGATAAACTATAGCTTGATTTCTAGAGTGAAGGTAAGGAAAGCAGAATGTTTTCCAGTTATTGCCAATATTATAGGCTTTGCCCATCTTTTGAAATTAATGCCCACTTGTTTCCCACACATTGTAACAATTGATCATGTGTTGCCCGTGTATTGCCATAACTAAATATGTGTTGCTCTAATATTGTCAAGTTGCTAATTTTGAAGTTGGAATGGACATAGTTTCACTGGGTTAATAAACCTTATAACAACTTTTGAGCAGAAAACACATGCCAGTCACAGATGAACTGTGAGCATCGAACCGGGGCTAAATGCCTGACCTAACCATAAGTTTCTAACTAACCACTGGCCAAAGAGAACATTAACCACTTCAGGTCTGGAAGGTTTACCCCCCTTCCCGACCAGGTCATTTTTTGCGATGCGGCACCGCATTGCTTAAACTGACAGTTGTGCGGTCATGCGACACTGTACCCAAATTTTTTTTTAAATTAATTTCCTTTTTCCCCCACAAATAGAGCTTTCTTTTGGTGGTATTTGATCACCTCTGCAGTTTTTATTTTTTGTACTAGAAACAAAGAATGACCGACAATTTTGAAAAAACAAAACAAAACAATATTTCTTACTATCTGCTATAAAACACATCCAATTAAAAAAATGGAAAAAAAAATCGAATTTCTTCATCAATTTAGGCCAATATGTATTTTGCTACATATTTGGTAATTTTTTTTCCAATAAGCGGACCGTATTTGCCGGCGTATAAGGCGACTGGGCGTATAAGACGACCCTCTAATTTTACAGCTAAAAGGTTGGTTTTGGGATATACTCGCCGTATAAGATGACCCCCTTCTGACTAGTCATGCCTCGCCTCACCTCACTGTGCCATTATATGCCTCACTGTGCCATTACATGCCTCACTGTGCCATTGCATGCCTTACTGTGCCATTGCATGCCTCACTGTGCCATTGCATGCCTCACTGTGCCATTGCATACCTCACTGTGCCATTGCATACCTCGACGATCCCATACCTTATCCCTGACATACAGAGTCTCAGTCAGACTGCGGGCGTCCATTGTTCAAAAGCCGCGCCTCCTCCTCGTGCTGTTCCGTGATAGGCGGAACACTCAGCTTCCCAGCAGACACTGTGTTCAGTGTTCCGCCTATCACGGATGCCCTCTCGTCCAAGGCCGAGGATGAGAGGGCATCCGTGATAGGTGTAACACTGAACAGAGGCTCTGCTGGGAAACTGAGTGTTCCGCCTATCACGGAACAGCACAAGGAGGAGGCGCGGCTTTTGAAAAATGGATGGCCGTGGTCTGACTGAGATTCTGCATGTCAGGTACATACACGTATAAGACGACCCCCGACTTTTAAAAGATTTTCATGGGTTAAAAAGTCGTCTTATATGCCGGAAAATACGGTATATTGATTGGTTTGCGCAACATTTACAGTGTCTACAAACTGTGGGATATTTTTTTATTTTTATTTTGTACTAGTAATGGTGGTGATCAGCGACTTAGAGCGCTGCAGTATTGCAGTATTGCAGAGGACACATTGGACACCTAACTGACACTTTTGACACCTTTTTCTGGACCAGTGACATTATTACAGTGCTTAAAATATGCACTGTCACTGTACTAATACCACTGACAGGGAAGGGGTTAACATCAGGGGCAATCAAAGGATTAAATGTGTGCCTAGGGAATGATTACTAACCGTGGGGAGGTGCTTTTACTACATGAAGACATGGATCGGTGTTCCTGCTTCACAGGAACACAGGATCCATGTCTTTTGTACTCACGGAATGACAGTCTGTCTTGTTTACATAGGCTCAAAATTTATTACAGCGCACACATACAAAAATGACATTTAAATCCTGCAAGGCTATTTAAAACACCTGAACATGGGGATTTGGTTACACCATATGGCCATATAGTGCTAAGTCCACTACTGCGTCAAAGTACTCTTTTATCAGTGGGTCCTACACTATTCATAGAATGAAAGGTCCTGCATCTTAACCATGGGAGACAAACTTCTCTATGTGGGAGATCTAGAAGGACTCCTATAATACAGGTGGACACTAATAAGAGGTAATGAAGGGGGGTGCTCCAGCCCAAGGGATCTGGTTAGGACCCTTAGAATAAACAAACAACAGACCCTAAAAATGTGTTTAGATTCAAGATGGCGCTGCTATAAGACCGCAAGTCTGTTGTTTGTATATTGCAGTGGTCCTGACCAGATCCCTTGGGCCGGAGCACCCCATCTCCCCTTCATTACCTCTTATTAGTATCCACCTGTGTTATAGGAGGAGTCCTTATAGATCTTCCACATAGAGGAGTTACACCATATGGTGTAACCAAATCCCCATATTTTTAAATATGTTCAGGTGTTTTAAATAGCCTTGCGGGATTTAAATGTAATTTTTGTATGTGTGCGCTGTAATATATTTTGTTCTGTTTGCGGTCTTGAATGTAAACGCATTTTTAGGGTGTGCCCCCAAATCTGTTGTTTGTTTACATAGGCAGACTATCATTCTTTTAGAGTGCTGAATGATCAGTAGGTCTCGGCAGACATCTAAACCGCGGGACCCGCTGATTGGCTCCTGTGCCCAAAACCAAGAAGTGCACAATCACGTATATTTACGTGATTCTGCACAGAGAGGCCACACTGTAGCAGTAAAACTGATATGGGGCGGTCGTAAAGTGGTTAAAGCGGGGTTCCACCCGCAATTTTTTTTTTTTTTTAAGTCAGCAGCTACAAACACTGTAGCTGCTGGCTTTTAATAAGGACACTTACCTGTTCTACTCGCCCGTGATGTCGGCCCGCCGAGGCTGATCCCTCGATCCTGGCAGCTCCTGGCGCTACCATCCTCACTAAGGGAAACCCCTTGCGGCTTCACTGCCCGTTTCCTACTGCGCATACGCGAGTCTCGCAGCGCTGTATGAATGGGCAGCTGCTCTCTGGGATACACACAGTTCCCAGAAGGCAGCGCGCCCCATTCACCAGAAGTCAATGCGAGGAGGACAAGGAAGAAGACCTGCCGCGGAGGATGAAGAGGAACTTCTGCATAGCAACCGCCTTTTCTGGTGAGTAAAATTTTCATTTTTTTTCCCAAAATTTTTTAATTTTTTTGCAGGTTTTTTGTGATTTTTTTTTTTTTTAGGGTGGAACTCCACTTTAAGCAGGCACCATTTAACAGGTGGCAAAGCAAAATACACCAATAAAGCCGTGACAATAAACAAATAGAAAAAGATGGCTGAGAACTTGTTAGGAGATGGCAACAAATATCCCATCCTTTTACCTAAATGAACCTAAATAACTGGAAATATTAAATAGTTTCATGTTAACAAGCACATACAGCAATGTTAGTAGTAAAATGTCCTGGGATACAAGTAATAGGACATAGATGTTTGCAGTCTACATATGTATGACATATGAAAAAAAAAAAAATATTGATGATTTACAATTGTCTAAATTCTTTCTTAAGCACTGGGCCCCTTGGCATTGCCTCTGACTGGTACCCAACCCAACAACTCCACACCCAATGCTGTATCTGACCCCCATTCCCATAAAAATCTGCATTCCACATCACACCTACATCCACTCCCCCTGTTCTCACTACTGACACACCTGTCCCTGATCCTTTATTGCTGCTTTCACCAACTCTCCTGCATAGCCCCAATTCACTCATATGTTTGTATACACAGTATCTCACAAAAGTGAGTACACCCCTCACATTTTTGTAAATATTTTATTATATCTTTTAATGTGACAACACTGAAGAAATTATGCTTTGCTACAATGTAAAGCATAAGACCTTGTGCTCCTCCACCTTCCATTTGAGAATGCCCCACAGATGCTCAATAGGGTTTAGGTCTGGAGACCTTCTTGGCCAGTCCATCATCTTTACCCTCAGCTTCTTTAGCAAGACAGTGGTCATCTTGGAGGTGTGTTTGGGGTCGTTACCATGTTGGAATACTGCCCTGCGGCCCAGTCTCCAAAGGGAGGGGATCGTGCTCTCTTTCGGTATGTCACAGTACATCAGTACATATTGGCATTCATGGTTCCATTAATGAACTGTAGCTCCCCAGTGCCGGCAGCACTCATGCAGCCCCAGACCATGACACTCCCACCACCATGCTTGACTGCAGGCAAGACACACTTGTCTTTGTACTCCTCACCTGGTTGCCGCCACAAATGCTTGACACCATCTGAACCAAATAAGTTTATCTTGTTTTCATCAGACCACAGGACATGGTTCCAGTAAACCATGTCCTTAGTCTGCTTGTCTTCAGCAATCTGTTTGCAGGTTTTCTTGTACATCATCTTTAGAAGAGGCTACCTTCTGGGACGACAGCCATGCAGACCAATTTAATGCAGTGTGCGGTGTATGGTCTGAGCACTGATAGGCTGACCCCCCCACCCCTTCAACCTCTGCAGCAATACTGGCAGCACTCATACGTCTATTTCCCAAAGACATCCTCTAAACATACTGCTAAGCATGTGCACTCAACTTCTTTGGTCGACCATGGCAAGGCTAGAGTTGCCACATAATTCCTTTAAGCCAGGACACATATTAATTACACAGGTTCTGTGGCTGATTAAAGTTTTAATAAAAACTCACTTGGTGCCTTACCTGCATTAAATATGTGTCCTGGATTAAATAGATGATGTGGCAACCCTAGGCGAGGCCTGTTCTGAGTGGAACCTGTCCTGTTAAACCACATTATGGTCTTGGCCACCGTACTGCAGCTCGGGGACCAGTATGAGAGAGTGAGAGTGATAACACCAATTTTACTACACATGCTTCCCATTCACACCTGAGACCTTGTAACACTAACGAGTCAAATGACACCAGGGAGGGAAAATGGCTAATTGGGTCCAATTTGGAGATTTTCACCTAGGGGTGTACTCACTTTTGTTGCCAGCGGTTTAGACATTAATGGCTGTGTATTGGGTTATTTTGAGGGGACAGCAAATTTACACTAATGTACACTCACTACTTTTGTAGCAAAGTATAATTTCTTCAGTGTTGTCACATGAAAACATATAATAAAATATTTACAAAAATGTGAGGGGTGTACTCACTTTTGTGAGATACTGTATATATATATATATATATATATATATTGTAAGATTGGGGTGATCAGACTCCAGTGGTAGTGAGAACGCCAGTCCAGAACTGAATTTTTAAGGGCCTGGTAACCCACTTTTATTTAAAAGCACAAAAAGTTCACAAATACATCAGTAGCCCTCACAGGGGGGTTCCACCATTATTGTATCTTGCATACTCAAAACTTTCACCTCCTGGCTTTCATTCTTGCCATCCGGCTATTTCAGGGCTTTAGTCTAGGCCTTAGGTCTGCTCCTCAGAACCAAACAGTTTCCTGGAGTTAAACTCACTCCTGATCAGCGCCTTGCTGCTCTATCACCAAGTACATCTGCCTCCTGCAGACATACATGCTCTGGCTGCACCCATACAGCCTCTGACTCCTCTCAGAGGGATGGGAGTCCACCTGACTCCCATGCACAGACTTCCTGTCTGTTGGGTGGGGCCCTGAGCCATAGTCAGAGTACAACTAAATACAACTAAATAGCCCAACACACAGCTGTGCAATCAGCGTGTCTTTCTCTACAAAATCTGGCGTAAACCAACACTCTTTAAGGTCGCGCAGGGTCCCACCACCACATATCCTCCCCCCCTGTTTCGAACCGAAGGGAGGAACACATAAACCCGTCACAATAAATGGGACACCTCTGTGCCAGCCATTGGCTGCGTAGGCCCATTTCTTTTTCCGGATATGTTTCCACCAGCACTTCACCTTGGCGCCTCTGTGGCAACTATCAGCAGCAGGAGTCCTAATCTTCCCAACCTTTTCTCTAAAGGGACACTCCACCCACATCTTCTTCTGGGTGTGCTTCCACCAGCACTTCTTCCTGAACCGTGGGCTCCCACTAATCTCTCTATCCCTTATATCTTCTGGCCTCAGGATCCTCCTTTTTTTCTCCCACAGACCTACTCTCCCAGGACTGTTGGGGACCCACTTCCATGAAATCTGTCAGGGACTGGCCGCTCCCACTACCTGACGCAACATTAACCCACAACATTTGTTTCTCAGATTCACTAACCCCTGTGTGGTTACCCTTGGCAACCAAACCATCTGAGATCAACACCATATCCTTCTGTTTAGCCTCAATAGCAATGTTCCACAAGGGGTTATTCAACTCAATAGTGTCATTGGGACCTCTTGTCCCCTTGTTTGCTAGGACAGTGTCTATGGAGGGACCACCTACAGGCAAGCAGTTACTCCCTATGGGACAGTCCCGCAGTTTCACATCGCCCCCTGTTGTCCAACACCCCAATAGCATTTGTCCTACCAACGCACATTTTTCGCCACGATTTTCCACACCAATCTCTTTAACCATTTCTGTGTCCATTGGTACCTCAACCAATACCTCCAAGCTGTCCGACAGTGCGCTACAATGCTTCTCATACACTTTTTCATTACAGTTACCATAACTGTTATTTCCTATTATTAAAGTGTCTCCGGGTACCTCAAACTGCACCTCTCTGCGAGTGATGGACTGAATTCCCACTACTGCCACATTCGTTCCAGGCCCTTCCTCTACATGAAGTCTAGCGGGTGAGACAGTACACGCGTCACGTACCAACCACTGCTCAGCCACCCCTCGGACCGCACCAGCAGGAATGCACCCCATCACACCAGCATACGGAGAGACTTCCACTATGTCTATTATTTCTGATTCCTATAGCAGTTCCCCTGAGCGCCTTCTGCACATAACTGCCGCTGGAAGCACTCTCGGAGAGAACTGTGAGACAACTTTCCACAAAAGTAACCAACAGTGCAGTAACCAATTTTTATCAACATTGCTTAATATTGTCTGTACCACCTGTCTCCACCGATTGGTACTACGCAGTACCAGATTGCCCCTCTGCTGTGGATACATGCAGGTGTATATTGGAAAGATTTTCACCAATTCCAACAACATCTCAGTTATTTCTAGACATGCCGCATCTAAACACAGAACTCTAAGGACTTTTCCTTTACCAACGACGTGGAGGGGCTAATTTGCTAAGGCATGAGAGACCACCACCTCAAAGGCAACTGACAAAACTTGCGAATCCCCCTGAGCACTGCAAATCGCATGTGTCACACTCATCCTCTCACTTTCAGCAACACTGAGCCCTTCCAAGTCGCTATCCATTACCCCATCAACCTGACGCTCAACATTACTCATCATTTTTGCTGTGGACAAAACCTCTGCTATGTATGCGCCCTTTTCGGATCCTTCCAACTGGAAAGGGTTAACTTCTGCAAAAGCCAACGCAGCTGTGTCTATCGGCCCTGCAGCCTCTCCATTTAGCACAGCAGAAATTGTGTCCACTCCACTGTTACACACTGAGCCTTCTTTCAATAAAGCTAACAGACATGTTGCCCATCTGTCCTAGTCTACTTTCTCTGTGCTCCCATCAGAGGTACTATACAGTACCGATTCAACTGCCAAAGGAGACACAGGACAGAGTGGCTCCACAGTAGACACATTGCACATATCACTTTTGTTTAAATTAACTCGTGGCAAAACATTTTTAAACACAGCAGGCTGCAATAACATAACTTCACTACTTTGCTCAGGTGGCGCTTCATTAAACTCATGAGGACTTTTACTGTCAGTAGTGACAGACCACAGTAACCCATTATCACAACAAGCAATTTCAGACATTTGAGTTTTACCATTTTTCTCATCACCAAGGTCAAGTACCCTCTTATCCATCAGAGCGGCACCACAGTTGTCCCAGGCAACCTCTGGCTCCAACACACAGAGCTCCCTGGAGGTTTCTAAGGACACCTCTGCAGCCTTATATACTGTTGCTAAGGGGAATAGCATATGCTGCTTAGCGATCATCCCTACCTCATTAAGCAGCACATTATCAGTATTAGTCAACTCAAAACCAGTATGATCATACTTATCAGTAAGTTTCATATTACCATATTCAATTTTTACACTTGCCTTCCCACTGGACAGGGCACTGCAGTGAGGCAAGTCCTTTTCTGCACCAACAGTGGATCTCCCCTCTGGGATCATTTCCACTTCAGTGTAAGCAACCGCACAGTCAGTCTTTCCCATGATTTTAACAGGAACAGTCTTACCATTCTCTTTAGCAGGGGTTGAAAGCTTCAATTGAGGGCGTTGTCGCTTCTTTGCTGTGCTTTCACAAGCAGATGCCCCCTCATGGACACGGGGTAACATAGCATCCTTCTTGGATTTCCCAACATTCCCTGAAGGCCAAACAAATTTCCTGTTGCCAGGGGTAACAGCAGACCCACACACCTGGTACGATGCCCTCTTCTCTGGGCTGACCACTTCACACAAGCAGCCATATGATGAAAGCACTGGTTTCTTGTGCTCTCTGTCACCCCCTGTAGGCTGAACAAAATTTTCACCACAGTTGCCCGGTACGGCAACAGACACTTTTGCACCAACATCTTCACTCAAAATTTGAGCCAAACCTCTGCTGTAGCTCCTCCTTTTTGAAAACATACTTTCTCTGGGAGACCACATTCTCCCCGCTGATCTTTTCCAGCGCTCTCTAGATTGGATTGCTCCTAGGAAATTGTCGTAGTCATCTCGGTTATGATACATCCCACGGTACACCTCTTGGTACTCCTCTATCAGAAAAGGTTGCACCAACTCAACCCAGCGACTTTTGGGCCATCCTTGGGCGGAAGCAATTATCATAAATTCATCCAAAAAGTCTTCCACATGTTCAGAAGGCAACATAGCCCGTATAAAGTCAGCTGTAAAGATTTCTGCTTTGTTGCCACGGGCAACCGCACCCATCTGCTCACTCTTTGCAGTAAGTGATGGCTTGCTTTCCTTTTTCCTTTGCTCCAGTGCGGACAAGTGCATCTTGCACCAGTCTGGGGCTTATTCCGTCGTTAACAACCCCTCCAGCCACAAGGTTCTGTCTCTCATCTCAGCACAGATTGCTTCCTTTTTGCGTTTTGACCGCCCTATCTCTGCATTCAGGCCAACAACGGTTTTTAACACAGTTCCTTTTAACACAGGAAAATTTGGCGTACTGTCTCCAAGACTTGCAAACAGCACACTTTCACATGCAGACTTCACTCTTTGCGATTCCACTTGAACCATCCATTCACTGGGCCTTCCTAAGTGGATACATCTCCTCAGGCCACGTTGAACTCACTTCCACAGGTACACCACCTGTATGCAACACAGTCCATCAATTGAACTCCTGTGCAATGCAGTTCACCTGGCTGCCCATCACAGCATTGCTGCAAAACACACAGTTTCTTTTTACTCACTGTTTTTGGTATGCGAGGATCTGGAACTCTTCCAAAACTGCCCGCATTCTCCACCACGTGTAAGATTGGAGTGATCAGACTCCAGCGGTAGGTGTGTTTTTAGTGAGTACGCCAGTCCAAAACTGAATTTTTAAGGGCCTGGTAGCCCACTTTTATTTAAAAGCACAAAAAGTTCACAAATACATCAGTAGCCCTCACAGGGGGGTTCCACCATTATTGTATCTTGCATACTCAAAACTTTCACCTCCTGGCTTTCATTCTTGCCATGCGGCTATTTCAGGCCTTTAGCCTAGGCGTTAGGTCTGCTCCTCAGAACCAAACAGTTTCCTGGAGTTAAACTCACTCCTGATCAGCGCCTTGCTGCTCTATCACCAAGTACATCTGCCTCCTGCAGACATGCATGCTCTGGCTGCACCCATGCAGCCTTTGACTCCTCTTAGAGGAATGGGAGTCCACCTGACTCCCATGCACAGACTTCCTGTCTGTTGGGTGGGGCCCTGAGCTATAGTCAGAGTACAACTAAATACAGGGTCCCACCGCCACAATATATATACACACACGCATATTTACAGTGACACAGTGCCTTGAAAAAGTATTCATACGCCTTGAAATTTTCCACATTTTGTCATGTTACACCCAAAAACGTAAATCTATTTTATTGGGATTTTATGTGATAGACCAACACAAAGTGGCACATAATTGTAAATTGGAATGAAAATGATAAATGGTTTTATTTATTTTTTTACAAATAAATATGTGAAAAGTGTGGTGTGCATTTGTTTTCAGCCCCCCTGAGTCAATACTTTGCAGAACCACCTTTCGCTGTAATTACAGCTGCAAGTCTTTTTGGGGATGTCTCTACCAGCTTTGCACATCTAGAGAGTGACATTTTTGCCCATTCTTCTTTCCAAAATAGCTCACACTCTGTTAGATTGGATGTAGAGTGTCTGTAAACAGCAATTTTCACGTCTTGACACAGATTTTCTATTGGATTTAGGTCTGGACTTTTACTGAGCCATTCCAACACATGAATATGCTTTAAACGAAACCATTCCATTGTAGCTCTGGCTGTATGTTTAGGGTCGTTGTCCTGCTGGAAGGCGAATCTCCGTTCCAGTCTCAAGTCTTTTGCAGACTCTAACAGGTTTTCTTCTATCTGACTCTATTTACTAATCAGGTCATTTCTGAAGGCAATTGGTTCCACTAGATTTTAACTGTTCCATTCAGTTAAAATAAGCCAAATTGTGCATTTTTTTTTTGTACCTGAACTTCTAATAACTTCATCAAACAAGAGACTAAATTTAACGCCACAACTTCCCATTAAATCTATTCTAATCAGATATGAAATAGGTACAAGATAAGCATTGTTACACATATTTCCCACAAAAAACACCCCGAAGTTGTGGGTATTTGCATAAACTCTAGAGCAAGGTATTGGAAATGTACTTCAAAGGTTTTTATAAGCTGAGATATAAACCTGTTGTTGTTGGCTTAGTACCAAATTGTTTTTATGGACTTCAGTGTGGAATTAAACACATATTCTATTCATAACTAGAAACTACAATAAACTATAACACAAGGTCATTATTAAAAAAAAATATTCCTTCTTCTACCGCCGGGTTTTACTTTGTGGCTAATGACACCATTTTAATGTGCCAATTTTGTTAGTGGAAAGTCACTTAGTAGTACTTCTTTTTTGCATACATCAAGATTATGGCCTTCATACTTTACAACCAAGTCTTTTTGCCTCCCCAAAGTACAGACAGCCTTTGTGCATGATGTTTCTTAGCAGACAGATTCTAAAAATGACACATATATATATATATATATATATATATATATATATATATATATATATATATACAAACACATATATATGTAAATGACATATATATGACATATATATATATATATATATATATATATATATATATATATATGTAACACGCACAGTGCCTTGAAAAGTATTCATACCCCTTGACATTTTACAAATTTTGTCATGGTACAACCAAAAACTTAAATATTTTTTATTGTGATTTTATGTGATAGGCCAACACAAAGTGGCACATAATTGTGAAATTGAAAGAAAAATATAAATGGTTTACATTTTTTTTTTTACAAATAAATATCTGAAAAAGTGTGGCGTGCATTTGTATTCAGCCCCCTTTACTCTGAAACCCCTAACTAAAATCTAGTGGAACCAATTGCCTTAAGAAGTCACTTAATTAGTTAATAGAGTCCACCTGTGTGTAATTTAATCTCAGTATAAATACAGCTGTTCTGTGAAGCCCTCAGAGGTTTGTTAGAGAACCTAAGTGAACAAACAGCATCATAAAGGCCAAGGAACACACCGGACGGTCAGGGATAAAGTTGTGGAGAAGTTTAAAGCAGGGTTAGGTTATAAAAAAAAAGGGATTTTTATAACAGCTTACCTGTAAAATCCTTTTCTTGGAGTACATCACGGGACACAGAGCGACTTAGTCATTACTAATGGGTTATATAGATTACCTTCAGGTGTTGGCACTGGCCAATTCCAAACCGGAAGTACCCTCCCCTATATAAGCCCCTCCCACCCGGGAGCACCTCAGTTTTGTAGCCAAGCAATAAGTGTCCCAAAAAGAGGGGTGGGAGCTCTGTGTCCCGTGATGTACTCCAAGAAAAGGATTTTACAGGTAAGCTGTTATAAAAATCCCTTTTTCTTTTTCGTACATCACGGGACACAGAGCGACTTAGTCATTACTAATGGGACGTCCCAAAGCAATGCCAAATGAGGGGAGGGATACATAAGCTGGGCGCCATCAGGCATGAGGATCTTTTGCGGCCTGCAACACACTGCGCCCAAAGGCGACATCCTCCTGACTTCTAACGTCTACCTGGTAGAACCTAGTAAACGTGTGTACCGAAGACCATGTTGCGGCCTTACATACTTGAGCCAGGGAGGCCTGGTGATGCACTGCCCATGATTAGTTCCAACTGCTCTTGTGGAGTGCGCCCTAACTTTGAACGGAGGCGGTCTCTTTCTCAAGCCATAGGCTTGTATTATGACCTGTCGAATCCACTTGGCTAAAGTAGATTTTGATGCTGCCTGACCCTTTCTGGGGCCTTCCGGCAGAACAAATAAAGAATCCGTTCTGCGAATCTGAGCAGTGGCTTTTAGATAAGCTTTAACTGCTCTTACTACATCCAAAGAATGTAATAACTTTTCCTCTACCGAGCTAGGTTTGGGGAAAAAAGAAGGAAGAACCACATCTTGGTTCAAATGAAAACCTCAATACCACCTTAGGAAGAAAGGCTGGATGAGGACGTAATACTACTCTGTCCTTATGGACAACCAGATATGGCTCCTTACAGGACAAGGCGGCTAATTCCGATACTCTTTTAGCCGAACAAACGGCTACTAAGAAAATCAATTTCCTGGTGAGAAGAACCAAGGAAATGTGTTGTAATGGTTCAAACGGTTGTTTCTGTAGAACCGACAGAACCAGGTTTAAGTCCCAAGGACATATGGGAATACTAACCGGAGGGCTAATACGCATCAGTGCTTGTATAAAGGCTTTGACTAGTGAATGCGAAGCCAAGGGCCTTTGAAAAAATATTGACAAGGCCGAAATCTGACCCTTGATAGTACTCAAGGCAAGCTTCCTATCTACAGCCCACTGTAGGAAGTCCAAAATCCTCCCTATCACGTACTTACGTGGATGCCATTTCTTGGCCTCACACCACGTAATGTATGCTTTCCAGATCCTATAATAGATCTGCCTGGATACCGGTTTCCTGGCATTGATCATGGTAGATACCACAGAATTAGAGAGCCCTCTCTTCTTCAGAATGTGGGCTTCAATAGCCAGGCCGTCAAACCTAGGGCTGGTAAGGAAGGGTGGTATATCGGTCCCTGCGACAGCAGGTCCGGACGATGTGGGAGGGTCCAAGGACTCCTCACTGACATTTTTACCATCTCCGCGTACCATGCCCTTCGGGGCCACGCTGGAGCCACCAGAATCACTGGTTTCTTTTCTACCCTGATTCTGCGGAGTAATCGCGGTAACAATTGTGGCGGTGGGAATGCATATATCAGCTTGAACTGATCCCAAGGGAACACTAGGGCATCCGAGCCGCAAGCTAGGGGATCCCTTGTGCGAGACACAAATCTGTCCACCTTTGCGTTGAATCTGGATGCTAGCAGATCTACATCCGGTGTTCCCCACCGCTGGCATATTGCCTGGAAAACCTCGGGGTGAAGAGACCATTCCCCCGGGCATAATTGTTGGCGACTTAGAAAGTCCGCTCTCCAATTTTCCACTCCTGGGATGAAAACCGCGGATATGGCTGGGACATATTTTTCTGCCCACTCCAGGATGCAATTTGCTTCCCTCTGGGCTGCACGACTCTTGGTGCCACCCTGGTGATTGATATATGCCACTGCCGTGGCATTGTCTGATTGAATTCTGACAGGGGACCCTTGGAGTTTGGATGTCCATGCTACTAGGGCATACCGGGCTGCTCGTATCTCTAAGAGATTGATGGGCAGGGCCTTTTCTGCTTCTGACCACTTGCCCTGGAGAGACCATTGCTCCAGTACTGCCCCCCAGCCTATGAGGCTGGCATCTGTAGTGACCACCTTCCAAGAAACCGGACTGAAGGGTTTCCCTCTTTCCAGATTCTGGGGCACCAACCACCAATGGAGGCTCTTGCGAACGGAAGGGGACAGGGACATCGGTAAGTCTAAAGCCTGAACTTTTTTGTTCCAGGCTGACAGTATGGCCCTTTGCAAATTCCTTGAATGGAATTGACCGTAGGGTACCGCTTCGAATGAAGCCACCATCTCTCCCAGCAGCCTCATGCAGAGGCGTATGGATGGTTTTCTTTTTGTACCCACTAAGTGGGTCAAATCTTTTAAAGACGACACCTTCTCTGGAGGTAAGAAAATCTTTCTCTGATTTGAATCCAGCCTTAGCCCTAAGTATTCCAGACTTTTGACTGGTCTTAGAGCTGACTTGTCCCGGTTGATAATCCAACCGTGATATTCCAGATACTCGATTGTCTTGTGAATAGCTACTTCCAGCTTTTCCACTGAGTGGTCTATTAGTAGCAGGTCGTCTAGATATGCCATTATCGTTACACCCTGTGTTCTTAGATTGGCCAATAATGGGGCCAGAATTTTTGTGAACACTCGTGGTGCTGTGGCCAGACCGAAAGGTAAGGCTCTGAACTGAAAATGGCGCCCTTCTACTGCAAAGCGTAGAAATTTCTGGTGGGCCGGAAAGATGGGAATATGCAGATAAGCATCCTTTATGTCGATCGAGGCTAGCCATTCCTGCCCTTGTAGGACGGTGGCCACCGATCGGATCGACTCCATCCGAAAAGTCCTGATATTTAGGAACTTGTTTAGCCCTTTTAGATTTAATATGGGCCTCACGTCCCCATTTGGTTTGGGGACTGTGAAAAGGTTCGAGTAAAACCCGAATCCGCTTTCTTCCAGGGGAACCTTCATGATTACACCTTGGAGCAATAGTTGTTCTAGTGCCAGAAGGAGGGATCCTCTCTTTTGGGGATCTCTTGGCACGTTTGACCTCATAAATTGGGCAGGAGGAGTGCCTTTTAACTCCAGCTTGTATCCCAGACTTACTGCGGAGAGCACCCATCTGTCTCTGATGGTGTCCCGCCAGGTCTCTGTGAACAACTGAAGTCTTCCCCCCACCCGATTGAGTGGGGGCAACGCTTCATGCCTTGGGGGGAGGTTTTGTACCTCTCTTGATCCAGGGCTTCTCCCTGATTTCTGCCCCCTGAATTTGACCGTGGAGGCCGTCGGAACTGCTTCACAGCCGATGTGCCTGGGACTGGAGAAGTAGGCCTCTTAAAAGAAGGACTTCTACCCTTGTTCTTAACCGGTAAGAGTGAACTTTTACCGGCAGAAATTTTCTGGATATATTTGTCCAGATCTTCTCCAAATAAGCGTTCACCATGAAATGGGAAGCTAACCAGCAGTTTTTTACAGGGAGCTTCAGCAGACCAGTTTTTGAGCCACAGAAGCCTACGCATATGTACTATAGACAGCGTAAAGCGGGAGGCCTGTTGGATTGTATCCTTTATGGCGTCCACCGCAAAACACAAGGCTCTAGGCAGGTCAGCTAGGGCAAGAGCCTGCTGATCTGGTAAGTCCCTTAAGACCTGTTTCAACTGATCTTTCACTGCTTGGCAGATTTTAGTAAAGACTCCAATTTTTTATCTATTGGGTCTTTAAACATTGGAACATTATCTACTGGACATGTCAGTGATTTGTTAACAGAAGAGATGGCTGCGTCCACTGTAGGGACCCTCCATTTTCTTATGAACTTATCCTCCATGGGATAGATCACCGGAAATCTCTTGGGGGGAGCAAATATTTTATCAGGATGCTCCCAATCCTAGTAAATAAGCCCTTCTAATAAAGGGTGGATTGGGAAGGAACAGACAGCCTGGGGAGCTTTTAGCGACCCCAGCGAGGAAACCGTAGTGGATGGTGGTTCCGCCAGAGGCATTTTAAATGCTGATCGGACCATATTAGTCAGAGACTGAACCCATAATCTTTCAGCCTGAGAAGCTGAGAAAGGTTCTTCCACTGTTGATTCCTCCATAACTGAATCAACCTCATCCTGATCCCCTTCAGGTAGGTCGATCTCTGTGTGGGGCTGTTCCTCCACTAACAGGCACTCTGAAGGAGGAGACGGAGATCGGACGCGCTTTTCCTGAGACAGGGAAGCAGCGATCAATGCTGTTAATCTCTCTTCCAATCCTCCCAGAGTTGAGGATAAAACCTCCTCTGTTATATATACAGGAGCAGGTGGACTGGGGACAGCCGCAGCACCAGGCATTCCTGCGGGGTTTCTACGGCTACTGACCTCTGAATTCTCAGGGGAGATTGGTGCAGTACAAGCATGCCCAATATCCTCAGAGCCCGATGGAGACCCCTTTGGCTTCCTGGAAGATCTATTTCCGGAGCGTCTGGACGACATATCCTTTAAGCACAAAGCTGAGGTATTCCCGTCGTCATACACCAATTTTGCTGGTAATAGTCTAACACAGGTGCTGCTATATACCAGCTGGTGTCCACTAAAGTGCCTTTCTATGGGGATGCCTGCATCAACCGCCTCTGTGTGCCACTGTTTGTTGCTAGCTCTGTTTGCATGCAGCTGACACTTGTACTGTGTCTTTTAACCATGCTGGGACGCCCGCACATGCGCAGAAGCGCCGCGGCGCGCATCGAGCGTCATCCACCCGCCCCGCCCCTTTTTTTCATAGGAGGGGCGTGCACGCGCCCGCGCGCGCGCCCGTGCGCCATTGGCGCCCTTTTCGAAATCAAACAGGGGACTAGGAGCCAGGGCCCTTTTTGCCGGAGGGCCTGTGCAGTGGATGAGCGCAGCAACAGGGCAGAGGAAGTGGATTCCCACAGAGAAACTTACCAGCTGCCTGGATCTTTTGACTTGAGAAAACCAAAGATCCACATGACAAGAAAAATGGACTACAGCGGCCTCTAGTGGTTTAACACAGGTACCGCGGTCCCTGTTTTTTTTTTTTTTTCTTGACTACTATTAAAATTTTACATTTTCAGTAGTTATAGGCAAACACAGATATTTAGCGGGAATACCGTTAGGTAACAGACAGAAAGACAAATTAGGCTTGGGGGTCCCCCAATAGAACCAAGTTCCTGGGGGCCCCCACTTACCTGATCCCCGCCGCAGGACTTTGTTTGGTCCACAGAAGTCCAAACTTCACCTATCACGGCAGGCATTGTAATTAAACCTTCAGGGATCGGGTTCCCAAGGATTCCACTCCCCTGGACCTGTATAGCACCCTGCACAGACAACATCTTGGTCGTGGGTATGACCAGAGCTCTGGATCCCAGGGTCCAGCCCTCCTAAGAGAAGCATTACAGGCAAAACCTTGCTCTTCTGCTGCAAGGCCCGGGTACCGACCGTTTAGCTATGAAGCTTTTTTGGTGGGATCCGGAACAGCTTACTAAGGCCCAAAAGAACCTGTACGCAAGCCCAGTGAAAACACATGTTACTCTTTGGCCAACACCTTAGACACTGGCAAAAAACTGAGGTGCTCCCGGGTGGGAGGGGCTTATATAGGGGAGGGTACTTCCGGTTTGGAATTGGCCAGTGCCAACACCTGAAGGTAATCTATATAACCCATTAGTAATGACTAAGTCGCTCTGTGTCCCGTGATGTACGAAAAAGAAAAATCCAAGCTTTGAACATCTCACAGAGCACTGTACAATCCATCATCCGAAATTGGAAAGAGTATGGCACAAGTGCAACCCTACAAAGACATGTCTGTCCACCTAAACTGACAGGCCGGGCAAGGAGAGCATTATTCAGAGAAGCAGCCAGAGGCCCATGGTAACTCTAGAGGAGCTGCAGAGATCCACAGCTCAAGTGGGAGAATCTGTCCACAGGAAAACTATTAGTCGTGCACTTCACAAATCTGGCCTTTATGGAAGAGTGGCAAGAAGAAAGCCATTGTTGAAAGAAAGCCATAAGAAGTCCCATTTGCAGTAGGTGAGAAGCCATGTGGGGGACACAGCAAACACGTGGAAGAAGGTGCTCTGGTCAGATGAAACCAAAATTGAACTTTTTGGCCAAAAAAAGCAAAACGCTATGTGTGGTGGAAAACGAACACGGCACATCACCCTGAACAAACCATCCCCACCGTGAAACATGGTGGTGACAGCATCATGTTGTGGGGATGTTCTTCTTTAGCAGGGACAGGGAAGCTGGTCAGAGTTGATGGGAAGATGAATGAAGCCAAATATAGGGCAATCTTAGAAGAAAACCGTTATTTATTTGATGATCTGTGATTGTAAGGCCTTTTATGTTGGTAAAACAAAGAGGCCTTTCTTTCACAGAATGAGAGACCATGTATCTCTCATTCAAAAGAAAATAATGGAGACTCCTATTAGTAGACATAGTGGTCTTTTCCACTCCTTTGATCTGTCAAAGATTAAATTCTTTGCTTTAGAATACATACCTCTTAATGAAAGAGGTGGGGATGTGGACAAAAATCTCCTACAACAAGAAACCAGATGGATACATACCTTGAGAGCTACTATGTATCCCGGGTTAAATGAGTCCATCAGTTTCAAACCCTTTTTGTAGGATAAAAATAGTTATGCTGTATATGTAGACTCTGCCCAAAACAAATAATATTTTGTTTTGTTATCTTATTTTTGTTTATTAATTTTGTCTTTATGTACAGGTGACTGAATGTACCATTTCTATATTCCATAGGGGCTCCCTTTAATTATTGATAATCTACATTATATGTAATTGATTTCAATGGAGTTTACCACATTTTTTTAGGGTGGCGTTTCCCCTTTCTTTTGGTCGGGATTTGGTGATCATATGGGCGCCCAGGGCGTTTCTCTTTGTTCTCCTTTGGGAGACAATGTGAGCGCCATCTGACCAAGCCCACCGGATATCCTGGCCCTCTTCTTCTAACATCGTATTGTGCCATTTCTGCCGTGATTTTAAAGGGAAGTCTGCCCTTTTCTATACTTTAGGCATGTTTTCCCCTTCCGGATCCGTCTTATGGTGCGTCCAGCTCGTCAGGATGTTTTCTCCTGACGAGCGGGGTGGCGCTTCCGGCGGACGTCTCCGGTTTTCAGTGGTGGAATCGTCACTTCCGGGTCGGATCTGACGATGGGCGGATGTCGGAACTGACGTGCCCGCTCCGCCCATTGATTTGGCGCCATTGTGCGTCCAATGGGAAGGGGGAGGGGGGTATATAGTCCGGATCGCAGCCTTGCAAATCAGTAGCATGACCAACATCCTGGGGAGAAGACGTTCTTAGATATCAGTCAAAGGTAAATTACTTAGGCACTAGATTTCTT
Organism: Rana muscosa; assembly: GCA_029206835.1. Lineage (NCBI taxonomy): Eukaryota > Metazoa > Chordata > Amphibia > Anura > Ranidae > Rana > Rana muscosa. The sequence continues at coordinate 86,123,217 of CM055122.1, read as the reverse complement.
TACGGGCAACATTGGTTTTTATCCTGTTGTCTGGTTTACTTGGTCTCTAATCTAAAATGGTTTTTATATTTTATATATATTTTTTCAGTAAACTGATTGATCGGTTTTGTAAAACAAGTTTTTCGGCAGAGATGCCCTAATGTGGACACACTTTATCCAATTGGATTAACCAGGTATATATCAGCTAGCAAGTATATGGCTAAAATTCTAATTACCAACTAGAGTGGATTATTATATATTTATAGTAATTTCCACTAATTCTTTTTCCTTTAGAGTGGACACTGATTGGGGTACTTTGGAGATATTACCCCCCTTTTTGCCTATTCTAATATTTTTTACTATCAACAAGCCATAAACAGGTAAATACTGATGGGGTATGTGCTGTATAATTAGATGGAGACACCTTTACTCTTATATATAGATTGTTATTTGACTTCATTAGATTTTTCTTTGTAATTTCCCCCAGATGGCCCTCTGTTCCTGTGCTAGTAATATCCGGGTGGTTATCTGTGCCAGTATTTCTCCCCCTCTATGATACACCATATGATCCCCTCCTTACGGGCGCCCCCGTGTGGGATAGCTCATTGGCTATCTGGTCATTCTTCCTTTTAGATTGTACCATCAAAATTTACAGGTAATGTACTCACAACTGATATTAATAAGGTCATTTATACCTTGAATAAATAGATCCAATTTTGAGATGAACTTTTGAGCAACCATTGGGCTGGTTATGGTTTTCAGTTATCCTTTTTTTTTTAAATATACAAAAAAATATTCTGTTTTGTAATTTTGAGTTTGAATTTTGAGTAAATATTATTATGTATTTATTTTCCTTTCTTTGTTTCCAGTATTTGCATGACAAACTCCCGAGGAAGCCTACAAAATGGCGAAACATGTAGAGAATTTTGTCTGTATGCACTTTGGAAACTCTATTATGTTTATTTTGATGGTTCATGTATATTTGTACATATGATTTTTCATATATATTTTTTGTAATAAAATTATATTTTTATATTGAATATTGTGTAGTTGTTGCACCTTAAAAGTCCCAATACCTTCATATTTCTATTTAGAAGAAAACCTGTTAGAGTCTGCAAAAGACTTGAGACTGGACAGCAGGACAACGATTCTATACATGCAGCCAGGGTTACGATGAAATGGTTTAGATCAAAGCATAGTCATCAGGGATGAGCCAAACTAGAACCTGCGAACAGACAAAATGTTTGTGTGAACTTTAGAACCCTATTAAATACAATGGACTCAAACGTTCGAAATCTAAAGTGTTAATTATAAAGGCTAATATGCAAGTTATTGTCCTAAAAAGTGTTTGGGGACCTGGGTCCTGCCCCAGGGGACATGTATCAATGCAACAAAAAGTTTTAAAAACGGCCGTTTTTTCGGGAGCAGTGATTTTAATAATGCTTAAAATGAAAAAATAAAAGTGAAATATTCCTTTAAATTTCGTACCTGGGGGGTGTGTAAGATATGCATGTGAAGTGGCGCATGTTTCCCGTGCTTAGAACTGTCCCTGCACAAAGTGTCATTTTTGAAAGAGAAAAAGTCATTTAAAACTCACTCGCGGCTATTAATGAATTGTCGGCTCCCGGCAATACATTCAAAAGTCATTGATAAAAAAAAAAAAAGCGTGGGGGTTCCCCAGAATTCAATTACCAGGCCCTTCAGGTCTGGAATGGATATTAAGGGGAACCCCGCCGCAAATGTAAAAAAAAATTGACTTGTGGTTCCCCCAAATATCCATTCCAGGCCCTTCAGATCTGGCATGGATTTTAAGGGGAACTCCACCCCAAATTTAAAAAAAAATGGCGTGGAGTCCCCCTAAAAATCCATACCAGACCCTTATCCGAGTACGCAACCTGGCCGGCCGCAGGGGAAAAGGGGGGGACGAGAGAACGGCCCCCCCTCCCTCCTGAACCGTACCAGGCCACATGCCCTCAACATGGGGAGGATGTCCCCATGTTGATGGGGACAAGGGCCTCATCCCCACAACCCTTGCCCGGTGGTTGTGGGGGTCTGCGGGCAGGGGGCTTATCGGAATCTGGAAGACCCCTTTAACAAAGGGGACCCCCAGATCCCGCCCCCCCCATGTGAATTGGTAAGGGGTACATTGTACCCCTACCATTTCACAAAGAAAGCGTAAAAAAATGTTTAAAAAAACACACAAACACCTTGAAAAAGTCCTTTATTTAAAAAAACAAAAACCAAAAAAAACATTCCAGCGGTGAAATCCAGTGTCCCGCGGCGATCCCGATGTCCAGCGCTGTCCTTCATTGGTTGTGCCTGAGCGGACCTGATGGGGAACTCCCTCTCAGTGTTTTAAATGTATAGACCCGCCCCTTCTAAAGTTCCCCATCAGGTCCGCTCAGCGGACCAGATGCGGAACATGAGAAGGGGCGGGTCTATACATGTATTACCAAAGTGAGAGCAGTTCCCCATCAGGTCCGCCCCCTCGGTATGTCGGACCCGCCTACGTCATTGGCTTGAGCGGGGAACTTCCTTCACTATGTAAATTTAAATTACACAGTGAAGGAAGTTCCCCGCTCAAGCCAATGACGTAGGCGGGTCCGACATACCGAGGGGGCGGACCTGATGGGGAACTGCTCTCACTTTGGTAATACATGTATAGACCCGCCCCTTCTCATGTTCCGCATCTGGTCCGCTGAGCGGACCTGATGGGGAACTTTAGAAGAGGCGGGTCTATACATTTAAAATACTGAGAGGGAGTTCCCCATCAGGTCCGCTCAGGCACAACCAATGAAGGACAGCGCTGGACATCGGGATCGCCGCGGGACACAGGATTTCACCGCTGGAATGTTTTTTTTTTTTTTTTTTAAATAAAGGACTTTTTCAAGGTGTTTGTGTGTTTTTTTAAACCTTTTTTTACGCTTTCTTCGTGAAATGGTAGGGGTACAATGTACCCTTTACCAATTCACATGGGGGGGCCGGGATCTGGGGGTCCCCTTTGTTAAAGGGGTCTTCCAGATTCCGATAAGCCCCCCGCCCGCAGACCCCCACAACCACCGGGCAAGGGTTGTGGGGATGAGGCCCTTGTCCCCATCAACATGGGGACATCCTCCCCATGTTGAGGGCATGTGGCCTGGTACGGTTCAGGAGGGAGGGGGGGCCGCTCTCTTGTCCCCCCCTTTTCCCCTGCGGCCGGCCAGGTTGCATGCTCGGATAAGGGGTCTGGTATGGATTTTTAGGGGGACTCCACGCCATTTTTTTTTAAATTTGGGGTGGAGTTCCCCTTAAAATCCATGCCAGATCTGAAGGGCCTGGAATGGATATTTGGGGGAACCCCACGTCAATTTTTTTTTAAATTTGCGGCGGGGTTCCCCTTAATATCCATTCCAGACCTAAAGGGCCTGGTAATTGAATTCTGGGGAACCCCCACGCTTTTTTTTTTTTTTTTTATCAATGACTTTTGTATGTATTGCCGGGAGCCGACAATTCATTAATAGCCGCGAGTGAGTTTTAAATGCCTTTTTTTCTTTCAAAAATGACATTTTTTGCAGGGACAGTTCTAAGCACGGGAAACATGCGCCACTTTACATGCATATCATACACACCCCCCAGGTACGAAATTTAAAGGAATATTTCACTTTTATTTTTTCATTTTAAGCATTATTAAAATCACTGCTCCCGAAAAAACGGCCGTTTTTAAAAACTTCTTTTTGCATTGATACATGTCCCCTGGGGCAGGACCCAGGTCCCCAAACACTTTTTAGGACAATAACTTGCATATAAGCCTTTATAATTAACACTTTAGATTTCTTCCATAGATTTTTCGAATTTGCCGCAAACACCCCAATTTGTTCGCTGTTCGGCGAATGGGCGAACAGGCAATGTTCGAGTCGAACATTTGTTCGACTCGAACTCAAAGCTCATCCCTAATAGTCATGTATTAGAATGGCCCAGCCAAAGACCAGACCTAAATCCAATTGAGAATCTGTGGCAAGACTTAAAAATTGCTGTTCACAGACACTCTCCATCCAATCTGACAGAGCTTGAGCTATTTTGCAAAGGAGAATGGGCAAACATTTCACTCTCTAGATGTGCAAAGCTGGTAGAGACATCCCCAAAAACTTGCAGCTGTAATTGCAGAGAAAGGTGGTTCTACAAAGTATTTACTCAGGGGGGTTGAATACAAATGCACGCCATACTTTTCACATATTTATTTGTAAAACATTTTGAAAACCAAACCTTTTTCCTTCCACTTCACAATTATGTGCCACTTTGTGTAGGTCTATCACATAAAATCCCAATAAAATACATTTACGTTTTTGGTTGTAACATGACAAAATGTAGAAAATTTCAAGGGGCATGAATACTTTTTCAAAGCACTGAAAATGCCCTAGTTAATTTATTTCATCGTAGCACCTAGGAACATCAGCTCTTAAGGCAGGATCCTTTGCCTGTAGTAGGCCAATCACAAGATTGACTCAGTCAATCACAAGAGGCATCAAGCTAGGTTTATCAAGCTATACTGCTGATGCACTCAACAGGAGAGAGGGTGAGAATACATTGTATCCAAAACAAAAGTAAATTAGACAACAGTCTCTGTTGCTTCAACACCAATGACTTCTCCAAGCATAGCCTAAAGCCACTTAAGGTGTTTGCTTGGTGCCCTGGGTCATCATCTGGGGTGCCCCACCCCTTTGTTTACTTTCCGCTGCAGGGTGAGTTGCAGTATGGGACATGTTGGCAGGTTGGCGGGTGTTCATCATGATTGGCGAATGGCGAGGATCCTCATTGCTGAATGACGTGATTGACAATGGATTTACATCATGAGACTTTTTTTGCAAAAGTATGTCTTTGTGTTAGGGTTTGGGGGAAGAGAAGCAATGCAAAGGAGGTCCCACCTGGGAGTGTATACCCTCCCATTGTTGGGGGAATGTGACCTGGTATACATGCTCTGACCCCTTTTTTCTGGCTGGTCAAGCTGCATGCTCAGATAAGGGTCTGTTAAGGAATATGAGGGACCCCATGCTTTTTTTTTTGTGCATAGGCCCCTCAACATCTATGCAAGATCCGAAGGGTCTGACATGAATGTAGTATATTACTACAATGAACTTTGGGGGGGCATGAATAATAGGGCCCCCTGAATTTTTTCTCCTTATGCACAGTAAATACAAACAGATAATTTTTCTAAATTGTAAATGGAATATGTCACAGCCTCTTCAGGTCCTGCAGCTATGCTCAGCCACTAGGAGGTAGGATCAGTGAGGTGTCCAACATTACATCAATCAATCATCATTACATTAAGGAAATTTGGCAGGTCTCCGAAAACGACATTGGTCTGTCAATTCAATTACACTAGTGGTGAGCGGGTCAGACCAGCACCTGGGTCTTTTCACTACACTGAGTCAGACTGGGACCCAACTCCATCCACTACACTGTAAATTAACTACACAGTGGGAGGGTTCTATCAAGACCTGGGTCCTGCCACTATTCTAATGAATAAACTACACAGTGGGTGGGTCAAACTGGGACTACGGTCCTCCTGCTACACTGTGAATGAGTTACACAGGGGTGTTACAGGACTGGTGGCCAGGGAAGGAGTTAGAATACTGACCACTGGTCTTTTGAAACAAAAGGAAACATGAAAAAAACCTTATTATGCAGGAGAAAAAATGTGATTACTCAGTGGGTAGAATACCGAAATAGGGGTTGGTTTACTAAAACTGGAGAGTGCAAAATCTGGTGCAGCTGTGCTTTGTAGCCAATAAACTTCTAACTTCAACTTGTTCACATATGAGAATAAGATAAATTACATCATCACAGGGTGGTACTGTGGATGTATGAGGTGATAGCAAAGTGCCACGTCCCAATAATGCAAATAAATTGAAGTGAACAAACCATGGACTTTTTAGGCACCAACACAACTAAAACTGTATATAAAATTATGAAATTTATTTCACATCTTAAAAAACATAAAATCTGACTAAAATCATATACAACACCACTATTCAAAATTAAGCTACTATTGAGTCCAATAGTCCCACATCAATCCTACACAGGTTTAAATGTCTCAGCCAATGGATGTAAGGCTTTCTATGTCCACAAAATATTGGCATGTATTGATGTAGCTTAATGAAGCTCAGCTCTACATGTTTCACGACTAGTGATGAGCCGAACACCCCCGGGTTCGGTTCGCACCAGAACCCGCGAACGGACCGAAAGTTCGAACGAACATTAGAACCCTATTAAATACAATGGATGCGAACGTTCGAATTCTAAAGTGCTAATTATAACAACTATTATGCATGTTATTGTCCTAAAAAGGGTTTGGGAACCCGGGTTCTGCACCAGGGGACATGTATCAATGCAAAAATAAGTTTTAAAAACGGTCGTTTTCCGGGAGCAGTCATTTTAATGATGCATAAAGTGAAAAAAAAAAAGTCAAATATTCCTTTAAATATCGTACCTGGGGGGTGTCTAAAGTATGCCTGTGAAGTGCCACGTGTTTCCCGTGTTTAGAACTGTCCCTGCACAAAATGACACTTCTAAAGGAAAAAAAAGCCATTTAAAACTGCTTGCGGCTTTAATGTAATGTCTGGTCCCGGTAATATGGATGAAAATCTTTAAGAAAAATGGCATAGCTACCCCATGACCCCCCCCCTACCCCAGCCCATTACCAGCCCCTTTGGGTCTTGTATGGATATTAAGGGGAACCCCGCACATAAAATAAAAAAGGCCCTATATACTCTGAACAGCCGTATACAGGCGGTGCATACAAGACAGGGACTGTAGGTTTGTTCTTATGTAGAATCTGTTTGTAATTTTGAACAGGTACATTGTTGAAGTGTAGCTCCAGACCAAAAATCTATTTTTAAACTTTTTGGAAAACATAGGTAAGGGTTATCACCCCTGTAACATTTGTTTTGCTGTCTGTGCCCCTGTTCAGAACATTTCACCTCACTTTCCGTCCTAATGACAACTGTTTTTGAAATGTGGTGTTTTTCTTGAAACAAGGATTGCTGATAAAGCATCAGTACAGAGGAGACACCTTTCTCCCATATTTATTCTTACAGGAGAGAATTTTCCTTCCTAGTGGTAGATTTCCTCTCACTTCCTGTTGTCTTCTTGCGTTTGCAAGTAGGAGTCGTTTGTAAGTTGGATGTTTGAAAGTAGGGACCTGCCGTATATACTCTGCAGAAATAGGCCCCTTAGTTGTTGGTGTTGGCACAACACTGTAAGCACTCACAGTTACTCTTGGTTGGTGCTGGAACGCCCTGCTGTCAACTATTATATCAGGAATTTTAATTACATATAATTGTTGAACAGTGGTAGTAAAAATTGGGCCTTTGATGGTGGTGCTGGTGCCACAACACTGTAAGCCCTGACAGTTACTCTTGGTGGGTGCAGCAATGGGCCCTGCTGTGAATTATTAGATCAAGAATTGTAATTACATGCCCCTGTTGAACAGGGGCTGAAAAATTGGGCCTTAGGCACTGGTGGCACAACACTGCAACCCTTCACAGATACTGTACTTGGAGCACAGCAATGAGCCCTGTTGCAAAGTATTGCTTCAAAAATTGTAATGACACGCCCCTGTTAAACAGGGGCTGAAAAATTGGGCCTTAGGCACTGGTGGCACAACACTGCAACTCCTCACAGATACTGTACTTGGAGCACAGCAATGAGCCCTGTTGCAAAGTATTGCTTCAAAAATTGTAATTACACGCCCCTGTTAAACAGGGGCTGAAAAATTGGGCGTTAGGCACTGGTGGCGGCACCCATAAACAAAAATGATCTTCCAAGCTATCATCATCAATCGTATCATTGAGGACTCGGAGGAGGAGGATAGCCAGTCAACATAACAGCACAGGCACTCAGCATCAGCATCAGTCTTGAAGGGATGTGACATTTTAAAATCAATTAGTCTGTTATATCAGCATCAGGTGTGTGGTAGCTGGTGGTGATCCAAGACTGGTTCATCTTGATGAAAGTCAGTCGATCAACCGAGTCGGTGGACAGGCGCACCCTGTGATCCGTGACAAATCCTCCAGCAGCACTGAATGTGCGTTCCGAAAGAACGCTGGATGCAGGACAGGCCAGTAGCTCAATTGCATACTGTGCAAGCTCTGGCCAGTGATCCATCCTCAAGACCCAGTAAGCCAGAGGATTTTCGGTGGGGAAGGTGTCCAAGTCTGACCTTGCCCCTAGATATTCCTGCACCACGTTTATCAGACGCTGGCGATGGTTGCTGGAACCGATCATACTTTGGGGCTGCGGACTAAAGAATTGTCTGAACGCATCGGTCAGACGGCCACCTTCCCCACCGCTCCTTCTTTGACTGGCCGAAGCCTCAGCAACTCGTTGTCCAGGACCAGGAGTTTGCAACCTCCCAGTCTCTGGGAACGCGTTGCACAGACCTTTCTGCAAGGCCTCCCGGAGTTGTCTCATCCTCTGCTCCCTCTGCGACGGTAACATAAGGTCCGCAACCTTACCCTTGTACCGTGGATCAAGGAGAGTGGCCAGCCAGTAATGGTCCCTCTCCTTGATCCGAAGAATACGAGGATCCTTCCGCAGACTTTGCAGGATCAGGGAGGCCATGCAGCGTAGGTTTGCTGAGGCATTCGCTCCGGAGTCCTCTGGGTCACTAAGGACGACATGATCCGCAGCCACCTCCTCCCAGCCACGTACAAGTCCACTGGTTTCTTGGGACTGTAAATCATCCCTAAAAGACTGCTGCTGATGATGCTGAGTGCCAGCCTCCACCTCCATGCTGACACAATCCTCCTCCTCCTCCTCCTCCTCCTCCTCCTCCTCCTCTTCCTGTGCGATGGGTGGGACAGAAGGAACACTGTCTGGGTAAAGGGGGCCTTGAGAGGCAAGGAAGTCCTCCTCTTCCTGCCTCTGTTCTGCCTCAAGTGCCCTGTCCATTATTCCACGCAGCGTGTGCTCCAACAGGTGGACAAGAGGTACAGTGTCACTGATGCATGCACTGTCACTGCTCACCATCCTCGTGGCCTCCTCAAATGGTGCCAGGACAGTGCATGCATCCCTGATCATGCCCCACTGGCGTGGAGAAAAAAAACCAAGCTCCCCTGACCCTGTCCTGGTGCCGTAGTCGCACAGGTACTCATTGATGGCCCTCTGCTGCGTGTGCAGCCGCTGCAGCATGGCCAACGTTGAGTTCCACCTGGTGGGCATGTCACATATAAGGCGGTTCTTGGGCAGGTTCAACTCCTTTTGCAGCTCAGCCAGGCGAGCACTGGCATTATAAGATCTGCGGAAATGCACACAGACTTTCCTGGCCTGCCTCAGGACATCCTGTAAGCCCGGGTACCTGCCCAAGAAGCGCTGCACCACCAGGTTAAGGACGTGAGCCACACAGGGCACATGGGTCAGTTGTCCCTGTCGGAGGGCGGAGAGGAGGTTGGTGCCATTGTCGCAAACCACCATTCCTGGCTTAAGCTGGCGTGGCGTCAACCACCTCTCGGCCTGGCCCTGCAGAGCAGACAGGACCTCTGCCCCAGTGTGGCTTCTGTCCCCCAAACACACCAGCGCAAGCACGGCATGGCATCTTTTTGCCTGCGTACTTGCGTAGCCCCGTGAACGGCTACGGAGCACCGCTGGTTCATAGGACAAACCACAGGAAGAGGCCATGGAGGAAGAAGAAGAGGAGGGGGTGGAGGAGAGAGGTGTGTCACAACCAGTAGTAGCATTTTGGAGGCGTGGCGGTGGGACAACCTCCAACACTACTGCACCTTGTCCTGAATCCTTCCCAGCTGCCAAAAGAGTGACCCAATGGGCCGTGAAAGAAAGGTAACGTCCCTGTCCATGCCTGCTGGACCATGAGTCAGCGGTAATATGCACCTTACCGCTGACCGCCCTGTCCAGCGAGGCCAAGACATTGCCTTCCACATGCCGGTAGAGAGCCGGAATAGCCTTCCGTGAGAAAAAGTGGCGTTTGGGAACCTGCCACTGAGGAACCGCACATTGCACAAACTCACGGAAGGGGGCCGAGTCTACCAACTGAAAAGGCAGCAGTTGAAGCGCTAGCAATTTAGCCAAGCTAGCATTCAACCGCTGGGCATGTGGATGGCTGGGAGTGAACTTCTTTCGACGGTCCAGCAGCTGGGGCAGGGAAATTTGCCTGCTAGAATCGGACGTCGGTGTACTGCTAGCAGAGTGGGCGCAAGTACTTGGCTGTGACACACCTAATTCTACACCTTCATTCCTCTCAGTGCATGTTTCAGAGAGGACTGAAGTTATAGTGGGGTTGGAGATCCCAGCTGATGCGGTGCAAGGAGAGGTCCGCTTTGTTCTTTGGTGTGGGTCTTTGAGGTAGGCTTGCCAACGAGCTGCATGGCAGGTCAACATATGTCTGGTCAGGCATGTGGTACCCAAGCGGCTGATGTTTTGGCCACGCGATATACGCTTGAGACATATGTTGCAAACAGCAGCTGTGCGATCTGATGCACTAGCCTCAAAAAAGGCCCACACCAAAGAACTTTTTGAATGACGGGCAGAGGCAGCGCCCTGCACAGGCGGAGCTCTGCGGTGTGATTCCGTCGGTGTACTGCCCTTACGCTGGCCACCAAAGGGCATCCTGCCTCGTTGGAGATGTGCCTCCTCCTCATCCTCCTCCTCCTCCTCTCTCCTATTAGGCACCCACGTGGAGTCATTGACCTCATCATCCCCTCCCTCCTCATCACTGGAGCCAATCTGGCAGTATGCTGCAGCTGCTGGAACATGACTGCCAGATTGGTGTCCTTCTTGAGCATCCCCTCTGTCTGCTCTCACGCTACTGCCTTCCTCTAGCTGGGTTTCATCATCAGACCCTTCGAAACGCTGGGCATCCTCCTGGAGCATGTACCCAACACTGTGCTGAAACAGTTCGGGGGACTCCTCAGGAGGAGGACATGGTGGGTCTAGGGAAGGAGTGACTGATGATTTGTCTGACATTGATACCAGGGAAGACGACGCTTTGGCAGCTGCTTTTCCAGTACCCTGAGCCTGGGTGAGAGAGGATGAGGAGGAGGAGGAGGGCTTGGTCATCCACTCTACCAAGTCTTCGGCATGATGTGGCTCAACATGTCCAGCTGCCGAAAAGAAGGACAAGCGTGTCCCATGGCCATGTGCTGATGACAATGCACCGCGTCCACGACCAGCACTGTTGCCCCCAGACACAGAGCCTGCTTGCCCTCTTTTATTGCCTCCTGACTGTCTGCCTCTCCTTGTTTGCCTTCCAGACATTCTAATAGATGGGCTGCAGGGAGATGGGAAAAAAGCAATAAGGGCTACCTTCAGGTGTCCTTCTCTGTCCCTTGAAACAAGGACTTTCACAGTGAAAGAAACTGACACTGTCCCTACCTAGAGTTTTCTGTCCCTAGAATAAATGTTTTTTTTAATCACAATATAGCACAAGGACAATTCACTCAATGTCTCTCCAGGTCCCTGGAAACAAGGACTTGCAGAGTGAAAGAAACTGACACTGTCCCTACCTAGAGTTTTCTGTCCCTAGAATAAATGTTTTTTTTAAGCACAATATAGCACAAGGAAAATTAACTCACTGTCCTTACAGGTCCCTGGAAACAAGGACTTGCAGAGTGAAAGAAACTGACACTGTCCCTACCTAGAGTTTTCTGTCCCTAGAATAAATGTTTTTTTTAAGCACAATATAGCACAAGGAAAATTAACTCACTGTCCTTACAGGTCCCTGGAAACAAGGACTTGCAGAGTGAAAGAAACTGACACTGTCCCTACCTAGAGTTTTCTGTCCCTAGAATAAATGTTTTTTTTAAGCACAATATAGCACAAGGACAATTAACTCACTGTCCTTACAGGTCCCTGGAAACAAGGACTTGCAGAGTGAAAAAAAAAAAACACTCTCCCTACCTACAGTTTTCTGTCCCTAGAAAAAATGTTTTTTTTAAGCACAATATAGCACAAGGACAATTAACTCACTGTCCTTACAGGTCCCTGGAAACAAGGACTTGCAGAGTGAAAGAAAAAAAACACTCTCCCTACCTACAGTTTTCTGTCCCTAGAAAAAATGTTTTTTTTAATCACAATATAGCACAAGGAAAATTAACTCACTGTCCTTACAGGTCCCTGGAAACAAGGACTTGCAGAGTGAAAGAAAAAAAACACTCTCCCTACCTACAGTTTTCTGTCCCTAGAAAAAATGTTTTTTTTAATCACAATATAGCACAAGGAAAATTAACTCACTGTCCTTACAGGTCCCTGGAAACAAGGACTTGCAGAGTGAAAGAAACTGACACTGTCCCTACCTAGAGTTTTCTGTCCCTAGAATAAATGTTTTTTTTAAGCACAATATAGCACAAGGACAATTAACTCACTGTCCTTACAGGTCCCTGGAAACAAGGACTTGCAGAGTGAAAGAAAAAAAACACTCTCCCTACCTACAGTTTTCTGTCCCTAGAAAAAATGTTTTTTTTAATCACAATATAGCACAAGGAAAATTAACTCACTGTCCTTACAGGTCCCTGGAAACAAGGACTTGCAGAGTGAAAGAAACTGACACTGTCCCTACCTAGAGTTTTCTGTCCCTAGAATAAATGTTTTTTTTAATCACAATATAGCACAAGGAAAATTAACTCACTGTCCTTACAGGTCCCTGGAAACAAGGACTTGCAGAGTGAAAGAAAAAAAACACTCTCCCTACCTACAGTTTTCTGTCCCTAGAAAAAATGTTTTTTTTAATCACAATATAGCACAAGGAAAATTAACTCACTGTCCTTACAGGTCCCTGGAAACAAGGACTTGCAGAGTGAAAGAAAAAAAACACTCTCCCTACCTACAGTTTTCTGTCCCTAGAATAAATGTTTTTTTTAATCACAATATAGCACAAGGAAAATTAACTCACTGTCCTTACAGGTCCCTGGAAACAAGGACTTGCAGAGTGAAAGAAACTGACACTGTCCCTACCTAGAGTTTTCTGTCCCTAGAATAAATGTTTTTTTTAAGCACAATATAGCACAAGGAAAATTAACTCACTGTCCTTACAGGTCCCTGGAAACAAGGACTTGCAGAGTGAAAGAAACTGACACTGTCCCTACCTAGAGTTTTCTGTCCCTAGAATAAATGTTTTTTTTAAGCACAATATAGCACAAGGACAATTAACTCACTGTCCTTACAGGTCCCTGGAAACAAGGACTTGCAGAGTGAAAAAAAAAAAACACTCTCCCTACCTACAGTTTTCTGTCCCTAGAAAAAATGTTTTTTTTAATCACAATATAGCACAAGGAAAATTAACTCACTGTCCTTACAGGTCCCTGGAAACAAGGACTTGCAGAGTGAAAGAAAAAAAACACTCTCCCTACCTACAGTTTTCTGTCCCTAGAAAAAATGTTTTTTTTAATCACAATATAGCACAAGGAAAATTAACTCACTGTCCTTACAGGTCCCTGGAAACAAGGACTTGCAGAGTGAAAGAAAAAAAACACTCTCCCTACCTACAGTTTTCTGTCCCTAGAAAAAATGTTTTTTTTAATCACAATATAGCACAAGGAAAATTAACTCACTGTCCTTACAGGTCCCTGGAAACAAGGACTTGCAGAGTGAAAGAAAAAAAACACTCTCCCTACCTACAGTTTTCTGTCCCTAGAATAAATGTTTTTTTTAATCACAATATAGCACAAGGAAAATTAACTCACTGTCCTTACAGGTCCCTGGAAACAAGGACTTGCAGAGTGAAAGAAACTGACACTGTCCCTACCTAGAGTTTTCTGTCCCTAGAATAAATGTTTTTTTTAAGCACAATATAGCACAAGGAAAATTAACTCACTGTCCTTACAGGTCCCTGGAAACAAGGACTTGCAGAGTGAAAGAAACTGACACTGTCCCTACCTAGAGTTTTCTGTCCCTAGAATAAATGTTTTTTTTAAGCACAATATAGCACAAGGACAATTAACTCACTGTCCTTACAGGTCCCTGGAAACAAGGACTTGCAGAGTGAAAAAAAAAAAACACTCTCCCTACCTACAGTTTTCTGTCCCTAGAAAAAATGTTTTTTTTAAGCACAATATAGCACAAGGACAATTAACTCACTGTCCTTACAGGTCCCTGGAAACAAGGACTTGCAGAGTGAAAGAAAAAAAACACTCTCCCTACCTACAGTTTTCTGTCCCTAGAAAAAATGTTTTTTTTAATCACAATATAGCACAAGGAAAATTAACTCACTGTCCTTACAGGTCCCTGGAAACAAGGACTTGCAGAGTGAAAGAAAAAAAACACTCTCCCTACCTACAGTTTTCTGTCCCTAGAAAAAATGTTTTTTTTAATCACAATATAGCACAAGGAAAATTAACTCACTGTCCTTACAGGTCCCTGGAAACAAGGACTTGCAGAGTGAAAGAAACTGACACTGTCCCTACCTAGAGTTTTCTGTCCCTAGAATAAATGTTTTTTTTAAGCACAATATAGCACAAGGACAATTAACTCACTGTCCTTACAGGTCCCTGGAAACAAGGACTTGCAGAGTGAAAGAAAAAAAACACTCTCCCTACCTACAGTTTTCTGTCCCTAGAAAAAATGTTTTTTTTAATCACAATATAGCACAAGGAAAATTAACTCACTGTCCTTACAGGTCCCTGGAAACAAGGACTTGCAGAGTGAAAGAAACTGACACTGTCCCTACCTAGAGTTTTCTGTCCCTAGAATAAATGTTTTTTTTAATCACAATATAGCACAAGGAAAATTAACTCACTGTCCTTACAGGTCCCTGGAAACAAGGACTTGCAGAGTGAAAGAAACTGACACTGTCCCTACCTAGAGTTTTCTGTCCCTAGAATAAATGTTTTTTTTAATCACAATATAGCACAAGGAAAATTAACTCACTGTCCTTACAGGTCCCTGGAAACAAGGACTTGCAGAGTGAAAGAAACTGACACTGTCCCTACCTAGAGTTTTCTGTCCCTAGAATAAATGTTTTTTTTAATCACAATATAGCACAAGGAAAATTAACTCACTGTCCTTACAGGTCCCTGGAAACAAGGACTTGCAGAGTGAAAGAAACTGACACTGTCCCTACCTAGAGTTTTCTGTCCCTAGAATAAATGTTTTTTTTAATCACAATATAGCACAAGGAAAATTAACTCACTGTCCTTACAGGTCCCTGGAAACAAGGACTTGCAGAGTGAAAGAAACTGACACTGTCCCTACCTAGAGTTTTCTGTCCCTAGAATAAATGTTTTTTTTAATCACAATATAGCACAAGGAAAATTAACTCACTGTCCTTACAGGTCCCTGGAAACAAGGACTTGCAGAGTGAAAGAAAAAAAACACTCTCCCTACCTACAGTTTTCTGTCCCTAGAAAAAAATGTTTTTTTTAATCACAATATAGCAAAAGGACAATTCACTCACTGTCCTTCCAGGTCCCTGGAAACAAGGACTTGCAGAGTGAAAGAAACTGACACTGTCCCTACCTAGAGTTTTCTGTCCCTGGAATAAATGTTTTTTTCAGCACAATATAGCACAAGGACAATTAACTCACTGTCCTTACAGGTCCCTGGAAACAAGGACTTGCAGAGTGAAAGAAAAAAAATACTCTCCCTACCTACAGTTTTCTGTCCCTAGAAAAAAATGTTTTTTTTAATCACAATATAGCAAAAGGACAATTCACTCACTGTCCTTCCAGGTCCCTGGAAACAAGGACTTGCAGAGTGAAAGAAACTGACACTGTCCCTACCTAGAGTTTTCTGTCCCTAGAATAAATGTTTTTTTTAATCACAATATAGCAAAAGGACAATTCACTCACTGTCCTTCCAGGTCCCTGGAAACAAGGACTTGCAGAGTGAAAGAAACTGACACTGTCCCTACCTAGAGTTTTCTGTCCCTAGAATAAATGTTTTTTTTAATCACAATATAGCAAAAGGACAATTCACTCACTGTCCTTCCAGGTCCCTGGAAACAAGGACTTGCAGAGTGAAAGAAACTGACACTGTCCCTACCTAGAGTTTTCTGTCCCTAGAATAAATGTTTTTTTTAATCACAATATAGCAAAAGGACAATTCACTCACTGTCCTTCCAGGTCCCTGGAAACAAGGACTTGCAGAGTGAAAGAAACTGACACTGTCCCTACCTAGAGTTTTCTGTCCCTAGAATAAATGTTTTTTTTTAAGCACACTATAGCAGAAGCACAAAACACACTGACACTCTCCCTACCTATCCTTCTCTTTCCCTAAACTAAAGGAATCCAGGTTAAGCAAGAAAGAAATAACAGTCACTGTCCCTGCCTATGCTACTCTATCCCTGCTCCGGAACACACTACACTAGGCCGCCGTGCTGGCGGCCTTTTATAGTGTGGGGCGTGTACTAAACACCCTCAGCAATAATTGGCCACAGGCATCCTGCCTGTGGCCAATCATTGCTCTCCTCGCTGCCGGCGCTGTGATTGGCCAAGCATGCGGGGTCACAGTGCATGCTTGGCCAATCACAGCGCCTGGATGACACTGCGATGGCGTAGTGCATTGTGGGCCGTTCGCGTCACTCGAATTTGGCGCGAACGGCCCAAATCGTTCGATCTTCGTCGAACGATCGAACAGCCAATGTTCGAGTCGAACGTATGTTCGACTCGAACACGAAGCTCATCCCTAGTCCCTACCTAGAGTTTTCTGTCCCTAGAATAAATGTTTTTTTTAAGCACAATATAGCACAAGGACAATTAACTCACTGTCCTTACAGGTCCCTGGAAACAAGGACTTGCAGAGTGAAAGAAAAAAAACACTCTCCCTACCTACAGTTTTCTGTCCCTAGAATAAATGTTTTTTTTAATCACAATATAGCACAAGGAAAATTAACTCACTGTCCTTACAGGTCCCTGGAAACAAGGACTTGCAGAGTGAAAGAAACTGACACTGTCCCTACCTAGAGTTTTCTGTCCCTAGAATAAATGTTTTTTTTAAGCACAATATAGCACAAGGACAATTAACTCACTGTCCTTACAGGTCCCTGGAAACAAGGACTTGCAGAGTGAAAGAAAAAAAACACTCTCCCTACCTACAGTTTTCTGTCCCTAGAAAAAATGTTTTTTTTAATCACAATATAGCACAAGGAAAATTAACTCACTGTCCTTACAGGTCCCTGGAAACAAGGACTTGCAGAGTGAAAGAAACTGACACTGTCCCTACCTAGAGTTTTCTGTCCCTAGAATAAATGTTTTTTTTAATCACAATATAGCACAAGGAAAATTAACTCACTGTCCTTACAGGTCCCTGGAAACAAGGACTTGCAGAGTGAAAGAAACTGACACTGTCCCTACCTAGAGTTTTCTGTCCCTAGAATAAATGTTTTTTTTAATCACAATATAGCACAAGGAAAATTAACTCACTGTCCTTACAGGTCCCTGGAAACAAGGACTTGCAGAGTGAAAGAAACTGACACTGTCCCTACCTAGAGTTTTCTGTCCCTAGAATAAATGTTTTTTTTAAGCACAATATAGCACAAGGACAATTAACTCACTGTCCTTACAGGTCCCTGGAAACAAGGACTTGCAGAGTGAAAGAAAAAAAAACACTCTCCCTACCTACAGTTTTCTGTCCCTAGAAAAAATGTTTTTTTTAATCACAATATAGCACAAGGAAAATTAACTCACTGTCCTTACAGGTCCCTGGAAACAAGGACTTGCAGAGTGAAAGAAAAAAAACACTCTCCCTACCTACAGTTTTCTGTCCCTAGAAAAAATGTTTTTTTTAATCACAATATAGCACAAGGAAAATTAACTCACTGTCCTTACAGGTCCCTGGAAACAAGGACTTGCAGAGTGAAAGAAAAAAAACACTCTCCCTACCTACAGTTTTCTGTCCCTAGAAAAAATGTTTTTTTTAATCACAATATAGCACAAGGAAAATTAACTCACTGTCCTTACAGGTCCCTGGAAACAAGGACTTGCAGAGTGAAAGAAAAAAAAACACTCTCCCTACCTACAGTTTTCTGTCCCTAGAAAAAATGTTTTTTTTAATCACAATATAGCACAAGGAAAATTAACTCACTGTCCTTACAGGTCCCTGGAAACAAGGACTTGCAGAGTGAAAGAAACTGACACTGTCCCTACCTAGAGTTTTCTGTCCCTAGAATAAATGTTTTTTTTAATCACAATATAGCACAAGGAAAATTAACTCACTGTCCTTACAGGTCCCTGGAAACAAGGACTTGCAGAGTGAAAGAAACTGACACTGTCCCTACCTAGAGTTTTCTGTCCCTAGAATAAATGTTTTTTTTAAGCACAATATAGCACAAGGACAATTAACTCACTGTCCTTACAGGTCCCTGGAAACAAGGACTTGCAGAGTGAAAGAAAAAAAACACTCTCCCTACCTACAGTTTTCTGTCCCTAGAAAAAATGTTTTTTTTAATCACAATATAGCACAAGGAAAATTAACTCACTGTCCTTACAGGTCCCTGGAAACAAGGACTTGCAGAGTGAAAGAAAAAAAACACTCTCCCTACCTACAGTTTTCTGTCCCTAGAAAAAATGTTTTTTTTAATCACAATATAGCACAAGGAAAATTAACTCACTGTCCTTACAGGTCCCTGGAAACAAGGACTTGCAGAGTGAAAGAAACTGACACTGTCCCTACCTAGAGTTTTCTGTCCCTAGAATAAATGTTTTTTTTAAGCACAATATAGCACAAGGACAATTAACTCACTGTCCTTACAGGTCCCTGGAAACAAGGACTTGCAGAGTGAAAGAAAAAAAACACTCTCCCTACCTACAGTTTTCTGTCCCTAGAAAAAATGTTTTTTTTAATCACAATATAGCACAAGGAAAATTAACTCACTGTCCTTACAGGTCCCTGGAAACAAGGACTTGCAGAGTGAAAGAAAAAAAAACACTCTCCCTACCTACAGTTTTCTGTCCCTAGAAAAAATGTTTTTTTTAATCACAATATAGCACAAGGAAAATTAACTCACTGTCCTTACAGGTCACTGGAAACAAGGACTTGCAGAGTGAAAGAAACTGACACTGTCCCTACCTAGAGTTTTCTGTCCCTAGAATAAATGTTTTTTTTAATCACAATATAGCACAAGGAAAATTAACTCACTGTCCTTACAGGTCCCTGGAAACAAGGACTTGCAGAGTGAAAGAAACTGACACTGTCCCTACCTAGAGTTTTCTGTCCCTAGAATAAATGTTTTTTTTAAGCACAATATAGCACAAGGACAATTAACTCACTGTCCTTACAGGTCCCTGGAAACAAGGACTTGCAGAGTGAAAGAAAAAAAACACTCTCCCTACCTACAGTTTTCTGTCCCTAGAAAAAATGTTTTTTTTAATCACAATATAGCACAAGGAAAATTAACTCACTGTCCTTACAGGTCCCTGGAAACAAGGACTTGCAGAGTGAAAGAAAAAAAACACTCTCCCTACCTACAGTTTTCTGTCCCTAGAAAAAATGTTTTTTTTAATCACAATATAGCACAAGGAAAATTAACTCACTGTCCTTACAGGTCCCTGGAAACAAGGACTTGCAGAGTGAAAGAAACTGACACTGTCCCTACCTAGAGTTTTCTGTCCCTAGAATAAATGTTTTTTTTAAGCACAATATAGCACAAGGACAATTAACTCACTGTCCTTACAGGTCCCTGGAAACAAGGACTTGCAGAGTGAAAGAAAAAAAACACTCTCCCTACCTACAGTTTTCTGTCCCTAGAAAAAATGTTTTTTTTAATCACAATATAGCACAAGGAAAATTAACTCACTGTCCTTACAGGTCCCTGGAAACAAGGACTTGCAGAGTGAAAGAAAAAAAACACTCTCCCTACCTACAGTTTTCTGTCCCTAGAAAAAATGTTTTTTTTAATCACAATATAGCACAAGGAAAATTAACTCACTGTCCTTACAGGTCCCTGGAAACAAGGACTTGCAGAGTGAAAGAAACTGACACTGTCCCTACCTAGAGTTTTCTGTCCCTAGAATAAATGTTTTTTTTAAGCACAATATAGCACAAGGACAATTAACTCACTGTCCTTACAGGTCCCTGGAAACAAGGACTTGCAGAGTGAAAGAAACTGACACTGTCCCTACCTAGAGTTTTCTGTCCCTAGAATAAATGTTTTTTTTAAGCACACTATAGCAGAAGCACAAAACACACTGACACTCTCCCTACCTATCCTTCTCTTTCCCTAAACTAAAGGAATCCAGGTTAAGCAAGAAAGAAATAACAGTCACTGTCCCTGCCTATGCTACTCTATCCCTGCTCCGGAACACACTACACTAGGCCGCCGTGCTGGCGGCCTTTTATAGTGTGGGGCGTGTACTAAACACCCTCAGCAATAATTGGCCACAGGCATCCTGCCTGTGGCCAATCATTGCTCTCCTCGCTGCCGGCGCTGTGATTGGCCAAGCATGCGGGGTCACAGTGCATGCTTGGCCAATCACAGCGCCTGGATGACACTGCGATGGCGTAGTGCATTGTGGGCCGTTCGCGTCACTCGAATTTGGCGCGAACGGCCCAAATCGTTCGATCTTCGTCGAACGATCGAACAGCCAATGTTCGAGTCGAACGTATGTTCGACTCGAACACGAAGCTCATCCCTATTCACGACAAAGAACTTCTTCAGGAGCTTGAATATGTGCTCTAAACAAATGAAAATTCGGCATAAGAAACTAATATATGACATGCAATAATCACATATATTCAAAAAAACATAATATTGTAAAGATTTTAAATCTGGTGCATGGGCCAGAACCATGACCAGGTGCAGATCAAGTGATACAGTGGATATGGGGACACATATATATATATAGCAAACCACTGCCCATGGAAACTCTAGATATGGTATATATTCACAATAGGGCCATACAAGTACATGGCCATAGGACAGTATTAGTCAAGGGTAAATCAAAAAACAACAAAATAACTAAGTAACAACAGCTTAGACTTGCTATGGCATAGGATAACCTTAACAGTGACTTGGATGTGTAGGAAAGCTTTGACCCCAAGAAAAAACTGGAAATTTCTATGCAGAGCTGCACCAGGTTTTGCACTCTCCAGTTCTAGTAAATGAACCCCATAATTACATTGTTCACAGCTTGCTGACCAGCCGCCATCATTATACTGTGGCAGGATGGCACGGCTGCGCAAAATCGCCGTAGGTGTACGTCGGCCGCTTTAAGAGCAATAGCCCGCGGCACGACGCCGAAACCGATGCCTGTGGTTGGCAGCCGCAATGTCCGCCGGCCAACCACGATCGCTCCACAGAGAGCCAGAAACGGGGATCTGTTAATGTAAACAAACAGATCCCCATTCTGACAGGGGAGTAGAGAGAGATCGTTCCTAGTGATCAGAAACAGCGATCTCTCTCTACTCCCTGTCAGTCCACTACCCCCACAGTTAGAAACACCTCCCTAGGGAACACTTAACCGCTTGATCGCCCCCTAACGTTAACCCCTTCCCTGCCAGTGTCATTTATACAGTAATAAGCGGCTATTTTTAGCACTGATCGCTGTATAAATGTCACTGCTCCCAAAAAAGTGTCAAAAGTGACCGATCTGTCCACCGCAATGTCGCAGTCCCGCTGATTACCACCATTACTAGTAAAAAAAAGAATAATAAAAATGTTCCCCTATTTTGTAGACACTCTAACTTTTGCGCAAAATAATCAACGTATGCTTATTGCGTTTTTTTTTTTTTTAACCAAAAATATGTAGAAGAATACATATTGGCTTAAACTGATGTAGCACTACCCCGTAGGAGCTGCTGGTTAGTTTTGGGTCTGTACTCTGCCAATCAACCCCAGAAGTTTTGGCTCGAACCCTCCCTTCGCACAACTGGACAACACAATAATTGTGGAACCCACTGGTATTTGGGAACCACAATGATATCATACAGTAATGATAATACAGTGAAATATTGTTACCTTTGCTGGTTACCTGTCCCAACTGTGACAGACAAGATTCCACACAAGTATAGTTTAACCAAGAAGTGTATAGTTTACTTAGTGAATGAGAGAAGTTAGACACAGTCAAACAGTAACAGTTGACTTCACACAGGGCCCTGTGAGAGTCAATGGCATAAGTTCAATAACAGTGAGGTTAACCAATGCAAATTTGAGGCCTGACCTGGGTAAGTAAACAGCAAAGGGATACCTTCAGTGCAATTACGTCAGAACAGAAGCACCTCTCCACCAGGTCTCACCCAGCTCTCTGAAATATGCTAACTGTACAACAAGTTATATAATGGTATGAATTTAATGCTCCTTGTTTCCCCCTAGTGGGTAATTCACACACACGCGTCCTTCTATACTAGTTCAAATGGACAAGCTGAATCCTGCAATAGTTCCTCGTGGTCAACAGTAATCTTCGCTAGCCTTGGTTGGTGCACGTTAATAATTTGTAATCCAGAGGGAAATAGAGTATGATAGAACAGTTAAAGTGTATGATAAGAAGGCACAGATGAACGCTGGTCCTTATCAAAGCACTAACTTTATCCTGGATGCGGAGTAACTTGGCTTACGGTACTGCAGTTTACCGGCAAGCATAAACAAACAAATAAAGTTGTAAAAGTCACCTTCCTCCCCACATGAGGCCTTGTCCCGCTGGGATCCTCCGAAAGGACCCTCTTGGTTCGTGGCCTCCTGACGAGTCGTTGTCCCCGGTCCTCCACTTAGCCAGTCGCACAGCGTTGGTGGATAGGTGACTCTGGATGCTCAGGAGTGTGGAGCTATCCCTCTCCCTGGTCCGATCAGCAGGGATGTAGGTGGGATCCCTCCGACAGGCGGTCCAGCCTCCGTCACTTTAGGCCCAGGCTTTTCCGGCCTAGCCCCTCGCTGCAGGCCTCTTGCTTGATAGAAGGAGATGTCCCAAGAGGCCGAGTGCCCGCCTCCCCTTCCTTTTTAAAGCTTCCCCAGAAGGCTGTGCAATGATGCATTGCACCCTGGTAGCACAGCTGCACTGTGGGCTTTGTAGTCTGTCTAACACCCAAGGCAATGGAGTCTTTGTCTCCCTGTACTGCAAGTTCCATAATGCATTGCTCAATACAGTTAAAATGAACCAGTTGCTGTAATGTCATAATTAAAACACCGGAGGGAGCTGAGTTTCTTCTCAATTCAAACAGTAGTCTATAACCACACTGCAAAGTGGCACCTCGCTACACTGATAAATATTTTTAATTTTTTGGGGGGATATTTATTATAGCAAAAAGTAAAAAATATTGTATTTTTTTTCAAAATTTACAGTCTTTTTGTGATCATAGTGCAAAAAATAACAACCGGAGAGGTGATCAAATACCACCAAAAGAAAGCTCTATTTGTGGGAAAAAAGGAAATACATTTTGTTTGTGTACAACCTTGCATGACCGCGCAATTGTCAGTTAAAGCGACGGAGTGCCGTATCGCAAAAAATGGCCTGTCATTAAGGGGGTAAATCCTTCCAGGGCTGAAGTGGTTAAAGGTAAAGAGTCATCTGTCAAACTATAGTAAA
The DNA here is from genome assembly GCA_029206835.1 of Rana muscosa. NCBI lineage: Eukaryota > Metazoa > Chordata > Amphibia > Anura > Ranidae > Rana > Rana muscosa. The sequence goes on along the minus strand of CM055122.1, from coordinate 86,099,800 downwards.
AATATTTCTGCCTGGAGTTTAGCTTTAAAAAAAATATTAGGAAATAAAATAAAAGTAAACCTGCAAGAGAGTGATGCCATTGCTTTGAATTAGCAGAGGCAGGGATACTAGACCACTGGAATATTCGAGCAAAAGTTAAGCTGTTCAAATAGTGTTTACTATAAGCTTCAGTATTTGGGATGGACTTGATTTCAGTTTTTAGAAAGCTCTTCTAATAGAAAACATCCTTTAAAAAGGAACCCACTGCTAGTGATGAGCCGAACACCCCCGGGTTCGGTTCGCACCAGAACCCGCGAACGGACCGAAAGTTCGAACGAACATTAGAACCCTATTAAATACAATGGATGCGAACGTTCGAATTCTAAAGTGCTAATTATAACAACTATTATGCATGTTATTGTCATAAATAGGGTTTGGGAACCCGGGTTCTGCACCAGGGGACATGTATCAATGCAAAAAGAAGTTTTAAAAACGGTCGTTTTTCGGGAGCAGTCATTTTAATGATGCATAAAGTGAAAAAAAAAAAGTCAAATATTCCTTTAAATATCGTACCTGGGGGGTGTCTAAAGTATGCCTGTGAAGTGCCACGTGTTTCCCGTGTTTAGAACTGTCCCTGCACAAAATGACACTTCTAAAGGAAAAAAAAAGCCATTTAAAACTGCTTGCGGCTTTAATGTAATGTCTGGTCCCGGTAATATGGATGAAATTCTTTAAGAAAAATGGCATAGCTACCCCATGACCCCCCCCCCTACCCCAGCCCATTACCAGCCCCTTTGGGTCTTGTATGGATATTAAGGGGAACCCCGCACATAAAATAAAAAAGGCCCTATATACTCTGAACAGCCGTATACAGGCGGTGCATACAAGACAGGGACTGTAGGTTTGTTCTTATGTAGAATCTGTTTGTAATTTTGAACAGGTACATTGTTGAAGTGTAGCTCCAGCCCAAAAATCTATTTTTAAACTTTTTGGGAAACATAGGTAAGGGTTATCACCCCTGTAACATTTGTTTTGCTGTCTGTGCCCCTGTTCAGAACATTTCACCTCACTTTCCGTCCCAATGACAACTGTTTTTGAAATGTGGTGTTTTTCTTGAAACAAGGATTGCTGATAAAGCATCAGTACAGATGAGACCCCTTTCTCCCATATTTATTCTTACAGGAGAGAATTTTCCTTTCTAGGGGTAGATTTCCTCTCACTTCCTGTTGTCTTCTTTCGTTTGCAAGTAGGAGTCGTTTGTAAGTTGGATGTTTGAAAGTAGGGACCTGCCATATATACTCTGCAGAAATAGGCCCCTTAGTTGTTGGTGTTGGCACAACACTGTAAGCACTCAGTTACTCTTGGTTGGTGCTGGAACGCCCTGCTGTCAACTATTATATCAGGAATTTTAATTACATATAATTGTTGAACAGTGGTAGTAAAAATTGGGGCTTTGATGGTGGTGCTGGTGCCACAACACTGTAAGCCCTGACAGTTACTCTTGGTGGGTGCAGCAATGGGCCCTGCTGTGAATTATTAGATCAAGAATTGTAATTACATGCCCCTTTTGAACAGGGGCTGAAAAATTGGGCCTTTCGTGGTGGTGGTGGTGGTGGCGTTGCCACAAGACTGTAAGCCCTCAGAGTTACTCTTGGTGGGTGCAGCAATGGACCCTGCTGTGAATTATTAGATCAAGAATTGTAATTGCATGCCCCTGTTGAACAGGGGCTGAAAAATTGGGCCTTAGGCACTGGTGGCACAACACTACAACCCCTCACAGATACTGTACTTGGAGCACAGCAATGAGCCCTGTTGCAAAGTATTGCTTCAAAAATTGTAATGACACGCCCCTGTTAAACAGGGGCTGAAAAATTGGGCCTTAGGCACTGGTGCCACAACACTCCAACCCCTCACAGATACTGTACTTGGAGCACAGCAATGAGCCCTATGGCAAATTATTGCTAAAAAAATTGTAATTACACGCCCCTGTAAAACAGGGGCTGAAAAATTGGGCCTTAGCCACTGGTGGCGACACCCATAAACAAAAATGATCTTCCAAGCTATCATCATCAATCGTATCATTGAGGACTCGGAGGAGGAGGATAGCCAGTCAACATAACAGCACAGGCACTCAGCATCAGCATCAGTCTTGAAGGGATGTGACATGTTAAAATCAATTAGTCTGTTATATCAGCATCAGGTGTGTGGTAGCTGGTGGTGATCCAAGACTGGTTCATCTTGATGAAAGTCAGTCGATCAACCGAGTCGGTGGACAGGCGCACCCTGTGATCCGTGACAAATCCTCCAGCAGCACTGAATGTGCGTTCCGAAAGAACGCTGGATGCAGGACAGGCCAGTAGCTCAATTGCATACTGTGCAAGCTCTGCCCAGTGATCCATCCTCAAGACCCAGTAAGCCAGAGGATTTTCGGTGGGGAAGGTGTCCAAGTCTGACCTTGCCCCTAGATATTCCTGCACCATGTTTATCAGACGCTGGCGATGGTTGCTGGAACCGATCATACTTTGGGGCTGCGGACTAAAGAATTGTCTGAACGCATCGGTCAGACGGCCACCTTCCCCACCGCTCCTTCTTTGACTGGCCGAAGCCTCAGCAACTCGTTGTCCAGGACCAGGAGTTTGTAACCTCCCAGTCTCTGGGAACGCGTTGCACAGACCTTTCTGCAAGGCCTCCCGGAGTTGTCTCATCCTCTGCTCCCTCTGCGACGGTAACATAAGGTCCGCAACCTTACCCTTGTACCGTGGATCAAGGAGAGTGGCCAGCCAGTAATGGTCCCTCTCCTTGATCCGAAGAATACGAGGATCCTTCTGCAGACTTTGCAGGATCAGGGAGGCCATGCAGCGTAGGTTTGCTGAGGCATTCGCTCCGGAGTCCTCTGGGTCACTAAGGACGACATGATCCGCAGCCACCTCCTCCCAGCCACGTACAAGTCCACTGGTTTCTTGGGACTGTAAATCATCCCTAAAAGACTGCTGCTGATGATGCTGAGTGCCAGCCTCCACCTCCATGCTGACACAATCCTCCTCCTCCTCCTCCTCCTCCTCCTCCTCCTCTTCCTGTGCGATGGGTGGGACAGAAGGAACACTGTCTGGGTAAAGGGGGCCTTGAGAGGCAAGGAAGTCCTCCTCTTCCTGCCTCTGTTCTGCCTCAAGTGCCCTGTCCATTATTCCACGCAACGTGTGCTCCAACAGGTGGACAAGAGGTACAGTGTCACTGATGCATGCACTGTCACTGCTCACCATCCTCGTGGCCTCCTCAAATGGTGCCAGGACAGTGCATGCATCCCTGATCATGCCCCACTGGCGTGGAGAAAAAAAACCAAGCTCCCCTGACCCTGTCCTGGTGCCGTAGTCGCACAGGTACTCATTGATGGCCCTCTGCTGCGTGTGCAGCCGCTGCAGCATGGCCAACGTTGAGTTCCACCTGGTGGGCATGTCACATATAAGGCGGTTCTTGGGCAGGTTCAACTCCTTTTGCAGCTCAGCCAGGCGAGCACTGGCATTATAAGATCTGCGGAAATGCACACAGACTTTCCTGGCCTGCCTCAGGACATCCTGTAAGCCCGGGTACCTGCCCAAGAACCGCTGCACCACCAGGTTAAGGACGTGAGCCACACAGGGCACATGGGTCAGTTGTCCCTGTCGGAGGGCGGAGAGGAGGTTGGTGCCATTGTCGCAAACCACCATTCCTGGCTTAAGCTGGCGTGGCGTCAACCACCTCTCGGCCTGGCCCTGCAGAGCAGACAGGACCTCTGCCCCAGTGTGGCTTCTGTCCCCCAAACACACCAGCGCAAGCACGGCATGGCATCTTTTTGCCTGCGTACTTGCGTAGCCCCGTGAACGGCTACGGAGCACCGCTGGTTCATAGGACAAACCACAGGAAGAGGCCATGGAGGAAGAAGAAGAGGAGGGGGTGGAGGAGAGAGGTGTGTCACAACCAGTAGTAGCATTTTGGAGGCGTGGCGGTGGGACAACCTCCAACACTACTGCACCTTGTCCTGCATCCTTCCCAGCTGCCAAAAGAGTGACCCAATGGGCCGTGAAAGAAAGGTAACGTCCCTGTCCATGCCTGCTGGACCATGAGTCAGCGGTAATATGCACCTTACCGCTGACCGCCCTGTCCAGCGAGGCCAAGACATTGCCTTCCACATGCCGGTAGAGAGCCGGAATAGCCTTCCGTGAGAAAAAGTGGCGTTTGGGAACCTGCCACTGAGGAACCGCACATTGCACAAACTCACGGAAGGGGGCCGAGTCTACCAACTGAAAAGGCAGCAGTTGAAGCGCTAGCAATTTAGCCAAGCTAGCATTCAACCGCTGGGCATGTGGATGGCTGGGAGTGAACTTCTTTCGACGGTCCAGCAGCTGGGGCAGGGAAATTTGCCTGCTAGAATCGGACGTCGGTGTACTGCTAGCAGAGTGGCCGCAAGTACTTGGCTGTGACACACCTAATTCTACACCTTCATTCCTCTCAGTGCATGTTTCAGAGAGGACTGAAGTTATAGTGGGGTTGGAGATCCCAGCTGATGCGGTGCAAGGAGAGGTCCGCTTTGTTCTTTGGTGTGGGTCTTTGAGGTAGGCTTGCCAACGAGCTGCATGGCAGGTCAACATATGTCTGGTCAGGCATGTGGTACCCAAGCGGCTGATGTTTTGGCCACGCGATATACGCTTGAGACATATGTTGCAAACAGCAGCTGTGCGATCTGATGCACTAGCCTCAAAAAAGGCCCACACCAAAGAACTTTTTGAATGACGGGCAGAGGCAGCGCCCTGCACAGGCGGAGCTCTGCGGTGTGATTCCGTCGGTGTACTGCCCTTACGCTGGCCACCAAAGGGCATCCTGCCTCGTTGGAGATGTGCCTCCTCCTCATCCTCCTCCTCCTCCTCTCTCCTATTAGGCACCCACGTGGAGTCAGTGACCTCATCATCACCTCCCTCCTCATCACTGGAGCCAATCTGGCAGTATGCTGCAGCTGCTGGAACATGACTGCCAGATTGGTGTCCTTCTTGAGCATCCCCTCTGTCTGCTCTCACGCTACTGCCTTCCTCTAGCTGGGTTTCATCATCAGACCCTTCGAAACGCTGGGCATCCTCCTGGAGCATGTACCCAACACTGTGCTGAAACAGTTCGGGGGACTCCTCAGGAGGAGGACATGGTGGGTCTAGGGAAGGAGTGACTGATGATGAGTCTGACATTGATACCAGGGAAGAGGACGCTTTGGCAGCTGCTTTTCCAGTACCCTGAGCCTGGGTGAGAGAGGATGAGGAGGAGGAGGAGGGCTTGGTCATCCACTCTACCAAGTCTTCGGCATGATGTGGCTCAACATGTCCAGCTGCCGAAAAGAAGGACAAGCGTGTCCCATGGCCATGTGCTGATGACAATGCACCGCGTCCACGACCAGCACTGTTGCCCCCAGACACAGAGCCTGCTTGCCCTCTTTTATTGCCTCCTGACTGTCTGCCTCTCCTTGTTTGCCTTCCAGACATTCTAATAGATGGCCTGCAGGGAGATGGGAAAAAAGCAATAAGGGCTACCTTCAGGTGTCCTTCTCTGTCCCTTGAAACAAGGACTTTGACAGTGAAAGAAACTGACACACTCTCCCTACCTACAGTTTTCTGTCCCTAGAAAAAATGTTTTTTTTAAGCACAATTTAGCACAAGGAGAATTCACTCACTGTCCTTCCAGGTCCCTGGAAACAAGGACTTTGACAGTGAAAGAAACTGACACACTCTCCCTACCTACAGTTTTCTGTCCCTAGAAAAAATGTTTTTTTTAAGCACAATTTAGCACAAGGAGAATTCACTCACTGTCCTTCCAGGTCCCTGGAAACAAGGACTTTTACAGTGAAAGAAACTGACACACTCTCCCTACCTACAGTTTTCTGTCCCTAGAAAAAATGTTTTTTTTTAAGCACAATTTAGCACAAGGAGAATTCACTCACTGTCCTTCCAGGTCCCTGGAAACAAGGACTTTGACAGTGAAAGAAACTGACACACTCTCCCTACCTACAGTTTTCTGTCCCTAGAAAAAATGTTTTTTTTAAGCACAATTTAGCACAAGGAGAATTCACTCACTGTCCTTCCAGGTCCCTGGAAACAAGGACTTTGACAGTGAAAGAAACTGACACACTCTCCCTACCTACAGTTTTCTGTCCCTAGAAAAAATGTTTTTTTTAAGCACAATTTAGCACAAGGAGAATTCACTCACTGTCCTTCCAGGTCCCTGGAAACAAGGACTTTGACAGTGAAAGAAACTGACACACTCTCCCTACCTACAGTTTTCTGTCCCTAGAAAAAATGTTTTTTTTAAGCACAATTTAGCACAAGGAGAATTCACTCACTGTCCTTCCAGGTCCCTGGAAACAAGGACTTTGACAGTGAAAGAAACTGACACACTCTCCCTACCTACAGTTTTCTGTCCCTAGAAAAAATGTTTTTTTTAAGCACAATTTAGCACAAGGAGAATTCACTCACTGTCCTTCCAGGTCCCTGGAAACAAGGACTTTGACAGTGAAAGAAACTGACACACTCTCCCTACCTACAGTTTTCTGTCCCTAGAAAAAATGTTTTTTTTAAGCACAATTTAGCACAAGGAGAATTCACTCACTGTCCTTCCAGGTCCCTGGAAACAAGGACTTTGACAGTGAAAGAAACTGACACACTCTCCCTACCTACAGTTTTCTGTCCCTAGAAAAAATGTTTTTTTTAAGCACAATTTAGCACAAGGAGAATTCACTCACTGTCCTTCCAGGTCCCTGGAAACAAGGACTTTGACAGTGAAAGAAACTGACACACTCTCCCTACCTACAGTTTTCTGTCCCTAGAAAAAATGTTTTTTTTAAGCACAATTTAGCACAAGGAGAATTCACTCACTGTCCTTCCAGGTCCCTGGAAACAAGGACTTTGACAGTGAAAGAAACTGACACACTCTCCCTACCTACAGTTTTCTGTCCCTAGAAAAAATGTTTTTTTTAAGCACAATTTAGCACAAGGAGAATTCACTCACTGTCCTTCCAGGTCCCTGGAAACAAGGACTTTGACAGTGAAAGAAACTGACACACTCTCCCTACCTACAGTTTTCTGTCCCTAGAAAAAATGTTTTTTTTAAGCACAATATAGCACAAGCACAAAACACACTGACACTCTCCCTACCTATCCTTCTCTTTCCCTAAACTAAAGGAATCCAGGTTAAGCAAGAAAGAAATAAATGTCACTGTCCCTGCCTATGCTTGTCTTTCCCTGCTCCGGAACACACTACACTAGGCCGCCGTGCTGGCGGCCTTTTATAGTGTGGGGCGTGTACTAAACACCCTCAGCAATAATTGGCCACAGGCATCCTGCCTGTGGCCAATCATTGCTCTCCTCGCTGCCGGCGCTGTGATTGGCCAAGCATGCGGGGTCACAGTGCATGCTTGGCCAATCACAGCGCCTGGATGACACTGCGATGGCGTAGTGCATTGTGGGCCGTTCGCGTCACTCGAATTTGGCGCGAACGGCCCAAATCGTTCGATCTTCGTCGAACGATCGAACAGCCGATGTTTCGAGTCGAACGTATGTTCGACTCGAACACGAAGCTCATCCCTACCCACTGCATGAATAAGGAAAGCAGATTTGAAAAGAGTACACTTTCCCTATGTGAACTTCCTTGCTACAGTCCTGCTCAGTCATAATACAAGAATGCCTTACTTTCATTGCCATGTGTGTTGTTAACAGTGGCACTGGAAAATCAGCAATTTGTTAAGCTTTTTGGAGTGTCAAAATCACAAATCTCCCCTTGATTAGCTTTCCGTAGTAATGACCTGAATATGTAAAACTGAGTGATAATAAGTAGTAACGCATGAGTAACCACAAGGCTGAATCAGGGTGATTTTATGGCTCACACTCGTGTTGAATAAAACAACTCTGGAAAATGTAATATTATTTATAGTTCGCCTGCATCTCGTGATAGCTTAGTTATATCAGTCTAAAAACGTGCAGCTGTTTGAAGGTTTATAGAGCGTTGTTGTCCTATAAACTTTCACAAATGTGTTTTGGAGAAATATATAATGCCTTTACGTTAGCTGTGTCTATCGAGCCTTTGTAGCAGAAATAAATGCAACCTTCCATTTTATGGCTGCCCCATAAATTATTCACAGCATGTGAAATTTCTGCACTGGTGACCATTATTTTTATTTACAAGCTGCCCCCCAAACTAGTAAAAATAACACAGATCTATGTCAAGGCATCAGGCAGATCTGCGGCATTGTCCATACAAGAGTTTAGCACAGTTCAACAGTATTGTTGAACTTGCAATTATGCTACCCGGAAATTAAAAAATGGTGTTTAGTAATCTTATAGTATATATTACCGCAACAATTCATATTTCTGATATGTGTCTGTTGTACCATGTACTTGTATGAAAAAGTATCCTGTTCTCTTTGCATTGCTTCCTTTGTGTGATCCAGCCAGCCCCCCTGCTTTCCTATTTCACACTGACCATGCCAACATATTTATCTATCCACCCATCCACCCAGTGTGGTAGTTTGCTTCTTTGTATTCTGCTTGGTAGCTGGAATGCCCCCCTGTACAGGTCCTCACTGGGAGGATCAGTGTAATGCTGTTTCTCTGTCTCCTGCTGACACACCCCCAGTAGGGATGAGCTTCGAGTTCGAGTCAAACTCATGTTCGACTCGAACATTGCCTGTTCGCCGAACAACGAACAAGTTGGGGTGTTCGCGGCAAATTCGAAAAGTCTATGGGAGAAATCTAAAGTGCTAATTATAAAGGCTTATATGCAAGTTATTGTCCTAAAAAGTGTTTGGGGACCTGGGTCCTGCCCCAGGGGACATGTATCAATGCAAAAAAAAGTTTTAAAAACTGACTTTTTTTTAGGAGCAGTGATTTTACTAATGCTTAAAGTGAAACAATAAAAGTGAAACATTCCTTTAAATTTCGTACCTGGGGGGTGTGTATGATATGCATGTAAAGTGGCGCATGTTTCCCGTGCTTAGAACTGTCCCTGCACAAAGTGTCATTTTTGAAGGAAAAAAAGTCATTTAAAACTCACTCGCGGCTATTAATGAATTGTCGGCTTTTATCAATACATAGAAAAGTCATTGATAAAAAAAAAAAAAAAGCGTGGGGGTTCCCCCAAATTCAATTACCAGGCCCTTCAGGTCTGGAATGGATATTAAGGGGAACCCTGCCGCAAATTTAAAAAAAAATGGCGTGCGGTTCCCCCTAAATATCCATACCAGGCCCTTCAGATCTGACGTGGATTTTAAGGGGAACTCCACCCCAAATGTAAAAAAAAAATGGTGTGGAGTCCCCCCAAAAATCCATACCAGACCCTTATCCGAGCACGCAACCTGGCCGGCTGCAGGGGAAGAGGGGGGGACGAGAGAGCGCCCCCTCCTCCCTCCTGAACCGTACCAGGCCACATGCCCTCAACATGGGGAGGATGTCCCCATGTTGATGGGGACAAGGGCCTCATCCCCACAACCCTTGCCCGGTGGTTGTGGGGGTCTGCGGGCAGGGGGTTTATCGGAATCTGGAAGACCCCTTTAACAAAGGGGACCCCCAGATCCCGGCCCCCCTATGTGAATTGGTAAGGGGTACATTGTACCCCTACCATTTCACAAAGAAAGTGTCAAAATTTTTTAAATAAAAACACACCAACACCTTGGAAAAGTCCTTTATTAAAAAAAAAAAAAAAAAAAAAAAATTCCAGCGATGAAATCCAGTGTCCCGCGGCGATCCCGATGTCCAGCCTCCGCCGTGTTTTAAATGTATAGACCCGCCCCTTCTAAAGTTCCCCATCAGGTCCGCTCAGCGGACCAGATGCGGAACGTGAGAAGGGGCGGGTCTATTCATGTATTACACAGTGAAGGAAGTTCCCCATCAGGTCCGCTCTACGAGAGGGCGGACCTGATGGGAACTTCCTTCACTGTGTAATGCGTGAATAGACCCGCCCCTTCTCATGTTCCGCATCTGGTCCGCTGAGCGGACCTGATGGGGAACTTTAGAAGGGGCGGGTCTATTCACGTATTACACAGTGAAGGAAGTTCCCATCAGGTCCGCCCCCTCGGTATGTCAGACCCCGCCTACATCATTGGCCTGAGCGGGGAACTTTCTTCACTGTGTAATTTAAATTTACACAGTGAAGGAAGTTCCCCATCAGGTCCGCTCAGGCCAATGACGTAGGCGCGGTCTGACATACCGAGGGGGCGGACCTGATGGGGAACTCCCTTCACTGTGTAATTCATGTATAGACCCGCCCCTTCTCGCGTTCCGCATCTGGTCCGCTGAGCGGACCTGATGGGGAACTTTAGAAGGGGCGGGTCTATACATTTAAAACACGGCGGAGGAAGTTCCCCATCAGGTCCGCTCAGGCACAACCAATGATGGACAGCGCAGGACATCGGGATCGCCGCGGGACACTGGATTTCATCGCTGGAATGTTTTTTTTTTTTTTTTTTTTTTTTTTTTAATAAAGGACTTTTCCAAGGTGTTTGTGTGTTTTTATTTACATTTTTTTTACACTTTCTTCGTGAAATGGTAGGGGTACAATGTACCTCTTACCAATTCACATAGGGGGGGCCGGGATCTGGGGGTCCCCTTTGTTAAAGGAGTCTTCCAGATTCCGATAAGCCCCCCGCCCGAAGACCCCAACAACCACCGGGCAAGGGTTGTGGGGATGAGGCCCTTGTCCCCATCAACATGGGGACATCCTCCCCATGTTGAGGGCATGTGGCCTGGTACGGTTCAGGAGGGAGGGGGGGCCGCTCTCTCGTCCCCCCCTCTTCCCCTGCGGCCGGCCAGGTTGCGTGCTCGGATAAGGGTCTGGTATGGACTTTTGGGGGGACTCCATGCCATTTTTTTTTTTTTTGGGGTGGAGTTCCCCTTAAAATCCATGCCAGATCTGAAGGGCCTGGTATGGATATTTAGGGGTAACCATACGCCATTTTTTTTTTTAATTTGCGGCGGGGTTCCCCTTAATATCCATTCCAGACCTGAAGGGCCTGGTAATTGAATTTGGGGGAACCCCCACGCTTTTTTTTTTTTTTATCAATGACTTTTCTATGTATTGATAAAAGCCGACAATTCATTAATAGCCGCGAGTGAGTTTTAAATGACTTTTTTTCCTTCAAAAATGACACTTTGTGCAGGGACAGTTCTAAGCACGGGAAACATGCGCCACTTTACATGCATATCATACACACCCCCCAGGTACGAAATTTAAAGGCAAATTTCACTTTTATTTTTTCATTTTAAGCATTATTAAAATCCCCGCTCCCGTAAAAACGTCAATTTTTTTAACTTTTTTTTGCATTGATACATGTCCTCTGGGGCAGGACCCGGGTCCCCAAACACTTTTTAGGACAATAAATTGCATATTAGCCTTTATAATTAGCACTTTAGATTTCGAACGTTCGAGTCCATTGTATTTAATAGGGTTCTAAAGTTCACGTAAACATTCTGTCTGTTCGCAGGTTCTGGTGCGAACCGAACAGGGGGGTGTTCGTCTCATCCCTGACCCCCAGCAATCTCTATCCCCAGCTCTCTAAGCCCCTTATGCAGCTGAAAAAGGAGGTCATGTTATCACTCATAAAAAAGGTATTTTATATATATATATATATATATATATATATATATATATATATATATATATATACATGTAGCGGGTGGTTGCTACTAGTTACTATTATCCACCATATCACCCTGCTGCCAGACCTCCATATATCACTCTCAGAGACAATGAACATTCATTTTGCTTTGTTTTGTTTTTGTTTATTTAGGGGATATAACTTGGTTGGGGAAAGGGGATATGGGATGCCCATAGAACAGATCACTTTGCCATCATAGTTACAGAATCATTGAATGAATTGAGCTTTGAAGAACTGATGGACTCTAACATTCACAATCTCTTCCCCTGCATCTACTCCTGCAGGTCGTTACTCCTCCTCTGCACCACTCCCGCAGACTATTACTCCCAGGACTCTTCTTCTCCTGCACAAAACTTCACTGTGCAATGCTAGTCTCTCCGCCCCATCATCTTCACATTACACAAGGGATCACTCTGAATGGTCCTAAGTATTTGCTGAACTTGTTGGATTATTTATAGGCCAGGGGCCTGCAGTACCCCTTCTTGGTGGCCTAGAATTTAGCAGCTTTGAAGAGTTGGTGGACTAATGATCTCAGCTAGCCAGACCTGCAAATCCTGCGCCCACAGGCCCCATCGATTTGACACATAACCCCACAGTCTCTTCTCTGGCCTTGCACCCAGCTCCCCTGGCATGCCTCTTCCAGATATCCACTGTGCCTCACTCACCGACCCAGCTCCAGGGCTTCTCCGCCGAGGTGCACACCCCCCCAGATGGGGATGGGCCTCCTGCTGTGATCTAACACTCCATTCTTCACTTCTCCCAGCCGACAACCCCCCTCCAGTGAGCTGGACCTGAGCTTTTGAAGGAGGCCTGCCCCCTGCCAATTCCAGTTGGGGATTGGTCAGGGCTCCTCACATGAGCGCCATGTCACTCCAATTCTCAACCCTAATCCTCTTCCAGAACATTCTCACTGGAAGCAGGGGAGGCGCCCAAGAACTGAAGCACAGATGGTCACACCCACTGTTACACTAACCACTCCCTGCCCCCAGATCAAAAACAAGCAGGCCTAGCATGCAGCATAGGCCTGCCTAAATTTACCTGCCTGGCAGCTATCACCAAAATCCTCACCTTTAACACCTACCTATGGTAGAGGGCGCTACACACACATACACAGTATATACAGTATGTACTCACAAAAACATTTTGCCTTTCATTTCTATTTTAGACTGAATGTGCTGTTTTATAAGACAAGGGTTCACATATACTTTAAAAGATTGCTCCCCCCCCCCCCCCTTAAAAAAAATGCCTTTCAATAACAGAGTGAGATTAGCATAGCACTGAGCAAAATTTAAGCAGCCCTGCAGGCAAAAAAAAAAAAAGAAGTGACTTGATTTACTGAACATCTACCTCCGTGGGCCCATTTTATTCTGGAATACACTAGCACTGGCTGTCAGAATTTGGGAACAGTGCTTACATATGATTTGCTGCAAAGGCTGTTTGGCCAACAATTTTCGGGCTGGCTTCTTTGACAAAAGTTGATTCAGTAATCGACTTTTGTTAGGCCGGCAGGACAGCGACAATTTCAGCCCATTACTTCAAATCAACCAGAATTCTAACTTTGTATGGTTTTAACATGCTCTATACCTTTAGTAAATCACCCAAAGTGTTTTAGCAACTAACTTTGTTTATTTATTCTCCAAATTTAAAGGCTCTAAAGCAAAAGTTAGAGTGATATGGGTGGGACAAACTACAACACTTCTGGGGATGATAAGGTTGGGATTCCTTCGATTTTTTAATCAAAGGATGTCAGGCCAGAAAGGGGCCACACACAGTGCACATTTCACAGTGTATGCCAGCTTCAAGTGATTGTACCTTTTAAGACAAGCCATACTGTTTAAAATATAAATGAAAGGCAAAACATTTGTGTATTGATATAAAAAAAAACATTATAAATACCTTTTTTCCCATTTTTGTATAAGTGATCACATTTCCTCTGTTTTCAGTTGCATAAGAGCTGGGGGAGGAGAAGCAGCAGCACACTGAGCTTCTAGTGAAAGGCTGTGCAGGGGAGACATGTCAGCACAAGTCTGATTATTGGAGGAGAGCAGGCCAAGTTCCCAGCACAGCTAGAGAACTGACTATGGTGTGATCTCTTGCTTAGTGCGATCAGTTTTTAATAGGAAAGCAGAGGGAATGGCAGGAACACCAGCGATTTCACACAAAGGAAGCCATACAAAGGGCAGAGGACACATTCTCATACAAGTACTTGGTAGAGCAGGCACATATAGGGAATATGAAATGATGGGGTAAACAACACTTTAACTGCCCTTTTCTTTTGGTCCCCTACCTATTCAGTTTTAGTTTTGCCTGTTTATTCAAACTGGTTACTATATTGTAAGGGATGTCACTGACAAAGGCACTGATGTATAAATAAAAACAAGAAAAATACACTAGGGTAGATTTATGAAAAAAAACTTGGTTGCGTTCACTTCAAAAACCCAATGTGCAGGGGAGGGCCTGGCTAGTGCATGAGCTAAATGGTCACACAGCTTGAGTGCTCTGCTCTTACTTTAGCACTACATCCCACTAGCATTGCCTCAAGACACTGTAACATCATTGCCTGCTTTTCACAGACCCAGACAAGCAGCAGCATGACTTGTAAAAGGATGGGGCCAGGGTCCAAGATCAAGGAGCAGGGCATAACAAGGGATCTACAGTGGAAGTTCCCCAGTGGCTCAGGCAGGAGGGAACCGTCCACAGAACACCAGGTCCCCATATCAAATCCCGGACATGGCGTGACATTTAGTATCCTTTCTGGATGAAGACCTTAAACTTCTATGTGAATGGAAAATTTTACTTGAGTCACCCTTTCTAAAAACTTTAACTGTTTCTGGCAATTTCTCTTCAGAATGGCAGTTAGCTACCCATAAACTCAGGGCTAAATGATAATTCTGGTGAGGAAAACACTAAGTCTGTTACAAGTTATCTTTAAACTGTGGGATCTACCAACCTATTGGAACTGAACTTGATGTTTTTGTTTCCCCCCAAAGGGTAATGTTCAGTTTCCACTGCGTACAGATCCTTTATTTGATCTCTTTTTTTATGCATTTGTTACCTATCTTTTTTAATTTTTTTTGGTTTACAAGCTTTGTATTTGTAAAGATAAGGCACAATACAAAACATGTAACACAGGTCAAAGACCTATCGCACAAAAAAGCAACTCCAATAGAAAGTACATCAGCTTTCATGAGGATGCAAAAAACAAAAGAGATGGCAAAAGTAATCAAATAGCCATGTATACCATACACCGCAAGAACAAGTTGAGTAACCAGAAATTCCAGAAGAAGAAACAAATATAAGAATAAAAAAAGAACAAGTTATGATAAAAACAAGTGTTGGCCATAAAAAGGGGCATATTGTCATGTAGTGTATGAAAAAGCCTTTCCAACAACATAATCATATCTATCCTGTTAATAATTTGTGTGAGAGGGAGTATAAGCTATGGCCCATTGAGTAGCAACACAGATGTTATGAATATGCTCTTCTTCATGGTGTGAAACGCCAGATATTAAGGCAAATAAAAGACACATGGGAAGCACTGGTTTCAGTATATGGCCTGTTTTCATTACCTCTTGTGTTTTCTTGCTTTTTTTTTTTTTTTTTACTACAGTTCAAGACATATACCCAAGCTTTGCTTCTCGAGGTTTCACTGATTACATCTATTTTGCCAACAGCTAGTTAAACTTCCAATCTACTATCCAGCATCTTGAAACTAATGTAAGTCAACAACTATCAGCAATTCTGTGTAACCACCATGTGTTTTAAGCAGTTCTAAAGCCTTAAAGTTTTTTTTTACCTTAATGCATTCTATGCATTAGGTAAAAACGTTCTGTGCTACAGATTTCCCCCTCACCCTTGTTATACTTACCTGAGCCTGATTTCAATCCAGTGCTGTGCATGAGAGCAGTGGCTCTCTCTGCTCTCTCCTTTCTCACAGAGCAGACTGATAGCAGCAGGAGCCATTGGCTTCCACTAATGTTAATCACATTTTGTGATGAGGGAGCAGGGGCAGGGCAGAACCATGCTGTCTGTTTATATACTGTATATGCAAATAGGGTGTCTCTGGACCAAGCCCACATGCATGCCCTCATGGGAAGTGGCCTTCTATGGGGGCACTTGCCAAAGAGGAAGAGCCAGGAGCACTGTGGGGAGGCGGGGGGAGGGGGGCAGAAGACTATGGCTTTCCCATAGATTTTTATGAGGTTCTGTAGTTTTGGTGCAGTTTCAGAAAGTGCACTAAAAGCTCCTGCATGCTGCATCTTTGGTGCACTTTCTGAAACTGCAGGTTAGCTTTGCCCACAGCGCAGTATAACCGCACCAGGTCAGTGTGACACTGACCACCATACCTACATTCCTTGCTAAACCAAAATTGCCTACATTTCTGAACTGCAATTAGAGAGCTTAAATGCACCGTTCACTATATCAGAAAATCACTAGAATCTTTACCATGGGGTAAATACGCTGGACCCAATGGTTCTTCTAGTAAGTACTATAAACTCTTTAAAATGTCCTAGGCCCATACCTGAATCTTGTATACAACATTATTTACAAGTTGTGTCTTCTGCTTTTTTCCTTCCGACATGCTGAAAGAAATTAAATTATTGTTACCATCCCCAAGCTAGGGAAAGAGCTGTTTTTCACACTATATCACTACTGAACACCACTGAACAAAAATGAATGCCCAGCATTTGATGGAAGTTATCCCTACTCTAAAGCCCTGTACACACGATCGGTTTTACCGATGAAAACAGTCCGATGGATTGTTTTCATCGGACGAACCGATCGTGTATGGGCCCCATCGGTCTTTTTTCCATCGGTGTGAAAAAATAGAACATGTTTTAAATTTATCCGATGGGAAAAAACCGATAGCAAAATCCGATCGTCTGTGTGGAAATCCATCGGATAAAAAACCCACGCATGCTCAGAATCAAGTCGACGCATGCTCAGAAGCATTGAACTTAATTTTTCTCGGCTCATCGGAGTGTTTTACATCACCGCGTTTGAAACGGTCCGTTTTTTGACTGATGGTGTGTGGGCAAGACTGATGGAAGACAGTTTCATCGGATTTCCGATGGAAAAAACCATCGAATTAGAATCCATAGGATATCCGATCGTGTGTACAGGGCTTAATGTTACTGGACCAAATTGGATTTACTAGGGGCAGACGTGCATTATATGCAACCTGTGAAATCCCTAATATATAATACACCATTTAGAAACTATTAAATTGCCTTCTCTGCTTTCTGATGCCAAGAATGCATTTCAAAGAATACACTGGACCTAGCTTACTCGGTTTCTCCAAAAATTTGGATTCTCAGGCACAATACAGCAATTATGGCCTTATATTCCTTTCCAACTGCCCAAGTATACACATCTAAAAAGCTGTCTAAGCCCTTCACTATAACCAATGGAACCCACCAAGGTTTCCCACTCTCCTTAATTTTTAACCCCCTGATAGAACTTTTGGCAGAATCTATCCAGTTCCACCCTAGGGTCACTGGCTTTACATTTAACCATAGACAAAATAAAATAAATATTTTTGCAGATGATGCTAGTCTAATGCTTACAAACCTGGCTACTTCCCTGGCTGCAGCTCATTATATTATAAAATGACAAAAATTAAATGAGACTTTTAAGGCACAACATGTTTTGTCTAAAAATACAAATTTATTAGCTCAAATTTATAAAATCCTAAAGCGTCATTGTTCTAACATCACAATACAAATTTATAAAAAAAATTGGAACAATACAGTGTATGATATCCAAAAGTGATGATCTCAAAGCTTTGAGTTTATATTATAAACAACATTTATATACAATACGTTATTTCAATAAACACAGTTATAAAAAACAATAAGATGCTTTAACCTCATATAAATGTTGTCCACCCCCCCTCCACTATGTCGGTCGTTCTTATCTCTCTTCGTCTTCTCCCCTTCCCCCCTGTTTCTCTTCCTTTCCACTGCCTATTACATCCACTTTTCTGTATATTTCCTTGTTTTCTTAAACTCCATCCATTTATCCCACACAATATTGAATCTTTCTACCTGGCCTTCTTCTCTACTACTTAAATATTCAATTTTATAAATGTAGTCTATTCCCTCCAGCCATTCTTTTATTGTTGTTTTTTCCGGTTCTAGACATTTTTTTGGTATTATTCCCTTCGCTGCATTTAATAAGTATGGGATCATTGTTTTTCTATATATTTTTTTTTTTTGTAATGCTTGTTCTATCACAGATAATAAGATATGGCATAAACCGGGCAGGCAGAGATTGGTCAGTAGGCAGGCAGAGGTTGGCAGCAGGATATCAGGCAGAAATGCAGGTATAGTATGGTTATGGCAAGCCGGGGTCACAACTGGAGATAAGCAAGCATAGTCAAGGAAGCTGGGTCAATCACAGGTAATCAAATACAGATACAGGAACAGAACTCAGGTAAAGCTGCAGATCAAACAGCACTGCACTAGTGCAGCTGCTGTCCTTATATATGGCACTTTGGCACCAATTCAGATATGGCTAATGCATGCACGTGCATAACTGTTCACATCTGGCGAATATTGGTGCTGCCCAAAACGTCCCTGACAGCCATGAAGCTGTAGGTACAGAGTAGGCACTTTTGTATACCAGTATGTGCACTTCTATATTTCAGAAGGAATTAAAAAAAAAATAGATTTTTCAGGGTACTGCTTAGGCACAATTGACATTCCTAGATGTCCCCTATAACAGGGCTCACAATTTCAAGTCCTGAGCTACTAGCCAGGCCTTAAGGGTTAATCGCCACCAGTTGTCCCACCCAACCCCTACCCTGACCCACCCCTTTATTCCTCCCCTAAACAGGCCCTCATAAATTATCTTGTGAAATTACACTGTTAAATGTTTTATGCAGAATTAAGTTACAAAAAAAAAAATATTAACAATAACTTTATCAGTGCCCATATATGCAGCCTATCAGTGCAGCTTATCAGTGCCGATCAGTGCAGCCTCATCAGTGCCAGCTCATCAGTGCAGAATCAACAGTGCCCATCAATGCAGCCTCACCAGTGCCCATCAATGCTACCTCATCAGTGCCAATCAATGCAGCCTCACCAGTGCCCATCAATGCAGCCTCACCAGTGCCCATCAATGTAGCCTCATCAGTGCCCATCAGCGCAGCCTCACCAGTGCCCATTAATGCAACCTCACCAGTGCCCATCAATGCAGCCTCATCAGTGCCCATCGGTGCAGCCTCACCAGTGCCCTTCAATGCAGCCTGATCAGTGTCCATCAATGCAGTCTCATCAGTGCCCATCAATGCAGCCTCCTCAGTGCCCATCAGCGCAGCCTCACCAGTGCCCATCAATGCAGCCTCACCAGTGCCCATCAATGTAGCCTCATCAGTGCCCATCAGCGCAGCCTCACCAGTGCCCATTAATGCAACCTCACCAGTGCCCATCAATGCAGCCTCATCAGTGCCCATCGGTGCAGCCTCACCAGTGCCCTTCAATGCAGCCTGATCAGTGTCCATCAATGCAGTCTCATCAGTGCCCATCAATGCAGCCTCCTCAGTGCCCATCAGCGCAGCCTCACCAGTCCCCATCAGTGCAGCCTTACCGGTGCCCATAAATGCAGCCTGATCAGTGCCCATCAGCACAACCTTATCAGTGCCCATAAATACAGCCTCACCAGTGCCCATGAATGCAGCCCATGAATGTAGCCTCCCCTGTGCCCATCAATGCAGCCTCAAGAGTGCCCATCAGCACAGCCTCACCAGTACAGGGGATCAGAAAGAGGAGAGGAAGAAGAGAGCCGGCCGGATCATCACACAGAGCGGGGATCATCCACTGTGACAGCTTTGATTTGAATTGCTCAGCGCCCACAATCACACAAAGTCCCGCCTCCTGGATCGGCTCCTATAATAGACATCACATGTCCTGGCATTGGACCAGTGTGCTGTCTATCAAAGGAGCTGGTCCAGGAGGCAGGACTGCATGTAACTGCAGGTGCAGGCTGTCCCCACTCTGTGTGATGATCCGGTCGGCTCTCCTCTTCTCTTCTTCAGATCCTTGGGAGAACAGCTCCCATTCAACCCCGCCTGCCCGCGTAGCTTGCCTTCCCCTCCGAGGCAGCCCCACATTAGCCTTTAAGCTTTTTTCACTCGCCAAATGCAAGCAGGAGAGCGGAAATAAAATAGCAAATTTTCACCTTTTGACTTTAACCACTTGCCAACCTCCGAACGCACTTATACATCGACAGAATGGCACTCCTGGGCAGAAGGACGTATATATACGTCCCCTTTAAGGAAGCGGCATTATGGACGCGCGCGCCCGCCACGAGCTTCGTGAGCCCGACCGCGGGTCCCGCGGACTCGATCGCCGCGGGGATACCCGCGATTGTCTCATGGTGAGGAAGAACGGGGAGATGCTGATGTAAACAAGCATCTTCCCGCTCTGCCTAGTGACAATGACAGTGATCACTGCTTCCTATAATCGGAAGCGGTGATCACTGTCTTGTCACACACAGCCCATCCCCCCTACAGTAAGAATCACTCCCTAGGGCACACTTAACCCCTACAGCGCCACCTAGTGGTTAACCCCTTCTCTGCCAGTGTCATTTTCACAGTAATCAGTGCATTTTTATAGCACTTATCTGCGTAAAAATTACAATGGTCCCAAAAATGTGTCAAAGGTGTCAGATGTGTCCGCCATAATGTCGCAGTCACAATAAAAATCGCTGATGCCATAAAAATATCCCCCATTTTGTAGACGCTATAACTTTTGCGCTAACCGATCAATAAACGCTTATTGTGATTTTTTTTTACCAAAAATGTGTAGAAGAATACGTATCGGCCTAAACTGAGGAAAAAAAAAGTTTTTTTTATATATTTTTGGGGATATTTATTATAGCAAAAAGAAAAGAATATTGCATTTTTTTCAAAATTGTTGCTCTATTTTTGTTTATAGCGCAAAAAATAAAAACCGCAGAGGTGATCAAATACTACCAAAAGAAAGCTCTATTTGTGGGGAAAAAAAGGACATAAATTTTGTTTGGGAGCCACATCGCAGGACCGCGCAATTGTCAGTTAAAGCGACGCAGTGCCGAATCGCAAAAAGTGGCCCGGTCTTTGACCAGCAAAATGGTCCGGGGCTTAAGCGGTTAAACCCACTTTAACTATTTTAGTGCAGTGCATTAAAAGCAATTTTGCTTGCTGAATCTTTTCTGTGGTTTCCTGCAAAAGCACATTCCCTAGACATGAATATTGGCTGATATGTAAAACACTGTGCATTTATCAGAGTCTCGAAGTTTAGTTAGCTTTTTGATTTATTTTGATTTTTTTTATTATAAAACAACTGAAAGAGTAACTCCACTTTTGTTTGGGGAAAAGAAAAACAATGCCCCTTGATTATCAATGCACATTGCAAGGATTTTAACAAACTTTGTTGTATATTTCAATCTGTTTCTGCTCTGAAGAAAAAGCTTTTTGTTGGTGCAGAGTGAATCTGAATAGGAATATATTGTTCATTATAAATACGCCGGCTGTTCAAAGAGGAATACCGTTGTTATGACAGCAGAAAGCTGCCATAACCCCGGTATCCTCCTCTTCAGCTGGCGGTCCGCTTTCAGATAAAAGTGGTCTCAGTGGCGGATTCGCCAAGAGCTCACTTTTATCAGGGGCGGGAGAGGGCCCCCCTCCCTCCCGCTGCGCTCTGATGTTCTCCAGCGGAGGACACGATCGAATCCTGTCTCCTGCTTGGCTGGCTGCTGAGTCAGGGGAAGATGGCCCCCCTCGGCTCCATAGCATTGACTGGCGGAAGCAACGTCAAATGTCACTTCCACCCAATGCTCTTAAAGGAGATATTATTATTTTTTTTTTCAAATTATTATTTTTTTATAGCATTTTAGTGTAAATATGAGATCTGAGGTCTTTTTGACCCCAGATCTCATATTTATATTATATTAGTCATGCTTTTTTTCTATTACAAGGGATGTTCACATCCCTTGTAATAGGAATAAAAGTGACCCAATTTATTTTTTTAAAAGAACAGTGTCAAAAAAAAAAAAAAACAGAAATAAATAATAAAAATGTAAAAAAATTAAAAGCACCCCGTCCCGCCGAGCTCGTGCGCAGAAGCGAATGCATACGTGAGTAGCGCCCGCATATAAAAATGGTGTTCAAACCACACATGTGAGGTATCGCCGCAATCGTTAGAGTGAGAACAATAATTCTAGCCCTATACCTCCTCTGTAACTCAAAACTGGTAACCTTTAGAAATTTTTAAACGTCGCCTATGGAGGTTTTTAAGGGTAAAAGTTTGTTGCCATTCCATGAGCGGGCGCAATTTTGCGTGACATGTTGGGTATAAATTTACTCGGTGTAGCATTATCTTTCACAATATAAAAAAAATTGGCCTAACTTTACTGTTGTCTTATTTTTTAATTCAAAAAAAGTGTAATTTTCCAAAAAAAGTGTGCTTCTAAGACCGCTGCGCAAATATGGTATGACAGAAAGTATTGAAAACAACCGCCATTTTATTCTCTAGGGTGTTAGAAAAAAAATTATATATATATATATATATATATATATATATATAATGTTTGGGGGTTCTAAGTAATTTTCTAGCAAAAAAAGTATTTTAACTTGTAAACACAGAGTCTGAAAAATAGGCCCGGTCCTTAAGTGGTTAATCAGCTGATGCACTTGGGGTGTTCTAATTAGGAAAGTTCTGGGAAAATCAGTGAGCCATTCATACAAGCAGGAAATAATGTTTCTGGGGATGTTCTGTACACCGGCTGTGTACAGAAGGCCTCCAGGTTGCCATATTGCATTGAATTTTAGAGAAAATTGCAGCACAGCAAATTGAAAAGGAAAGGTAATTTATAATAACACTCAATTAAAAAATGGCTTGTGTAGCAATTGTATATGCTATATTATTTTTTTATTTAATTTTTTTTCCCATGAGAGTGGAATAGGGCTCTATTCACACCTATGAAGGTGCAACGGTGCATGCATGCTTTTGCGCTTTTGGGATCCTTGTCTGGGACACCTCGGGCCTCAGGGGTTCCCCATGTGACATACCAACAGGGAACTCCCCATCTTATCCAGCTCCATTTCAAACCCTTTTTTTCAGATTCTGTTATGATACAGTATTGGTATGTACAGGGGGGAGAACAAGTATTTGATACACTGCTGATTTTGCAGGTTTTCCTACTTACAAAGCATGTAGAGGTCTGTAATTTTTATCATAGGTACTCCTAAACTATAAGAGACAGAATCTAAAATAAAAATTCAGAAAATCACATTGTATGATTTTTTATTAATTAATTAGCATTTTATTGCATGACATAAGTATTTGATACATCAGAACAGCAGAACTTAATATTTGGTGCAGAAACCTTTGTTTGCAATTACAGAGATCATTCGTTTCCTGTAGTTCTTGACCAGGTTTCACACACTGCAGCAGGGATTTTGGCCCACTTCTCCATACAGAGCTTCTCCAGATCCTTCAGGTTTTGGGGCTGTCGCTGGGCAATACAGAAATTCAGCTCCCTCCAAAGATTTTCTATTGGGTTCAGGTCTGGAGACTGGCTAGGCCACTCCAGGACCTTGAGATGCTTCTTATGGAGCCACTCCTTAGTTCCCCTTGCTGTGTGTTTTGGGTCGTTGTCATGCTGGAAGACCCAGCCACGACCCATCTTCAATGCTCTTACTCAGAGAAGGAGGTTGTTGTCCAACATCTTGCGATACATGGCCCCATCCATCCTCTCCTCAATACGGTGCAGTCATCCTGTCCCCTTTGTAGAAAAGCATCCCCAAAGAATGATGTTGCCACCTCCATGGTTCACGGTTGGGATGGTGTTCTTGGGGTTGTACTCATCCTTCTTCTCCCTCCAAACACGGCGACTGGAGTTTAGACCAAAAAGCTCTATTTTTGTCTCATCAGACCACATGACCCTCTCCCATTCCTCCTCTGGATCATCCAGATGGTCATTGGCAAACTTCAGACAGACCTGGACATGCACTGGCTTGAGCAGGAGGACCTTGCGTGCGCTGCAGGATTTTAATCCATGACGGCGTAGTATGTTACTAATGGTTTTCTTTGAGACTGTGATCCCAGCTCTCTTCAGGTCATTGACCAGGTCCTGCCGTGTAGTTCTGGGCTGTTCCCTCACCTTCTTAATGATCAGTGATGCCCCAAGAGGTGAGATCTTGCATGGAGCCCCAGAACGAGGGAGATTGACCGTCATCTTGAACTTCTTCTTTTTTCTAATAATTGTGCCAACAGTTGTTGCCTTCTCACCAAGCTGCTTGCCTATTTTCCTGTAGCCCATCCCAGCCTTGTGCAGGTCTACAATTTTATCCCTGATGTCCTTACACAGCTCTCTGGTCTTGGCCATTGTGGAGAGGTTGGAGTCTGTTTGATTGAGTGTGTGGACAGGTGTCTTTTATACAGGTAACGAGTTCAAACAGGTGCAGTTAATACAGGTAATGAGTGGAGAACAGGAGGGCTTCTTAACCACTTAACGACCGCTCACTGTATATATACGTCGGCAGAATGGCACCGACAGGCACAATCACGTAGAGTGTACGTGATTGCCTTTGTACAGTTGGGGGGTCCAATCGGACCCCCCTCCTATACAGTGAGCGGTGGCTAAGTGTCCGGGAGCGTTCTGGGATGAGGGGGCAGCCATTCGTTTCTGGCCACCCCCTCGCGATCGCTCCCGGCGAATGGAAATGCCCCCTCTGTCTGTGTCAGACAGAGGGAGCAGGAGGAAGTGATGTCATCTCTGGTGCGGCGCTCACATATACCGAGCGCCGTACAAGAGAAGACATCAGGTCAGTGCACACAACACTACACTGACACCAGGACACATAGGGACATAAATCGCCCCCCCAGGCCCCCCCAGACACCCCAGATCACCCCCCAGATCACCCCCCAGCCCCCAGTCACAGTGTCACTGATTGCAGTGACCATTTATTTAGTGATCACTGCAATCAGTGACATTTGTGACTGTAAAAGTGTCACCAAAGTTTAGTCTTAGGTCCAGTGTAGCCCCCTAACCCCCCCTAATAAAGGTTTAACCCCCTGATCACCCCCCAGATAACCCTTTCACCGCCTATCACCACTGTCGCTAAGCGATCATTTTTCTGATCGCTGTCTTAGCGTCAGTGATGCCGATCGGCAGCCAGTAATTTTTTTTAGGTTCGCCGCATGTTTTTATAACGTCAGGTACCCCAATATATTATCTAATAAAGGTTTAACCCCCTTGATCGCCCCCCAGGTAACCCTTTCACCCCTATCACCACTGTCACTAAGCAATCGTTTTTCTAAACGCTGTCTTAGTGTCTGTGATGCAGATCCGTAGCCGGTAATTTTTTTTAGGTTCGCCGCAGGTTTTTATAGTGTCAGGTACCCCAATATATTATCTAATAAAGGTTTAACCCCCTTGATCGCCCCCCAGGTAACCCTTTCACCCCCTATCACCACTGTCGCTAAGCAATTGCTTTTCTAAACGCTGTCTTAGTGTCGGTGATGCAGATCGGTAGCCAGTAATTTTTTTTAGGTTCGTCGCATGTTTTTATAGCGTCAGGTACCCCAATATATTATCTAATAAAGGTTTAACCCCCTTGATCGCCCCCCAGGTAACCCTTTCACCCCCATCACCACTGTCGCTAAGCGATCGTTTTTCTAAACGCTGTCTTAGTGTCGGTGATGCAGATCGGTAGCTGGTAATTTTTTTTAGGTTCGCCGCAGGTTTTTATAGCGTCAGGTACCCCAATATATTATCTAATAAAGGTTTAACCCCCTTGATCGCCCCCCAGGTAACCCTTTCACCCCCTATCACCACTGTCGCTAAGCGATCGTTTTTCTAAACGCTATCTTAGTGGCGGTGATGCAGATCGGTAGCCAGTAATTTTTTTTTAGGTTCGCCGCATGTTTTTATAGCGTCAGGTACCCCAATATATTATCTAATAAAGGTTTAACCCCCTTTATCGCCCCCCAGGTAACCCTTTCACCCCCATCACCACTGTCGCTAAGCGATTGTTTTTCTAAACGCTGTCTTAGTGTCGGTTATGCAGATCGGTAGCTGGTAATTTTTTTTATGTTCGCCACAGGTTTTTATAGCGTCAGGTACCCCCATATATTATCTAATAAAGGTTTTAACCCCCTGATTGCCCCTAGTTAACCCTTTCACCAGTGATCACCATATAAGTGTTACGGGTGACGCTGGTTAGTTAGTTTGCTTTTTATAGTGTCAGGGCACCCGCCGTGTATATAACCCAATAAAGGTTTAACCCCCTGATCGCCCGGCGGGTGATATCAATTAGGTTTTAGCGTCAGAGAGGGTCTGCGTCACACCCCAGGCAGCGTCAGGTTAGTGCCAGTAACGCTAACACCCACGCGTGAAGCATACACCCCCCTTAGTGGTATAGTATCTGAACAGATCAATATCTGATCTGATCAGATCTATACTAGCGTCCCCAGCAGTTTAGGGTTCCCAAAAACGCAGTGTTAGCGGGATCAGCCCAGATACCTGCTGGCACCTGCGTTTTGCCCCTCCGTCCAGCCCAGGCCACCCAAGTGCAGTATCGATCGATCACTGTCACTTACAAAACAAAAACACACATAACTGCAGCGTTCGCAGAGACAGGCCTGATCCCTGCGACTCCAGTGCTGTAGGAGGTGATTTCACCACCACAGTTAAAAAAAAAAAAGCAAATATGCCGAAGCATTGGGGCAGCAGGGGCGGAGGAGCGATTTTGCTCCTAATGCCGCGTACATACGGTCGAAATTCCGACGGAGGCTTGCCCGTGGAAAAGTCCGACCATGTGTGTGTGGCATAACTTTTTTGCGGGAGGATGCCCCCATGCTTCGGCATATATAAATGGTGCGTGTATGCCCATCATTGGAAGTGGGTGGATGAAGGGCGGTATTCTAATGGTGGGCATACCCACCGATCAATCTCTTTTTTCGTTCAGCCAACTGGCTGCATGAAAAAAAAAGATTACAATACATGTCCAACAAGGACCAGCAACGTACTGGTATGTTGCTGGACTTTGAATGTTTATACCAGAATGATGCCTGCGGGTTTAGGTATCATCTTGGTATCATTCTTTTCAGCCTGCGGCCGGCTTTCATGTAAAAGCAATCCTAGCGGCTAATTAGCCTCTGGACTGCTTTTACAAGCAGTGGGAGGGAATGCCCCCCCCGGATATAAAAAGCGCCATTGGGAAATTGGGAAAGCATTTTATCACACCGATCTTGGTGTGGTCAGATGCTTTGAGGGCAGAGGAAAAATCTAGGGTCTAGAAGACCCCAGTTTTTTCAAAAAAAGAGTACCTGTCACTACCTATTGCTGTCATAGGGGATATTTACATTCCCTGAGATAACAATAAAAATGATAAAAAAAAAAAATACTTGGAAGGAACAATTTAAAAATAAAATAAAAAAGCAAAATTAATAATAAAAAAAAAAGAAAAAAAAATGCACCCCTGTCCTGCCCTGCTCTTGCCCAATGGCGAACGCAAGCGTCGGTCTGGCGTCATATGTAAACAGCAATTGCACCATGCATGTGAGGTATCACCGCGAAGGTCAGATCGAGGGCAATCATTTTAGCAGTAGACCTCCTCTGTAAATCTACTGGGGTAACCTGTAAAGGCTTTTAAAGGCTTTTAAAAATGTATGTAGTTTGTCGCCAATGCGCGTTTGTGCGAAATTTTAAAGCATGTCGTGTTTGGTATCTATGTACTCGGCCTAAGATCATCTTTTTTATTTCATCAAACATTTGGGCAATATAGTGTGTTTTAGTGCATTAAAATTAAAAAAGTGTATTTTTTAACCCAAAAAATGTGTTTGAAAAATCGCTGCGCAAATACTGTGTAGAAAAAAAAAATGCAACACCCACCATTTTAATCTGTAGGGCCTTTGCTTTAAAAATATATATAATTTTTGGGGATTCAACATAATTTTCTTGCAAAAAAAAAAATGTTTTCATGTAAACAAAAAGTGGCAAAAAGGGCTTTGTCTTCAAGTGGTTAGAAGAGTGGATGTAAGCTTCCTAATGTTGTGTATAAAATGCCAGAACAGTTCAAAACCCCCCCAAATGACCCCATTTTGGAAAGTAGACACCCCAAGCTATATACTGAGAGGCATGTCGAGTCCATGGAATATTTTATATGTTGACACAAGTTGCGGAAAAACGACAATTTTTTTTTTTTTTTGCACAAAGTTGTCACTAAATGATATATTGCTCAAACATGCCATGGGCATATGTGGAATTACACCCCAAAATACATTCTGTTGCTTCTCCTGAGTACGGGGATACCACATGTGTGAGACTTTTTGGGAGCCTAGCCACGTACGGGACCCCAAAAACCAAGCACCGCCTTCAGGCTTACTAAGGGTGTAGATTTTTGATTTCACTTCTCACTGCCTATCACAGTTTCGGAGGCCATGGAATGCCCAGATAGCACAAAACCCCCCCAAATGACCCCATTTTGGAAAGTAGACACCCCAAGCTATTTGCTGAGAGGTATTGTGAGTATTTTGCAGATCTCGCTTTTTGTCACAAAGTTTTGAAAATTGAAAAAAAATATATATATATATATATTTTCTTTCTTCATTTTCAAAAACAAATGAGAGCTGTAAAATACTCGCCATTCCTCTCAGCAAATAGCTTGGGGTGTCTATATTCCAAAATGGGGTAATTTGGGGGGGTTTTGTGCGATTTTGGCATTTTATGGCCTTCGAAACTGTGATAGGTAGTGAGGAGTGAAATCAAAAATTTGTGCCTAGAAATCCTGAAGGCGGTGCTTGGTTTTCGGGGTCCCGTACGCGGCTAGGCTCCTAAAAAGTCCCACACATGTGGTATCCCCGTACTCAGGAGAAGCAGAAAAATGTATTTTGGGGTGTAATTCCACATATAACCATGGCATGTGTGAGCAATATATCATTTAGTGACAACTTTTTGTAATTTTTTTTTTTTTGTCATTATTCAATCACTTGGGACAAAAAAAAATATATTCAATGGGCTCAACAGGCCTCTCAGCAATTTCCTTGGGGTGTCTACTTTCTAAAATGGGGTCATTTGGGGGGGTTTTGTGCTATTTTGGCATTTTATGGCCTTCGAAACTGTGATAGGTAGTGAGGAGTGAAATCAAAAATTTGCGCCCTTAGAAATCCTGAAGGCGGTGCTTGGTTTCCGGGGTCCCGTACGCGGCTAGGCTCCCAAAAAGTCCCACACATGTGGTATCCCCGTACTCAGGAGAAGCAGCAAAATGTATTTTGGGGTGAAATTCCACATATAACCATGGCATGTGTGAGCAATATATCATTTAGTGACAACTTTTTGTAATTTTTTTTTTTTTTTGTCATTATTCAATCACTTGGGACAAAAAAATAAAAAATTCAATGGGCTCAACATGCCTCTCAGCAATTTCCTTGGGGTGTCTACTTTCCAAAATGGGGTCATTTGGGGGGGTTTTGTACTGCCCTGTCATTTTAGAACCTCAAGAAATGAGATAGGCAGTCATAAATTTAAAGCTGTGTAAATTTCAGAAAATGTACCCTAGTTTGTAAACTCTATAACTTTTGCGCAAACCAATAAATATACGCTTATTGACATTTTTTTTACTAAAAACATGTGGCTGAATACATTTTGGCCTAAATGTATGACTACAATTGAGTTTATTCGATTTTTCTTATAACAAAAAGTAGAAAATATCATTTTTTTCAAAATTTTCGGTCTTTTTCCGTTTATATCGCAAAAAATAAAAATCGCAGAGGCAATCAAATACCATTAAAAGAAAGCTCTATTTGTGGGAAGAAAAGGACGCAAATTTCGTTTGGGTACAACATTGCATGTCTGCACAATTTACAGTTAAAGCAGCGCAGTGCAAAATTCTAAATTCACCTCTGGTCCTTTAGCTACCAAATGGTCCGGGGCTTAAGTGGTTAAAGAAAAAATAACAGGTCTGTGAGAGCCGGAATTCTAGGTGATCAAATACTTATGTCATGCAATAAAATGCAAATTAATTATTTAAAAATCATACAATGTGATTTTCTGGATTTTTGTTTTAGATTCCGTCTCTCACAGTTGAAGAGTGCCTATGATAAAAAAATACAGACCTCTACATGCTTTGTAAGTAGGAAAACCTGCAAAACGGCAGTGTATCAAATACTTATTCTCCCCACTGTATATGAGTTCAAGGCTATCGCGATGTACATGTGTGCGTATTTGATGTCCTGTCTCTAAACTTATGGTCTTCTCTTTGCCCCTGAAGAAGGAATATATTTCAAGATTCCCGAAACGCATCGGGCTGCATTAGAAGCAACCGTTATGCCTTCTACTAGCTCTCTATGAGCTTGGTATGATGACCTGTATCATGTATTATGTATTTCCGTGGTGATGTTTGCTCCAATATGTTTTTAACACTTTAATAAACTTTTTTCAATATTTTAAATATTATCCATTTACTATAGTTTGTCCTTAACCACTTGTCCACCGCCCACCGTCAAATGACGGCGGGCGGGAGACTCTCTTATTCTGACAGGACGTCATATGACGTCGTGCCATTAAGGGCCACTAGGGGGCGCGCCCGTCCCGGGCGGCACGCATGCGCCCGCCGCGTCACTGGGGTCCCGATGCGCGTGTTCGGCGGCCGGGATGGCCCAGTAACCGAGCAGGACCATGGATCTGTGTGTATAAACACACAGATCCACGTCCTGTCAGGGAGAGGAGACCAATGGTGTGTCCCTTGTACATAGGGACAACCATCTGTCTCCTCCCCAGTCAGTCCCCTCCCGCTACAGTAAGAATCACTTCCAGGGAATACATTTAACCCCTTCCTCGCCCCTAGTGTTAACCCCTTCCCTGCCAGTCATATTTATACAGTAATCAATGCATTTTTATAGCAGGGAACGCTATATAAATGTGAATGGTCCCAAAAATGTGTCAAAAGTGTCCGATATGTCCGCCGCAATATCACAGTCACAATACAAATCCTTGATCGCCGCCATTACTAGTAAAAAAAAAAGAAAAATGCTATAAATCTAACCCCTATTTTATATCTGCTATAACTTTTGCGCAAACTAGGCCTGTTACTGATTAAAATTTTCGTGTTCGATTAATCGATTATTTTTTTAATCAATTAATCGACTAATTTCGATTAATTATAATGCACATACAGATCCAACTACTTTTAGCTGATCTCCTTGCAGGCCGATTCCCAGGAAACTGAGGAAAAAGTAAAAAAAAAAAAAAAAAAAAAATGGATATTTATTATAGCAAAAAGTAAAAAATATTGTGTTTTTTTTTTCAAACTTGACGCTCTTCTTTTGTTTATAGCGCAAAAAAATAAAGCCGCAGAGGTGATCAAATACCACCAAAAGAAAGCTCTATTTGTGGGAAAAAAAGGACGCAAATTTCGTTTGGGTACAGCGTTGGACGACCGCTCAATTGTCATTCAAAGTGTGACAGCGCTGAAAGCTGAAAAATGGCCTGGGCAGGAAGGGGGTGAAAGTGCCCAGTAGATAGGTGGTAAAGGTTCCATAGTACTGGGGGGTACTTTTTGTTCTATTTACCAGTTTAAAAATCAAATCATCTAAAGATAAAAAATTAAATAAAAAATTAACCCAACCATTATTGTATTTCTTTAAATGAGATTTCAATGCTTTCTTCGTCCGCTTCAAAACCATCTTGCTTTATATGTAACAAATTCATGTAAAAAAGTATATATTGCCTTTGTTATTATATACTGTACTTTTGTCAGTTTACCTAATGTATTTTGCAGTATCATTTATTTTCTTGATTTTGTTTTATCTGACTTCGACGTGGAGTGGAACACTTTTCAGTTTTGCTGCCAGGCAAGTAGTCAATAACTGTGTATTAGAATTAAATAACTTTGATGTTCTCATTTGCAAATAGAACCGATGTCTAGACATCCTATTAAAGAATGGTTTAAGTACCTGCATTTTACATTCATACAGAATTACAATGACCACGATTCTGTAAACATAGTTCAGCATACTTGACCAAGATCTGAACTTGACAAGCAGGGCAATATGCAATGCCTGCCTTAGTGATCTATTCATCTGCTTAAAGCGATAGCAAAAAAAAAAAGTTCAAACCAACACAATTTCTGTAGGCTGACATTATTACATAACCATTGGTCTTTTACTGCTTGTAAAAGTGACATTATTTTTCCTCAGCATGTAGTAGCACGTGGAAGAAAAAAAATGGTGTTTGTATGTGTGTGTTTTTTTTAAAAATGCATTTAGGAGTGTTTCTCAATCACTTGCACATTTAAATGTATTACAACCTTGTTTACATACGCGTAGTGTTTCAGTGCATTTTCATGTGCATCTATATACGTTAACCTAATTGTTGTTTTTTTATAACTCCACACAGATAGTGTGGGAAATGTAATGCTTATCTAAATGAAATCGGAATATTCTTGACTTATAAACTGTCAAAATAATAACAATTATGTAATTATTTTCTTTTGTGGTCTATAAATAGCATAAACGCTTGTAACCACAGATATGTGCTTTCTTTAGCATATAATGTGAAATTATTTTATTTAGATAATTTTAATCTAATTCAAATATAAAAAGAACATACATTTTTCACTATAGGAGGGAATCCATCAGACATAGGGTAGTGGTTGCTAGAATCATCTTCCCCTAATAGTCACTCAGGATTAAAGGTTTAATGGACTTTCTCAGGCACTGATATGACAACATACAAATATTACATAAAAAATATTTATTGATGTGTATAAACAAAAAAAGACAATAATATTTTAAAAAACAAAGACCAAACCCCACAGTACAGAACAGCATGAGTCGGTGACAAAACAGCCGTATACAATCTATCAAAGTGGAGCAGGCCAAGCCTCAACCGGTTTCGCGGCAGAAAAACCGCTTCTTCAGGAGGGTCTGTACAAGACATAATATACATAATAAATACTCTAGCAATGTGTTAATACAATTATAGAACGTATTTAATATCAACAATATAATCAAAAAGTCAAGGTATGTGGACTGCTCACCGTAGAGACGTTCAGAGGTGCAGCGACTGCCCAGGTAAACCCCCTGCGGCGGATGAGGGGGAAAAAACGTATATGGTGCAGATTGATACAATCTAATAGTAATGATTAAAATAATATTGAATTAGATAATTTGTATTTGAGCCAATTTAACATGGGACACCCAGTGCTGATAGTGAGGGGGGGGGGAAGGGGGAAAGAGGGGGGGGGGGAGAGAGGGGAGGGGGGGAGGGGAGAGGAAAGGAAGGGGAGGGAGAGGGAAAAGGAGGAAACGAGGGTGGGGAAGGGAGGGGATAACGAGGGAAGGAAAGGGACGAAAAGGGAGGGAAAAGGAGGGGGGGAAAGAGGGGGGGAGAGGGGAATTTTTTCCCTCCCTCTCTCCCCCTTCCCTCCCTCTCTCTCTTTCCTCCCCCCCTCTTTCTTTCCCCCCCTCTTCCCATGTTCCTTTCACTTCCCCTCTCCCCCCCTCTTTCCCCCCCTCCTTTTCCCTCCCTTTTCGTCCCTTTCCTTCCCTCGTTATCCCCTCCCTTCCCCACCCTCGTTTCCTCCTTTTCCCTCTCCCTCCCCTTCCTTTCCTCTCCCCTCCCCCCTCCCCTCTCTCCCCCCCCCTCTTTCCCCCTTCCCCCCCCCTCACTATCAGCACTGGGTGTCCCATGTTAAATTGGCTCAAATACAAATTATCTAATTCAATATTATTTTAATCATTACTATTAGATTGTATCAATCTGCACCATATACGTTTTTTCCCCCTCATCCGCCGCGGGGGGTTTACCTGGGCAGTCGCTGCACCTCTGAACGTCTCTACGGTGAGCAGTCCACATACCTTGACTTTTTGATTATATTGTCGATATTAAATACGTTCTATAATTGTATTAACACATTGCTAGAGTATTTATTATGTATATTATGTCTTGTACAGACCCTCCTGAAGAAGCGGTTTTTCTGCCGCGAAACCGGTTGAGGCTTGGCCTGCTCCACTTTGATAGATTGTATACGGCTGTTTTGTCACCGACTCATGCTGTTCTATACTGTGGGGTTTGGTCTTTGTTTTTTAAAAATTTTTTAAAATATTATTGTCTTTTTTTGTTTATACACATCAATAAATATTTTTTATGTAATATTTGTATGTTGTCATATCAGTGCCTGAGAAAGTCCATTAAACCTTTAATCCTGAGTGACTATTAGGGGAAGATGATTCTAGCAACCACTACCCTATGTCTGATGGATTCCCTCCTCAAACATTACTACGGATGAGGGCACAATATATTGTTAGTTTATTTTTTTATAATTGAGGCTATACTCAACTCTTCTCTTCATTTTTCACTATAGCTGCAAACCCTAACTTAAATTGATATTAAACAAAAAAACAAAACTGTAATATATTTCATTTTACCATTGATTAGATGTGGTTGTAAGTAGTACATAAAGCGGAACTTCAGTCATTTCATCTTTCTATCTATTAAATCTTCTGCCCTTGTTTTTTAACTTTGAATAGTAAAACATTTTTTTTTCTGCCAGTAAATACCTTATACAGCCCACTTCCTGTTTCTTGTCTGGTAAAAAGCCTAGGCTTATGACATCATGCACAGCTCTATCTATCACTCTTGTGAGAGTTTGCCAGGAAGTAGGGGGGATGTGTCATAAGAGGGCCAATGAGAGCTGCAGGGCTGCAGAGCTGGAGGTGTGCCTCTGTGTGAATCCAGGAAGTGAACAGGCAGCAGCTTCAGCTGCCCACAATTAAAATAATTACAGCCAGACTCAGTGGAGGGAGATTTTTGCAGCTATTTGGCAAGTGCAGAATCACAGTATATATAAAATAATATGCAAAGTGGTTGGAGGGAAGCTTTAGAATGGCAAATATGTTTTATTTCAAATTATGTGAGCAGACTGCAGTACCTCTTTAATAAGGTATTATGGTGTCTGTGTTAATTATCTTTCTGGGCTAAGTGTATTTTCTGCTGTGGTAATTGCACTAATTTGTTAATGTCGCCCAGCAGAAGTTGTGCTACCTGAGAGGTAAATGTTAACACTGCTGGCAAGGTTTTCCTGGGCTTTTCTGAAAGATTCTGCCCTCTTGTGGACAAAATATATAAAAAGGAAAACTATATCTTGGTCAAGGGTCCCCTGGTTTAGCCTTGGTATGGAAAGAGGAGGGGGTGCTGCTGAAGATGTAATTACCACTTTGTCACTTACTACCCCTGGTGGGAGCCCAGTCAGGAATCCAAGGGTATGGACGTGTGATGAATGGACTAATAGACTAAAAGACTTTCTCACCTATTTAAGGTATGACTACCTCATGCAGCAAAAAGGAAGCACTAGGGGCCCAATGAGAGGGCACTTAAAGGACTTTGTACAAGAATGTGTATTGAAGATGTCTCTGTTCATTTGCTACATTTAACTCCTTCAGTAAAAGTAAAAATAACATTGATTATCTTCTTACAATGGCATCTGAAAGTGAGTGGGATATAGCTGGCAGCAAGTGAACATATTGTCCCTGAAATCGATGTGTTCCAAGCAGAAAAAATGGGCAAGCTTAAGGATTTGATCGACTTTGACATATACCAAACTGTAATAGCTATACAACTAGATCATAGCAACTCCAAAACTGCAGCTCTTGTGGGATGTTTTGGTTCTACAGTAGTCAGAGCCTAATGAAAAGTGGTCCAAGGAAGAAGCACTGGTGATTTAGTGACAGGGTCATTGGCGGTCAAGGCTTATTGATGCACTTGGGAAGCTAAGGCTGGCCCATGTAGTACGATCCAGTAGAAGAGCTCGGACAATTTTGTACAATGGCTGGACAGTATGCAAGCAGCTGAGTTAGGCTGCAACCTAAAAGGGAGAGACAAGGCAGGTTTATCTTGAAATAAAAATTGTGATGTATTATCTGAGATACAATAGCCACAAATACACTGACTAGACAGTATATAGGCAGCTTGGCTAGGCTGCAATATGAGAGGAAGAGAGTAGTTTCATATTGAAATATACATTAGTGTTTATTATCTGAGAGACAATAGCCACATTAATTTTTGTGTGTCAGAGCACCAGAATAGGCCACAAACTCTGAAGGGCAACACAGGATTTACCCTGCAGCAAACGTTCGAATTTTTGCAACTAAAGGTCCAGCTGCAGAAACATTGTGCAGTACCTTTACAGTGCCTGGGAACAGTAATAGGCTGCAAACTTAGAGTTTTTACCCTGCAACATACATTAGAAATTTTGCAATTCAGCTTGAGCTGTAGATGTGCCCTGCCTCTAGGTGGTGTGGCCCCACCACTGTTTTGTCTTGCAGAATCTGCTCACCACCTTCTATCTCCATGCAGAGCCTTACTTTAGACCTACCTGACATTTTGTTTAACAAAGGGGATTGCCCTTTATATAATGACAGCTATGGAAATAGTTAATTATGTGATGCTTAGGTGTGCATTACTTTACCGCACAAGTATGCGATGACATGCTTTAAACAAAGGGCATCTTTACCTGTATGCTATGGACCCTGAAGTAAAAAAACATTCCCAGCAACATAAAATAAAATATGCGTCCCCAAATAATAAACCCTGAAATACCAAGCCTTAATTATAATCGTTTTATTTTTTACCCTTATCAAAACAATATTAATAAACATGAAATAACAGAAAATAAATAAAATAACATATTACATATACATGTAGCCCACCACACTGCAATCCACAGTAAATAAGTGCAATATAGCACCATATACAGTAGCAACTGACTCTCCCTAAAGACTATCAGCTCTCCCTAAACTAATTAATCACACAATGACAAATGGCTGCTGAGAATTTTACTGTTTATAGTGAGGAAGCTGGTACATGAAACCCCCAATATTAACCATTCTAGCCTTGTTGCCCACAGTTGAAAGGTCAGGCAGGACATTATGGAGTTTAATTACTAAAGCCGGAGAATGCAAAATCAGGTTCGCTTTTGCATAGAAAGCAATCAGCTTCCAGGTTTTTTTGCCAAAGCTTAATTGAACAAGCTGATGTTAGAAGCTGATTGGTTTCGATGCAGGATTGAGCCTGATTCTGCATTCTCCAGCTTTAGTAAATAAACCCCATGGGTCCTTTAAATATTTTATATTTGTCAGTAATGCAAACCTCAAAATCCTTGGATTTGGTGTGAATCCACTGTGCAGTAAATCTGAATCGTATCCCTATTCAGTAGTACAGTAGAGACTGATCACTTACCAATGAATGTCCGGTTTTCTAAGTAATTAAAATGATGTTGAATACACTTTAAAAACCCAATAATGTGAAAGAGGGATAAAGAAAATCCTTTCACATGATTGATAAGAATGTGAACAGAGCTTTTCACCTTTTTCACTAGGCTAAGGAAGAATACGCTTTGCTAAGTTATCAGTCTCTACTCCTTTGGTAAATTAACTCAGATGTGTTTGCAACTTGGAATTAGAGCGCTAACTATAATTAATAATGAATGTATTTAATATTGTACTCACCAAATATGTTTGATCAAATCTTTGTATAATGTGCAGTTCATAAATTTATATTTCTCCTGCTGAATGTAGGTTTTTATAACATACTGTAGCCTGGTCATTATAGCTTAGAATAAAACTTGCTTTGGTATGGAACCAGGGGCGGATCCAGGGGGGGGGCAACGTGGCAATTGCCCCCTTAGAGAAATTAGTGATGGGCAAACCAGTCAGCAGATGAATGAGCGGGTGGACGAGTGTGTGGGTTAACGAGCGGGCGGGCCAGACAGCGGGGGTCGGCAGGTGAGTGAGCGTCTGAGCAGGCAGGACGGTGGATGAGTGAGGGGGGTCAGCAGGTGAGTGTGCGGGTGGGCAGGGCAGTCATTGAGTGAGTGGGCGGGCTGGTCGGCAGGTGAGTGGAGAGACTGGCCAGTCAGTGAGCTGGTGGGCGGGGAGCAGAGAGATGACATCATCTCTCAACGCCCTACCTGCATCCCTGCAGTTCCGTCCTCACTGTGCAGCTGCGGGCAGCAGAGAGATTACATCATCTCTCTGCTGCCTGCCTTCACTCTGACAATCTGCACCTTAGCAGGCCAATGACAATCAGCAACGTGTGGCAGGTGACATGGCAAGTGACAATCCACAACGTTTCACAGGTGACGTGGCAAGTGACAATCAGCAACGTGAGGCAGGTGATGTGGCAAGTGACAATCCGCAACAAGTGTGGCAGGTGACATAGCAAGTGACAATTGGCATTGTGTGGCAGGTGACATAGCAAGTGACAATCCGCAATGTGTGGCAGGTGACATGGCAAGTGACAATCAGCAACGTGTGGCAGGTGATGTGGCAAGTGACAATCTGCAATGTGTGGCAGGTGACATAGCAAGTGACAATCCGCAACGTGTGGCAGGTGACATAGCAAGTGACAATCAGCAACATGTGGCAGGTGACATGGCAAGTGACAATCAGCAACATGTGGCAGGTGACGTGGCAAGTGACATTCGGCAACATGTGGCAGGTGGCATGGCAAGTGACAATCAGCAACATGTGGCAGGTGATGTGGCAAGTAAAAATCAGCAACATGTGGCAGGTGACGTGGCAAGTGACAATCAGCAACATGTGGCAGGTGATGTGGCAAGTAAAAATCAGCAACACGTGGCAGGTGACGTGACAAGTGACAATTATCATCTGGTGGCAGGCAGGTGACAATCCCCAGCTTGTGGCAGAGATGTGACAAGTGACAATCCGCAACTTGTGGCAGAGACGTGGCAAGTGACAATCCGCATCTGAAGGCAGGTCGACGTGGAAAGTGACACGCTCAGGGCTCCCACTGATTCCCACTGATTCTGCATTATGGTGAGTTGAACCACTTAATTTTATATTAAAATGTAATAATAGAAATTATGCGCTTCAATCATCCTGACACCCCTCCCGAGACTAGGCTCTGGATCCACCCCTGTATTAAACTCAGATAGATCATATAAAAGTCAAACATCAAGATAATGAGATTTCTTATTCTGGAACTAACTGAATTACTATGACCTCAGTCAGTTAGACTGGTTGTGAATAGAGTGAAAGCTTCCAGCTCATGCTAGTAACTGCATCAGCAGCAGATTTTTTCCTTAGTTCATCTATCTAAATGTCATGCATACTATTTGTCCAACACTTCAACCAGTTTTCAGATGGAGGCTGGGAACAAAAAAGGGGGTTTTCATTCCATATGCTAAGTTGGTTATTTTTCAATTACTTAAGCTTAATAAATTCACTAGTGAGTTATATATTCAGAAGTTGGGCTTATTTAACCAGTTTGTTGACACTGCATTACTAATAGGATCCTGTGTTCATGAAGGAGAGTACAGTGTGTATTTATTGGGTGATGGTTTTACACACAGCCCTATGTT
The DNA here is from genome assembly GCA_029206835.1 of Rana muscosa. Taxonomy (NCBI): domain Eukaryota; kingdom Metazoa; phylum Chordata; class Amphibia; order Anura; family Ranidae; genus Rana; species Rana muscosa. The sequence goes on along the minus strand of CM055122.1, from coordinate 86,060,792 downwards.
AAACTATAATGTGACCGCCTTATTTCAAGCTCATAGAATGAATGCACTATCGTCAAAAGGTTAATGTATAAAGTATGTACATACATTTTATGTTTTTCACCTCAGTCAGTGTCATGCTTCTAAGGCAACACCAACAATTTGTTTTCTTAACAAATTCTCCTCACCGGTGAGTTAAAAAAATAAATATTGATTAGTTTTTGAAAGAAAAGTGATATATTCTTACACCAGAAGTGTGAGCTATTTTGTCAAAACTCTTCATTGTTTGTTCATACTGACTTCAGAACTGTACACTCATTTGTAAAGAACCCTCATCATTTTTGGCTACCAGAAGATTGGCAAAAGGCTCTCAACCAAAACATTGAATCTAAGGGTATTTGGTCTTCACTAGAACCCCATATGATGTATTTGGATCTTGTGTGGCAGCACTCCTTGAGTAAAAATCCTGGCTTGACCTTCCTGGTGTGCAACTGGAAAATCAGGATGAAGTGTAGTAAAAAGCACGCAGGATTGGTGTCAAGGCCCTGGGTCATTTATCAGAAAGTCAGAAGACTGAAGAAGAATACTAGAACAGAGATAGACACTCAGGATTAAAGGTTTGATGGACTTTCTCAGGCACTGATATGACAACATACAAATATTACATAAAAAAATATTTATTGATGTGTATAAACAAAGGAAACAATAATATTTAAAAAACAAACAAAGACCAAACCCCACAGTATAGAACAGCATGAGTCGGTGACAGAACAGCCGTATACAATCTATCAAAGTGGAGCAGGCCAAGCCTCAACCGGTTTCGCGGCAGAAAAAACGCTTCTTCAGGAGGGTCTATACAAAACATAATATACATGATAAATACTCTAGCAGTGTGTTAATACAAATATAGAACGTATTTAATATCAACAATATAATCAAAAAGTCAAGGTCTGTGGACTGCTCACCGTAGAGACGTTCAGAGGTGCAGCGACTGCCCAGGTAAACCCCCCGCGGCGGATGAGGGGGAATAAACGTATATGGTGCAGATTGATACAATCTAATAGTAATGATTAAAATAATATGGGTTAGATAGTTTATATTTGAGCCAATTTGACATGGGACACCCAGTGCTGATAGTGGGGGAGGGGGGGAGGGGAGAGGAAAGGAGGGGGAGGGAGAGGGAAGGGGAAAAAAAGGAAACGAAGGTGGGGAAGGAAAGGGATAACGAAGGAAAGGAAAGGAAGGGAAGGGGGGGCGCAAAAAGGAGGGAAAAGGGGAGGAAGGGGGGGAGGGGGAAGGGGGGGAGGTAGTAGAACGTGGGGAGAGAGGGGGGAAAAAGGGGGGGGGGGAAAGAGAGAAAGGATGGGGGGGGGGAAAAAGAAGAAGGGGGAGAGGGAGGGAAAGAGGTAGTTGGAGAAGAGAGAAACAATTGAGAGGGAGAGGGAAGATGAAGAAAAGGGGAAAAGGAAGGGGGGGGAAAGGGGGGGGGAGGGGGAAGGGAAAAAGGGGAAGGGAGGGGGGGACGGAAAGTTCTAATACAGAAGGAGCCGACCTCGACCCCCAATGTACTGGAAACACCAACAAGCACCAAACCACTGTGCCCAGCAGATACAAACGAGGAAGGAAGGGGAGACAGACCAAGGAACCCAGAGGGGAAGGGGAAGGAAAGGGGGGGGAAAGGGAGGGGAAATTAGGGCACTTGGGGTAAAGACTGGACTGTATAGCCAGCACATGTAATAGGCTCTTACCAATATTCAAACGTATTGCAGTAATGAGGAAAACCTGAGGAGGATCTAGACAGCCAGAGGGTTATGATAGACCAGATTTGGAGCCTAAAGTCCGGCGAGGTAGAGGGACAAGGTTATAGGCTGTATATGAAACCAAAGAGTTGCATATAAAAAACAGCAATTTTAAGACAGATTGAAAGGCCACTAAGCGCCTTGTTGCTATATAGAGCACTCACCTTGGCATGTCTGTTCCTCACATATGGTTTTCCACTCACACCATGGGCTTGCGAACAAGCCACTTATGTGTGTTCCCCGACCCCGCCGTCAGACGCGCCGCAAGTGACGTGCGGCGCGTGACGTCACGGGGTCATCCCTTCCGCACTATGCACACCTGGCGTGCAAGTGCGCGTCAATTAACCCAAGGCCGTGGGGCCAGGTCAAACGACGCAAGTACGGGATGACGTAGTCATCCCGACCAGGAAGAGAACTGATCCGCCAATGGGGTGAAAATAGGAAGCCGCCGCATCGCATGTAACGTCAGCAGCCAAAGACCAAACAACAATAGAAATGTAATGCAGTAACAATGTACATGTAATAGCAGTATAGGGCTTTTAATAAATGATTAATGATACCAATCAATAACAATATGTTTGACGGAAATCACCAATATACAATTTAAGGGATTGGAAAGAAAAACATTTACAGGAATGTGTCACATTGATGGCAGGTTAGGTTGGATATAGACTTATAAATAGGCCATATTTCGGAAGGCAAAAAGGGGGGGGGGTGGGGGAAGGGGGGAAAAAAAGGGAGAGGAAAAAGGGAAGGGGGGAAGGGAGAGGAAAAAGGGAAGGGGGGAAGGGAGGGGAAGAATAAATGAATAATAAAATTAACTTATAAAAAGGATTTATAGGAGTTCATCTCATTAATTCCAGGGGGAGTTGTGGCATTGAGGTGTTCTATCCACAGGGTTTCCCTCTGTAGGATAGTTCTATCCCAATCGCCACCCCTGGGGCTTGGTTTAACAACTTCCAAGACGAAAAACCGCACGGCAGATAGGTCATACCGGTGGTATAGACCCATGTGTCGTCCAATGGTGGTCAGTTTTCCATTGCCAGAATAGTATATGTGATCTCCTATACGTTGTCTGAGCTCTCTGATGGTTTTACCCACGTAAAAAGCCTTGCAAGAGCACACCATAAGGTAAATAACCCCCTTGGTGCCACAGTTGGCATATGCAGAGGAGCGGAAATGCTCCCCATTAGGGAGAGTAAAGTTCCGGCCCTCCAGGACCCAAGGGCAACGGGGACATTCTCCACATTGGTAGGTGCCGTTGGGTCCCTGTGGCGGGACACTGTAGGGAATGTAGTGACTCTGAGTTAGGCGGTCCCGTAAAGAGTGAGCTCTGCGGAACACCAATTCTGGATAAGGTCTAAGGTGTTTTTGCAAGGTATTATGTTCGGTGAGCAAATGCCAGTGTTCATTGAGGATATTTCGAAGTGTGCGATGATGACCCGAAAAGGTAGTAACAAATCTGACTGATTCTTGAATAGGTTTCAGTCTAGGGGGGGGGGGTAAAGCAGAGATTGCCTGGAGCGAAGGCGGGCCTTATTATAGGCCTTTCTCAGGTTGGAGCGAGAATAACCTCTTAGTAATAACCGTTCACGTAAAGCATTAGCTTGAATTTTAAAGTCACTTTCTGAAGCACAATTTCTACGTATGCGTAGATATTGCGCAAATGGGATACTGCGTATCAATGGCTTTGGATGGGCACTGGTGGCGTAAAGTAAAGTATTACCGGCAGTTGGTTTACGATAAAGGTTGGTACTTAACGTACCGTCTGGTTGTTTCATGATAGTCAGGTCCAAGAATGGGACCTGAGTATCATCGAAATGTACTGTAAAGGTCAAGTTGAAATCATTACGATTTAGTAAATCCATAAATTGTTCTAATTGTGTACTGGTCCCCGTCCAAACCAGAAAAAGATCGTCAATATAACGATACCAAACCAACGCATACTCAAGCATTTCCGTGTATTGTTCGTCTGCATTGATAGAGCGCTCCCACCCACCCAAATAGAGATTGGCGTAGGCGGGGGCGCAAGAAGTCCCCATTGCAACCCCCTGTGTTTGTAAAAAAAGTTGATCATTAAAGAGAAAATACGTTTTAGTCAAAATGAAATACAACAGATCAAGGATGAACTCATTGAGTGGCCAAGAGGTCCGCTCCTGTTCGTGTAAAAAAGAACCGGCCACCCGGACGCCCCGCTCGTGGGGGATGCTCGAGTATAATGCCTCGACATCTATGGCCACGAGCAGGGCGTCCGGGGGGACCCGGATACCCTCAATGTGACGCAGCAAGTCAGAAGTATCCTTGATATAAGAAGGCAAACTGCTGACGTGCGGCATCAAAAAGGCGTCAACGAACTTACTGGCATTGTCAGTAAGGGATCCAATTCCAGAAACAATAGGGCGGCCTGGGGGGTTGCTTATATTTTTGTGGGTTTTAGGCAAGGCATAGAAGGTGGGTATACGGGGAAATTTGGGGAGAAGAAATTCTAAAGTATCCTTCTCAATGAGGCCCAAATGGAAGGCCTCAGTGCAAAGGATATGCAGTTGTGTGGAAAAAGAAGAAATGGCAGCATGAGAAATGGGACAGTACCAATTGACATTTTGGAGAATTGAGAGACACATGTTCTGGTAGAACTCGTGTGTCATTAGAACAATGTTCCCTCCTTTGTCTGAGTTTTTTATTACCAGATCTGGAGATTTCTGTCCATCAAACCTTTAATCCTGAGTGACTATTAGGGGAAGATGACCCTAGCAACCACTACCCTATGTCTGATGGATTCCCCCTTAGAACAGAGATAGAGATGAGGTGAGTAATAAGGAAGAGGTCATGATCGATCAGTAAACGAAAGAGCTCTGGCAAAATAGTTCTGCTGACATCAGTTGTCAATCTCAAATAAATAGAACTCAGTAAAAGGTCAGACAAATATACTTTGTAATAGAAGCAAACTCTTGCTTCAGAACCCCATTGAAGGGGGCAGTTATCAACTAGCATACATTGCCTATCTATCATGCACTCACACATGAATGAAAACATTGCCACCTCATCCCTTTAAACCCGAACACATATGAATTCCACAGATTCTCTGGCTGATTAAGGTGGTAATTAAACTCACTTGGTGCCTCAGAACCTGTGTAATTCATATGTGTTCGGGTTTAAAGGGATGAGATGGCAACCCTAGTGTGCCCAGAGGCACGTACATGCACTTGTAGAATATCGTAAGCAGCCTATTTATTCTAAGGCCCCATGCACACGAGACGCTGTTAAACGCATGTTCAGAGGCAGTTGGACACTTTTTTCAACTGCCCCTGAACACATTCAATGTTATCCTATGTGTCCATGCACACAGTCTCGTTTATTGTCGTTTTTAGGCAGTTGAGTTTAACCTCGATTTTCCAGAAGCAAAAAAATGGGTTCAGACGCAAAAGTTTTCCACGTTTCAGACGCAAAACGCAGCAAAACGCGGTACCGGCGTTTTTCTGCGTTTTCATTTATAAGCGTTTTTAAAGGTGACCTATTTTTTTACATTAGAAATCTCAAAAATGATGGCAAATGATGAAAAACCATTAAAAAAATATAAGTGGCAGGTGACGTGGCAAGTGGACAATCCACAACTTGTGACAGGTAACGTGGCAAGTGGAAAATCCACAACTTGTGGCAGGTGATGTTGCCAGGTGACGTGGCAGGTGGAAATCCACAAATTGTGGCAGGTGACGTGGCAGGTGATGTGGCCAGGTGACGTGGCAAGTGGACAATCCACAACTTGTGGCAGGTAACGTGGCCAGGTGACATGGCCAGGTGACGTGGCAGGTGACGTGGCAGGTGGACAATCCACAAATTGTGGCAGGTGAAGTGGCCAGGTGACGTGGCAGGTGACGTGGCAGGTGACGTGGCAAGTGGACAATCCACAACTTGTGGCAGGTGACGTGGCAAGTGGACAATCCACAACTTGTGGCAGGTGATGTTGCCAGGTGACGTGGCAGGTGGAAATCCACAAATTGTGGCAGGTGACGTGGCCAGGTAACATGGCAGGTGACGTGGCCAGGTGACATGGCAAGTGGACAATCCACAAATTGTGGCAGGTGACGTGGCCAGGTGACGTGGCCAGGTGACGTGGCAAGTGGACAATGCACAACTTGTGGCAGGTGACGTGGCCAGGTGACATGGCCAGGTGACGTGGCCAGGTGACGTGGCCAGGTGATGTGGCAAGTGGACAATCCACAACTTGTGGCCAGGTGACATGGCCAGGTGACGTGGCCAGGTGACGTGGCAGGTGATGTGGCAAGTGGACAATCCACAGCTTGTGGCAGATGATGTGGCAAGTGATACGCTAAATACAAGTACACTGCTGCTCTCTCAGCTGCTGGTCTCCCAAAATGGCTGAAATGGTTACATAATACTGTTTTTTGAGCTTAGGGAGGGTCTTATGAAGTTTCTTAACTAAATGCCTATAGACGCAAACGCGGTAAAACGCCGCTAAAATTGCGGCAAAACAGGGTTTTAGCCTTTAAAAACGTGTGTTCAGCAGAGTTTGCACCGGCTTCTCGTGTGCATGGGGCCTAAAAGAGATTGTACAATTAGATTCAGATGGAAGTGGCCAGCTTTTAATTGTGGTAAGTAAGAGCACCCTGCAGACTACAACCCAGTTAAAATGCTTTCACATTTAATTTCTAAGAAGATATTAAACATTTCATGGGAAGGTCACCAGCAATGGGTTGATTTACTAAAATCAAAAAAGCTATTCGCTTGGCAGGGAAGTTTCACATTGAAATGAATTTTCCCAAAGCATAGGGAATGTGGTAAAATGTCACTTTGCAAAGAATACCCAAAAAAATACAAGGAGAATACATAAAACAGAATTTTTGCTTGCACATGATTGGATAATGGACATTAACAGAGCTTCACCTCATTCATTAAGTGCTGGGGAAGATTCCCTTACAAAGTGCAACTTCTTTTGCAAAGTGAACAGACTATTTGCCTTTAGTAAATAAAACCTATTGCTTCCTCTTGGGCTCTTGGGGGTCACAGCTTGTGCTTCTAATCAATTGAGCTCTGTTGCTGAAGAGCTGCATGAGGTATGACCCCCAACCAGAGTGACAAGCACGCATCCATGTAAACATAAAAATCACATAGATCATTTCTCAACTTGGCTAAAAATGGCTAAATAGGGCAACTCTCAGCTCAGGTCTATGGACTCTCTTAGATGATAACATTTTACACTAAATATTTGTTGTTGCTTTGCTTACATAAAATCTATCTATCATGGAGACATATTAATTAGGATAGATTACAAATACAAAATGCTATTTAGCCCAAAACCATTGAATCTACAAAATGGAAAAATTGCTATGGCCAGTAAGGGTAATAAAGCCCTGAAGTATTAAGATAATCCAAGATTGAAGCAAGGACTAAACCCCTATGTAGTCATGTATTTACAGTCTTCTTGCTTTTCCAGTGCCTGCAACATCCAGACTTTTTGCACGTCTTTGGTGCCACAGTTTAAACCCTCTCTGAATTAACCCATCTCTTGAGGTACAGGAGCCGATGAACTACCTACAACTAGTGTGCTTGAAAAAAACACATGTCATTCAACAGGCAAAATGGCAGTTCTCAGCTCTGATATAATTTAGCAGTATATTACTGGTTAACTATTTCTTGATACTTACTATGAAGGCGTGAAGACACTAGAACTTCCATCCTCTGATTTATAAAATCATAAAAAAATGGTTCATGTTATGATTTTCCTTTATTTGAAGTACGTGATTATGAAAAGCCTTTTGCGACTGCAGAGATGCCAAAAATATTAATGTACATGCTTCACCTTGTACAGGAAAAGTAATATTGCACATTCAAGGTGTTATATAAATCAACAGAAACCAGGAAATAGACTAATATAATGCTGGAGTTTATTACTTACTTTTTAACTAAAATGGCTGTGGTAAAGCACAATTCTAAAATACAACATAGGGGCAAAGCCATAGAAAAGGTTCTCTACACTACAAAATAATAGTAATTATCCTATCTTACTAAATAAATATATACATTAGGATGCTATGCCTAGCCTGAGTTGAACTTTTTTTCCAGATGGTAAATCTTACAGAATATGTGAAACAAAGCATTTAAATATATATATATATATATATATATATATATATACCATATATACTCGAATATATGCCGAGTTTTTCAGCACATTTTTTTTGTGCTGAAAATGCCCCCCTCGGCTTATACTCAAGTCTGTGTCCATCTGTAGCTTCGTGCGCCTGATCTCCCGGCGGCCGTTCAGTGTAACAAAGCCCCGCCTCCTCCTCGTCCTCATCCGTGATAGGCGGAACACTGACTCACTGCTGGGAAACTGAGTCAGTGTTCCGTCACGGACGAGGACGAGGAGGGGCTTTGTTACACTACATGGCCTCCGACTAGCCTGCATATCACAGCGCCGGAGATCATTAGGCTGCAGATGGACACAGCGCGGGTACATGAGGCACAGATCAGGTAGGGAGATCGGCACAGTGAGGCATGCAGATGGACACAGCGAGGCACAGTGAGGCATGCAGATGGACACAGTGAGGCACAGTGAGGCATGCAGACGGACACAGTGAGGCACAGTGAGGCATGCAGGTGGACATAGTGAGGCACAGTGAGGCATGCAGATGGACACAGTGATGCACAGTGAGGCATGCAGATAGACACAGTGAGGCATGCAGATGGACACAGTGAGGCTGCAAATGGGCACAGTAAGGCTGCAGATGGGCATTGTGGACCCTCTTTTCCACTTACAGTAGCTGCTGCATTTCTCACCCTAGGCTTATACTCGAGTCAATAAGTTTTCCCATTTTTTTGTGGTAAAATTAGGTGACTCAGTATATATTCGGGTCAGCTTATCTTCGAGTATATACGGTATATATATATAAATATATATATATTTATATATATATATATATATATATATATATATATATTTACACCCTAGAGTCAGTGAGTTGATGTTTGCTATTACTTTTTTGTTTGGATGTTGAAGACAGGGTTTTGAATTGTAGTTTTGTCCTTTATATGTTTTCCTATTTATTTGCACAAATACAAAATGTTGCTTCTAAAAACTTAGGTCAGGTACGTTGCTAATTTTCATGTCAGTTAATTTATGGCTGCATGATAACATGTTTCAAATAGGCAGAGAGGTAATCTTTCTCAAAATTGTGTAATTTTGTTTAGGAGGAAAGCATTTTGATCCTTATTGTATAAGACAAGATGCAGTAATCCATAACATAAATAATAATTAATCTTCTAGCAAAATTATGTTGGCAAGCTTGGTAACCGATTGGTTGCTTTGGGTTACTACACTGCAAACCTCAGAAAACTGAGTTTTAACATTATCATAAATGTGCCACTTAGATGGGCAATACCGCACTGTACTGTAAAGTTGATCTTGTTTCAGAATATAAAGAGGGCCCTATTATTCATTAGGGAACTATTTAAAAAAAAATATTAAATGTAATTGGGATTTTTGGTTAGCATGTATGTGTAGTAACTTTTGCTCTGCTCCTGCTGTCTGCAAAGAGCAAGATCACTTGACTGGTCTGTTGTCTACTAATTGGAGAGAAGAGTGGTGAATAGGATTAAGATTACACAGCCCACTTTAGAGATATTTCCTCCTACTTCCTAATGGGACACAAATGGCAAAAAAAAAATAAAAAAAACAGAAACTTTCATGGGATTATACCATTCCTCATCTAAAATGAAAAAAAAAAGTTCTGGAATTGACAGAGTACATTTACTCCTGAGGAGCCAAATTTGGTGCTAATTCTGTTGTTAACTGGATATAAAAAAGATATTCTCAAATTATTTATGGCATTTTTTAAGCACATAAACTCAAAAAACAATTTGCTATGTTATAAGGAACATCTAAAAATTCTAAATGTGCTTAAGAAGTGCTCTAAAAATTAGTCTTTTGTCTTGAATTCCTTCTGAAATTTAGCAGCGCACTTCTTGGCATGTGAGTGTGCCTACAGCGTCATAGTTGCCTATCTACAGTGTAGAATCTAAAGCACTGCAGCCTCTGACTGTTAGTTTTAGGAGTTTTGGAGTGGGATTTTTTGATGTCACTATGGGGTTGATTTATCAAGACTAGAGAGTGCAAAATCTGGTGCAGCTTTGCATAGAAACCAATCAGCTTCCAGGTTTTATTGCCAAAGCTTAACTAAACAAGCTGAAGTTAGAAGCTGATTGGCTGACATGCAGAGCTGCACCAGATTTTGCACTCTCCAGTTTTAGTAAATCAACCCCTATGTGTTGTCACTATGTGTTGCCTAATTTTCTACTTCCTGGAGGCTCTGACATGAAGAAACAAAATCCGGCATTTACCAGCTTATCACAGGTGAAGCCGATTGGCAGGGAAAAATCAACCCAGTCAATTGAGTGCTTCCCCAAAACAAAATCTTGTCCAGGGGATGTATGTTATGGTTAGGGAAGCCATACGAATAAATGATCATTGCCCAATTGCACCATAACAAGATGGACTGAGAATTGATCTTTTGTCTGCAGACACCATAACACTGACACATACTTATTTATGTCTGAACAGCGTGAAACAGTCTGATGGGTATAATAAATGTCACATGATGCAAAGAAGAAAATATAGAAAAACCTTTCCCATGAAACATAATAAATCAGGTTGAAGCATATAATGTTATAACATCCACATGAACTGCAAAAACGCTCCTTCTGAGGATTCCTGGGGCTTTTTGTTTTATGACCTTAGAAATGAGAACTTATTTTTTTTTTGCCCTATAAATCTTACATGCTGGTTTTTCATTAAGTTCCAAGACTAAAATTATTTCTTGCAATGAATTATTTCAGTCATTCTAGGCGCAAGTTCTAGCAAGGATCAAAGTTACTTGGCTTTACACTTTTTATATGAATGATCCGGCTTTCTGCAATTTCATTTGGAGCTTATCCAATTTCACATTTAGTTTATAGGACCGGTAATAAGCTACAATCAATGACACAATATAACTACATGTCCCTATGTTATGATAACCCTCACTACTTTCAACGTTTTGCCTCAATAAAGAGAAGAGAACTGGTCAAGCACACAGGGTAGAGCATTATTCTGCAGACTAATGTTGTTCATATTGTTCCATATTTACATGGCTTTTATGTTGCATCTTCAACAGGATGTCTTAACTTACATAGGCCCCTAAAATGAAAACCTTATAAAACTGAGACATAGGTCATTGTATATATTTCTTGTTCATACATCACGGGACACAGAGCGGCATAGTCATTACTATGTGGGTTATATAGAATTACCTTCAGGTGCTGGCACTGGCAACTTCCAAAACAGGAAGTACCCTCCCCTATATAAGCCCCTCCCATCCGGGAGTACCTCAGTTTTTTGCCAGTGTCTAAGGTGTTGGCCAAGGTTAACATGTATTCATCTGGGCTTGTGTACAGGTTCTCTGGGCCTTAGCAAGCTATTCCGGATCCGACCAAAAAAGCTTCATAGCTAAACGGTCGGTACCCGGGCCTTGCAGAGAAGAGCAGGGTTTTGCCTGTAATGCCTCTCTTAGGAGGGCTGGACCCTGGGATCCAGAGCTCTGGTCATACCCAAAACCAAGAGGCTATCTGTGCAGGGTGCTATACAGGTCCAGGGGAGTGGAATCCTTGGGAACCCGGTCCCTGAAGGTCTAGTACAATGCCTGCCGTGAGAGGTGAAGTTTGGGCTTCTGTGGACCAAACAAAGTCCTGCGGCGGGGAAAAGGTAAGTGGGGGCCCCTCAGGAACTTGGTTCTATTGAGGGGACCCCCAAGCCTAATATGTCTTTCTGCCTGTTACCTAAAGGTATTCCCGCTAATAGCTGTATATGCCTAAGAAATCCTAGAAATGTCTTTTCATAAAGGAAGTTTTAAAAACTGTAAACCTGGAAATGTTTTTCATAAAGGAGGTTTTTAAAAAAAAAAAAAAAGACAAAAGTGCGGTACCTGTGTTTGTCCACTAGAGGCCGCTGTGGAACGTCTTTTTTTCTTGGGACTATTCCTTCCATGGTGAAAGTCCAGGCAGATGAGTGAGCTCTCTATCAGGGAAGCTGCATTCCTCTGTCATGCTGCCAAGTAGTTTCCTTCCATCCCCGAGTCCTGGTGAAACAGGGACCCTGGCTCCTCTCCCTACATGGTGCCAAGAGCGCACATGTGCACGCGCGCGCACGCACACACGCTTTCTTTTTATAGATTTAGCTTCAAAAAAGGGGGCGGAGCCTGGCGGATGACGCGCTCTGTGCGACCAGCGCTTCTGCGCATGTGCGGGCGTCCCAGCAAGATAAAAGGACTCAGTCCACGCTGCTTGCTATGGACACAGAGCATGAAAAGGAGCTGGTAGCATGGTATAGGGGCTTACAGCGGGCGGTTGATACAGGCATCCCCAGAAAGACGCATTAGTAGAAACCCACTGATGTACATAGCAGCAAATTGCATTAGACTATTTCAGTAAAGGGGTGTATTGCGGCTGGAATACCTCAGCTTTGAACTAAGGAATATGCCGCCTAAAAAACTCTGAGATATACCTCTCAGGAAGTGTAGGGGGTCTCCATCGGGCTCTGAGGATCTGGAGCAGTCATCTGCACTTTCCTCCCCTGAGAAATCAGAGGTTAATACCCATAAGGAACCCCCGGGAGTGCCAGGTACTGCGGCTGTCCTCAGTCCACCTGCTCCTGCATATATAACAGAGGAGGTTTTTGCCTCAACTCTGGAGGGATTGGAGCAGAGATTGGCAGCATTGATCGCTTCTTCTCTACAGGAAAGAAAGCGCGCCAGATCTCCATCACCTTCATTAGAGTGCCTGTTGGCAGAGCAACAGTCCCAGGAAGGGACTGACCTACCTAAAGGGGATCAGGAGGAGGTTAACTCTGTTTTTGAGGAATCGACAGTAGATGAACCATTTTCAGCATCACAGACTGAAAGATTGTGGGTCCAGACCCTAACTGACATGGTTCGATCTGCATTTAAAATGCCTCTTGTTGAACCATCAACTACTGCTGTCTCCTCATTGGGGTCGCTAAAAGCTCCCCAGGTTAATTGCTCCTTTCCAATACATCCATTATTGGAAGGACTTATATACCAGGACTGGGAACATCCTGATAAACTATTTGTTCCGCCTAAGAAATTTCCGGTGATCTATCCCACGGAGGAAAAGTTCACCCAGAGATGGAATGTTCCTACGGTGGATGCAGCCATCTCTTCTGTGAACAAATCACTGACATGCCCAGTAGATAATGTTCAAATGTTCAAAGATCCAGTAGATAAAAAATTGGAATCTTTATTAAAATCTGCTTTTTCCACAGCAGGGGCTGTTACACAGCCAGCAGTGGCAGCTATTGGGGTCTGCCAAGCTTTAAAGGATCAGATGAAAATGGTCCTGAGGGATTTGCCAGACCAGCAGGCCCAGGCTCTGGCTGATCTGCCTAGAGCATTATGCTTTGCGGTTGACGCCATCAAGGATTCCATCCATCAGGCCTCCCGCCTCACGCTGTCTTTGGTACATATGCGTAGGCTTCTGTGGCTCAAGAACTGGTCTGCTGAGGCTCCCTGTAAGAAGCTCTTAGTTAGCTTCCCATTTCATGGGGAACGCCTTTTTGGCGAAGACCTGGATAAGTATATCCAGAAGATTTCCAGTGGTAAAAGTACTCTCTTACCGAGTAAAAAGAGGTCTAGGGGTCCATCTTTTAAGAGGACTACCTCTCCTATCCCTGCGACGTCTGCTACTAAGCAGTTCCGACGGCCTCCTCGGTCAAACTCAGGGGGTAAAAATCAGGGACAGTCACAGGGTAATAAGAAACCCTGGATCCGAAGGGGTACTAAACCAGCCTCTAAGTCAAGCCTATGAAGGGCTGCCCCCACTCAAACGGGTGGGGGGAAGACTTCAGTTGTTCGCAGAGACCTGGCGGGAGACGATCAAAGACAGATGGGTGCTCTCCGCAGTAACTCTGGGATACAAGTTGGAGTTAAAAGAGTCTCCTCCTTCCCATTTTATGTGGTCAGGCATGCCAAAAGACCCTCTGAAAAGAGGGTCTCTCCTATTGGCGTTAGAACAACTATTGCTCCAAGGAGTAATTATGGAGGTTCCTATGGAAGAGTGGGGGTTGGGTTTCTACTCAAACCTTTTCACAGTCCCGAAACGAAACGGGGACATAAGACCCATATTGGACCTAAAGAGTCTAAACAAATTTCTAAACATCCGGTCCTTCCGGATGGAGTCGATCCGATCGGTCACCGCTGCCCTACAGGGGGAGGAATGGTTAGCCTCGATCAACATCAAAGATGCTTACTTGCATGTTCCCATCTTTCCAGGTCATCAAAAATTTCTACGCTTTGCAGTAGAAGGGCGCCATTTTCAGTTCAGAGCCTTACCATTCGGTCTGGCCACAGCACCACGAGTGTTCACAAAAATTCTGGCCCCACTGTTGGCCGATCTAAGAACACGAGGTGTAACGATAATGGCATACCTAGACGACCTGTTGTTGATGGACCACTCAGTTGCCAAGCTAGAAGTGGTAATTGTCGATACAATCAAGTATCTAGAATCTCACGGTTGGGTCATCAACCTGGACAAGTCAGCCCTACAGCCAGTGAAAAACCTGGTATATCTAGGGCTACGGCTGGATTCAGACCAGAGGAAGATTTTCTTACCTCTAGACAAGGTATCCTCTTTGAGGGGCTTGGTCCGTCTGCTTTGTGCAAAAAGACAGTCGTCCATACGCCTGTGCATGAGGCTGCTAGGAAAGATGGTAGCATCATTCGAAGCTGTGCCATACGCCCAATTCCACTCAAGGAATTTACAGAGGGCCATATTGTCAGCCTGGAACGGAAAAATTCAGGCTCTAGACTTCCCGATGGCTTTGTCCCCTTCCGTTCGGAAGAGTCTCTGCTGGTGGTTGATCCCCCAGAATCTCCAGAAGGGAAAACCCTTCAGTCCGATATCCTGGAAGGTGGTCACTACAGATGCCAGCCTTATAGGCTGGGGGGCAGTACTGGAGCAATGGTCTCTCCAGGGCAGATGGTCAAATGTAGTAAAAACCCTGCCCATCAATCTCTTAGAGATATGAGCAGCCCGGTATGCCCTAGTAGCCTGGACATCCAGACTCCAAGGGTCCCCTGTCAGAATTCAATCAGACAATGCCACAGCAGTGGCATATATCAATCATCAGGGAGGCACCAGGAGTCGTGCAGCCCAGAGGGAAGTAAGTCACATCCTGGAATGGGCAGAAAAGCATGTCCCATGTATATCAGCTGTCTTCATTCCAGGGGTGGAGAATTGGAAGGTGGACTTTCTGAGTCGCCAACAGTTATGCCCAGGGGAATGGTCCCTTCATCCCGAGGTCTTCCGAGCAATATGTCAGCGGTGGGGAACACCGGATGTAGATCTGCTAGCATCCAGATTCAACGCAAAGGTGGACAGATTTGTCTCCCGGACAAGGGATCCCCTCGCTTGCGGCTCGGATGCTCTGGTGTTCCCTTGGGATCAGTTCAGACTGATATATGCATTCCCTCCGCTACAATTGTTGCCTCGACTCCTTCGCAGAGTCAGGTTGGAAAAGAAGCCGGTGATCCTGGTGGCTCCAGCGTGGCCCCGAAGGGCCTGGTACGCGGAGATCATCAAAATGTCTGTGGGGAGTCCTTGGACCCTTCCACGTCGTCCGGACCTGCTTTCGCAAGGACCGATATACCACCCTTCCTTACTAACTCTAAGTTTAACGGCCTGGCTATTGAATCCCACATCCTAAAGAAGAGAGGTCTCTCTAACTCTGTGGTATCAACTATAATCAATGCCAGGAAGCCTGTATCCAGGCAGATCTACTATAGAGTCTGGAAGGCGTACACCACTTGGTGTGAGGCCAGGAAATGGCATCCACGTAAGTACGTTATAGGCAGAATTCTGGACTTCCTACAGTGGGCTGTAGACAGGAAGTTTGCCTTAAGTACTATCAAGGGTCAGGTTTCGGCCTTATCAATACTATTTCAAAGGCCCCTGGCTATGCATTCACTTGTCAAATCCTTTATGCAAGGGGTAACTCGTATTATTCCACCGATTAAAGCTCCCATATGCCCATGGGATCTAAATTTGGTTCTGTCGGTTCTGCAGAAGCAGCCGTTTGAACCTTTGCGGCACATTTCCTTGGTTCTACTCACCAGAAAATTTATATTTTTAGTAGCCATATGCTCGGCTAGAAGAGTGTCGGAATTAGCCACCATGTCCTGTAAGGAGCCATATCTGGTTATTCATAAGGACAGAGTAGTATTACGCCCTCACCCAGCCTTTCTTCCTAAGGTGGTATCGAGGTTTCACTTGAACCAGGATGTGGTTCTTCCTTCTTTTTTCCCCAAACCAAGCTCGGTAGAGGAAAAGTTATTGCATTCTTTGGATGTAGTAAGAGCAGTTAAAGCTTATCTAAAAGCCACTGCTCAGATTCGTAGAACGGATTCTTTGTTTGTTCTGCCGGAAGGCCCCAGAAAGGGTCAGGCAGCATCAAAATCTACTTTAGCCAAGTGGATTCGACAGGTCATAATACAAGCCTATGGCTTGAGAAGTAGACCGCCTCCGTTCAAAGTTAGGGCGCACTCCACGAGAGCAGTTGGAACTTCATGGGCAGTGCATCACCAGGCCTCCCTGGCTCAAATTTGTAAGGCCGCAACATGGTCTTCAGTACACACGTTTACTAGGTTCTACCAGGTGGACGTTAGAAGTCAGGAGGATGTCGCCTTTGGGCGCAGTGTGTTGCAGGCCGCAAAAGATCCTCATGCCTGATGGCGCCCAGCTTATGTATGGTGTATCCCCCCCCTCATTTGGCATTGCTTTGGGACGTCCCACATAGTAATGACTATGCCGCTCTGTGTCCCGTGATGTATGAACAAGAAAGTAGGATTTTTAAAACAGCTTACCTGTAAAATCCTTTTCTTGGAGTACATCACGGGACACAGAGCTCCCACCCCTCTTTTGGGGACACGTATTGCTTTGCTACAAAACTGAGGTACTCCCGGATGGGAGGGGCTTATATAGGGGAGGGTATTTCCTGTTTTGGAAGTTGCCAGTGCCAGCACCTGAAGGTAATTCTATATAACCCACATAGTAATGACTATGCCGCTCTGTGTCCCGTGATGTACTCCAAGAAAAGGATTTTACAGGTAAGCTGTTTTAAAAATCCTACTATTATATAAACAACAACACTGAATATCCTGTCACACAAACCCCATTAGTTGACTTTGTTTACTGAATATCATTAAGAAAACAGCTAAATACAGAGATGAAATGCAGACATGTGAGCTGTTTAACTGCCAAAGAATTTGTATTACTGTCTACTAGGCTTGTGCAATTCGTTTCGTAACGAATTGAAATTCGTCCGAATTTAGCAACTTTCGGACATTCGGAAGCATTCGAATTTCCGAACAAAGCAATTACGAATAAGACCGAATCCGAAATAAATTATACCGCAAATAGCGAATGCCCGAATGTCTTCGGCATAATTCGTTATGAAAAAGTTACGAATGTACGAATCCATACGAAGCACAATAACACTCACTCTGCTCTGCTCTCTGCTTCTCCCACACCGTGCTGAACTCCCTCTCAAAATGGTGTACAGGGGCGGAGGTTATAGCCGCATGTAAAAAACGAAAGTAAAATACGAGATTTCGAATCCATTCGAAGCACAATAACACTCTGCTCTGCTCTCTGCTTCTCCCTCACCGTGCTGAACCCTCTCAAAATGGTGTACAGGGGCGGAGCCTATAGCCGCATGTTAAAAACGAAAGTAAAATACGAGATTTCGAATCGTTACAAATAACCGCAATGTATTTAGAAAAGTACAAATCCATTCGAAGCACATTAGGCATAATAGGCAGCGTCGTTGTGAGAGAGACACGGAAAATTACGAATCAACGAACCCAAAAAAAGTTACGAAAGTAGGAGTTGTGTCCAGAATCAACGAAAAACAACGTACTCAACCGAAAGTACGAACCCAAAAAAAGTTACGAAAGTAGGAGTTGTGTCCAGAATCAACGAAAAACAACGTACTCTACCGAAAGTACGAATTGTAAAGCAACAAAAAATTCAACGAAAAATGTCGCTTGCAAAAATACGAATGAGTCCGAACACGAAAAATCCCGTCTAGCAAAATTACGAATGATTACGAATCAACAGGACCGGAAAGAAACGAACCGAAACGGAACGAATTTTTCCGTTGTGCACAAGTCTACTGTCTACCCAGTCCTGGGATCTACAGTTCTGCCACACAGCACAGCCATGTCTGGTAGAGCAACAGATCTGGATCAGCCATTTTCGCCTGATTGAATATGTGCAAATAGGAGGTAAACAGGGCTCCTTCAAGTGATTGTAAAGGTTTTTTTCTTTTTTTTTGTAAGATAACAAACATGTTATACTCACCTGCTCTGTGCAAGGGTATTGCACAGAGTGGCCTCCTCTTCATCGTGTGCCCCCACAGAGAGACGCTTTCCATGGGGGCACCCATGCGGGCACGTTCCCGAGTCCCGCTGCTGCATCAATTGACACAGACAGCAGGACTCGGCCCCGCCCCGTCTCCTGTGTCACTGGATTTGATTGACAGCAATGGGAGCCAATGGCTGGGCTGCTATCAATCTATCAAATGAGGATCCGAGACAGCGGCTGGAGCTGCTGGGCTTGTGCTCGTTGCTGGTTCAGGTAAGAAAAAGGGGGGCTCTGGGGGTCAGCTGCAGCTCAGAAAGTTTTTCACCTTAACCCCCTTAGCGGTATTTCCGAGTCTGGCTCGGGTGAGTTTTTCATACCAAAAGCAGTAACCCCGAGTCAGACTCGGGCTGCATTGCTGTATCCAGGGAGAGTTACTTACCTTGTCCCCTGGATCCTGCGATGTCTCCCCGCAGTGTGTGCGAGCCTTGTCTCACTCGATTCACACTGCCGAGTGCAGAGCTCCGTTCCCTGCGACGTTGCGGCGCACAGGGACGGAGTTCGGCGCCAAATTCAAAAAGTGAAAAAGACAGTACAGATACAGTATACTGTAATCTTACAGATTACAGTACTGTATTAAATAATTACACATCCCCTTTGTCCCTAGTGGTCTATGTCCTGCATGTAGTTTTATATTATAAAAACTGTTCTTTCTGCCTGGAAACTGGAGATTGTCCATAGCAACCAAAAAGTGTCCCTTTATGTCAAAAGTGGTTTTAGACCAGCTAGAAAACAGCAATAATAAATTAGAATCACTCGCAGAATTGAGCGATAGCAATTTGTGGGGAAATTCATCAACAAACACTAAAAGTAATGACAGCGACAATTCTGCAACTGAGCAAATTTCAGTGTTTTTGATTTGATTACATTAGTGAATAATTTTTATTATAATTACATTACTATTTGTTATAATTATTTATAGTTATTTATTATATTATAATTTATGATTTTGTGTTTCAAACTTTATCATACCCGGGATGTCTACTAGACTCTTGTTTGGTCAGGTTTAAGTAAGTAATTACTAAGAATTGCAGGCCTACAATAGATAACAGCAAATTTCCCTGCAAAATAATTGTACCGCTTTTGGTACAAAATTCCAGACAGAATCATACCGCCAGGGAGGTTAATGCATAGAATGCATTAAGGTGAAAAACCTCAAGGGTTTACAACTCCTTTAAGTGGAGTCCAGAGACACATTGGGGTTGATTTACTATAACTGGTGCACACAGAATATGATGCAGCTGTGCATAGTAATCAGCTTCTAACTTTAGCTTATTCAATTAAGCCTTGACAATAAAACCTGGAAGCACAGCTGCACCAGATTCTTTGTGTACCAGCTTTAGATCCCCTTTAATACTAAGCCCTGGTTCACACTGGTGCGATTTGACATGCGATTTGACATGTCAAATCGCATGTCAAATCAGCAAAATTTTCCGCAAATTGCGGCCAATGGCACCGTCCTAATCGGTGCGACGCCGCATCTGCGGCGCTGCACCGATTACAAAAAGTCGTTTTTGTACTACTTTTTGCGATTTCAGCCGCGATTTACATTGACATCTGTTTCAGATGTCTTTGAAATCGCGGCTGAAATCGGGACTGCCAGCGGGAGTGAAATCGTGCGAGTTCAGCTGAACTCGCAGGCTTCACTCCCGCAGCCCCAGTGTGAACGTGGGCTCAGGCAGTTTTTAGGCGCAGCATCTTTGGGGCGTATTTGGAGCGCAGTAAAAAGCGCTCCAAAAACGCCCCCGCCCAATGAAATTAATGGGTAGTGCTTCCAAAGTGCCTTAAAAGTGCTTCAAAACTGAAAATTGAATTCAAATACTTACTGTAATTTTCCTTTCCTGACGAGCTCCATGTCAGCACAGCTGGGTGAGGCTCCGCCCACCCCTACATGATCAGGACTTAACTATAAATTTTTCACTCACCTCAACCTCAGCGTTTCGTAACTATTACTACTTAACTGGGCGGGTTCTGTGCTGACATGGAGCTCATCAGGAAAGGAAAATTACGGTAAGTATTTGAATTCAATTTTCCGTTTTCCTGACAGCTCCATGTCAGCACAGCTGGGAATTAACTAGCCAAAACAGGGGAGGGATAATGCTACACACTCCAATTCTGACTAAAACGGTAACAGAAAACATAATGCCTCTGACAAACCCAACTGTCATGAATATGAATATTTTGTATTGCGGATAGTTTGAGACACCCGGCCTGCTGTCACCCTCAAGGTCTGGACCCTTCTAGTGAGAATGCCGTGACTCTTCTGGCACAGCCAGCCTTACAACTTGCAGGCCAAGGAGATGAGGTTATCAACCAAGAGATAACGATTTTACGGCTCCCAGCAAGATTATTATGTGTTCCACCTGAAAAGGACAAACAGATGTACAGAGCTCCTGATGGCAGGAGTCGCCTTGATTAAATATTTTAGCGCTTCGCCCACATCCGATGGGCTAACTTTTTGAGTACTCCCCAAAGGGAACGTAGGAGGGAAACCTCTTGTGTGATATGAACTCTAAAGGTCAGTTCAGGTACATATTAGAGCATTGGCATGAGCACCATTCTGTCTGGGAAGTACGCGAGTATGGGTTCTTTAAACCCAAGGACACCAATGCTGATGTAATTGCCACCAGTAAATCAGTTTCAGCGAGAAAGTACCACAGGGTGATTGAAGGCATCCGATGAAATAACATCGATCAGCATTGGTATATCTAATTCCGGAAAAAAGTTTGAGGTTTCAACCAAATTGAATCTTGAAAAACTGTATAATTAAGCGTTGGAAGCTTGCTGAATGCTGGTGAAGACAGCGATAGCCAAAATGCATTTCTATAGCATGCTTGCGTATAGAATTAAGTCAAGCCATGCCTGTAGACATTTGACGCAGGCTTCTGAAGAGTCCAGCGTAAAATCTTGATCAGCGAATATACTGGGCATATATGCCCTGTTCTACTATAGGCATGCTTAGTGCTGACCTTTCTCGTTTCGTTAAACTGTTCAAATCTTCACAGAGCATTCGACATCCATTAGGCTCTGCCTCTCTCGACCCAGGCCATCAGCCCGAGTCTGTCGGATGCTGGATGAATGGGACTGGAGAAGATTTGATCTACCAGGCAGAGGGTGTCACTCCTTGACACTCCTCAGGATGAGTAGCGGGTATCAAAACTGTCACCTTCCCTCGCCCCAGCCTTAGCTGGAAGCTGAGAATCAGAGGGAGCAGCTGAAAAAGGCATCAGCAGTCTTGGCGATCCATTCTGCGGTCAGCACCTCTACTCCGAGCGCTTGCGACTCCTGGGCCCTGGAATGGAACTTCAGCAACTCAGTGCCGACTGGGAATGTAAGCGGTCTACCTCTGGCAGACAAAACACCAAGCTCTGTTAGTTCTCGAAAGACTCGCAGTAGTCTGGATCATCCATTGTCGTCAGACTTGACCTGGACAAATAGATTGTCTGAAGATTCTTCCGACCAGGCACATAGGTCGCAAATCGTTGGGAGTATTGACTTGGGTGAATTCTAGAATTAGAGAAAACTTCAGAAGTGAGAGACTGAGCCGTGTTTCCAGATGTAGGCCACAGTCGTTGTGCTTTCCAACTTTCCCAGGACAGGCTTACTCTGGGTGAGATGACTGAAGGCTAAGAGCCTGAAAAGGTTGCCTTCAACTCCAAGATGGAGTCTTGGATCCTTGACAAAAGACCATTGGTCCTGAGCTCATTGTTCCTGAAGTAGGGCTCCCCTAAACTGGCTGGTATCTGCCTGTACCACCAGATCGTCTGAGCTGTTAGGGCGAGGCACTTTCTATGGCTCAATCTGAGAGGTGAAGGATGAAAGATCTCCAAATATGACCCAAAATGGTTTCCTTAGGGGATCACGTGTCCATCCACAAGCCGTCCATATGTTCACAGAGGAACCACATAGTGCCCCTAGGGCATGTATGGGTGGCACAATCCCAAAATAACTGAGAGCATCCTGACATGGAAGTTCTTATTGACTTCTTGGACTAAGCATTTGCTTCCTTGTCTTTCCTGGACTTCCGTCCAGAAAAGCGCAGGAGCTACGCTCTCTGGCGTGAGCGTGAGCGTGGACAATAACTCTTGAATTTTTTGGTCTTCTTTAACTCAGTAGATCTTCACCTTGAGGCAGGAGGCAAAACTGGCCACTATTTAATTTAGGCTTGCCCTTCTGCGATTAAGAAAAAAATGCAGTGACCGCGTTTGTCCTTGAGGGTCGCACCTTCTGATGGTAAGGTCATGTGAATGGCCGATCCCACAAGGGACACATACTAACCAGCGGGGTGGTCCCAACCCCTGGACCTCTATTCGTTCCAAAGGGCATAACTTTGACATTCTGTTGTGACAATATCCTCCAATCGTGACGAACAAGCACTTGATCCATTCAACAATTAGTCGTCTTTTGGAGGTATTTAAAATACTTCCAAAGTTTCACCTCTATACACCGGCATTTCACCAACCTTAGCAATCTGGAAACAGGTTGTCCTCTTTCTCCTGTTCAGAAGAGACTGGAGAGAGTTGATTGGACCAAGAAGGCCCTGAAAGAAGGCTGGACATTGCCAAACAGATGGTCCCCATATGAGAAGAATCTAGTCATTCCTTTAGAGTGTCTTGACCATCTGCTTAATTGTGACAACTGGTTAGGTGTCGTCATCTTTATCCTAGGTTGCTTGAACTAGGTAACATCCTTGCCGTCTGTTTCTTTATGGAAGGATCTGAAACGGATTGTTTGCTTGGGAAGGCTTGGAGAATTCACAGGGTGAGTGGAAACACTCTTTTAGAGCGTATTGACCACATGTTTCATTAGTGCGACCACCTGTTAGGCGCCGTCATCCATATCCTTGGTTGCTTGATAAAGCAGACTGTGTGCAGTCATGTCCATCCGGAAGTTTGGAGAATGGGCTGCTTCACCTGGTATGCACAGGCGGCTTCTCATTATCAGAGCAGATAACCCTTTCATATGGTGAGCCGAAAACACCCCTTTAGAGCGTATTGGCAATTTGTTTATTGGGTGTAACTCCTTTTAGGTGTCACCCTCCTCTCTGGCTGTTTAAAGCCAGTGGGATACATACTGTCATGCTTATCCGGAAATTCTGAAAATTGGCTGTTTCACCTGGTGTGGACAGGCAGCTTCTTATTGTCAGAGCAGATGACCCTTTCACAGGGTAAGCCAGGAACACCCCTTTAGAGCGTATTGGCAATTTGTTCATTGGGTGTAACACCTTTTAGGTGTCACCCTCCTCTCCGGCTGTTTAAGCCAGTGGGATACATACTGTCATGCTCATCCGGAAATTCTGAAAATTGGCTGTTTCACCTGGTGTGGACAGGCAGCTTCTTATTGTCAGAGCAGATGACCCTTTCACAGGGTAAGCCAGGAACACCCCTTTAGAGCGTATTGGCAATTTGTTCATTGGGTGTAGTGATGAGCCGAACACCCCCGGGTTCGCATCGCACCAGAACCCGCGAACGGACCGAAAGTTCGTACGAACATTAGAACCCTATTAAATACAATGGATGCGAACGTTCGAATTCTAAAGTGCTAATTATAACAACTATTATGCATGTTATTGTCCTAAAAAGGGTTTGGGAACCCGGGTTGTGCACCAGGGGACATGTATCAATGCAAAAAGAAGTTTTAAAAACGGTCGTTTTTCGGGAGCAGTCATTTTAATGATGCATAAAGTGAAAAAAAAAAAGTCAAATATTCCTTTAAATATCATACCTGGGGGGTGTCTAAAGTATGCCTGTGAAGTGCCACGTGTTTCCCGTGTTTAGAACTGTCCCTGCACAAAATGACACTTCTAAAGGAAAAAAAAGCCATTTAAAACTGCTTGCGGCTTTAATGTAATGTCTGGTCCCGGTAATATGGATGAAAATCTTTAAGAAAAATGGCATAGCTACCCCATGACCCCCCCCCTACCCCAGCCCATTACCAGCCCCTTTGGGTCTTGTATGGATATTAAGGGGAACCCCGCACATAAAATAAAAAAGGCCCTATATACTCTGAACAGCCGTATACAGGCGGTGCATACAAGACAGGGACTGTAGGTTTGTTCTTATGTAGAATCTGTTTGTAATTTTGAACAGGTACATTGTTTAAGTGTAGCTCCAGCCCAAAAATCTATTTTTAAACTTTTTGGAAGACATAGGTAAGGGTTATCACCCCTGTAACATTTGTTTTGCTGTCTGTGCCCCTGTTCAGAACATTTCACCTCACTTTCCGTCCCAATGACAACTGTTTTTGAAATGTGGTGTTTTTCTTGAAACAAGGATTGCTGATAAAGCATCAGTACAGAGGAGACACCTTTCTCCCATATTAATTCTTACAGGAGAGAATTTTCCTTCCAAGGGGTAGATTTCCTCTCACTTCCTGTTGTCTTCTTGCGTTTGCAAGTAGGAGTCGTTTGTAAGTTGGATGTTTGAAAGTAGGGACCTGCCGTATATACTCTGCAGAAATAGGCCCCTTAGTTGTTGGTGTTGGCACAACACTGTAAGCACTCACAGTTACTCTTGGTTGGTGCTGGAACGCCCTGCTGTCAACTATTATATCAGGAATTGTAATTACATATAATTGTTGAACAGTGGTAGTAAAAATTGAGCCTTTGATGGTGGTGCTGGTGCCACAACACTGTAAGCCCTGACAGTTACTCTTGGTGGGTGCAGCAATGGGCCCTGCTGTGAATTATTAGATCAAGAATTGTAATTGCATGCCCCTGTTGAACAGGGGCTGAAAAATTGGGCCTTTCGTGGTGGTGGTGGTGGTGGCGTTGCCACAACACTGTAAGCCCTCAGAGTTACTCTTGGTGGGTGCAGGAATGGGCCCTGCTGTGAATTATTAGATCAAGAATTGTAATTACATGCCCCTGTTGAACAGGGGCTGAAAAATTGGGCCTTTCGTGGTGGTGGTGGTGGTGGTGGCGTTGCCACAACACTGTAAGCCCTCAGAGTTACTCTTGGTGGGTGCAGCAATGGGCCCTGCTGTGAATTATTAGATCAAGAATTGTAATTGCATGCCCCTGTTGAACAGGGGCTGAAAAATTGGGCCTTTCGTGGTGGTGGTGGTGGTGGCGTTGCCACAACACTGTAAGCCCTCAGAGTTACTCTTGGTGGGTGCAGGAATGGGCCCTGCTGTGAATTATTAGATCAAGAATTGTAATTACATGCCCCTGTTGAACAGGGGCTGAAAAATTGGGCCTTTCGTGGTGGTGGTGGTGGTGGTGGTGGTGGCGTTGCCACAACACTGTAAGCCCTCAGAGTTACTCTTGGTGGGTGCAGCAATGGGCCCTGCTGTGAATTATTAGATCAAGAATTGTAATTACATGCCCCTGTTGAACAGGGGCTGAAAAATTGGGCCTTAGGCACTGGTGGCACAACACTACAACCCCTCACAGATACTGTACTTGGAGCACAGCAATGAGCCCTGTTGCAAAGTATTGCTTCAAAAATTGTAATGACACGCCCCTGTTAAACAGGGGCTGAAAAATTGGGCCTTAGGCACTGGTGCCACAACACTCCAACCCCTCACAGATACTGTACTTGGAGCACAGCAATGAGCCCTATGGAAAATTATTGCTAAAAAAATTGTAATTACACGCCCCTGTAAAACAGGGGCTGAAAAATTGGGCCTTAGCCACTGGTGGCGGCACCCATAAACAAAAATGATCTTCCAAGCTATCATCATCAATCGTATCATTGAGGACTCGGAGGAGGAGGATAGCCAGTCAACATAACAGCACAGACACTCAGCATCAGCATCAGTCTTGAAGGGATGTGACATGTTAAAATCAATTAGTCTGTTATATCAGCATCAGGTGTGTGGTAGCTGGTGGTGATCCAAGACTGGTTCATCTTGATGAAAGTCAGTCGATCAACCGAGTCGGTGGACAGGCGCACCCTGTGATCCGTGACAAATCCTCCAGCAGCACTGAATGTGCATTCCGAAAGAACGCTGGATGCAGGACAGGCCAGTAGCTCAATTGCATACTGTGCAAGCTCTGCCCAGTGATCCATCCTCAAGACCCAGTAAGCCAGAGGATTTTCGGTGGGGAAGGTGTCCAAGTCTGACCTTGCCCCTAGATATTCCTGCACCATGTTTATCAGACGCTGGCGATGGTTGCTGGAACCGATCATACTTTGGGGCTGCGGACTAAAGAATTGTCTGAACGCATCGGTCAGACGGCCACCTTCCCCACCGCTCCTTCTTTGACTGGCCGAAGCCTCAGCAACTCGTTGTCCAGGACCAGGAGTTTGTAACCTCCCAGTCTCTGGGAACGCGTTGCACAGACCATTCTGCAAGGCCTCCCGGAGTTGTCTCATCCTCTGCTCCCTCTGCGACAGTAACATAAGGTCCGCAACCTTACCCTTGTACCGTGGATCAAGGAGAGTGGCCAGCCAGTAATGGTCCCTCTCCTTGATCCGAAGAATACGAGGATCCTTCCGCAGACTTTGCAGGATCAGGGAGGCCATGCAGCGTAGGTTTGCTGAGGCATTCGCTCCGGAGTCCTCTGGGTCACTAAGGACGACATGATCCGCAGCCACCTCCTCCCAGCCACGTACAAGTCCACTGGTTTCTTGGGACTGTAAATCATCCCTAAAAGACTGCTGCTGATGATGCTGAGTGCCAGCCTCCACCTCCATGCTGACACAATCCTCCTCCTCCTCCTCCTCCTCCTCTTCCTGTGCGATGGGTGGGACAGAAGGAACACTGTCTGGGTAAAGGGGGCCTTGAGAGGCAAGGAAGTCCTCCTCTTTCTGCCTCTGTTCTGCCTCAAGTGCCCTGTCCATTATTCCACGCAGCGTGTGCTCCAACAGGTGGACAAGAGGTACAGTGTCACTGATGCATGCACTGTCACTGCTCACCATCCTCGTGGCCTCCTCAAATGGTGCCAGGACAGTGCATGCATCCCTGATCATGCCCCACTGGCGTGGAGAAAAAAAACCAAGCTCCCCTGACCCTGTCCTGGTGCCGTAGTCGCACAGGTACTCATTGATGGCCCTCTGCTGCGTGTGCAGCCGCTGCAGCATGGCCAACGTTGAGTTCCACCTGGTGGGCATGTCACATATAAGGCGGTTCTTGGGCAGGTTCAACTCCTTTTGCAGCTCAGCCAGGCGAGCACTGGCATTATAAGATCTGCGGAAATGCACACAGACTTTCCTGGCCTGCCTCAGGACATCCTGTAAGCCCGGGTACCTGCCCAAGAACCGCTGCACCACCAGGTTAAGGACGTGAGCCACACAGGGCACATGGGTCAATTGTCCCTGTCGGAGGGCGGAGAGGAGGTTGGTGCCATTGTCGCAAACCACCATTCCTGGCTTAAGCTGGCGTGGCGTCAACCACCTCTCGGCCTGGCCCTGCAGAGCAGACAGGACCTCTGCCCCAGTGTGGCTTCTGTCCCCCAAACACACCAGCGCAAGCACGGCATGGCATCTTTTTGCCTGCGTACTTGCGTAGCCCCTTGAACGGCTACGGAGCACCGCTGGTTCAGAGGACAAACCACAGGAAGAGGCCATGGAGGAAGAAGAAGAGGAGGGGGTGGAGGAGAGAGGTGTGTCACAACCAGTAGTAGCATTTTGGAGGCGTGGCGGTGGAACAACCTCCAACACTACTGCACCTTGTCCTGCATCCTTCCCAGCTGCCAAAAGAGTGACCCAATGGGCCGTGAAAGAAAGGTAACGTCCCTGTCCATGCCTGCTGGACCATGAGTCAGTGGTAATATGCACCTTACCGCTGACCGCCCTGTCCAGCGAGGCCAAGACATTGCCTTCCACATGCCGGTAGAGAGCCGGAATAGCCTTCCGTGAGAAAAAGTGGCGTTTGGGAACCTGCCACTGAGGAACCGCACATTGCACAAACTCACGGAAGGGGGCCGAGTCTACCAACTGAAAAGGCAGCAGTTGAAGCGCTAGCAATTTAGCCAAGCTAGCATTCAACCGCTGGGCATGTGGATGGCTGGGAGTGAACTTCTTTCGACGGTCCAGCAGCTGGGGCAGGGAAATTTGCCTGCTAGAATCGGACGTCGGTGTACTGCTAGCAGAGTGGCCGCAACTACTTGGCTGTGACACACCTAATTCTACACCTTCATTCCTCTCAGTGCATGTTTCAGAGAGGACTGAAGTTATAGTGGGGTTGGAGATCCCAGCTGATGCGGTGCAAGGAGAGGTCCGCTTTGTTCTTTGGTGTGGGTCTTTGAGGTAGGCTTGCCAACGAGCTGCATGGCAGGTCAACATATGTCTGGTCAGGCATGTGGTACCCAAGCGGCTGATGTTTTGGCCACGCGATATCCGCTTGAGACATATGTTGCAAACAGCAGCTGTGCGATCTGATGCACTAGCCTCAAAAAAGGCCCACACCAAAGAACTTTTTGAATGACGGGCAGAGGCAGCGCCCTGCACAGGCGGAGCTCTGCGGTGTGATTCCGTCGGTGTACTGCCCTTACGCTGGCCACCAAAGGGCATCCTGCCTCGTTGGAGATGTGCCTCCTCCTCATCCTCCTCCTCCTCCTCTCTCCTATTAGGCACCCACGTGGAGTCAGTGACCTCATCATCCCCTCCCTCCTCATCACTGGAGCCAATCTGGCAGTATGCTGCAGCTGCTGGAACATGACTGCCAGATTGGTGTCCTTCTTGAGCATCCCCTCTGTCTGCTCTCACGCTACTGCCTTCCTGTAGCTGGGTTTCATCATCAGACTGTTCGAAACGCTGGGCATCCTCCTGGAGCATGTACCCAACACTGTGCTCAAACAGTTCGGGGGACTCCTCAGGAGGAGGACATGGTGGGTCTAGGGAAGGAGTGACTGATGATGAGTCTGACATTGATACCAGGGAAGAGGACGCTTTGGCAGCTGCTTTGCCAGTACCCTGAGCCTGGGTGAGAGAGGATGAGGAGGAGGAGGAGGGCTTGGTCATCCACTCTACCAAGTCTTCGGCATGATGTGGCTCAACATGTCCAGCTGCCGAAAAGAAGGACAAGCGTGTCCCATGGCCATGTGCTGATGACAATGCACCGCGTCCACGACCAGCACTGTTGTCCCCAGACACAGAGCCTGCTTGCCCTCTTTTATTGCCTCCTGACTGTCTGCCTCTCCTTGTTTGCCTTCCAGACATTCTAATAGATGGCCTGCAGGGAGATGGGAAAAAAGCAATAAGGGCTACCTTCAGGTGTCCTTCTCTGTCCCTTTACTTAAGGATTTCTAAATATGGTTGAGGATGATTGCTTTTGCACAGAATAGCACAACGACAATTTCCCTGACTGTCCAAAAAACAAGGATTTCAAAGATGGTTGATGAGGAATGCTTTAGCACACTATAGCACAAGGAGAATTTCCCTCACTGTCCTTCCCTGTCCCTAGAAACAAGGATTCGTACAGTAAAACACACTGACACTCTCCCTACCTATAGTTTTCTGTCCCTAGAAAAAATGTTTTTTTAAAGCACACTATAGCACAAGGAGAATTTCCCTCACTGTCCTTCCCTGTCCCTAGAAACAAGGATTCGTACAGTAAAACACACTGACACTCTCCCTACCTATAGTTTTCTGTCCCTAGAAAAAATGTTTTTTTAAAGCACACTATAGCACAAGGAGAATTTCCCTCACTGTCCTTCCCTGTCCCTAGAAACAAGGATTCGTACAGTAAAACACACTGACACTCTCCCTACCTATAGTTTTCTGTCCCTAGAAAAAATGTTTTTTTAAAGCACACTATAGCACAAGGAGAATTTCCCTCACTGTCCTTCCCTGTCCCTAGAAACAAGGATTCGTACAGTAAAACACACTGACACTCTCCCTACCTATAGTTTTCTGTCCCTAGAAAAAATGTTTTTTTAAAGCACACTATAGCACAAGGAGAATTTCCCTCACTGTCCTTCCCTGTCCCTAGAAACAAGGATTCGTACAGTAAAACACACTGACACTCTCCCTACCTATAGTTTTCTGTCCCTAGAAAAAATGTTTTTTTAAAGCACACTATAGCACAAGGAGAATTTCCCTCACTGTCCTTCCCTGTCCCTAGAAACAAGGATTCGTACAGTAAAACACACTGACACTCTCCCTACCTATAGTTTTCTGTCCCTAGAAAAAATGTTTTTTTAAAGCACACTATAGCACAAGGAGAATTTCCCTCACTGTCCTTCCCTGTCCCTAGAAACAAGGATTCGTACAGTAAAACACACTGACACTCTCCCTACCTATAGTTTTCTGTCCCTAGAATTTTTTTTTTTAAAGCACACTATAGCACAAGGAGAATTTCCCTCACTGTCCTTCCCTGTCCCTAGAAACAAGGATTCGTACAGTAAAACACACTGACACTCTCCCTACCTATAGTTTTCTGTCCCTAGAAAAAATGTTTTTTTAAAGCACACTATAGCACAAGGAGAATTTCCCTCACTGTCCTTCCCTGTCCCTAGAAACAAGGATTCGTACAGTAAAACACACTGACACTCTCCCTACCTATAGTTTTCTGTCCCTAGAAAAAATGTTTTTTTAAAGCACACTATAGCACAAGGAGAATTTCCCTCACTGTCCTTCCCTGTCCCTAGAAACAAGGATTCGTACAGTAAAACACACTGACACTCTCCCACCTATAGTTTTCTGTCCCTAGAAAAAATGTTTTTTTAAAGCACACTATAGCACAAGGAGAATTTCCCTCACTGTCCTTCCCTGTCCCTAGAAACAAGGATTCGTACAGTAAAACACACTGACACTCTCCCTACCTATAGTTTTCTGTCCCTAGAAAAAATGTTTTTTTAAAGCACACTATAGCACAAGGAGAATTTCCCTCACTGTCCTTCCCTGTCCCTAGAAACAAGGATTCGTACAGTAAAACACACTGACACTCTCCCTACCTATAGTTTTCTGTCCCTAGAAAAAATGTTTTTTTAAAGCACACTATAGCACAAGGAGAATTTCCCTCACTGTCCTTCCCTGTCCCTAGAAACAAGGATTCGTACAGTAAAACACACTGACACTCTCCCTACCTATAGTTTTCTGTCCCTAGAAAAAATGTTTTTTTAAAGCACACTATAGCACAAGGAGAATTTCCCTCACTGTCCTTCCCTGTCCCTAGAAACAAGGATTCGTACAGTAAAACACACTGACACTCTCCCTACCTATAGTTTTCTGTCCCTAGAAAAAATGTTTTTTTAAAGCACACTATAGCACAAGGAGAATTTCCCTCACTGTCCTTCCCTGTCCCTAGAAACAAGGATTTGTACAGTAAAACACACTGACACTCTCCCTACCTATAGTTTTCTGTCCCTAGAAAAAATGTTTTTTTAAAGCACACTATAGCACAAGGAGAATTTCCCTCACTGTCCTTCCCTGTCCCTAGAAACAAGGATTCGTACAGTAAAACACACTGACACTCTCCCTACCTATAGTTTTCTGTCCCTAGAAAAAATGTTTTTTTAAAGCACACTATAGCACAAGGAGAATTTCCCTCACTGTCCTTCCCTGTCCCTAGAAACAAGGATTCGTACAGTAAAACACACTGACACTCTCCCTACCTATAGTTTTCTGTCCCTAGAAAAAATGTTTTTTTAAAGCACACTATAGCACAAGGAGAATTTCCCTCACTGTCCTTCCCTGTCCCTAGAAACAAGGATTCGTACAGTAAAACACACTGACACTCTCCCTACCTAGAGTTTTCTGTCCCTAGAAAAAATGTTTTTTTAAAGCACACTATAGCACAAGGAGAATTTCCCTCACTGTCCTTCCCTGTCCCTAGAAACAAGGATTCGTACAGTAAAACACACTGACACTCTCCCTACCTATAGTTTTCTGTCCCTAGAAAAAATGTTTTTTTTAAAGCACACTATAGCACAAGGAGAATTTCCCTCACTGTCCTTCCCTGTCCCTAGAAACAAGGATTCGCACAGTAAAACACACTGACACTCTCCCTACCTATCCTTCTCTTTCCCTAAACTAAAGGAATCCAGGTTAAGCAAGAAAAAATAAATGTCACTGTCCCTGCCTATGCTTCTCTTTCCCTGCTCCGGAACACACTACACTAGGCCGCCGTGCTGGCGGCCTTTTATAGTGTGGGGTGTGTACTAAACACCCTCAGCAATAATTGGCCACAGGCATCCTGCCTGTGGCCAATCATTGCTCTCCTCGCTGCCGGCGCTGTGATTGGCCAAGCATGCGGGGTCACAGTGCATGCTTGGCCAATCACAGCGCCTGGATGACACTGCGATGGCGTAGTGCATTGTGGGCCGTTCGCGTCACTCGAATTAGGCGCGAACGGCCCAAATCGTTCGATCTTCGTCGAACGATCGAACAGCCGATGTTCGAGTCGAACGTATGTTCGACTCGAACACCGAGCTCATCCCTAATTGGGTGTAGCACCTTTTAGGTGTCACCCTCCTCCCTGGCTGTTTAAGCCAGTGGGATAAATACTGTCATGCCCATCCGTGTATTCCTCTTATAGAGCTTGAGGAGGGATGTTTGCTTGGGAAAGTCATGAGACTGCTCCTTCATGTTCATCCATGTCTTCTTATTGATGGGCCTGAAGCATGTTCGTTCTGAGATTGGTAAACACTAATAGATAACCTCACCACAGGGCTTGTGCACCATTCAGCAAACCAACCCATAGACCCGGATCACACTGGTGCATTTTTAACATGCGACCCGACCAGTCAAATCGCATGAAAATAATATGCGGCAATCGCACCACCCTAATCGGTGCAATGCTGCATCAGCGGTGCCACGCCAACTTCAAAAAAGGCAGTTTTGTACTACCTTGCGATTTCGGGTTGCGACCTATATTGACATCCGCACAGAAACTTGCACAGATGTCCCTGAAAATTGCGACCGGAACCGAGACTGACCAGCGGGAGACAAAGCTGAATGGCACAGCTTTATTCCCGCAACCCAGTGCGACCCTGGACTAGGGAAAAAAATGGTTAAATGCAGTAAATAGATTGCTTAGTAACAAACCCTGAGGGTTTAAACACAGCTAGAGGGAGGCAGAAGCTTTCATCTACAGCCCTGCTAACCAGATGGAGGTTAATTTGGCTAGGATCTAATCCTGGGAATCAGGTTATGATGAAAACCTTTGTTTCAGAACAGCAACACAAAGGTAGGAATTTGTAACAAAATTACAACCATCTGCAGTGTACACAAACCAAGGGAATTGTAGACATCATAAACATGCTTCTCCATACTCTTTTTTCTTCTTCTTTTTTTTTTTTTAAGGAAGACCAAGATCACATAGAAAAATACAAGAATATCCCATGTCTCCAAAGGCCATGGCTGGATTCAGTAGACATTTTTCAGGTGTGCTCCACATACCTTCTCTGCAAAATGCTGGTCTTTGGAGGGGTTTGGCATAGTGGCATGACAGTAAGCAAAACATGAGCAGCCTCCAACAGATTATATCCATGTGTGAACAGACAAAGTGTTACTTTGTGTATCTGTTATGCAGAGTACTCCCTGTCCAGTAATGCAGCATACATTGGATACAAAGCATTTAGCTCACCCAACCTCCGTCATCCGATCGTCGGCGTTGGCACAGCGCGGGTGCGCGTGCATAGGGGAGTACTCTGCCACAACCGCTGTCCATCTTGTTTGGACCAAGCGGACCCCAGACACGGCTGTTAGCCATGATAAAGCCGCCCCGAGGACCAGCAGCGGGGCTCCCTGGATTATGGTCATTTAGACTAGACACCAGGGACTTTGTCCAGCTTCATCCACACGTATGGACGGTCCGCAATCCATTTAGACCGGCTAGGTAGAGGAGCACACCTCCGTCCTGCACGTAGGAGGAAAAGAGAAGAACGCTGAGGTTGAGGTGAGTGAAAAATGTATAGTTAAGTCCTGATCACGTAGGGGGGGGGGCGGAGCCCCACCCAGCTGTGCTGACATGGAGCCGTCAGGAAAAGCACGTTGTCACAGGAGCTTAAAAACGGGGTGAATACTGAATTCTGCATTACGTACTACTGACCTGCTAAAACGCAGCTAAAGCACCACCAGCTTTAGTGGCTGTTTTAACAGCGCTTCAGTAAATCTCCACCACTAGGTCCTAATCAAATTTATGGTAATTACAGTGGAAGGCTGGATAATTAGTATGAGTATGAAGAATGTAGAATGAGTTAAAAATGTAGAACGATGTCTTAGACCCCATACCCCTTTTCGATTTTCTGCAGGTTTTTGTCTTCAGATTTACCAAAACCATATAATATAAGGTCAAACCTTAAGGCTCCATGTACACAGAAGCTCAAAAACTGTCGTTTTTAAAGCAGCAGAAAAAGCTAGCTTTTATCAGCGTTTTTTTACTAGCTTTTATTAGCGTTTTTCAGTGTAGCTTTTTTTAGCTTTTTTTTTTTTTTTTTTTTAATTATTGTTTTTTTCAATGGACCAAAAAATGCAAAAAAACGCTCGCGGCCAGCATTTTTGAGCGTTTATGAGCGTTTATGAGCGTTTTTCGGCATTTTGCGTTTTTTTCTGCCGAAAAACGGTACTTTGAACGCAAATTTCTTGCGTTCAGAAAAAAGCCCATTAACTCCACTGCTCATTAAAGCTAAAAACGTTATGTGTACATGAACACATAGGCTAACATAGAGTGCAGTTAATGGGCTTTTTTAAAAAAACGCCAAAACGCCAATAAACTGCAGTTTATCAGCTTCTGTGTACATGGAGCCTAAGAATTTCAATTTGTATGCAATGAGGCTGGCCCTTGCACTACATGGTTTTGGTAAATCTGAAAACAAAAATCTACAGAAAATCGAATAGTGTGTACAGGGCCTTAGAAGCTTAAAAATATCATCCAGAGGAATCTTTACCTTTTCCTTGTGGGTCTCTTACCCTTTTACAAGCCCATTACATGTAATTGAATTGCTTGACTAACACGTTTGCAAACTGATGATAAAGAGTCTTGCCTGATATCTGTTTATATCCTATTCTGTTGCAGAACATTGATTAGTTTATATTGTCTTTTGGGAAAGTTCTCTTAGAAGGTAATCTGGATAATCTTTCGTTTTTATATATGGGTTATTATTATACTTAAATAATAGTAGTAGCAGTCTTCAATATAACCCAAATCTATAAGGAAGGCTGGTATCCGGGTGAAGACATGATGTATAGAATCACGTTGCTGCCAAATAAATACAGCAAGAAGAGCTAATATCGGAGTGGGGCAGTTATCTTTTTCAGACTTCAATGTTAGACATAGAATATTCTACAGTCAGAGGACTAAGCTACATGTTTTTGCATTTAGTGCAACGCTAATTGTAACGGGAAGGCCCGGGGAACTGAGAATCGCTTAGAAAGTATGAGATACCCTTGCTTCAGCTCCCCCAATGCCTCTTATGTGTCAACCACTCTGTGTCTCTATTAGGGGCACAGGGTGAATGAAAACCCCAATATGGTCTATGATAGCCATATTCAATGCTGCACATATATTGTATCTAGATTGGATGTGTACTGTGAGGGGGGGGGGGGGTTGTGTAATCATTGCTGTGAGGAGTTAAGGTGATTTGCATTCTATTGTCTATTGTGGCTTGTGGGAATTAAGCCTATAATTATAGGTTGTGGAACTAGCAGCAGACAGGTTAATCACCTGCCTGCTTGTGTTGTAAATGAGTCTAGGAGGGTCTGGAGACCCTTTTGGTGTGAAAGGGATAGTTAACTCTATGCCTGTGTGCATTGTACTCGGCAGACGGCCCGTCTACCAACCCTTTCATTATAAGATGTGTATTGAGGGTCGTTATGTTCTATTGTGTAAAGTCTTTTGAAGCCTAACAGACGTCAAAATAATGTGTATTGGGCCTTGTTATGTGTGGGTGGAGCTGGGCCATTGTTTATGTTAAACTAATGCAGTAGTAGATGTGTATAAAAGTTACAATGTTTTCTTCAATAAAGAGACTTGATCCTGGAAGATACAGAGTACGTCTCGTTCTTCCAGAAGGATTAATTCCTAGGGAAAGTGGTCGGCTGGCTGTGGAGGATCGACAGTGAATGTGTGTCCAGGAGAGGGAACATCTTAAACGGCGTTAACCCCCTTTATATTTGGGGTGCCGTTATACTAATAATCCTTAGGGGTAGACCTTAATAATTTTTGTATGTCTAGTAATAACAGAGAGGTTGAAAAACTTCCCAACACTTAGAACCATAGAATATGGTTGGGAGACTTTTCATTCTCCCTAGCAATTTTCACCCTATAATACATCAAATCTGTTTCCCTAATTAAAATATGGTAACTTTATTTATTGGGAGTATCATTTCTATGTTTATAGGATATATACGCCATGGGGGATATTTACTAAAACTAATGAACACAGAATCTGGTGCAGCTGTGCATAGTAACCAATCAGCTTCCAGGTTTTATTATCAAAGCTTCCCTGAACAAGCTGAAGTTAGAAGCTGATTGGTTACTATGCACAGGTGGGCAAGATTCTGTGTGCACCAGTTTTATTAAATGTACCCCATGTGTTAATGTTACAGGCATAGGTGTGCACAGGGGGTGTGCCTGGTGTGCTTGGGCATACCCTAATCATCCTATGCAGTGCAGATTTCCCCAAAGTCCACTGTGCTACTAACGCCATTCACTGTTCTACTGACTTAGGAATTTGGAGGGAATGCCCCAGGGATTATGCGGACAAAGGAACAGTATGCCACGATGCATGAAGAAAGAGTAACATTGTATAAAAGTCTTAAGCCTCGTACACACGGCCGGGAATCCCATCAGGAAAAAAACGTTGGTTTTCCTGACGGGATTCCTGGCAAGCTTTCCTTGCTTGCCGAGTGTACACACGGCCATTCAAAAGAACCGCCGTTCTT
Source organism: Rana muscosa (assembly GCA_029206835.1). Lineage (NCBI taxonomy): Eukaryota > Metazoa > Chordata > Amphibia > Anura > Ranidae > Rana > Rana muscosa. The sequence goes on along the minus strand of CM055122.1, from coordinate 86,023,759 downwards.
TTGAATGGCAAGAACGCGGTGACGTCATCGACTACGATGAGCATGCGCTCGTCACGTTCAATGCCGTCGCCGTCATCTTGCTACACCCTACACTACCCTTGTAAGCTACCGCGCAAGCGTCGAAGTCTCATCGAGCATGCGCGGGCTTACCTGGGACAGGTAAGCATACACACTCACGGTTTTCTCAGCAGGAAACACTCTGCCGAGAATCCCGATGAGAAATTAGAGAGCAGGTTCTCTATTTTTCTCGTCGGGATTCCCGGCAGTTTTCTCGCCGAGAAACCATACACACGGCCGGTTTTCTCAGCAAAAAGCTCTCCCAGCAGCTTTCTTGCCGAGAAAACCGTCCATGTGTATGGTTTCTCGGCGAAAAAACTGCCGGGAATCCCGATGAGAAAAATAGAGAACCTGATCTCTATTTTCTTGTCGGGATTCTCGGCAGAGTGTTTCCTGCCGAGAAAACCGTGAATGTGTATGCTTACCTGTCCCAGATAAGCCCGCGCAAGCTCGATGAGACTTCGACGCTTGCGGGAATTCCGAACAAATTTTATTGAGTACAAAAGTACCACAAATTACAAAAATATACAAAAACACCTAAAAACAGTGAATAGAACACATGCTAGATAATAAACAGTTGCTATTTATTGGAGCACATCGTGGTTCCAGACATGAAGTCGAATGGGTGTGGTCACAAAGAATCCCAACATATTTCGGAAAACGGGGGGGAGTTTTTTTTAAAACGTATACTTCCTTCCTCAGGGGTTAAAGAGAAGCACGCGGTTATATTTCTATTGAAAAATAAGCAGATAAGAACATGAAACAATATAGTATAGTGGTTTAAATAAAACACTATGTATTGACATTTGCAGTGATTGATTCAGCATGGCATAGAAATTACATGTATTAGATACACTTAATATTCACAGCTTTATGTCCTTTTACAAATCATGTATGTCAATGATCCTAATAGAGGGACCTCAGGTCTCAAACTCTGCTGAGTCGCATACTGATGCTCATAGGATGGCATATGAAAGTATCTCAGGTTAAGCTTCAAAGGATTAGCCTGGATGGTGGAATAAACTTTGTGTGGGAGCTCCCATCTTTATTCTACCATCCAGGCTAATCCTTTGAAGCTTAACCTGAGCTACTTTCATATGCCATCTTATGAGCATCAGTATGCGACTAATAAAAAGCTGTTAAATAAAAAGTGCGCAGGTGCAACTGAACATATACAAAAGTCATATAAAAAAAATTATACATTAAAATTCATATAAAAAAATTGTGCTTCTTTCCAAACCACATCTAAAAAGTTCTCTATTGCAACTAATTCATAATACATATATAAAATGCAAACAATTCATACATTTTACATAAAAGTGCTGTCATGCAAAGATCACCAACTGTGTGCATGTGCTTCTTCTTTTAAATTAATAAAAAGTACACCAACAATCGCCAAATAATCGACATAATATAAATACAAATAATAAACAAATAGCATACATATCGTATTGTTACAAATGTTATTCTTTTAACAGTCATATAAAAAATATACAGGATATATATTTTTTGATTCTGCAGTGTTTTTATGACCTTTGAACTCTGTTAGTTACTCCTGACCACTGTACTCTCTTATACATACTACTAAATCCTGAATTCTGCATTACGTACTACTGACCTCTAAACTCTACAATACAGACTCCTGTACTGTGTGTACCATACTACGACCTCTGATCTCTGTGTTACTTACTCCTAAATTCTGCACTCTGCAATACTTATTCCTGAACTCTACAATGTCTACTTCTGACTCCTGCACTCTGTTTACTTACTATTGGCCCCCCTAAACTCTGCGTTACTGTCTCCTGACCCCTGTACTCTGTGTTACATACTACTGACCTCTGAACTCTGCATTACTTACTTCTGCCTTCTGCACATTGCATACTCTCCATACACTCCTGACCCTTGCACTCTACCTTTCATTCTACTGACCTCTGAACTCTGCAAAATAAAGTGAAGGCCAGGGGCCTCTCTGAATCTAAAAATGTAGGATCATTTTGTATTTTTACAGTTACTTTTATATCAATAATATATTTTGTGAGATTTCGTCAAATCTTTCTTTACATTTTTTAAATGGAACCCTTCTAGGTTCTTTACCTGAAAAAAAAGCATGCTGCACTGGTGATTTTTAATCTCCGTGTTTTTCAGGTAGACCTGTATCACTTGGTTTGCTACCCCTGCAGTTAAATATTGATAGCCACTAAACAGTGCCGGCCCAAGATATTATGCTGCCTGGTACCAACAATGAAATGCTGCTCCCCCCCCCCCCAAAAATCACGCCCACCAAAATGCCCCCACATCCATTATTTTATATCATGATAACTAAAGTGGACCTGTCATGGCTCTATATATGTATATAGGAGTATAAAGAGGACCTGTTATGGCTCTATTCATGTATAGGAGTACAAAGAGGACCTGTCACATCTCTATACATGTAAAGGAGTATAAAGAGGACCTGTCATGGCTCTATATATGTATATAGGAGTATAAAGAGGACCTGTTATGGCTCTATTCATGTATAGGAGTACAAAGAGGACCTGTGACATCTCTATACATGTAAAGGAGTATAAAGAGGACCTGTCATGGCTCTATAAAATGGACCAGTTATGGCTCTATTCATGTATAGGAGTATAAAGAGGACCGGTCATGGCATTATATGTGTATATAGAAGTATAATGAGGACCTGTCATGGCTCTATACATGTATTATATAGAAGTATAAAGAGGACCTGTCATGGGTCTATACATGTATATAGAAGTATAAAGAGGACCTGTCATGGCTCTATACATGTATATAGAAGTATAAAGAGGATCTGTCATGGCTCTATACATGTACAGTATATAGAAGTATAAAGATGACCTGTCATGGCTCTATACATGTATGTAGGAGTATAAAGAGGACCTGTCATGGCTCTATACATGTATGTAGGAGTATAAAGAGGACCTGTCATGGCTCTATTCATGTATAGGAGTACAAAGAGGACCTGTCACATCTCTATACATGTAAAGGAGTATAAAGACGACCTGTCATGGCTCTATAAAAAGGACCAGTTATGGCTCTATTCATGCATAGGAGTATAAAGAGGACCGGTCATGGCATTATATGTGTATATAGAAGTATAATGAGGACCTGTCATGGCTCTATACATGTATATAGAAGTATAAAGATGACCTGTCATGGCTCTATACATATATATAGAAGTATAAAGATGACCTGTCATGGCTCTATACATATATATAGAAGTATAAAGATGACCTGTCATGGCTCTATACATGTATGTAGGAGTATAAAGAAGACCTGTCATGGTTCTATACATGTATATAGGAGTATAAAGAGGACCTGTCATGGCTCTATACATGTATGTAGAAGTATAAAGAGGACACCTGTCATGGCTCTTTACATGTATATAGAAGTATAAAGAGGACCTGTCATGGCTCTATACATGTATGTAGGAGTATAAAGCGGACCTGTCATGGCTCTATACATGTATGTAGGAGTATAAAGAGGACCTGTCATGGCTCTATACATGTATGTAGGAGTATAAAGAGGACCTGTCATGGCTCTATACATGTATATAGAAGTATAAAGAGGACCTGCCATGCCTCTATACATGTATGTAGGAGTATAAAGAGGACCTGTCATGGCTATATACATGTATGTAGGAGTATAAAGAGAACATGTAATGGCTCTATACATGTATATAAGAGTATAAAAGGATCTGTGCGTGGCCGGCGGCCGCAATGTCAGCCGGCCACCCACGATTGCTCCACAGAGAGCCAGAACGGGGATCTGTCAATGTAAACAGACAGATCCCCATTCTGACAGGGGAGGAGAGACAGATCTGCTGTTCCTAGTGATTAGGAACAGAGATCTCTCTCCTCCTCCAGTCAGTCCCATCTCCCCCAGTTAGAAACACCTCCCAGGGAACACATTTAACCCCTTCCCTGACAGTGACATTTACACAGTAATCAGTGCATTTTTATAGAACAGATCGCTGTATAGGCTGGGAGGAAGTTGGGAGGAGATATTCTTGCATCCTGCTGCAGAGGAGCAAGTTCCATCGCCATTTAAACGCCAGAGATATTTTCTGCACCCTCTGTATTGGATTGATGTTCGAGACCCCTGTTTAAATCACAGTTGGAGATTCGCTGTTCATAGTGGCTTACCCATGCTTGGTTGACCCTTTGAACGCAAGTTTTTTGGGGTCCACACCTTTCGGTAAGCCTTTTCTACTATCGTATGGTGACGGTCACTCTGAAAGCACTTATTTTGTGTTAAGTTAACTTTAGGAGCACCACCATTTTGATTTTGACTTTGATTTTCACCAATTCAACTTCACCAGCATTTCTACACCAAAGGATTTAGTTTCATTGTGACTTCTATTATTCAATACTCACATCACTGAGGATTTTGGATTAATTTTCATTTTGTCACTGTGTTCTTTAAGATGTTTGTAGAATTTGAATATGCATTGTTGATTACTGCACTTTCAGTGCAGTTCATATTTAGTTTTAGCGCTACACTTTTTTTTGTTTTGATCGCTGTATAGATGTCAATGGTCCCAAAAATGTGTCAAAAGTGTCCGACCTGTCCACCGCAATGTCGCAGTCTCGCAAAAAAACGCAGATCACTGCCATTACTAGTAAAAAAAAAAATATAATAAAAATGCTTGAAGTGCATTATTTCTATTATTACATTGTTATATAAAATAAAATAGTTCAACTCACCATATTGCAGAATCAGCGGGAGCCCAGAGCGTTTCACTTGCCAAAGTCACCTGCCTTCAGATGCGGATTGTCACTTGCCGTGTCACCTGTCACCAGATGCGGATTGTCACCTGCCACAAATTGCGGATTGTCACTTGCCACGATGTCACACATTGCGGATTTTCACTTGCCACCCGCCACACATTGCAGATTGTCACTTGCCACAATGTCACCTGCCACACGTAGTGGATTGTCACTTGTCACGTCACCTGCCACACGTAGCGGATTGTCACTTGCCACAACGCCACCTGTCACACATTGCGGATTGTCACTTGCCACGACGTCACCTGCCACATGTAGCAGATTATCACTTGCCACAACGCCACCTGCCACACGTTGCAGATTGTCACCTGCCACGTCACCTGCTACAAGTAGTGGATTGCAACTTGCTGTGTCCCGGAGTAAAGGCAGGCAGCAGAGAGATAATGTAATCTCTCTGCTGCACGCACAGTGGGGGCGGAACTGCAGTGATGCAGGGTGGACAGTAAGAGATGATGTCATCTCTCTGCTTCCCCACCCGCTGATTGGCCAGCAAGCCCGCTCACCTGCTGACTGTCCCGCCCGCTGACTGTTTCTCTGTTCTGCCCGCACGCTCCATTCACCTGGGCCCGACGCCCAGGTGAATGGAGCGTGCGGGGAGCGGAGCGGCTGGCTGGCAGGCGGGCGTCAATTTGCCTCACAGTGGAGCGCGGAGTGGGCATAACGGGTTGGCGACAATTTGCCTCACAGTGCAGCGGGGAGTGGAGCGGGTGGAATGGGCTGGCGGGCGGCAATTTGCCTCACAGTGCAGGGGGAGTGGAGCGGACGGAACGAGATGGCGGGCGGGCGGCAATTTGCCTCACAGTGCAGGGGGAGTGGAGCGGGCGGAACGGGGTGGTGGGCGGCAATTTGCCTCGCAGTGCAGGGGGAGTAGAGCGGGCGGAACGAGATGGCGGGTGGGCGGCAATTTGCCTCACAGTGCAGGGGGAGTGGAGCGGGCGGAACGGGATGGCGGGCGGGCGGCAATTTGCCGCCCCCCTGAAAGTGCCGCCTGGTACCATCGGGTCCCATGGTAGGGCCGGCCCTGCCACTAAAGTAAGTATTTACCAATCTAAAAATGTAATGGTAATGTTACATCAAAAAAGTAGTACATGCAAGCAATTCAAAGTCACATAAAAAATTAAAACTGAACTACAGAAATTATCTATATTTTAAACTTACAGCTTATCAGGCTAGTGTGGTTGGGTGTACTGTAATTATCCATGTGTTGCACCTGAAGGACCACGGGGGATGCTGAAACCTACTGTAGTGGACTGTGCTACATATAGTCAGAGCTATCCTGTCCTGGGTGGTGTGACTTGCCATGCTCACTCCCATACTTCCACCATTCAACAAACATGTTGTATATTTTTTGTGAATACAAGGAGTTCTCTGATTGGATGACGTAGACAAGGTGGTGACCATAACCTTATCCATACCTCCTCTCTCCCTGGTCTAAAAATATGTTCTCACTGAAAAAAACATTTCCCCATTCCCTTTAAAGTAAACCTGTATTTAAATTCTGAGCTTTAAAACAAGTCCCAATTATCTCTGTACTGTAGCTGCAGGCACTGTGGAGCAATTTCTGTGCAAAATTCACTGAAGATGTTCAAGTCCTTCTTTGAATCAGCTCAGCTCATTTTACTCCATCTCCTAGAGCCCCTGCTCTGTGTTTATCTTAGAGACTCGAAAATGGGTAGCTTCATAAGTCTCTGCCAGGAGGGACAGCAGCGGTAGTTCAGCTTTTGCATAAAATTACTTCAGTGAATCTTCTGTGAATTTATCCACAGTGCCCACAGCTACAGAAGTCAATAAGCCATTATTTGAAAACCCACAGGCATACCCCACTTTTAAGTACACAATGGGGTTTATTTATGTAGCACCCTCTACCTTAGGTAGGTGCTAAGTGTAAGGGTTTTGTGTAAGCTGTCAGTGCAGGTAAATTTAAGCAGGCCTATGCTGCGAGCTGGGCCTGTTTGTTTTTGTTCTGGGGCAGGAGAGTGGTTTAGTGTAGCAGTGGGTGACTGACATGTACTTCAGCTCTTGGGCGCCTCTTCTGTTTCCAGGGAGAATGTTCTGGAAAGGGGCAAGGGCAGAGAGCTGGAGTGACATGGGGTACATGTGAGGAGCTCTGACCAATCCCCAACTATGATTGGCAGGGGGCAGGCCTCCTACATATACCCACGGTTAGACTGTCCTGCCTGAGGGAACCTCCATCTGGGGGGGTGTACCTCAGGCGGAGGATCTTGGGAGCTGGGAGGTGGCCTCTCCTTACATGGTCAGGAGCTGGAAGAGACAGTTGGTCCGCACGTCCGGACTAAGTCCTTCAGGACGGATCCAAGGCAGGTCTCGGTGAGTGAAAGCACAGTGGAGAGATCTGGAAGACGCATGACAGGGGAGCTGGATGTAGAGGCAGAGGGAGAGACTGTGGAGTTTGTGCCAAATCGAGGCAGCCATGAGGGCAGGCAGGATTTGAAAGTCAGACTTGCTGGGATCAGTAGTCCATCACCACCACAATCTTCTCAAGTAAACGGTTGCTGCCATTAAGGGGTGCTGCAGGCCCCGGCCTACAAAGGGTCGTCAAGTAAATTAACTGGGACTTATTCAGAGGGAGGCATAGTCATGTTCTGATGGCATGAAAGGATTACTAAGACTGTGACATAAAGTAGTGTGCTGGAGGAAGAAGTGTTCTGAGGTAAAAGTCTGTCAAGTAGTGTGCTGGAGGAAGAAGTGACTTTTAATAATCTAAAACTTACCTGTCCTAGGGTCCAACGATGCATGCGGGGGAACGACGCCTCGCTCCTCTCCCCCTCCTCTCCGCGGCGCCGGAATTACTACTGTGGGCGCTTGGCTGTGGCTTCACAGCCGGGCACGCACTGCGCATATGCGAGCCTCTCTGCGCACTTGACTGGCCGGGCAATCATCTGGGACCTGTGGTGTGCCCCAGATGATTGCAGAGAGCGAGGGGGGGTGAACTTCCTTCCGGCGCCGCGGTGCCCCGGGAGGAAGTGGGAGCGGAAACCCTCTAAAAATAGTGTTTCCGCTCCCCCCCGAAAAATGACACGTCAAATATGGCATGTCAGGGAGTCACCCTCCCTTAAAGCGGAAGTTTCATTTTCCGTATTAAGCATTATATAGTCTAACCTAGAATAGGTCCCATGTACCTGGGAGTGAAATGTATAATCTTTTACTCCCAGATGTTGGGCTCTCCACATGTCTACCAATTGACATTGATATAATTTTTTCTTCACCATCAAATGTTGGTGACTTTCAGTCCCAGGTACGTGATGAACTGTCTACCCGTGGGTCCATGCAAAAATTCAGGTCTCCTGCCAAAATCAAATTACCTTTCTTAAAGTCCATTAACTTTCCCAGAGTCTCTTTCAGAAGTCTTTTTGAGTTCTTATTCGGACTGTATATATTATTTTCCTAAATTTTTCTATTGTATCTTCTCCATTGTCTACTCTTCCTGATTGGGATGGTAATGAATATTTCATAACTATAAAACATTATAGTTTTAGTTCAAACAAACTAGTTTTCTTTATCAAATGAAGACACTTTACATTCTACTTACCTGCAAATAGAGGCTATAAAGACCTGTAGGTGGTATTCCCCTGGTTCTGCTATACCTGCCATGCTTGCTTCTTAGGGTGATTTACATCTGTAAAACCTCTATGAAGCTTGCTTAGTGCCCAGGGGTGGTGGTGTGAGGGGGCATTTGACTCTACAAATCTGGCACTAGGGGAAAATAAAAACATAGCACTAGTGATGAGTGAACTGTCCTAGGTTTGGTTTGCATGAGGATGAACCCAGCCTAAAATCAAGGTGAATCATGCTGAATTGACTTTCTGAGCAAATGTTATTATAGTATGAAAGACTTTTGTTTAAACATGTCATTTAAAAGCAGGAGGGCCTTCGTATTTTTCCAGTGATTTAAAAAGGCACAAGTGATTGAAACTTGTTGCATGTTAGGACAATTCTGATCATTGGATCATTGGATGAGAGCAGTCTGCGTTCCAAGCACATCTAGGGAACTGACCATGCTGTGACCTCATCCCTAGTGTGGTCATTTTTTATAGGAAAGCAGAGTGACTGGCAGGAACAGAAGGTATTTCACACAAAGGAAACAATAAAAAGAGAACAGGATACTTGTTTATAAAAGTACATGGTATAGCAGGCACATATCAGGAATATGAAATGTTGGGTTTACATTTAACTTGACCGGTCAAAAAAACAAAAAAGCCTTACAAACTTCAATGAGGCATTGCAAAACCACTTTCCCACTACCCCACACAAATATACTTTTGCAGGGCGGCTGCTCAGTGCTGGATCACATATCTGATAGATGATCAGCATTTCCGGGAAGGGGGCATGCGTGCCAACCGCCCCGGCTGTGCTATGATTTGTTGGATCACAACTTCAAGCTGATCAGCGGGTGCCAGCCAATGATTGATCGCCAGCACCCGCTGATCGGCTCTGTCATTCAGGAAAGGGAGCGCTGTGTTGTAAACAACAACAGAGCTTCAAACACTGACAGGCGATCTTGCTGTTTTTTATTCCCTGCAATACAAGAAAAAAACAGCAAGATCGCTTATTAAAAGCAGCACATAATACACACAGCAAACATTGTAAGGCATACATTTAACCTCTTGATCGCTCCTAGATGTTAACCCCTTCCCAGCCAGTGTCATTAGTACAGTGACAGTGTATATTAGTGTCTCTATTGATGTCAATGTCAGTTAATCAGTTAGTATACTCCCCAGCCAGCATCAGCTAGTGTCAGATTTCACGCCACCCTATCACAGTCCAACGATAAGTTGCTGATCACTGCAATTACTTTTTTATAAAATAAATAAATAAATTCCAGTATCTATACCAGGCACTATAACTCTCACGCAAACCAAATAATATTCACCTTTTGGGATTTTTTTTTACCAAAGACATGTAGTAGAATAAATTTTGGCTTAAATTCATCAATACATTTTTTTTTTTTTAATGTATATGTTTTATAGCAGAAAGTAAAAAATATAGTATCTTTTTGTTTATATGTCGCAAAAAATAAAAAACCCAGTGGTGATCAATAGAGTTGAGCGGACACCTGGATGTTCGGGTTCAACGGGTTCGGCCGAATTTCGGAAAAAAGTTCGGGTTCGGGACCGAACTTTAACCCGAACCCGAACCCCATTGAAGTCAATGGGGACCCGGACTTCTAAGGACTAAAAAGGCTCTAAAAAGGTAATGGAAAGGGCTAGAGGGCTGCAAATGGCAGAAAAATGTTGTTAAGAGCATGGCAAGTGCTCTGCAAACAAATGTGGATAGGGAAATAACTTAAAATAACATAAAAAAAATAAAAATAATAATCTTGACCTAGGAGGACGAGGTCCATATGGAGTAGGAGGTTGAAGTGGCGGTGGATGTGGCTGTGTAGGTGGAAGCGGCGGTGGAGGAGGACGAGGTAGCCAACACTGATTCAAAAATACAACAATGGCTGTGTAATGCCGGTGATGTGTCGAATTCTGTCCCCCGTCAAATAGTGTCCACCCTGTACTGCGCTTGCTCAGTATGTAGGACAAGGGGATTTCTAAAATCTCCCAAGACGAACGGTGCCTGCGTGGTGAGTTCAGGTGAAGGCCACACCATCCGTGGTTCAAGACGAGCCAAGTGAGGCCGTGCCCGAAGCGTGGCAATCGAACCGAGCCCGTGAGGGGCCCTGTTACTATGTGCTACCGTATGTCCACTTGGATGGTGGGGCTTGAACCTGCACTCACAGCGCAGGCGCCGTTCATCTTCGGAGATTTTGTGAATCTCCTTGTCCTCTGTACTGCTCAAGCGCTGCGCCTTCGCAGTATGGGCCGGACACAATCCGATGGCCGGACAGTTTTTGTCACAACACCGGTATACATGTCTATTCTGCACAAGGTACAGACAAGTCCTGTGGGATCCATGCCTGGTTCATTTTAATGAACGTGAGCTTGTCCACATTGGCTCTGGACAGGCGGCTGCGCTTGTCTGTGATAACGCCCCCTGCCGTGCTAAATACACGTTCAGATAATACACTGGCTGCAGGGCAGGCCAGCACCTCCAAGGCATAAAGGGCAAGCTCAGGCCATGTGCCCAATTTGGAGACCCAGAAGTTAAAGGGGGCAGACCCGTCATCCAGTACGTGTAGGCCTGTGGACACATACTGCTCAACCATGTTGGTGAAATGCTGCCTCCTGCTAAGACGTTCCATCTCAGCTGGTGGTGCTGGTTGTTGTGGCGTGCTGACAAAGCTTTTCCACATTTCAGCCATGCTAACCCTGCCTTCTGAGGTGCTGCCGGTGCCCCGGCTGCGTTGGCGACCTCTTCCTCCTCCTCTGCCTTCGCCTTGTGCTTCCACCGTACGCCCGCTATCAGGTGGGAATGCCACCAGCAGCGCGTCTACCAGCGTGCGCTTGTACTCGCGCATCTTACGATCCCGCTCCAGTGAAGGAATTAAGGACGGTACGTTGTCCTTGTAATGGGGATCCAGCAGGGTGGCCACCCAGTAATCAGCACCAGTTAAAATGTGGGCAACTCGGCGGTCATTGCGGAAACACTGCAGCATGTAATCGCTCATGTGTGCCAGGCTGCCCAGAGGCAAAGAAAAGCTGTCCTCTGTGGGAGGTGTATCGTCTGTGTCCTCTGTATCCCCCCAGCCACGCACCAGTGATGGCCACGAGCTGGTCTGGGTGCCACCCTGCTGTGAAAATGCCTCCTCCTCCTCCTCCTCCTCCTCCTCCATCTCCTCCTCCACCTCGTCATCCTCCAGAACTGTTCCCTTTCTGCCGGACAATTGTGTACATGGCGTTTGTTGGTGCAGGAACCCACCCTCGTAGCCACTTGTGAAAGACTGCCCTGAAAGCCTTTGAAATGATCCTGCTTCCTCCTCCTCCTCCTCATCCTCCTGTGCCACATCCTCTTCCATCATCGCCCGAAGCGTTTTTTCAAGGAGGCATAGAACTGGGATAGTAACGCTAAGAACGGCGTCATTGGCACTGGATATGTTGGTGGAGTACTCGAAACAGCGCAACAAGGCACACAGGTCTCGCATGGAGGCCCAGTTATTGGTGGTGAAGTGGTGCTGTTCCGCAGAGCGACTCACGCGTGATTGCTGCAGCTGAAACTCCACTATCGCCTGCTGCTGCTCGCACAGTCTGGCCAGCATGTGCAAGGTGGAGTTCCACCTTGTGGGCATATCACATATGAGGCGGTGAGCGGGAAGGCCGAAGTTACGCTGCAGCGCTGACAGGCGAGCAGTAGCAGGGTGAGAACGCCGAAAGTGCGCACACACAGCCCGCACTTTCTGCAGCAGCTCTGGCATATTGGGGTAATTTTTAAGGAACCTCTGGACCACCAAGTTCAGCACATGAGCCAGGCAAGGGATGTGCGTCAAACCGGCTAGGCCCAGAGCTGCTACGAGATTTCGCCCATTATTGCACACCACCAGGTCGGGCTTGAGGCTCACTGACAGCAACCACTCATTGGTCTGTTGTTCCATGTCCCTCCACAACTCCTGGGCGGTGTGGGTTTTTTCCCCCAAACAGGAAAGTTTTAAAACTGCCTGCTGTCGTTTACCCCTGGCTGTGCTGAAGTTGGTGGTAAAGGTGTTACGCTGACCGGATGAGGAGGCGGTAGAGGATGAGGAAGCGGAGTAGGTGGAGTTAGCAACAGGAGGCAAACTGAAGCGCCCTGCAATCCTCGGTGGTGGAAGGACATGCGCCAAACTGCTATCTGCCTCAGGCCCAGCCGCCACTGCATTTACCCAGTGTGCTGTTAGGGAGATATAATGTCCCTGACCGTGCTTACTGGTCCACGCATCTGTAGTTAGGTGGACCTTGCCACAGATGGCGTTGCGCAGTGCACACCTGATTTTGTCCCCCACTTGGTTGTGCAGGGAAGGGATGGCTCGCCTGGAAAAATAGTGGTGGCTGGGCACGACGTACTGTGGGACAGCCAATGCCATCAGGCTTTTAAAACTCTGCGTCTCCACCAGACGGAATGACAGCATTTCAAAGGCCAGGAGTTTTGAAATGCTGGCATTCAGGGCCAGGGATCGCGGGTGGCTAGGGGGGTACTTCCTCTTCCGCTCCAATGTTTGGGAGATAGAGAGCTGAACACTTCCATGGGACATTGTGGAGATGGTTGGTGACCCAGGTGGTAGTGTTGCTGGCAGATGCTCTGTTTGCGGGATGGCAGGTGCCACTGTCACTACAGAGGTGGATGAAGAGGCCAAGACTGCAGCAGAAGAGGAAGCAGGAGGAGCCAGAGACCTTTCTTGGTTTTTGAGGTGTCTACTCCACTGCAGCTCATGCTTTGCACTTAGATGCCTGGTCATGCAGGTTGCGCTCAGGTTGAGAACGTTTATGCCTCGCTTCAGGCTCTGATTGCACAGCGTGCAAACCACTCGTGTCTTGTCATCAGCACATTGTGTGAAGAACTGCCACGCTGGGGAACTCCTTGGACCTGGCTTTGGTGTGCTCGGTCCCTTGCTGCGTTGGGCAGTAGCAGACATACTGTCTAGCTGACAGACGCTCCGCTTTTGCACCCTGCTCCCTCTTCTGCTGTGCTGGTGGCTCTGTGCGACCACCGCCTCTTCCTCCAAACTACACTGGTCACCTGCATAACGTTGATTCCATGTGGGGTCGAGGACCTCATCGTCCTCCACATCATCTTCCACCCAGTCTTCACCCCTGCCCTCCTTGTCTGTCTGCACAATTGCGAAAGCAGCAGCAGTTGGCACCTGTGTTTCGTCATCATCCAAGACGTACTGCGATGGTCCTCCCATGTACTCATCATGAAACATAAGTGGTTGGGCATCGGTGCACTCAATCTCTTCCACTTCTGGGGCAGGGCTAGGTGGATGGCCCAGGGAAACCCTGCTAACAGAGTCATCGAAAAGCAGAAGAGACTGCTGCATGATTTGGGGCTCAGACTGCTTGGCTGATTTGCAAGGGGGTGAAGTGAAAGACTGATGGACATGGGTTTCAGGTGCCAACTCTGTTCTTTCATCAGAAGAGTGGGTGGGAGACAATGTGAAGGAACCCGAGGCACTGTCAGCAACCCAATCTACTATCGCCTGTACTTGTCCTGGCCTAAACATTCGTACAGCCTCATTAGGCGCGACAAAATACCGCCGCAGGCTCGGTCGCCTACTCGCACCTGAGGAAGGTGTTTCACTTGTGCGTGTATCTGGCACAGATCCACCACGTCCTCTCCCTGCAACAGGAGCTCCACCAGCAGCACCACGACCGGGGCCACCACGTCCCTTTGACCTTCTCCTCATATTTTCAAAATTTAGGATCTTGCCCTAAATGGGTGTTTTTGGAAGCGCAGAACACAACCAAAGTACGTAACCGCTGAATCGCACAGCTACAGAACTGCAGAAAATGCTATTCAAAAAAAATGTTGTTTTTTTAGTATAGCACAGTAGGAGAAAACTATATAGAAATTGTTTATTTCACACACCTCAAAATATGTATAACACACTGCAAACTTTTTTTTGTGCCACTAAACAGCGTTTTTTGGAAGAGCAGAACACACCCACAGTAGGTAACCGCTGAATCGCACAGCTACAGAACTGCAGAAAATGCTATTCAAAAAAAATGTTGTTTTTTTAGTATAGCACAGTAGGAGAAAACTATATAGAAATTGTTTATTTCACACACCTCAAAATATGTATAACACACTGCAAACTTTTTTTGGTGCCACTAAACTGCGTTTTTTGGAAGAGCAGAACACACCCACAGTACGTAACCGCTGAATCGCACAGCTACAGAACTGGCGAAAATGCTATTCAAAAAATTTTTTTGTTTTTTTAGTATAGCACAGTAGGAGAAAACTATATAGAAATTGTTTATTTCACACACCTCAAAATATGTATAACACACTGCAAACTTTTTTTGGTGCCACTAAACGGCGTTTTTTGGAAGAGCAGAACACACCCACAGTACGTAACCGCTGAATCGCACAGCTACAGAACTGCAGAAAATGCTATTCAAAAAAAATGTTGTTTTTTTAGTATAGCAACGTAGGAGAAAACTATAAAGAAATTGTTTATTTCACACACCTCAAAATATGTATAACACACTGCAAACTTTTTTTGTGCCACTAAACGGTGTTTTTTGGAAGAGCAGAACACACCCACAGTACGTAACCGCTGAATCGCACAGCTACAGAACTGCAGAAAATGCTATTAAAAAAAAATGTTGTTTTTTTAGTATAGCAACGTAGGAGAAAACTATAAAGAAATTGATTATTTCACACACCTCAAAATATGTATAACACACTGCAAACTTTTTTTTGTGCCACTAAACGGCGTTTTTTGGAAGAGCAGAACACACCCACAGTACGTAACCGCTGAATCGCACAGCTACAGAACTGCAGAAAATGCTATTCAAAAAAAATGTTTTTTTTTTAGTATAGCAACGTAGGAGAAAACTATAAAGAAATTGTTTATTTCAAACACCTCAAAATATGTATAACACACTGCAAACTTTTTTTTGTGCCCCTAAACGGCGTTTTTTGCAAGCGTACATTAAAGTGCAAATTTATTTTATTTTTTTGCCCTAAACGGGTCTTTTTTTGCACGAGCAAAATAAAATGCTTTTTTTTTTCTTTTGCCCTATGGGTCTTTTGGAAAAGAGAACAATAAAGTGCCTTTTTTTTCCCCCTAAAAGTTAGATTTTCTCTGACACTGGGCTCATGGCAGTGTAAAAAGACTGCACTGCAACACAAATAGGTAGACCTATGCAGATCGCTGATTTTAATCTCTGAATCTGGACTCCTATATAATATTCTCTCTCCCTGAAAGCACCAACACAGGAACCTGGCCCTACACTACACTATCTCTCTATCCTTTCCCTCAGATTGTAGAATCAGGACTACCTCATCTATCTTTCTATCTCTCCCTAAAAGCAGCAGCAGCAGACTAGATCCTCTCCCTATCTATTCTGAAGCAGAGTGTCATGTGTGCTGTGTGCCTCTAGCTTATATAGAAGCTGGGTCACATGTTGCACTGACCAATCACAGCCATGCCATTAGTAGGCATGGCTATGATGGCCTCTAAGGGCACACCAGCTAATCAAAAGGTGATTGGCTGGCCCCTGAAGCATTTCTAAATGCGTTATTAGATTGCCGAACCCGAACCCGAACTCGGACTTTTGGGCAAAGTCCGGGTTCGGGAAAAAGCTAAAGTTCGGTACGGACCCGAACTTTACAGTTCGGGTTCGCTCAACACTAGTGATCAAATATCCCCAAGTGAAAGCTCTATTTGTGTGAAAAAAATTATAAAAAATAAATTTGCGTACAGTGTTGCATGACCGTGCAATTTCCAGTTAAAGTCACACAGTGTTGAATAGCAAAAAATGCTCTGGTCATGAAGAGGGTAAAATCTTCCGGAGGTTAAGTGATTCAAAACAAAAGGGATGCCATAGAAGCAGTATCTGCAGGAATATTAAGCACCAGAACAGGAAGAAGAGAGGCTGTAGAAGTGTTCATCAAAGTATGGAGTTAAAGCGGAGGTCCACCCTAAAAAAAATAAAAAAATGACATAAAAATTCTCAAAAAAAAAATTGAAAAAAAAAAAGTTTTACTTACCAGAAATGGAGGTTGATAGGCAGATCTTCCTAATCTGCCTCTTCCTAGTCCACAGCTGGCCTTCATTCTTGTCCTCCATTGCATTGTCTGCTGGGGAATGGGGCGCGCTGTCTTCTGGGAACTGTGTGTATCCCTGAGAACAGCCGCCCTTTCAGAAAACGTTGCGCGACTTGTGCATGGCAAGTAGGAAGCGGGCAGTGAAGCCGCAAGGCTCCACTGCCTGTTTTCCTTAGTGAGGATGGCGGTGCCGGGACCTGCCACGATAAAGGGATCAGCCTTGGGGGGCCGACATCACGGGCGCCTAGGACAGGTAAGTGTCCTTATTAAACGTCAGCAGCTACAGTGTTTATAGCTTCTGACTTTTTAAAAAAAAAAAAGCGTCTGGAACACCGCTTTAAATGACATGATTTTGCTAAAATTTGCCAAGCAACCAAATTAAACTACATAAATAGAAAGAAAGAACATGGATTACATAGATGTAATTCAGGTAGACTTTTTTCACTGGCAGAAGATTGAGAAAGTTGACAGACAGACAAACAACGGGAACCAGAATGCAAACCAGGATTGTAACAGCTTGAGTAGCAATAAGAAGTCCTGGGGCAAGCTCACAAAAAAAGGTGAATGGCAGCAGTCTATACCTTACAATCATACTTTTTTTGTTTGCATATTTGCATAAAAAGTGTATATTTCCAATTCTGGTGGGAGTAAAACATTGCAACAGTTTCTTACACAATTTGAGAACCTATATACTTGTGACATACATCACAATTTTCCAAAATCAGCTATTCTCTGTGATGAATCTGAAATTAACTACTTGACCTCCAGACCCCCCTTCATGGCTAGCCCCTTTTTGTGATATGGCACTGCATTACTTTAAAGTGGTTGTAAACCCACTTATGCAACTTGCACCTACAGGTAAGCCTAGATTAAGGCTTACCTGTAGGTGCAAGAAATATCTCCTGAACCTACACGGTTTAAGAGATATTTGCAATAAAAGACATGCACCGATGTCTACGGCGCATGCGCGCCGTAGACAACGGTGCATTTACAATCCCATTCACAAATGCGGCTTAATTGACGGCTCCCACGCGCATGCGCGGAGTGGCGCTTTCGCCGCTCCGGCCAATCACAGCGCCGGAGCGGCGCTGTGTGATTGGCTGGAGCGGCGATA
Organism: Rana muscosa; assembly: GCA_029206835.1. Lineage (NCBI taxonomy): Eukaryota > Metazoa > Chordata > Amphibia > Anura > Ranidae > Rana > Rana muscosa. The sequence goes on along the minus strand of CM055122.1, from coordinate 86,006,134 downwards.
CCTGGAAGTAACCTTCCGGCTATCGCCGCAGCGATGGCTGCAGCTGGAGAGGGAGAGGAGGACGGCTTTGGGGGCCCCGATCTAAGGTAAGTGATGCATAATGAGCTATTATGCTAGTCATACTAGCTCATTATGGCTTTCTCTTACAGGTGGTTTTTAAAAAAAAATGTTTTACCTGGGTTTACAACCACTTTAACTGACAATTGCGTGGTCGTGCGACGCTGTACCCAAATAAAATTAATGTCCTTTTTTCTCAGCAATAGAGCTTTCTTTTGGTGGTATTTGATCACCTTTGCATTTTTTATTTTGTGTGCTATAAAACAAAAAAAAAGAACATTTTGAGAAAAATAAATACATTTTTTACTCTAACTGAGGTTTAAAGTAATCCATGGCACACAAACGTAGAAAATATTAAGAATTTAAATTAACATATGCATACATATAAAGCTTTAATCATATCAAAACATAACATTTAGGAAGAAAATAGCTCCTTTTTTCTCACCAATAGAGCTTTCTTTTGGTGGTATTTGATCACCTTTGCATTTTTTATTTTGTGTGCTATAAAAAAAAAAAAAGAAAATTTTGAGAAAAATAAATACATTTTTTACTCTAACTGAGGTTTAAAGTAATCCATAGAACACAAACGTAGAAAATATTAAGAATTTAAATTAACATATGCATACATATAAAGCTTTAATCATAACAAAACATAACATTTAGGAAGAAAATAGCTCCATGGATTTTTGTGTGTTATCAGAGAATAAGTAATGACTGATTCCACCTCTTCCATCACTGGCTTGTGGAATCCTGCACTGTTGTTTTGGTTAGCTCACTTAAAAGAAAAGATAGATGGAAAATGATGGTTTTAAAGCTTGTATTTCCATATGTTTTGTTAAAGACCTCTGCCAATCAGCTCTGAGAAAGGATATTATACATAAAACTTTCCTGTTTGGAATAAAAAGAAGCACATTTCTAATCTCCCAGGAAGACAAAAGAAAATACTTAAATGTGTTTTCATAACATTATTGTTTTTCAAAATCCCCCTATTTTTTTAATATTTCACAGGACGGCTAACAGATGTGTTTCTGCTAAGTCCCTAGGCTCTACATGCTTTATTTGCTGTTCCAACTCTAAGACTATGGCCTACTACAATGGTGTCCAAAAAGAAAAGCTATTTGGGGGCTTTGTCTTGCCTCCTCATTCTCTCTTTTTCCATGAGTATAGTTAAGTCCAAAGTTCTGGTGGGGTTTAAACCTTGCAAAGGATTTTTACATAATTCCAAAACGGCTAAAATCTAATATACTTATGGTGTTCAAAAATAAGCTCTTCTTTATAATGCATGCCAGACACAAATGTTTAGCTTGAGTCTAACTTGAATTACGATTGTTTCCTAACTACTGAACAGACACTGCGGGTTGATTAACTAAAACTGGAGTAGAAAAATCTGGTGCAGCTTTGCATTATAGCCAATCAGCTTCTAACTTCAGCCTGTTCAATTAAGCTTTGACAAAAAAAAAAAAAAACTGGAAGCTGATTGGTTTCTATGCAGAGCTGCACCGGATTTTGCACTCTCAAGTTTTAGTAAAATAAAACCCCTGTTTGTTCTTAGTGTTAAGCCTCGTACACACGACCGGTTTTCTCGGCAAGAAAACTGCTGGGGAAAGGGAATTACCGCTCCAGGTGGATATGCTTCCACAATCAGTGTCCTCCCAGGAAATCACGGGTGGCGGCAATGCACAAGACCAAGTGGTAAAGAAAATTGATGGACAGCCGCACTCCAAAAAAACGTAAATGGTTGTCTTTATTGTAAAAAAGGGGAATAAAAGCACTACAAGTCATGGCAGAAAAAATGCAGGGATGTACAGCCTACGCGTTTTACACTTCAAGTGAGTGCTTAGTCATGGCTGAAAACTACTGGGAGAGCTTTTTGCCGAGAAAACCGGTCGTGTGTATGGTTTCTCGTTGGGAAAACTGCCGGGAATCTCGACGAGAAAAATAGAGAACCTGCTCTCTATTTTCTCGTCGGGATTCTCGTCGGCCTGTTTGCCGACGAGAAAACCGTGCATGTTTATGCTTACCTGTCTCCAGGTAAACCCGCACATGCTCGAAAAGACTTTGACGCATGCGCGGTAGCATACAAGGGTAGTGTAGGGTGTAGCAAGATGGCGCCAACGGCATCGAATGTGACGAGCGCATGTTTATCGTAGTCAATGACGTCACTGCGTTCTTGCCATTCAAAAGAACGACGGTTCTTTTGAATGTGCATGTGTACACAGGGCTTGCCAGGAATCCCGTCGAGAAAACCGACATTTTTTTTTTGACGGGATTCTTGCCCGTGTGTACGAGGCTTAAGTGTTCTGTCAATGATTCCGTTTTCCTCTTTTGTTCAGTTACCATTTATTTGTCATTGTAGCAGCTGGGGCTAGCAGTGGAGTGGGCCATGTAGAAGTTTTGGATGGGCAGGATACCCATTGGCACCAGTGGGAGAGCCAAGCATGCCTGCACATACAGCAAAGGTAAGAACCCTTAGCAGGATGGAGACAGAGATTCTAAGGAATTGCCTTGTCTTCACCAGAAGGTGGATAAAGATTTTGTTGGCTGCAGATTGGCTGCATGCCAGTAGCCTCATACAGGGGAAAAGACCAAGTGCTGATGAGTGTGACACTTGCAGTACATTGCAAATTTTATTAAGAAATACTTAGTCATAGAGCAATACTTGCTAAGTCCACAACACAATGAACAGAAAATCTCTTCATCTGTGAAAAATACAAATTCCATCCTTATTATAACGTTTTAAGTCATGGGATATACACACAAAATGTTTACAAATGTTAGAAGAGTTTCTGAGACCCTCATTATTTGTCTTCTTGTTGAGTCTAATTAACCCTCCCACTTGTTATTGTGGACTACAGAACAATCAACAGTTTTTTTGTGGTGTAAGGGAGAAAGGGAAGGATTCAGTAGTTTAGCAAAAGACATCTGGGCAGACTGACACCATTCAGGCCACACAAATGCTACGTGTTGCCAGCTCACAATAGGCCTCATGCCCACGGGCGTTTTTTCAGCCGCGTTTTTGAGCGTTTTTTACAGCTTAAAAACGCCTGTCCATGTTAGTCTATAGCTTCATGCCCACCTAGGCGTTTTTGAGCTGTAAAGAGCATAGGCGTTTGTAAGCTGTAAAAAAAACCCAGGGCCAGTGCGTTCCTCAGCGTCAGAATTTGGCAGGAAAAACCGCGAGCGTCAAAAAACGCGCAAAAACGCGCACTAACGCGCAAAAAACGCGCACTAACGCGCGGTCGCGTTTTTAGCTCCGACGTTTTTTTTTTTTGTTTTTTTTTTCAAAAAAAAAAATAAAAATATTTACAATAACATGGACAGGCGTTTTTAAGCTGCAAAAAACGCAGCTGTAAAAACGCCAGTGGGCATGAGGCCGAAGAAGAGCTATATGCATTGCTGGCAGATCAACAGTTATTTTTTCTCTACTTGCAGAATTTTTAAAGGGATAAAGCACAGGAAAATGTGGATGTATTTATTTATTTTTTATTTTGCCCTGATATACACTTTAACAAAATACATATATCAACGGTGAAGGAAAATCAGACAGAAACATGTAGTTAGTATTTCTAACTTTGTACATATTTTTCTGACTTAGGTCTCATGTCCTAAATTTATTTTTACTGTTTTGCATTTAAATATAATTTTGGAAGTAAATAATACATAGTAAATTCAGGAGAAAAAAAATGCCACGGATTTGTTTGTGGAAGAAATTTGGTATAAGCTTAGTCTGGAAAAACATTTGTGTCGACTTTGTCTCCTCCTTTTCAGCATCTCTCCAGTTAGTATGATAAAACAAACTTCAATCAGTCATCGAGTTTGTCCAACAGGAAATTTTCTGTCTACGTTATAGCATCCTATTCCAATTCCAAATAATTGTACATGACAGACAAGCTGGCTCCCGAAATATCAACAGCATAAATACTTTTGTTAATGTTGATGAAAATCTACACTACTCACACACAGAGAAGTTGTGAAGTTAAAACTGTACTGACTTATTCTTTAACTGTGTACTTCTAAAAACCAAGTATTTCCAAATTTAAAACCGTTGATCTATTTTTACTTGTCTCTTGTTTTCCTGTTACCGTATATACTCGAGCATAATGCCCCGTACACACGTTCCGATTATCGGATGATAAAAATCGCTTTCGGAGCGATCGTTCGATAATCTGATCGTTAGTACACAGCTTTCGACAGCCGATCACGACAGTCCGTCCAACCAAATCCGAAGGGGCAAACTTTGCTCGCACGATAGCCCATCGTACGATAATCGTGTAATCAGTACAGTATTCGTCAGATAAAAATTGATCGACAAACACCACGCATGATCAGAAACACGAAAATAAACCAGAAGGACACAGGGGTCACACGTTACGTTGCTACGCACACCGGAAGGTTTTTCCGGAATCGTACGACAAAAATCTAGCACACATTTTCATTATTGGATTCAATATTTGCTTAATGCAACTACAGTCGGACGATCTGATGAGCATTGAACTTAATTTTTCTCAGTTCATCGGAGTGTTTTACGTCACCGCGTTTGGAACGGTCGGTTTTTTGACTGATGGTGTGTAGGCAAGACTGATGGAAGTCAGCTTCATCGGTTTTCCGATGGAAAAATCCAGCGGTTTAAAAACCATAGGAAATCCGATCGTGTGTACAGGGCTTTAGCCTAATAAACCATATCTATCCTATCTATCTATCATGTAAAACTATTTGCTCTTCTATGCATCACAGTATGAATACTATGTAACTGTATTTATGTTGCAGACAAAGATAAAAGCTACCCAAATGCAAACTTCCCCTGATGAAATACATATGCCATTTAATTTTCCGAAACATGTCAGGATGCACTCTATGAATCTTCACGGACTAACCACAGCTTGACTCTGGCAGTGCCTGGATTACTTGTTTTGGGTATGACATTTGTATCTATGTATTAATTGGTTCATTGGTATACCTTGTATATTTTAACCACTTGCTTACTGGGCACATATACCCCCTTCCTGCCCAGGCGAAATTTCAGCCTTCAGTGCTGTCACGCTTTGAATGACAATTGCGCGGTTGTTCGACGTGGCTCCCAAACAAAATTGACGTCCCTTTTTTCCCACAAATAGAGCTTTCTTTTGGTGGTATTTGATCATCTCTGCGATTTTTATTTTTTGCGCTATAAACAAAATTAAAGCGACAATTTTGAAAAAAACACAACATTTTTTTACTTTTTGCTATAATAAATATCCAATTTTTTAAAATAAAAACTATTTTTTTTCTCAGTTTAGGCCGATATGTATTATTTTACATATTTTTGGTAATTTTTTTTTTTTTTTTAATAGTAATGGCGGCGATCTGCGATTTTTGTCAGGGCTGCGATATTGCGACGGACACATCGGACACTTTTGACACATTTTTGGGACCATTCACATTTATACAGCGAACAGGGCTATAAATATGCACTGATTAATGTATAAATGTGACTGGCAGGGAAGGGGTTAACACTAGGGGGCGAGGAAGGGGTTAAATGTGTTCCCTATTAGTGATTCTTACTGTGGGGGGAGGGGAGTGACTGGGGGGAGGTGACCGATCTGTGTCCCTATGTACAAGGGACACAGCATCGGTCTCCTCTCCATGACAGGATGTGGATCTCTGTGTTTACACACAGAGATCCACGTCCTTGTCTGTGTAACGGCCGATCGCGGGTACCTGGCGGACATCGCGGCCGCCAGGCACGCGCATCAGCACCTCAGTGACGCGGCGGGCGCGCGCGCACGCCCCCCAGCGGCGGGAAGTCAGAGGCCATCAATTGACGGCCTCCCGGCAATGTAGAGCCACCTTGTGGCCGTCAATTGTCGATGGCCCGGATAGGAAGTGGTTAATGTTACTGTTTGTGTCTACAAAAATGTATCTAGTACTGTGTATTTAGTAAAAGTGGCAACAAGTTGCATTTTATCTACTTTATCTACTTCATTACTCCCATTCTCTGCCCTAAAAGTCCAAGGGGGCGGCCCCTCTCCTGCACTTGTTGAATGTTTTTCTTATCTTAGCAATAAACCTCATTGAAGTCTATTAGGAGTGAATCTTGATACTAAATCTTGACCATTTGCAAGCATAATAGACAAGCTAATATAAAAACAGGCATAGGGAGCTTAAAAAAAGAGAGAGAATACCCAGGTGACATGAGGAAAACCAGCCCTACATATTTTTAAAGTTTTTTTAAATTTTACATTCAACTTTGCTTAACTACAGCATTAGCAGCCCAATCATTTTAACCTGAAAATGTCAGCCTATCTAGTGGTAATAGGCATGAACTCAACTTTAGAAACAGTCACAACAGATCTAAAAGTAATAGAAAAGTTTACTCCTAAAATATAAAGCCCTCAACTTCAAATAAATTGCCCAGTACCAAAACAGTTTTCTTCTACAATTTATGAACTTTATTTTGCAGTAATTAACTGCAACGTCTGAAAATGTCAATACTTCAAAACTACAAGCCATATTCCACAAACCTCCTCCCTTCCCCATATCCACAATTATTAGCACAATATTCCAAATCTAGACTTTAGGTATGTTTTTGATAAAAACTGGCTAGGGTCCGGCAGTGGCACACCTAGCACAAATGGCACCTGGGACTGATCCTTTTTTATACCCCCCCCCCAATAAAATAAAAAATAAATAAAAATAAAGCGTCACACAGAGAGTACTGCGTCAAATTGTGGTGTGGTCAAATTGCACTGACAGTGGGAGGAGCTTAACCACTTAAAGTGATATTAAAGGTTCAAATTATTATTTGTTTAAATAACAAACATGTCATACTTACCTCCGCTGTGCAGCTCGTTTTGCACAGAATGGCCCCAATCCACATTTTCTGGGGTCCCTCGGCGGCTGTCTCGGCTCCTCCCTGCATCAGATAACCCACTCTGGTTAGCGCTTTCCCAAGGGGGTTACCTTGCGGGCGCGCTCCCGAGTCCAGCATTTGCGTCCATAGACACCAATGCCGGACTCGGCCACCCAATGGCTGCGCTGCTAATAATCTATCCAATGAAGAGCCGAGAAGACCGGGACGTGAAGAGCCGAGAAGCCAGTGGGTTCTCAACGCAGGACTTTCGAGGGCTCAGGTAAGTAAACCGGGGGGCTGGGGGGCCAGAAAATATTGGATGTTTTTTCACCTTAATGCATAGGATGCATTAGGGTGGAAATACAGGAAGGTTTACAACCCCTTTAAGGACCGAGCCTCTTTCTGGGATTTGGTGTTTACAAGTTAAAAACATTTTTTTTGCTCGAAAACTACTTAAAACCCCCAAACATTATATATTTTTTTTCTAACACCCTAGAGAATAAAATGGCGGTCGTTGCAATACTTTTTGTCACACTGTATTTGCGCAGCAGTCTTACAAGCGCACTTTTTGGGGAAAAAAAACCTTTTTATTGAATTAAAAAATAAGACAACAGTAAAGTTAGTAAATTGATACCCAACATGTCACGCTTCAAAGTTGCGCCCGCTCGTGGAATGGCGACAAACTTTTACCCTTAAAATACAGTTTTCATATGCTGGTGCTGCTCACGTATGCGTTTGCTTCTAAGCGCGAGCTCGTCGGGACGGGGCACTTGAAAAAAATAAATCTTATTTATTTTACTTTATTTTCTTTATTTTTACACTGTTTTTTTTTTTTTTTTTTTATTGGGTCACTTTTATTCCTGTTACAAGGTATGTAAACATCCCTTGTAATAGAAAAAAGCATGACAGGTCCTCTTAAATATGAGATCTGGGGTCAAAAAGACCTGCAGTGATATGGAGACAGATGGGGGCCATCTTCCCCTCACTCGTCTCCATACCCAGGCAGGGGACAGATCCGATCGCCTCCGCCGCTGCCGACGTCTCCGGTAAGCGGCGGACGGCACCGGAGAGCGGCGGGGGGAGCCCTCTCCCGCCGCCGATAAAAGTGATATTGTAGCGTATCCGCAGCAGAGACCACTTTTATCTTGTAGCGGACCACCCGCTGAAGAAGAGGATACCGGCCAGGTAGCTAGCTGCTACCATAACAACGGTATTTCTCTACAAAGCCAAAGTATTCTTGTGGCGGGTGGTCCAATTGTTGTTAACAACTTCTGCCCCGGAAGGATTTACCCACTTCGTGACCAGGCCATTTTTTGCGATATGGCACTGCGTCGCTTTAACTGACAATTGTGCAGGTGTGCGACGTTGTACCCAAAAAAAAATTATGTACTTTTTTTCCCACAAATAGAGCTTTCTTTTGGTGGACAATTTTGAAAAAACAAAAAATATTTTTTATTTTCTGCTACAAAACACACCTAATTAAAAAATGTAAAAATCTAATTTCTTCATCAGTTTAGGCCAATTTTTATTCTGCTACATATTTTTGATAGAACCCCCCCAATAAGCGTATATTGATTGGTTTGTGAAAAGGTTATAGCGTCTACAAAATAGGGGATAGAATTATGCCATTTTTATAAAAAAAAATTACAAGTAATGGCGGTGATCTGCTATTTTTAGCGGAGCTGCGACATTTCAGCGGACAGATCGGACACCTAACTGACATCTTTTACACTTTTTTGGGAACCAGTGACATTATTACAGTGATCAGTGCTATAAATATGCACTGACATTGTACGAATGACACTGGCAGAGAAGGGGTCAACATCAGGGGCGATCAAGGGGTTAGATGTGTTCCCTCAGTGTGTTTAGTAACAGTATGGGGGATGGTCTGCCTGGGACAACACACAGATCCGTCTTCCTACGTAACGGAAAGACAGGATCTGTGTGTCATCCGCTGACAGAACGGAGATCTGCCTTTGTTTACTATGGCAAATCCCCGTTCTGTCACAGCAGGGAACGATGATTGGCTCCCCTGCTGGCATGTGTACCAGCCCGACGTACACCTATGGCGATTTTCACAGCCAAGCCATCCTGCCGCAGTACAACTGTTCATTTAAAAAACCCTATACTCAGAACACACATGCCATAGTCCTTTTATCCTCAAAATATGCTTTAATGAATGTGCAGCAAGCAAGAGAGTAACAGACACATAGAAACCTCAGCACAATCCTTTTAGTAAACTAAAATATTTCCCGTACACACATTTTTCTACATACAGCTTATCCTAGAGAAGAGCTTTAGGCCCCTTTCACACTAGCTATCCTATTGGATCTGCCTGTTCGTATTTCAGGCAGACCCGATCGGACCCTCCATTCTCCTCTATGAAGAGTTGGGTGTAAATAGACACGTGTTTGTTTACACCTGCTTACATTCAATCTGACCCTTCTATATAGCGGATTGGATCGGATGGCAGTCGGGTATAAATGGACAGGTGATCCGTTTACATCTGAAAACCCATAGAGGTGAATGGGCTGTGTCTGTGTTTGCTCTGCATAAACAGAGTGGACATGGACCAGTCAGCTACCTTCTCAAAGGGGATCACTGGACAGATCTCCCGCTGAGCAAGCGGGCTCCTGGTGGAGTCTGCACCATGTGAAAGGGGCCTTAGGAGTAATATACTTAGAGTGCAGTGGTCAGGGGTATGAAATGTAAAACACAGTGACTGGAATATATCGAAACTGGAGTAGACAGAACCTGTAGCAGCTGTGCTTAGCAACCAATCAGCCTCTATCTTCAGCATGTTCGACTAAAAGCTAAGTTCACTCTTTTTTTTTTTTATAAATTCCAGCTCCCCTATGTACCAATAAAGCATTAATGTACTTATTTTGCAGAAAAGAAAAAGCTTTATATTTTTCCTATACAGCCCTTACCTCAGTGTCCAGCTTGTTGTATAAAAAAACTTCTCCATTATTTAAGGCATGAAAACTGTTAAGAAACAGGAAGGACTTCACCAGGTGACTTGCTTAGCACACACCTTGTAGCTGCCCCCCCTTTCAGGAAATCGTTCCCACTCACCTCAGGTGCATAGTTTTCCAATGCAATCAGTGATCACCTTTCCCAATAATACACAACCATCATTTTTCTTTTTTGCCTTACTTTCATCTTGGATAGATCATTCATTTGGCAGAGTGTGCAAGAGCTGAGCAATCAGAGCAAATGTCCTGGGTTCTGTAAAACTTACCATACACTATACAACTAAGTAGTGCAAGGGCCTGCCTGTAGGATACGGAGCTATTGGATAGATGTTGTGTCCTCCTATTATTTAGTATTGGCAAATTCCATGATGTACAGAAATACATTAAAAAGATATGCAATAATCATACAAACATATGCAGTTAAATAATCATTGGAATATGCAGATATATCTTAGCACCTGTGGAGCTCTGCGCGTTTCATGGATCCTAGTAAGGTCCACTCATCAGGAGTTTGATGTGACAAGATGTCTATGAATATAATTAAATAAAAAAAAAAATAATAATTCCATGTAAGTTCGTAAAAAGGGGGAAATATAATATATGATTCTCCACAAGTGAAAGGGAGAATGTCAGAACGAGTAGTCTTGCTACTTACATATAAACAAAATAGTGCAGCGCAATTAAATCATAAATAGTCCATATGAAAATGACAATTGATGCATGTAAAAGAAAACACAACTTTGTTGGTGCAGTGATGAGCAGGACGGTACAGCAGGTGATAGTGATCCCTCCACCACAGATAATCTAGCCTCTCACCTCATATACTTGACCTAAAACAGGTCACTCAGCAGTTTAACCCACACCTAGGGTATCCATCACAATTCATAACTGTCGTTGAACTCCACAGCATATGAACAAAAAGAGAAAGGGACAATCTAGTGCTCTCTGTACAAACAATTTATTTAGTAAAAGGTAAGAAATCTACTTACAATGTTTAGCACTCAGACCGAGTGATGGCATATGAGCATGTAACAGTTTCTAACTGAGAAGATGGTCAAGGGTGATGTCAGACGTGACTCCTCACCCCGTAAGTGTTATGTCCGTGGGCGGGACTTCTTCAGCGTGGGGTCGGATACACGTTGACGGCCCGCGATAGATATATACTGTCACAGCAACCGTCCATCAACGAATCGGACTCCCTGATGGAGTGGCTCAACCACAAACCATAACATATAAAGAAACTTTTAACATTAGGAGAGCCATTCATTGAAAGACAGAATACCGGACATATAAAAAGTTATATATAATAAAAAATTATATAAAATAAGACTGGCGCCAATCTTTAACCACTTAAGCCCCGGACCATTTTGTTGCTAAAGGACCAGGCACCTTTTTGCGATTCAGCACTGCGTCGCTTTAACTGACAATTGCGCGGTCGTGAAACGTGGCTCCCACAAATAGAGCTTTATTTTGGTGGTATTTGATCACCTTTGCAGTTTTTATTTTTTAGCTATAAACGAAAATAGAGCGACAAATTTGAAAAAAATTACATATTTTTTACTTTTTGCTATAATAAATATCCCCAAAAAATATATAAAAAAAATGTTTACTCCTCAGTTTAGGCCGAAACGTATTCTACATATATTATAGGGATTGGTTTGCGCAAAATTTATAGCGTCTACAAAATAGGGGATAGTTTTATGGCATTTTTATTAATATTTTTTTTTAACTACTAATGGCGGCGATCTGCGATTTTTATCGTGACTTTTGACACATTTTTGGGACCATTGTCATTTTTACAGCGATTAGTGCTATAAATATGCACTGATTACTGTGAAAATGACACCGGCAGTGAAGGGGTTAACCTCTACGTGGCGCTGTAGGGGTTAAGTGTGAGTGATTCTTACTGTAGGGGGTGTGGCTTTTGGCGTGTGACGTCACTGATTGTCGTTCCCTATGACAGGGAACAGACGATCACTGACATGCCACTAGGAAGAACGGGGAAAGGTTTGTTTACACTTACCTCTCCCCGTTCTTCAGCTCTGTGACCCGATCGCGGGACACTGGCAGCGATTGGGTCTGCAGGTCCCGCGGGTGTGGTCATGGAGCTTCGGACCAGCGCGCGCACACGACCCACGACTGGGATCTTGTACACCCTTGTGCCCAGCATTCTGTCAACGTATATCGTCGTGCGGCGGTCCTTAAGTGGTTAAATAATATATAGGGAAAAACGAACCTCAATATATTATAAACAAAGATGCATAGGCACTCTAGTCTCAATTTAAAGAGTTTAAAGGGAAACACGCCCTTATTCAAAGAGCACTCTAACCCGAGTGAACATTCAACTAAAATTATCAAAAAGACGTTCGTCCACGACCATCTTCCCAAGTCAGAGGTAATATACACATACATAATAAAATTGTATATAAACTGAGAAATAAATACAAATACAAAATAAAAATAAAAACATATGTAAAATATATATATAAAAAATCCACATTGTAAAAACATTATATTGACATTTTTTAAATCTACCAAAATAGACTATCTATTAGAAATAAAGCAATTGAGGTTGAAGTCTACGTTCAAACCAGCAGGTGCCATCACCTTGGTCTCATAAATCCAAAAAGATTCTCTACGACTTAACTGGCGAATGTAGTGACCACCTCGCCAGTGTCTAGGGACCTTTTCAATTCCCCAAATCTTCAAACATTTGGGATCACGTTGATGACAAATTCTGAAGTGCCTAGATACGCTATGCGCTTTAAATACCCTTTTAATTCTACTAATATGTTCTCCTACTCTTACGTGTAATGCTCTTGAGGTTCTCCCTACATACTGCAAACCGCAGTCGCATTCGAGCATATACACCACACCGACTGTGACACACGTAATAAGATCTTTAATCTGATATTGTTTGTGTGTGACTGATGAGCTAAAGTCCTTGCGGTTTTTAATGTTATTTCTAGCATTTTTGCAAGTCGCACACCTGCCACATGCCAAAAAGCCACGTAAGAGACTAAATAACTTATTCTCCAAAATCCTAGGCTGATCTATAGCTCCCGGTGCCAAACCATCTCGAAGAGAAGGTGCTTTGCGGTAAATGAATTCAGGACGATTCGGACGCACTGGGCCAAGTACACGGTCATACTTCAAAATAGGCCAAAAGCTACAATTTTTTCAAACTTTTTATATTATATGCTATAGTCCATTACCATCTTGAATTCATTGGTGGCCACCATATTGGTGGAACTCACAATCTTATCAGCTACAATAACACTTTAATCAGTAGCTCTCGCCCTCTCAATTACATTATTAATCGCAGAATATGCATATCCTTTCTGCCTAAATCGCGTAGCTAAAACCTGGGACTGGGATAAAAATTCTTCCTCCGTCGAACAATTGCGTCGGAGTCTGATCAATTGTCCTCTAGGAATATTGCACAACCACATCTGGTGGTGACAACTATTCAAAGGAATATATGCATTGTGATCAGTGGCCTTAAAGTGATTTCTGGTATGAAAACAATTATCTTTCTTAAAAATCTCCAAATCCAAGAAGGTAATCTGATGTTTATGTACAGTCCAAGTAAGCTTGATATTTTTGGTAATATTATTTAATTTATCCATAAATAACTGCAGACTGGGCATATCCCCCTCCCATATCATCACTAAATCGTCTATATACCTCTTGTAACAAGACAATTGGTGGGCGATCACGGAAAACTACATCCTCCCAGCGGGGCATCAATAAATTGGCCACACTGTCTGCAGTTATTTATGGATTAATTAAATAGTAATACCAAAAATATCAAGCGTACTTGGAATGTAGATAAACATTAGATTACCTTCTTGGATTTGGAGATTTTTAAGAAAGATAATTGTAGGAGAGAATATTAGTAATAGTAAAAGGGGAATTGAAAAGGTCCCTAGACACTGGCGAGGTGGTCACTACATTCGCCAGTTAAGTCACAGAGAATATTTTTGGATTTATGAGACCAAGGTGATGGCACCTGCTGGTTTGAACGTAGACTTCGACCTCAATTGCTTTATTTCTAATAGATAGTCTATTTTGGTAGATTTAAAAAATGTCAATATACTTTTTTTACAATGTGGATTTTTTATATATATATTTTTACATATGTTTTTATTTTTATTTTGTATTTGTATTTATTTCTCAGTTTTTATACAATTTTTATTATGTATGTGTATATTACCTCTGATTTGGGAAGATGGTCGTAGACTGATGTGTTTTTGATCATTTTAGTTGAATGTTCACTCAGGTTAAAGTGCTCTTTTAATAAGGGTGTGTTTCCCTTTAATTTCTTAAATTGAGACTTGAGTGCCTATTCATCTTTGTTTATATTATATTGAGGTTCGTTTTTCCCTATATATTATTTCAAGATTGGCGCCAGTCTTATTTTATATAATATTTTATTATATATAACTTTTTATATGTCCGGTATTCTGTCTTTCAATGAACGGCTCTCCTAGTGTTAAAAGTTTCTTTATATGTTATGGTTTGTGGTTGGGCCACTCCATCAGGGAGTCCGATTCGTTGATGGATGGTTGCTATAACAGTATATATCTATCGCGGGCCATCGACGTGTATCCAACCCTACACTGAAGAAGTCACGCCCATGGATGTAACGCGTACGGGGGGAGGAGTCATGTCTGACGTCACCCGCGGCCATCTTCTCAGTTAGAAACTGTTACACGCTCACATGCCGTCACTCGGTCTGAGTGCTAAACATTGTAAGTAGATTTCTTACCTTTTACTAAATAAATTGTTTGTATGGAGAGCACTAGATTGTCCCCTTCTCTTTTTGTTCATATGCTGTGGAGTTCAACGACAGTTCTGAATTGTGATCGATATCCTAGGTGTGGGTTAAACTGCTAAATTACCTGTTTGAGGTCAAGTATATGAGGTGAGAGGCTAGATTATCTGTGGTGGAGGGATCACTATCACCTGCTGTACCGTCCTGCTCATCACTGCACCAACGAAGTTCTGTTTTCTTTCACATGCATCAATTGTCATTTTCATCATATTTATGATTTAATTGCGCTGCACTAATTTGTTTTATATGTCCAGTTGAGGTATTATTTGAGTTAACCTTAAGTGTCAGCTTTCAAATTTGTTGCTAATTTTTTGTGTTTTTTAACTGTCTGCGCTGAATACTTTCTATTTATTTGTTACTATTTACATGTCAGCCCAGTGTCTGGGAGGGGAAAATGGAGGCACCAAGACAGACGTCTGTCCCAGTGTTAAGGCGGGAATAAGCCGCTGAGGTCCAGCCAAAAGGGAAAGCATCCGGGGGGCAAACCAGGACATCTGGTGCAATTCATGGAGTGTGTAAACACATGTGGACCAAACAATTCTAAAAGAAAAATGTGTATTAGGGTATATGGCTTAACAAAATATTTGTTGGTAGGTCTCGAATAATGTGTTCGGTGGATCCGCCTCTGCTGCCACCAGTTGATCTGGGGGTTTTGTACTTGATGACGGACAGTATCACTGTATATTTTTAGATGTCATCAATTTCTATGCTTTTAATGTCCAAAGTCATGTTATTACCAAAAAAAAATTCCAATAATGTAACTATTTATCTTTTGTATAATAAATGAATGTTTTTTAACAATTTTTTCTTGATTTTGTTGCCCAAAAAATCCCATCATAGAGGTTATTTCAATTCTTTCTCACATATACTGTGACATACTAAAGCAGAACATGATCCCCTCTCTTCGGAGACTGGGCCGCAGGGTAGTATTCCAACATGATAACGGCCCCAAACACACCTCCAAGACGACCACTGCCTTGCTAAAGATGCTGAGTGTAAAGGTGATGAACTGGCCAAGCATGTCTCCAGACCTAAACCCTATTGAGCATCTGTGGGGCATCCTCAAATGGACGGTGGAGGAGCGCAAGGTCTCTAACATCCACCAGCTCCATAATGTCGTCATGGAGGAGTGGAAGAGTACTCCAGTGGCAACCTGTGAAGCTCTGGTGAATTCCATGCCCAAGAGGGTTAAGGCAGTGCTGGAAAATAATGGTGGCCACACAAAATATTGACACTTTGGACCCAATTTGGACATTTTCACTTAGGGGTGTACTCACTTTTGTTGCCAGCGGTTCAGACATTAATGGCTGTGTGTTGAGTTATTTTGAAGGGACAGAAAATTGACACTGTTATACAAGCTGTACACTCACTACTTTACATTGTAGCAAAGTGTCATTTCTTCAGTGTTGTCACATGAAAAGATATAATACAATATTTACAAAAATGTTAGGGGTTTACTCACTTTTGTGAGATACTGTAGGTATCTGAAATTTTTTAAATGTTATATATTGAGGCGCTAGCATATGAAATTAATATATCCATATAAAAAAGCATTATCCATACAAAGTATATTTCTGTTATCAACTGTAACAAATCAAAAGGTGTATACCTCAATATTCTTAGTAAACTACTTATAATTTAGTGTATACAAATATGTATGTGTATATAGTCCATACAAAAATAATTAACTCAACATAAGTCCTTTCCACCACAGACACTATACCACACTAACCTGTCACTATAACTCCCTAACCTGCCTCTATGCAGCCATTATACCACCCTAACCTGCCACTATAAATCCTTAACCTTGCAACTATACAGTCACTATACCACCCTAACCTTCCACTATACCACTGTAAACTGCCACTATACCGTCACTATACCACCCTAACCTGTCACTATAACTCCCTAACCTGCCACTTTGCAGCCATTATACCACCCTAACCGGCCACTATAAATCCCTAACCTTGCAACTATACAGTCACTATACCACCCTAACCTTCCACTATACCACTGTAAACTGCCACTATACCGTCACTATACCACCCTAACCTGTCACTATAACTCCCTAACCTGCCACTTTGCAGCCATTATACCACCCTAACCTGACACTATAAATCCCTAACCTTGCAACTATACAGTCACTATACCACCCTAACCTTCCACTATACCACTCTAAACTGCCACTATACCATCACTATACCACCCTAACCTGTCACTATAACTCCCTAACCTGCCACTTTGCAGCCATTATACCACCCTAACCTGACACTATAAATCCCTAACCTTGCAACTATACAGTCACTATACCACCCTAACCTTCCACTATACCACTCTAAACTGCCACTATACCGTCACTATACCACCCTAACCTGTCACTATAACTCCCTAACCTGCCACTATGCAGCCATTATACCACCCTAACCGGCCACTATAAATCCCTAACCTTGCAACTATACAGTCACTATACCACCCTAACCTTCCACTATACCACTCTAAACTGCCACTATACCGTCACTATACCACCATAACCAGCCATTATACCACCCTAACCTGCCACTATGACACCCTAACCTGCCACTATTCAGTCACTATACCACCGTAACCTGCCTTTATACCACCCTAACCTGCCACTACACCACACTGAGCTGCCACTATAACACCCTAACCTGCCACTATACAGTCACTATACTACCCTAACCTGCCACTATGCCACCCTAACCTGCCACTATACAGTCGCTATACCACCCTAGCCTGCCACTTTACCACCGTCGTCTGCCACTATACCATGCTAACCTGCCACTAAACAGTCACTGTACCACCCTAACCTGCCACTATACCACACAGTGTGTACAGGAGATTAATATCATTTGGGATAATTCCCTGGTTGTGTTTGTTTGTTGTTTCTGAGCATACTAAAAAGCCACACCCAACATGTAGCATAATTAAGCCATACCCACTTTTTGATGCAGGTCATCGTCTCCCAGGTAGGGGTGTCAGCGCAATACTTTGCCCATGTGCCCCATGCTATTAAGGTGGCACTGAGTGTAGGCAAATACACTCAGATGCTTTTTCTGTCTTCTTGGAGTTCTCAACACTCCTCAAACACTCCTCCAGGCCCTATAGGCTCAGAATTTTTTTTTTTTAAAAGACACTTCTAATTGCGTAATACATAAGAACTCATCCATCTTTATTTAAAAATGCACTCACAGGATGTTTTTTCTTTTGGTCACAAATCAACCTGCCACACTGGGTGCAGACTTTTTTCCTTTCAGATTCCCCGGCCGTAGGTCCCCCGGACAACAAACTTTGCACACTTGTAGAGGAAGAGGGGGCTACATGTGTGCCAAGTTTGGGGTCCAGGGGACCTACGGCCAGCCGGTACCGGGTCCCCAAATCCAGGAGATCAGGCGCAAAAAGGTGACTTTAGTATAAGCCGAGGGGGGCATTTTCAGCACAAAAAAATGTGCTGAAAAACTCAGCTTATACTCGAGTATATATGGTAATTTGATTTGTTTCAGCCACCTTTCGTGTCTTTTTCTTAGAAAAATGCTTTAAAACTGCTATCTTTCTTATTTCCACCCGCAATTTATATTTTTAAAGTCAGCAGCTACAAACACTGTAGCTGCTGACTTTTAATAAGGACACTTACCTGTCCTAGGTGCCCGCGAAGTCGGCCTCCCCGAGGCCGATTGCTCGATCGCGGCAGGTCCCCGCGCCGCCATCCTCACTAAGGCAAACATGCAGTGAAGCCTTGTGGCTTCACTGCCCGTTTCCTACTGCACGTGCGCGAGTTGCGCGGCGCTTTGTGAATGGGCTGGCTGCTCTCTGTAATACACATAGTTCCCAGAAGGCAGCGCGCCCCATTCACCAGAAGATACCGCGAGTAGGACGAGGAAGAAGACCAGCTGGTTCACATATCTGCGGGGACTTCGCACTGCGCAGTGCAGAAATAAAGTGTGCATTTTCTAGGCATTGCTTTCTGGCTCAGGTGCGAATTCAGGCCCATTATCTTCTATGGACACGCATCTGATTTTTAGTTGCATTCCGTTGTGAACAGGCATTCTCTCCCCCTGCTCACTACACCTCCCCTTTCTCCCTGTTCATCTGATCCGCAGCTACAACGCAGAGGAAGCGCTGAACAGCTGCTTCTTCTCTTCGCACAGAGAACGGAGCTGGAATTCGCACCGGACTGGTGTGAACCCAGCCTAATGCCCCATACACACGATCATTTTTCATGCCGTTAAAAATGCCATTAAAAAAAATGGCCATTAAAAATGATCGTGTGTATGCTCCAGAGCATTTTTAACGACGTGAAAAACGGGCATTAAAAATTTCGAACATGCTCTCTTTTTTCACGTCGTTTTTCATGTCGTTTTTTTTAACGACGTGAAAAACGATAGTGTGTATGCTTTAACGACGTGAAAAAAAAATGCGCATGCTCAGAATCAAGTATGAGACGGGAGCGCTCGTTCTGGTAAAACTAGCGTTCGTAATGGAGATAGCACATTCGTCATGCTGTAACGGACTGAAAAGCACTAGACTGAAAAGAGCGAATCGTCTCTCAACAAACTTTACTAACATGAAGGGTGGCGCCATTCGAACGGAACTTCCCCTTTATAGTGCCGTCGTACGTGGTGTACGTCACTGCGCTTTTCTTGAACATTTTTTAAAATGATGGTGTGTACGCAAGACAGGCTTGAGAGGAAACAAGAAAAAAAATGACAAGAAAAACGTCAGTTTTAAAAATCACATTAAAAATGATCGTGTGTATGGGGCATTAGACTTTTAAAGCCTTTCTTAATGTTTTCTGTGTTCTTCTATTCCTATATGCAGCTCCATTTTTGTTCTCCTAACTTGTTGCATAGGGCAGCTGCATTCTAGCACATACACTACCATTTTTGTACTGCATTTTATACATTGTTTTATCTGGTATTCTTTACCAGGTCTGATGGATTGAAAGCCCATTATCGATTTTGCTATTCTATGACTACCCCTGAATGCTTGACATCTTCCACAATAAAAATCCTTTTATATTTCTAAACCAATTTCTTAGAATGTGTTCATCCTTCACAAAACATATTACAACATGTTGTTTAATTGTTAATTCTTTTTCTATCGTTGAAATTTGGTTTGCTTGTAAACACTTTATTCAGAACCTCATCTTCATGTAATATATGCCAGTTTTTTTTTTTATTATTTTATTTATATCTTTAATTCCTTTTCCACAGTTTATAATAAATTCTACATTGTTGTCTCTAGCCTGTTCCCTATTCTCTCTTACTTTCTTCTCTTTCTCCAGTCTATCTCTCTCTGTTGCTTCCCTGAAAGCGTTCTTAACCAGGTTATTGCAGTATCCTTTCTCCAGGAATTTTCTAGACATCTCATTTCCTTGTGACTTGAATGCCTCTAGGTCAGTGTGTAGCATGGCCCCCTAGAGGGCTGCTTTGATTTACCTGTTCATCTGCATCACCCTGACCCTGTGAACACTTCAACCCACCTGGCACTCTGGGTTCAGACATCTTTTTGCAGGCACCTTTAAATTACACTCAACACAAGTCAAATTTATATATACGGTATATATATATATATATATATATATATATATATATATATATTCTTAGCTTTTACTTCAGCACAGTGGTATATATATATATATATAAATATATACAGTGGGTACGGAAAGTATTCAGACCCCCTTAAATTTTTCACTCTGTTATATTGCAGCCATTTGCTAAAATCATTTAAGTTAATTTTTTTCCTCATTAATGTACACTCAGCACTCCATATTGACAGAAAAACACAGAATTGTTGACATTTTTGCAGATTTATTAAAAAAGAAAAACTGAAATATCACATGGTCCTAAGTATTCAGACCCTTTGCTGTGACACTCATATATTTAACTCAGGTGCTGTCCATTTCTTCTGATCATCCTTGAGATGGTTCTACACCTTCATTTGAGTCCAGCTGTGTTTGATTACACTGATTGGACTTGATTAGGAAAGCCACACACCTGTCTATATAAGACCTTACAGCTCACAGTGCATGTCAGAGTAAATGAGAATCATGAGGTCAAAGGAACTGCCTGAAGAGCTCAGAGACAGAATTGTGGCAAGGCACAGATGTGGCCAAGGTTGCAGAAAAAATTCTTCTGCACTTAAGGTTCCTAAGAGCACAGTGGCCTCCATAATCCTTAAATGGAAGACATTTGGGACAACCAGAACCCTTCCTCGAGCTGGTCGTCCGGCCAAACTGAGCTATCGGGGGAGAAGAGCCTTTGTGAGAGAGGTAAAGAAGAACCCAAAGATCACTGTGGCTGAGCTCCAGAGATGCAGTCGGGAGATGGGAGAAAGTTGTAGAAAGTCAACCATCACTGCAGCCCTCCACCAGTCGGGGCTTTATGGCAGAGTGGCCCAACGGAAGCCTCACCTCAGTGCAAGACACATGAAAGCCTGCATGGAGTTTGATAAAAAACACCTGAAGGACTCCAAGATGGTGAGAAATAAGATTCTCTAGCCTGATGAGACCAAGATAGAATTTTTTGGCTTTAATTCTAAGCGGTATGTGTGGAGAAAACCAGGCACTGCTCATCACCTGTCCAATACAGTCCCAACAGTGAAGCATGGTGGTGGCAGCATCATGCTGTGGGAGTGTTTTTCAGCTGCAGGGACAGGACGACTGGTTGCAATCGAGGGAAAGATGAATTCGGCCAAGTACAGGGATATCCTGGATGAAAACCTTCTCCAGAGTGCTCAGACCTCAGACTGGGCCAAAGGTTTACCTTCCAACAAGACAATGACCCTAAGCACACAGCTAAAATAAGGAAGGAGTGGCTTCACAACAACTCCATGACTGTTCTTGAATGGCCCAGCCAGAGCCCTGACTTAAACCCAATTGAGCATCTCTGGAGAGACCTAAAAATGGCTGTCCATCAATGTCTACCAATCAACCTGACAGAACTGGAGAGGATCTGCAAGGAGGAATGGCAGAGGATCCCCAAACCCAGGTTTGAAAAACGTGTTGCATCTTTCCCAAAAAGACTCATGGCTGTATTAAATCAAAAGAGTGCTTCTACTAAATACTGAGCAAAGGGTCTGAATACTTAGGACCATGTGATATTTCAGTTTTTATTTTTTAATAAATCTACAAAAATGTCAACAATTCTGTGTTTTTCTGTCAATATGGGGTGCTGTGTGTACATTAATAAGGAAAAAAATGAACTTAAATGATTTTAGCAAAAGGCTGCAATATAACAAAGAGTGAAAAATTTAAGGGGGCCTGAATACTTTCCGTACCCACTGTATATATATATATATATATATATATATATATATATATACTGTATATATATATAAATATATACTGTATATATATATATATATATATATATATATATATTGTAACCTGGGGGACAGGTAGCAGGTACAAAAGCTCCCTGGGATGAGCAGGCACAGATACCAAGTCCATGGGATCAGTGAAAAAACAGTGTTGTTTATTGGTGCTATATACAAAGTCTATTGACAGGTGCTGTACAGTGTGCAGAAAAACAAACAGAACAAAAAAATAGCTAAACAAAACCCTAGCCGTGTCTCGGCTCTAACTATACGGTATATACAGGCCCTCACTACCAGGCTGAACAAGCCTACCGCTTGCCAGCTTCCACATCAACTGATTAACAGTTTTCACCAACCTTCCTTGCTCTCACAGACCAGCGTTGTCTGTGTGTCCCAGGCAGAGCAAAGGCTGTCTGCTCTGGTGAGCTTTTAATTGACCTGGGAGAGAGGACTAACACCTGAACTGGATACTGGATCAGAGATCCCTAAACGTATAAGAGAGGAGCCTGGGAGATGTATAAACCCCGAACAGGACTTTGTCTCTCTCAGGGACGCTCTGCTACAATATATATATATATATATATATATATATATATATATATATATATATATATATTGTGACAGCAGGAAGGTAAAGTCACCTGGTTGCATCCAGGGGGGTAGATATATTTCGCCCAGATTCAGGCTTTACGCCGACTTATACAACTAGGTGGAGAGTTGTATAAGCCCAGCTGAGGCTAGTGGGCTCATGGATGACTCATACCTCTAGGGAGAGTGTGGGGCGTCGTGCAGACAGGGAGTTGATGAGACCAGCTGAAGCTTGTCAGCTCATTTAGGCCTCTATAAGAACTCCCAGATTCATTAGGTGTTTGCTCATGCCTGGAACCAGCCCTGTGTGGACTGTCTAGGGAGAGTGAACCCCTGTGCGGTGAGACAAAGCCTGTGTGGCTATTTGCTTGGACATTTAAAACCAGGGACTTAGGGACTAGGACAGCACTAGGCTGATCCCAGTTGTTAGTTAGGAAACCTGTATGTTTAGTCAGAGGTCAAGTTGACCAGGATTTATTTTGTTTATGTTTCTTTTGCTTTGCTGTGTTTTGTCACTGTAAATAGAAAATAAACCGCACCTTTTTGATTTTGAAAACCACAACCTCCGTTTGCTGGGCCTGTTTTTGTGTGGGGAGCCCATCCCGGGGGTCACACACACCCGCTGCCGAGCTAACCCCCTCACAGTTGGTGGAGAACCAGTGGCAGTTTTCTTTAAGCCAGCATGGAGGAGATACTGAAACAGCTGGCTCTAGCAAATGCCAATCAACAGCAGACAAATGCAGGTTTGCAAAGGAGCCTTGCAGCCCAGCAGCAAGCTCATCAACAGAGCCTTGCAGCCCAGCAGCAAGCTCACCAACAGAGTCTGGAAGCTCAGCAACAAGCCCAGCAGCAATCTGAGGCCCGCTTCATAGACCTGTTACAGAAGCAAGAGCAGAGACTACAACAAATGGAAGCAGTAATGCAGCAACGTCCGCAGACCCGTGAGGAAAGCCGTCCCACTAATACCGCATCCTTTGGGGTGAGTCGTTTATTGACAAAAATGACTGGAGAGGATGATCCAGAGGTATTTTTGACCACATTTGAAAGGACCGCTGAAAGAGAAAAGTGGCCTGAGGAGCAGTGGGCTGGACTGGTGGCTCCTCTGTTAACTGGTGAATCGCAGAAAGCTTACTATGACCTAGAGCCTAACCAAGCAAAAGACTATGTGATGCTAAAAGCTGAAATTTTGGCAAGGCTGGGTGTCACCCAGGCTGTCCGGGCTCAGCGTGTGCATAACTGGACTTTCCAGCTTGGAAAACCCCCCAGGTCTCAAATGTATGATCTCATTCACCTGAGCAGAAAGTGGCTACAGCCAGAGACTTTGTCCGCACCAAAGATTGTGGAACGTGTTGTAATGGATCGGTTTTTGAGAGCTCTTCCTACTGCCATCCAAAAGTGGGTAAGCCATGGAGACCCAGAGACGGCCGGTGGTCTTGTGGATCGTGTAGAGAAATACTTGGCTACAGAGAACCTGACGGCCTCTTCCAGAGACTCTCGGACTTTCCACCATAAGACCAGACCATCCCCAGGGGCGGATAAGAGGATTCCAAGGGGTGAGGGTGGAGAGAGTGAGAGGGTGGGAGCTCTACCCCAAGTTTGGCGAGAACAGCCTGGGAAATCAGCGGCTCAAGAGGCAGCCAAATGGATTGTTTGCTACCGCTGCCGGCAAGCGGGACATATTGCAGCAAATTGCCCGGTTGTGGAGGAACCCATGCAATGTGACTTTCTGACGGACAGACGTCAGTCGCTGTGTGCGACAGTCGCATGCACTGCCATTCGGGGAACTGAGAAACATTTATGCAAAATGTGTATTAATGGTAGAAATGTTGTGGTATTACTGGATTCAGGTAGCCTTGTGACCCTGATAAAGGCTGAATTAGTTAAAACAGAGGTCTCTGGGAATAGCAAGGTAGCTGTGATTTGTGTGCATGGGGACACCCGAGAGTATCCAGTGACTACAGTGTGTTTCAAGACCCCCAAAGGTACCCTCTCTCATCCAGTGGGCTTAGTATCTCAGTTACCGCATGACGCCATTGTGGGAAGGGATTTTCCGAAGTTCTGGGAACTGTGGGATGATCCTTAGCCCCCCACTGGTGCCCCTATGTACCAGGAATGTGATAGCCAGAACTCCCCTGAGAGTGGTGAGGACTCTCCGGAATTTCCCTTATCAGTATTGGCAGGGGAGACTCAAGAAACTGGAGAGGAGCCCACCTCCTCAGACGAAAACCTACCGTCTGTGGAGTTTTCTGATCTTGAGGTTCACAGGGAAAACTTTGCCACAGAACAGTTGAAAGACCCCGCCCTAATAAAGGCACGGGAAAACGTAGTGAAAATAGATGGCGAGTTAGTGAACCCAGATAATACCTGCACTTACCCATACTTCAGCGTAGAGAAGGACCTACTGTATCGGGTGGCAAAAAGGGCAGAAGAAACCGTTGAGCAGCTTGTGGTGCCCAAACCTTACAGGAAGTTGGTGTTGGAGTTGGCCCATGGGCACATTCTTGGAGGTCATCTGGGGACAGAGAAAACCCGAGAGAGGGTATTACAGAGATTCTATTGGCCGGGGGTGATGAAGGACATAGAAAATTATTGTTCCTCCTGCCCTGTGTGTCAGAGGTCGGCCCCGATGCCACATTTCCGTAGCCCGCTGGTCCCTCTACCCATCATTGAGGTCCCGTTTGAGAGGATCGCCATGGATTTGGTAGGGCCTATAATCAAGTCCGCTAGGGGGCACCAGTACATATTAGTTATAATGGACTATGCCACCCGTTATCCAGAAGCGATCCCTCTCCGAAATACCTTGGCCAAAACCATAGCCAAAGAGCTATATCTTGTGTTTAGCCGGGTGGGTATTTGTAAAGAACTGCTTACGGACCAAGGTACACCCTTTATGTCCCGGGTTATGAAGGAGCTGTGTAAATTGTTCAAAGTGACGCAATTACGTACATCTGTGTATCACCCCCAAACCGATGGGCTGGTTGAAAGATTCAACAAAACCCTAAAACAAATGTTGAAGAAAGTGGTGGATAGAGATGGAAAGGATTGGGACTGTCTACTTCCTTATCTGATGTTTGCTATTAGGGAGGTGCCCCAATCCTCTACGGGATTCTCCCCCTTTGAGTTACTGTATGGGAGACACCCAAGAGGGCTGTTGGATATTGCCAAGGAAACTTGGGAAAGTGAGAGTTCTCCCCACAGGAGTGTGATTGAGCATGTCGCCCTGATGCAAGACCGAATTGCACAGGTAATGCCCATCGTGAAGGAACATTTGGCCCAAGCGCAGTTAGCACAGCAGAGAGTGTACAACCGTGGAGCCAAGACCCGTACCTTTTCCCCGGGGGATAGGATACTGGTACTTGTCCCTACGGTTGAAAGTAAATTCCTTGCCAAATGGCAAGGCCCCTATGAGATAATGGAAAAAGTGAGCGAAGTGAATTACAAGGTCAGACAACCAGGAAGGCGAAAGCCCGAACAGATCTATCACATTAATCTGTTGAAAGCCTGGAGGGATAGAGAGTCCCTAGTCGCAGACACTTGGTCACCAGCTCAAACTGGTTGCGTGATTCCTGAGGTTGGAATAGCAGCCACCTTGTCACAACCCCAACAACAGGAGGTTAAGGAGTTTGTGCTTCGCAACAAGGAGGTATTCTCTGAGCTGCCGGGACAAACATCTGGGGTAGAGCATGACATCATTACCCCGCCCGGTGAAAGGGTGAAGTTAAAACCCTATCGGATCCCAGAGGCCCGACGGGAGGCAATACGGGAGGAAGTACAGAAAATGCTGAACTTAGGGGTGATAGAGGAGTCCCAAAGTGATTGGTCTAGTCCCATTGTGTTGGTGCCTAAACCGGATGGGAGCTGGCGATTTTGTAACGATTTTCGTCAGTTGAACAAAGTTACAAAATTTGACACCTACCCCATGCCACGTATAGATGAGTTGATCGACCGGCTGGGAACAGCCCGATACATGACGACTCTTGACCTCACAAAAGGGTATTGGCAAATCCCCCTGGCCAAGTCGGCCAAAGAGAAAACCGCATTTGTAACCCCAGACGGGGCGTTCCAATATAAAAGAATGCCGTTCGGGTTACAGAATGCGCCGGCCACATTCCAGCGGAAAATGGACCAGATGCTGAGGCCCCATCGGAAGTATGCTGCAGCTTACCTGGATGACGTAATTGTCCATAGCACAGATTGGGCCTCACATCTGCCAAAAGTGCAAGCAGTCCTGGACTCTGTTCGGGAAGCGGGGTTTACGGCTAACCCCCAAGGAGTGTACCATTGGGCAGGAGGAGGCCAAATATCTTGGGTACACCATTGGGAGGGGAGTAATAAAACCCCAACTCAACAAAGTCGAGGCCATCCAGAGTTGGCCACGTCCCAACAGCAAGAAGCAGGTACGAGCCTTTCTGGGAATCGCTGGGTATTATCGGCGATTCATTCCCCACTTTGCTTCTAAGGCTGTGCCCCTAACCAACCTGACGAAGGGGAAAGGGTCGGTCATGATTAAATGGACCCCCGAGGCTGAGGCAGCATTCCAATTCTTGAAACAAGCCTTATGTAGCCAGCCAGTGTTGTACTCACCCGACTTCTCTAAAGACTTTGTCGTACAAAGTGATGCGTCAGATGTGGGGTTAGGAGCAGTATTGTCCCAGGTCTGGAACGGGGAAGAGCACCCAGTCATTTACCTCAGCAGGAAGTTGAAGTCCCATGAGGTAAATTACGCCACCGTTGAAAAGGAGTGTTTAGCGGTGAAGTGGGCTCTAGATTCCCTTCGGTACTACCTGCTAGGTAGGCACTTTGACATGGTTACGGATCACGCTCCGTTAAAGTGGATGGCTCAAAACAAGGAAACAAATAGAAGAGTGAATAGGTGGTTCCTGGCCCTCCAGGAATTCAACTTCACAGTAAAGCATCGCCCTGGCGTTCAAATGGGGAATGTGGATGCTTTGTCTCGAGTACATGAATGCCTGATTGCTGGTGTTCCAACCCCGAGGTTAAAACAAGAGGGGGGGGTATGTGACAGCAGGAAGGTAAAGTCACCTGGTTGCATCCAGGGGGGTAGATATATTTCGCCCAGATTCAGGCTTTACGCCGACTTATACAACTAGGTGGAGAGTTGTATAAGCCCAGCTGAGGCTAGTGGGCTCATGGATGACTCATACCTCTAGGGAGAGTGTGGGGCGTTGTGCAGACAGGGAGTTGATGAGACCAGCTGAAGCTTGTCAGCTCATTTAGGCCTCTATAAGAACTCCCAGATTCATTAGGTGTTTGCTCATGCCTGGAACCAGACCTGTGTGGACTGTCTAGGGAGAGTGAACCCCTGTGCGGTGAGACAAAGCCTGTGTGGCTATTTGCTTGGACATTTAAAACCAGGGACTTAGGGACTAGGACAGCACTAGGCTGATCCCAGTTGTTAGTTAGGAAACCTGTATGTTTAGTCAGAGGTCAAGTTGACCAGGATTTATTTTGTTTATGTTTCTTTTGCTTTGCTGTGTTTTGTCACTGTAAATAGAAAATAAACCGCACCTTTTTGATTTTGAAAACCACAACCTCCGTTTGCTGGGCCTGTTTTTGTGTGGGGAGCCCATCCCGGGGGTCACACACACCCGCTGCCAAGCTAACCCCCTCACAATATATATACATATATAAAACAAAGGGCAATTGATCATTTGAGTTCTGGATAACAGCTAAACTCAGTAGAGGAATCCCCCTAAAGAAACACCTTAATTACAGTTCAACAGTACAAAACACAATATACATATATGTACAGAGGAATACAAACTAGAGAGTAAACTGGAAGGATTATAAATAATCCTCTATTTAATGCAATATGTTGCCAAACTAAAGGGGAATCCAAGGCTGGCATATTAAACCTGTATATCCTAATGAGAGACCAGATAGAACAGGAGCAGGATATGGGGCCCTCTAACCAATAACAGCAATGTCCAGAATGCAGGCCTGAAATAGTCTTCTATGAATGAGGTACAGCGCTTGTATAAAAGTCCACAAGAAATAAATCTAGGAGACGGTGTTCAACACAGTTCACAAGTTGGTTAGCAGAAGGTGAAACATAGAGGAAACCATCACCGGCACCCAATCTCACAGCCTCTTACCCTCCTTAGTGGACCCTCATTAAAAGGGCCACATAAGCATGTAAATGAAACAGGAAGCCCATCAATTTTCACACATCCTGATCTTGGGACAGCTCGCCGGAATATTGATACACCAGCCCCAGGTAACAGCTCCGTCCCCAGTCCTCTCCGCTCTCTCGGCCGGCTTCTCCCCCTCTCTCTCCCTCTGCAATAGTCTTCACCGGCAGTTGGAGCTCATTTGATTATATCCAAATATGGCACAGTGATTTTATGACAAGCAAGACATCTTAAACAGGCTAGTAATATTCCTTGAAGTAGTTTAGGGTAAGGATGTCTATGTACAGTGTCTTATGTAATGCAGTAAAGTGTTTCCATGGGCACTGTGTTTGTACACAGTGTTCAAGCAAGATAACCAGATAAGGATCACAACCGCTGGGCGACTGCCCTCTCACCAACGACAGGACTGGATAGAAGCCTATGGAACAGCGACCCTGGAAGGTATGTCCTTTGGAAAGATGAACAGCGATGACCCACCAGCTGCATGATACAGGCAGCCATTGGGTCTGGGTGGGAGGTACTCAATCACCGTGTGGTAGGCAGCAGCCCTCTCTCTTAGCAGCAGAGAGGTGTGCACTCAGTGAGACCCAGGAAGGAGAGAGACCAGGGCAGGTTCGCTGACCTTTTTATCCTTCTTCCCAGGGGTCCCCTTGTGTTGCCCAGGGGTATCTGGGATGTGTAGTCTGGGGGGTAATAACACAACATCTGAATGGCTGATCCAAAGACTACTAGTCCCACAATCCTCCCTGTTTAGCTCACAGATATGATGACCGTTACTGAAACCCAGGACTAGGGATATTGTTGATCCATCTTTTAAATGGCAGCTCCTAGCATTCAGCAAATCATTACAATCTATAGGTTTATGAAATATTTCCATTTTAACTGGTGTTTTCCACTATGATTCTGAGGTTCAAAAAGTGCACTTCCTCCAAGCTATATAAAATTACTAAACTCCAAATTCCATTCTTGATTATTTAACTAATACAAAAAGATATTTCTGGAGTCCTCTGACCCTCTCCAAATGGCAATGCAGTCATCAATATAGTGATGCCAAAAAATTAGGCTCTTACCCAATAAGGGTGTTGTATTCATCTGTTCCCATAGTTCCATGAATACATTTGCATAGCCTGGAGAAAATTTGCAGCGTCTTTTCTGCAAACAGAATTTAGTGTCAAACAAAAAATAGTTATTTTCTTACACAATTTTCAACTCGAAAATAAATTCTTTCTTTTTTTTCATTTACATGTTGGTCGAGCTCTTAAAAATATTTTAATGTCTCCATTCCTTTTTTTACGCTCTACTGTAGTATTTAAGGATTTCACATCAGTGGTAATGAGAAAATAACTTTCCTGCCATTCTATTTCATTCAATTCCCTTAGAATGTGGCCTGTGCCCCTTATGTATGAAAGAAACTTTCTGACATATGGCTGTATATATATATATCTATATATATATATATATATATATATATATATATATATATATATATATATATATATATATCTATATATATATATATATATATATAGATATATATATACTCCAATATTCTCATTGTTACACTCTCTATCCCAGATATTACTGGTCTTCTTGGGGGAGTATAGATTACAGGTATTTTTGGAAATCAAATTGCTAAGTATTTGTATTCTTCCTTATTAATAACCCCATCCTCCTGTCCGTTTTTTAAAATGTTCACTAGAGTTTTTTTTAATTGCACTGGCTGGATCACCCTTAAGGAATAGTTAATATATGCTTTCATCTTTTAACTGATTTCTTATTTCCTGCTCATATTTATATGTAATATTGTAATGTTTTGGCTTTTTTATTACCAGATGTTTTAGATCTTTCAACACTCGTTTTTAAAGAAATTTATACATTCAGCAATGATATGTGATGGGTTAAATGTTGATCTAGTTTTTAATGTCATACATTTTGAACAATCCTAAATTGTTTTAGTTTTAGTAGTGATTAGCCAATATTAATCCTCTCTCCACGACAATGGTTCAAACTTATTTCTTTCCCCTTTTCCCCTCCAGTCTTCCCATTTTTTCTATGGGGTTCTCCATGGTCCTCTCCTCTCACGTTGATCCCTTATATTTCTTTCTTTCCTGGTATATTTCCCCTTTTTCCTCAATTTTTCCTCCATTTGTGTATAATCTCTACTATCTTTATTGCATTGATCTCTCTCTTGCAATCTATAATTTTTTTTTATATTTTCACTATACCTCTTTCTCTGCACTTTGTTCCATTCTTCATGCTGGTTCTGATACTCTTTTTCATTTTCGTCCCCTCATTCATTTGCTTTAAGATTTGTTCTATCATATTGCCACTTTTAAAGCTATACTGGATTACTTTATTGTAATTGTTCCAATAATTGTTCATATAAGGAAGATATAAGACCTTTCTTTCCGGAATTAGCCTCCAGGGAAGTTATTAGCGGCATTATTTGCAGAGAAAGGTTTGAACCATCTTAACTGAAGATATTGAAAAAGTCTGGAAGCAGGTAATTAGTATGTCTTCTGCAGATTCCGATAGGATCTTATAAAGTGTTGGGTAAACATCTGGGCACCATTTCTTACACCTTTAGAGTACCAATAATGGAACTTCTCCAGCTTTCCCACCTCCTGTAATCTGGAATTATCCCATAGAGGTGTGTACACCTATACCCCATCAGATTGCATAATACCACTCCTTGTGCATAAGTGTGAGAGTTGGGCACACAGTGATACTAGCGAAGGCATCAGACTACAGTTGTGCCTAAAGGCTATACATAGAAGAGAGAATTTGGATAGGATCAGTCCCACCCAGCAAAATGTTGCAGTTGGGAGGTGAGAAAATAAACTTTGGAATGGGAAACAGCTAGTCTGCCTTCCGTTTTTGGGAGTTGTAAGATCGGCAACTTAATGTTGTGGTTTTTACCCTTCCATATAAAAGTACAAAAGATTTTATGTATTTTTCTAAACCACTTGTAGGGTATCCAGATAGGTGAGTTATGCAATATGTACAAAAGTTGAGGGGCCCAAATCATCTTTATAAGATTTGCATGCCCCACCGCTGACAGTACCAGGTTTTGCTTTTGGACTTAAAGTCATGAAGAAGTGATGCCAGTGTATACTGCAAATAGTACATTGTTTAACTTGCATCAATCATTTTTTTTGTGTTTTATATATAGATATATATATTGATTGCACTGCACGTCTGTAATTCCTCTGCTTTACCAGCATAATCTTTCTTCTTAAAGTAGCCAGTTGTGGTACTCTTTTTCATTATTTATTTCATCATATTTAGGACTCTGGGGCAATAGCTGCTGGAGGAAATGCTATGGCCAGGTTATGATTGCTTTTCCACAACACAGAGGTAATGGCAGGTAGCAGAAAATGTAGGGGGGAATGGCATACAGTGGCAAAAAGGTAATGCGGAGTCCTATGGATATATGATGCCTGCCGTTCCCCAAAAGCCTAAAAGTACAGGTAGAGCTACTGCCATGTGGAGATAGTAAGTGGTAATCCTTGCTAATGTGACCTGTTCCTCATCCCTCTCCCTTTCCTGTCCTCCTCCACCTCTTCCCTCCTCCCCTTCTTCTTTCATCACTTTCTCCTCTTCCTCTTTTTCTTCTCCACTTCTGCTTTCACTTCTTCCTCCTTTTCCTCTTTCTAACTTTTTTTCCTGCCCTTCTTCCTTCATCTATTCTTCCTTAACTCCCTCCTCCTATGTGATTATGGCAAAGAATAGGCTCTGGAGGAGTGGGGTAACATGGTGAAAATTGCCAACTGAATCAAACATGCTGAAGAACTTTTGTAGTCAAAAGTACACTGCTCTAGCTCTCCAAGAAATTAAAGTTTTGCCTGCAAAGACATTATCAGTATGCAACTTTTACTTTGGATTATACTGAGCTATGTTGAAGAACTGTTATAAAGAGCCTCCTCCGTTAGTCCTTAACCTCCCTTCTCTTTATTCTTTTTAATTTACTTTAATTTATTCCCCGCAAGTCTGTCTCTAACCTGGTCAAGAAAACACAGGCTAGCATAAGGCTGTAACTAGAATGCTTATAAGCATTTATTCCAATGGATTACTGTATGTCATTGATATACTATTGGCTGGAGATGGCCCAATATGTGCTTGCGGTACTAGCCTACCTTGATGCATTTGTTTTTGTCAGAGAAGGTCTTAAGCACAGCAGGGGGATTTGTGTCTGAAAAGATGGCTTTTAAAAAAAAAATTGGATCTGAATCACCAAGAACTACCTAACACTCAATGCAGATGTTAATAATAAAATCAATTAATTGATTTTATATACATTTTACTAAGACCAAACACTTTTGGGGTATAATGGGATATAGTAGGGGACTGTGGTGCACATGGGGGGAGGGTGTGCAGGGATTTACTGCAATGCTTTACTTTTTATTTTAAAGTATGAAGGGAGGAGCTTCATAGCATAGTTTGTAAAGTAAATGTAAACCTAACCGATAAAATCTCATAAGCCAGCTGACCTAAGCTCAAAAGTCATGTAGTGCATTATGATAGCAAAGAATTTTGTTTAATGAATTCTCGCATTATTTTGTTGGGAACGCAAACATCAAATATGCAGCACGCCCATGGTGGCAGTGAACCACAACCTCATCCCTACTCTTCAGTGCACAATGGAGCAGGGTGTAGAGTGAATATTGTGATAGTCTCATAAAGGGAAAAATGCTCCAAACCGTTACTGTCATTTACAGCATCGACTTGTTAAAACAAAATATATTCCAATATCCCCATTAAAGTAAAAAAAAAGTTAGTTTGCTAGAAAAATAAAAAATCATTTCTGTAATGTCCTGTGCCCTCTGGCAGAGCTAGGATCTTGAAATCCCTCAAGAATGCACCCTTGCAATGGGCTGGAGTGCATTATTGTGGCATTTCAAGGACACAGCTCTACTGGAAGGGAAGGTGATGTCACCCATGCCTTCTATAAGTGTCTTAGGCCAAGCTGAGATAAGTATTTAGCTTTTTTGAAAGCCATTTGCATTGGGTGGGCCAGGGACAAAAAAAACAGACCTCCTGTTTATCATGGAAGGTCCGCAATAAGCCAATGCCAAGCACCAGACTCTTGGGCATCTAAAACTAGTATTTTGGGAAAAAATGCTCTGCAGGGTTGTAAAGCTATAATATTCATCTTCTTCCTCTCTGGGTACAGAAATTAGTAATATATACTATATATTACTTTAAAATTTGTACTGTAAGTTGAAGCTACAGTATCTCACAAAAGTGAGTACACCCCTCACATTTTTGTAAATATTATATTATATCTTTTCATGTGAAGAAATGACACTTTGCTACAATGTAAAGTAGTGAGTGTACAGCTTGTATAACAGTGTCAATTTGCTGTCCCCTCAAAATAACTCAACACACAGCCATTAATGTCAAAACCGCTGGCAACAAAAGTGAGTACACCCCTAATGCCGCGTAAACACGACCGTTTTTCATGACGAGAAAAATGCCATTTTTTTATTTGGTCATTAAAAACGATCGTGTGTAGGCTCCAGAGCATTTTTTGCAACGTGAAAAATTACCATTAAAAATTTGGAACATGCTTTATTTTTTCTCGTCGTTTTTCATGTCGTCGTTTTTGTCATTGTGAAAAATGGCTGTGAAAAAAAACGTGCATGCTCAGAAGCAAGTTATGAGACGGGAGCGCTCGTTCTGGTAAAGCTAGCATTCATAATGGAGATAGCACATTCGTCACGCTGTAACGGACTGAAGAGCACGAGGCTGAAAAGCGCGAATTGTCTCTCACCAAACTTTACTAACACGAGGATAAGCAAAAGCAGCCAAAAGGGTTGCGCCATCCGAATGGAACTTCCCCTATCGTACGTGTTGTACGTCACCGCGCTTTGCTCGAGCATTTTTTTTTCACAATAGTGTGTAGGCAAGGCAAGCTTGAGAAGAATCACGTCGAGAAAAATGTTGTTTTTTTCAATGACATTAAAAACGGTCGTGTGTACGCGGCATAAGTGAAAATGTCCAAATTGGGCCCAAAGTATCAATATTTTGTGTGGCCACCATTATTTTCCAGCACTACCTTAACCCTCTTGGGCATGGAGTTCACCAGAGCTTCACATGTTGCCACTGGAGTCCTCTTCCACTCCATGACGACATCACAGAGCTGGTGGATGTTAGAGACCTTGTGCTCCTCCACCTTCCATTACATATTGACCTAAACTAAATTAGTTTTTTTTTTTTAATTGGTGGATATTTATTATAGCAAAAAGTAAAAAATATAGTTTTTTTTCAAAATTGTTGCTCTTTTTTTGTTTATAGTGTAAAAAATAAAAACCGCAGAGGTGATCAAATAATACCAAAAGAAAGCTCTATTTGAGGGGAAAAAAGGACACAAATTTGGTTTGGGTACAGTATCGCACGACTGTGAAATTGTGAGTTAAAGCGATGCAGTGCCAAATTGTAAAAAGTGCTCTGGTCAGGAAGGGGGTAAAATCTTCCAGGGCTGAAGCGGTTAATGAAACAATGCTTGATTCTGTTAGCACTGACTTAGGCAGTGAATTTAATCAGCATTAGAAAAACAGAAACAAGTTGCAAATACTTGTGGAAGCATGTCCATTTTATCTGTCAAATGTGAAAAAAAAAAACACTATGGGGGTTATTTACTAAAGGCAAATCCACTTTGCACTACAAGTGCAAACTACAAGTGCAAGCTACAAGTGCAAAGTGCACTTGGAAGTGCAGTCGCTGTAGATCCAAGGGGCACATGCAAGGAAAATAAAAAAACAGCATTTTAGCTTGCACATGATTGGATGATAAAATCAGCAGAGCTTCCCCTCATTTGAGACCTACCCCTCAGATTTACAGCGACTGCACTTCCAAGTGCACTTTCAGTGCAATTTCAAGTGCACTTTGCACTTGTAGTGCAAAGTGGATTTGCCTTTCGTAAATAACCCCCAATGTATGTTATGTATTCCCATCCACACAGCATACATACAATTTAAATATATATATATGTGTAGCGCCCCCCCAATATTTGGGGGCACTATGTGTCTATTTAGGGGTAGTCTGGGCCAGTAGTTGGGCTCAGACCAATTGATATTTCATTATTGCTTCTGCTCTGGGTGTGATGCTGCCTGGCAGTAGTGTTCCCTGTTGCCTGTAGGTGGCACTGTCACCACCGGCATAGGTTGAACCATAGGGGGTATCACAGCACCTTGAGTGTCCTCTCTCGGCAGCCGTTCAGTGGGCGTGGGAAACCTGCTGTGCATGCTGGGAGGGGGTACATAAGGGGCAGACGCCTTTGTTCGGGGTCCATTTTGAGGGGGTCGTTCCTGGGGACCCATTGGTCCCGTGTGTGTGCCTCGTGGTCCGTATGGCATGGAGTGCACGTGTTCTAGTCCCGGGCACCTTCAGCCCGAGGCCGCATCGCTGCTTCGTAGGCCCAGCTCTGCTGGCTGGGGCCTATGTTTCAAGAAGGGATCCCAAAGCTACCCACCTACGGGGAGCCACGGTTTAGGAAAGGAGTCCATGGGAGGATCAGTCCCAGAGGAGACTAGCGACGGTACTGCTGTCTCGGGAAGAGGCCTGGAAACTCGTCTAAGGAGGGATCCATACGTACAAGCCCTGCAATACGCCAATCTGGCATAAAAGGTTCTTTTTATTATTGCTTGGCTGGGAGGTTCGGGACTTTTAATCCTGTGGCAGAGGGTTCCCGATCGTATCCTAATACAAAGGAAAGATTGATTCGTGCTACATTCCGGATGCTAGGACCACTAAAGGGACTATCCGGTTGAGCAATATCCACTCAGGCTTGAGTGGCGACGAGTGCTGTTTAAGTGTTGCGTGCCTGAACATTCCCCTGTGTATTTTCTCTCTCGTGTCCTATTCTTCCTCTAAGTTCACTCAGCAAAGATAAAAATAAAGCCAAACTGTTTTGGGTTTTACATGGTGTGGACATTGACTTTTCTGAAGACCTTTTTTACACCCCTGACAACGGAAGCCATGGAGGTAACTCGCAGACCCAACTAAACCAGCCGGTCCCTTAAATGGGGGTAAGTGCTACACGTGGGGGCTCAAGTCCAGGGATTTGTGGTTACCTCTCGCATTTGGATTAATTTATGTGTGTTTGTAAAAGTCGGCCATTGAGGAAACTGGACTGTGTTTTTGGAACGAGAGAAAAGGGGTTAAGGGGCACAGAACTGTGTTGGTTTTTCTAACTGTTCGTGGGCGGATCCAATGGAAGAAAAGCCTGCAAGTTACGTGCAGAAGGAGAAAAAGGGGAGGAGTTCCCACCACCTGCGTGCTACATGTGGGTGCAGTTGGCGCAAAGGAGCAGAGAGAGATTGGATCAAGTGAGAGGAGCAACATGTCTGCATTTCCATGGACCTCAACCTTATCGGGACCCCGGATGTTCCCAGTGCCTACTGCCATGGACATTACTCCCCTCATAGCCCCGCTCACAGATACGGGGATCCGGCTCAGACCCCGGGGCCGCTTCGCTTTGTACACTTGCCGAGATGCAGAGGCCCTGGGCATGCTCTGCCTTAGATGAGGTGGATTGGCTGTGCAGCTACGGCCGTTCGGACGATGTTTTTACTGTGGGGAGTTTTTGTTTGAGGTGGACCAGCCCACCGAATCGCCCCGGGCCTACCGGGTAAATTGTGTTACGGGCGTTGTTACTTCAGAGAAAGCTGCCTATTCCCCTACAGCCGAACCCACGCGCATCGCATTGGTTGCCACAAATGTGACCGAGGAGGATGCCTCTGCCGCTGCAGAGCCATCGGTGGACACCGCAGCGGACGCTGCCTTCGCCACTACGGAAGTTCATGTCCCACCAGCGAAACGGAAGGTGGGATATGTTAAGGCCTCCCGCGGCTGCGGTCGAAGCCTGCCCCAGCGCCTGCCGGAACCGGACCTCAAGAGCGTCAAAATGCCCGAAAAGTCTGCGTTAGGAGACGGTAAGGAGGCTGGGGAAAATATGTCAAGCTCTACCCGTAATTACCTGCCTGCTGAGGAGTATGATACCTCAGACCTTGACTCATCATCCGATGTTGGGGATGATGTCGAGATCGACAAAATCTTTCTCAAAAAGGGATGGGACAATGCAAAAACTGTTGCCCCGACCCCCAGCCTGAAAGAGGGATCGCCCATGAGTTCGGGGAACACTACACCCATTGTGAAGGTCCCTGCCATAACAGAGAAAGTTGTACCTGCCC
Organism: Rana muscosa; assembly: GCA_029206835.1. Taxonomy (NCBI): domain Eukaryota; kingdom Metazoa; phylum Chordata; class Amphibia; order Anura; family Ranidae; genus Rana; species Rana muscosa. The sequence continues at coordinate 85,968,167 of CM055122.1, read as the reverse complement.
AAAGTGAGAAACCTTTACCAGGGCCTGCTACGGTTTTGGTCCGGAAGTCCCCGGACTCTTATGTGTTGCCTGGAGCAGGAAACCCTGCGAACCTGCCAAAACTTGCTCGCCTACAGCGGATCCTCATGAAGAGAGTGGCTAATGAGTATGGCTTGGAGTACCCCTACGTACCCAAAGAACTATTATTTGAAATAGATGCTTATTGTGAACGGTGGTACGAGGAAGCTATCTGGAACTATCTCAAAGTGCCTAAGCCATGACTGACCATTTAAAATGCTGCCGTAGGGACTGGAACTATGATCAGCACATCCATGCTGACCGAATTGTGATTTGCTGCCCAGGGAGAGACGATGTGACCTACTCTATTACAACATTGGACAAGCAGTGGAAGTCAGTTACCCTCCCAGATCCAACGTTCTACCTTTGATTATTTTAAGATAGAAACTTGATTTTCTTGCTTTTGTGTCCTGTCCCTGCATGGGTTAACCGTGCCCTGGATCGAGGTGCCTTTGCCCTCTGTTAAAAAGAGGACGTCTGCTCTAAAGGAGGAAAAGACGGGGAGCATGTTTTTTTTTTTTTCCTCCCTGAAGAAAAGACAGTTTTTCCTCTGAGCAAACTTTGGGGTAGTTAGTTAGAGTGTTGTAGTGAGAAGACGGCGTGCTCAACAGTGGGATGTTCAGTGTGTTATGTTACAGGCCCCTGCGTAACGAAAAAAAAATGTGTTGAGACTCTGCTAACACTAGGTGGCAGTCGTCTGCAGAAATAAAAGACTTTAATGATTAATTGGTACTTAGGAAAATATCTTTTTTTTGTTTGCTATGCTTAGCATTAAAAAAAAAAAAAAAAAAAAAAAAACTTTTATAGAAGGACTGTCTCCTCTCGGGGAAACAGTCTTCTTCTTCCATAGATTAGGATGTGTTTTTTTTTCTCCTTGCGTGCTGTTTGTGATTTCTTGCAGGTATTGGAGGCTACTATCAAGACCACCGGAGAATGGGGTGGGATAGATAGTTAGTGATGGGTGGAGTGTATATTTAAACGTGAAAGCTAAATGTTTTATCTGGAGAATGTAATATTGTTCTGTGTGCTCTCTCTAATCTTCCCTTTCTCCCTTTTTTTGAAAATTTTTGGTTCAGGTACCAAGTTCAAAATTATTATTTTTTACAAAATTTTCACATTTATTGACAAATCAATAGCCTTCAGGACTAAAGGATTTTGATTTCCCCAGCCCCTTTCTAGAAGGGTGTGTGTGTAGTGCCCCCCACCAATATTTGGGGGCGCTATGTGTCTATTTAGGGGTAGTCTGGCCCAGTAGTTGGGCTCAGGCCAATTGATATTTCATTATTCCTTCTGCTCTGGGTGTGATGCTGCCTGGCAGTAGTGTTCCCTGTTGCCTGTAGGTGGCACTGTCACCACCAGCATAGGTTGAACCACAGGGGGTATCACAGCACCTTGAGTGTCCTCTCTCGGCAGCCATGCAGTGGGCGTGGTGAACCTGCTGTGCATGCTGGGAGGGGGCACATAAGGGGTAGACATCTTTGTTCGGGGTCCATTTTGAGGGGGTCGTTCCTGGGTACCATTGGTCCCATGTGTGTGCCTCGTGGCTCGTATGGCACGGGGTGCACATGTATTGGTCCTGGGCACCTTCAGCCCGAGGCCGCATCGCTGCTTCGTAGGCCCATCTCTGCTGGCTGGGGCCTATGTTTCAAGAAGGGATCCCAAAGCTACCCACCTACGGGGAGCCACGGTTTAGGAAAGGAGTCCCGGGGAGGATCAGTCCCAGAGGAGACTAGCGACGGTACTGCTGTCTCGGGAAGAGGCCTGGAAACTCGTCTAAGGAGGGATCCATAAGTACAAGCCCTGCAAAACGCCAATCTGGCATAAAAGGTTCTTTTCATTATTGCTTGGCTGGGAGGTTCGGGACTTTTAATCCTGTGGCAGAGGGTTCCCAATCGTATCCTAATACAAAGGAAATATTGATTCGTGCTACATTCCGGCTGCTAGGACCACGAAAGGGACTATCCGGGTGAGCAATACCCACTCAGGATTGAGTGGCGAGGAGTGCTATTTAAGTGTTGCGTGCCTGAACCTTCCCCTGTGTATTTTCTCTCTCGTGTCCTATTCTTCCTCTAAGTTCACTCAGCAAAGATAAAAATAAAGCCTTAAGCCTCGTACAAATGACCGAGTTTCTTGTCGTTAAAAACACGTCGTTTTTCTCGACGAGATTCTTGTTAACCTTGACGAGTTTCTCGTCAAGCTTTCCATGCGTACACACTGACAATTCCAAATTTCGTCGTTGTTCTGCGCGGTCACGTCCAGCACATACGACGGCAGTATAAAGGGGAAGATCGATTTCCCTGGCGCCACCCCTTGGGCTGCTTTTGCTGATCTCGTGTTACCGCGTGTGAAGTAAAAGTTTGGGAAGAGACGATTCATGCTTTTCAGTCTTCGTGCTTTCAGTTCGTTTTCTGCGGTTCAGTTTGTGCTTGTGGGTTCGTATCTTGTCTTTCAGGGCGTGTAGGCAGGTCGTATCTGTTTTACAGTGCGTTCTTTCCCGTTCGTTTCTGAATTTCAGTTCGTTCTTCATAGGCCTTGCTGTTCTAAAGTGCGTTCTGTTCTGTGCGTTCTGATAAGACGACTGTTTCCTAGCCATGTCGCGGGTACGTTCTCGTCGTCGAGTTCGTGCTGTGCGGGCGCTTGATGTTGGTCTGCTTGTTTTGGACCAAGACGAGTCCATGAACGGGGTGAGGAGGTGTTCATGGACCAAGAATTGGTTGCTCCAGCGGGACCAATTCTGCCATATGCCTCTGCTGCGGGAGATCGTCGAGAATAATCCTGAGGACTACAGGAATTTTCTGCGGATGTCTGACCCCGTTTTTCAGCATCTGTTGGCTTTGGTGTCCCCCTATATTACCAGGCAGGACACCGTTATGCGGGAAGCCATCAGTGCTGAGCAGAGGCTCATCGCCATTGAAGAAAGAAAGGAAGGTCTTCTGGACGCAGCACTCCGGTTAAAAAGCCTTTATTCCAAAAAAAAGGTTCAGGAAACCAAAAACACTCTGCACAACACAACAAACTGATCTAGTTTGGCTGACGCGTTTCACACTATTTAAAGTGCTTATTCATAGCTAGTTATTACACAAATGCTACCCAAGATATACCCTAAACAGGGGAAGTCATGTGATCCAACCCCAAGGTGAAAATAATTAGTTAATTAAAAATTAATTAAACATAAAGTGATTCAAGTGAAATGGGTGTGGTTCACTGACCACAATGAAAAAAGAGGATAGAAATGCCTCACCATATAACAATCTATGCAGATATGTAAAAGATATATTTTTAAAAAGTATAATATATATAAAAAATATATAATAAAGATAAGTGATATGGTGTGGAGTGGGAACAAAAAAATATATCAATAAGAATAAATGTGAAAATCAAATAAAATGAATAAAAAAATAGGGATGAGATTACTACCAATTAAAAAAGTGGTATAATGTAAATGTACATCCAAAACATGTGTGACCATGTGTGTAAATGCAAAAAAGAGAGAAAATATATATATAATATAAATATATATGTGCATATATATGAAATTTTGGACATGTATAAATGAAAAAATGCAAAGCAACCTTAAGATTGATTAGGTGCACCGTGGAGTGCTTGCATTAATGTTACTTAGTCCGTGCTGATATGTGCATGTCTCTTTAGAGATATATTTATTTTAAAATGTTATTATTTTATTATTGATATTGATAATTTGTACAGTGAATTTAATGTGAATAAAAGAACAAATGTTCTATTTAAACTAATATCTGAACAGATTTGTATTAATATGTGAGTATATGTCTCTTTAACAAATGCTTGAGTCTATATGTCTATTGGGATGGAAGTCATTCCTGAAGGTATATTGTGCATAAAGATGAACCACTACACAAACATGCAATAATAGCATATGTGTGCACATGTGTTTGAATATACTTGAAGTCACAGTTTTTGAGAACACCAAGTATGTAATTATGAGACAAAAATATACCCATATGTGCACACCGGCATACAGCTGGGTGCACACACATGGGGAGCCCGATGAAAAAGCATATAAGAAAAAATAAATAAAAATAAATTGTTTTTTCGGTTTATAATGACTCCAGTGATGCGCACATCAACTGGGACATCCAAAACCGATCCATCCAATCGACAAGTCTGTGAGATGGTATTGTCTGGACGATACACATCAAGACAAATGTCCATGTGAAGAGTTAATTGAGGGTGTGCCCATGTGTACATGTAGACATGCAACCCAGGACGCACACACAAAGAGCCCAGTGCAAAAACATGTATATATATGTGTGCACATGATGGCTCCAAAATTGTGTGCATTGATCGAAGTGCACGTCCAACCATAGACATCTCGATGGAAAACATTCCGTCCAATACAACCAACCACAGACATCTCGATGGAAAACAATCCATCCAATCAAAATATCTAAGAGATTCTCTACGTGAACAATTCACAATAAGGTGAATGTTTGTGTGAAAAGGTCGGGTAAGGAAAGTAAATAAATGGATATATAAAAAAAAAAAAAAAAAAGGGACTGCCCCCGTGTGAATGCAAGCATTCAGCCAAATGCGCACACATGAGGAGCCCAATGTAAAAAAGTATGTGTGTATATATAATGGCTCCGAAACTGTGCGCTTTAGCTGAGATATGCATCCAAGCATAGACATGTCGATGGAAAACCATCCGTTCA